>OY804575.1:17970334-18600389 GCA_963680875.1 Bathymodiolus brooksi | reverse complement strand
ACTTGAAAGAAATGACAAACGGTGGGTTAGGTTTCATGCTTGACTGATTCACACCAATCATAAACAACTTATTATCTGATTATGTTTCATTGTTCATAGATATTTAAATCGTATTCTTGTTATTGAATTGTATATATTTAAAAGAAAAACAATCGACATCTTTAAGAAAGGCGATTTTTAAAGATTGATATTAAGACTGATTTTTCTCTTCGTCAGATTAAAAATCTGTGTTTAATTGTGTCTTACCCCGGATGATCAGAAACGCATATATCTGTAAAATAATGTATATCTAAAGTTTGTAAAATGAAAGGTTGATTTCACTTTCCAAGTCATTAATTTTCTCCGTGCAATTATATTTATATTTTGACCCTGTAAACTTTGTGCAACAATAGGATTTCATAAAGTTTGGTAAATATTTAAAAGCTGTGGAATAAACCATACAAAATTATATTTATTTAATTATCTTTTTTATGGACAAGCGTATGAAATATGTTTTGGAATGTTCAAAAATATAATCAATCAAAACCGTTCTCCGCACCAATTAACAATAAACAAAGTAACCTGTAAGAACAGGTATTAACGTACCTGCCGTTTCTCTGACATAAATTTCAAAGTGGATTAGTTAATTAAAACAGATTATACTACATATATAACTCAAACACATTAAAAAATACTCATTTAGTTTAATTCTATTTTTAAGATAACACCTCATAGTATATTATAAGCCACTGGTTTTCAATTGTTGCTAAAAAGTAGTGTCATTTGGTATTCCACTTTTGGAGTTTGGGGTAAAATATAGTTTTGTTTGTTTGATTGATGGTGTTTAATGCCACTTTCAACAATATTTCAGTTATATCGTGGAGGTCAGTTTTATTGGTGGAGGAAACCGGAGGACCCGGAGAAAACCACCGACCTGATAATGTTGTACACCTCGCCCTGATCGATATTCAAACTCACAACATGATAGGCACTCATTGCATTTAGTTGTAAGTCCAACTACCATACGATCACGGCAACGACGGCTCTTGGGTATAATATAGAAGTTAATATTGTTTTAGTTTCTTGATTAGATAGCATTGTGGTGAAATCTCAAACGTTGAAACTGAAAAAAAAAGATTCTCAGAGCCTGTCATGAAAATTCTATTTCATTAGACATGAAACATCATTGTGAAATGAAGGTTAAATCCCATGTAAAGTAAAACTTCAGCAGTGATTGAATAATTTACAACTGGGAGAAACAATAAAAGTATCCTTAGGAACCAGCTATGGTGGTCTGCGGAATAGGACAAATAGTCAATGGGAGTCCAAGCATTGAGGTGAACGATACATTCTCATGCAATAAATGATTTGTTTTCCGAATAGTATTTAGGTATAATACTTCTAATATACATCTAATACAGTCGCCATTTGTGAAAGTCACTAATTTTTCTTGTGAATATTATACCCAGAAACCTCTATCCACCACTGAAATAATATTTTTTTAAAGTTGATCTTCAAAACATCAGCATTGCAAGAACATTCTATGAATATCCCTATCTAAAATGACCACCGTCACTTGTCTATTGCAAAATGCATCAAAAGATTGTCAGAAACCGCAAACCGGACTGAACTGTAACTGTGCGTATATAATCATTGTCAAGGATTCTTTCAACGTAACTTGCGTTTTGCATATCCAGAAATTGATGGTACTTTCCTCATAAATATTCATCATATTTAGATTAGATTTTGATCACGTGACTACAGTTTCAAGCTTGATGGATTGTTTATTAGATTTGTCAAATAATAGCATACAGTACGGAAATTCAATGTGTCCGTCAATGATTCGAAAATTTAAAGTTGTTGTTTATTTCCGCAAAGTTTTTCTTCTGCCAAAATTCAAATCTTTTTGTTTTGTAGCGATTTTAGACATTTCTTTGATGTTGCGAGCATGTAAAAATGATCATATTATATTACACTTTACGTTTTTATTTTCCCTATTTGTCTTTGTTAGCGCAGCCGGTCACTATTTTCGTATATGGACCGGTCACTATTTTAGTATTTGGACCGGCCAGGTACCTGCATTATTATTTTAGATAAAAAGTATAATATAACAAATAGTTCATGTCACTTCGGGTCATATGGCAGTATATGGACCGGTCCGTCACCAAAAAAATATTATATGAACCTCAGAAGCTTCGGTCCATATAATATTTTTTTGGTGACGGACCAGTCCATATACTGCTATATGACCCTCAGTCAGTCAGTGCCATGAACTATTTGCTACATATTTGATGTGGGAACCCCGAGTTTAGAAGCTAGAAATATAAGGTTAGTCAATATAATTACATCTATTATTGAGGAATCTAAATTAATTTCAGAAAAGATGTCGCCAAATGTCATTCATTGTTAAATTTTGTGTCAAACACCACCAGTTTCATGTATTTCCGACATTTTTACATAGACTCTAAAGGACAAATAAGGGTTCGTCGCCTCGGATTTTCATTTAGTCCAGGAACCTTGAATATTTAGAATTGTTTTCATAAATTTTATTTCATTTAATTCAGCTTGATTCAATGTATCATTTTCAAGTTCAGAAAATGACACATGCAATTAGGAATGATATCGTCTGTATAGATCATATGAAAATTGCAGACGTCCCGGTGTCGCCATCTTAGATATGCAAATGAGCAAATTACACATCATTTCTGGCTATGTGTGTGTGTGTGTGTGTGTGGATCGGAAATCCAAGATGGCTGCCACCATTGTACATTATTTAAGATAGTACATATACCCTAATGGAAGATTGTTTAACATCATCATTGAAATCCAAGGAACTTTGCTGGAATGTACCTTGTCTTGTGTGGTCTTCAACAAAGTTTGCATTTTTATTAATCGGAAATCTAAACGACGATCGTTATACTACCACTGGTAATATTATCTCAGGAGTATCTCCTACTAAAAAAAAAAAATAATGCAACCTCTTGATACAAGACTAGATTTGGTAAAAACAACATATCCCCTGTACACGGTCTCCACAGTGTGGGAACGGAAGTGTATAGTAAATAAACAACTTCGGTATTTGTGATGGTGTATAGCGACGATCCATTACTTGCTGGACATGTAGCGTTTGAAATATGGTAAGTTTTTCCAAATTTATTTGTATTTGGAAAGATTATTGACGTATATAGCACTATATTTGCGTTCTTAGTTTCTTTATAATCATTTCAACAAGATCTGAGATGTTACTTTAACCGTGTGTAAAAGATTCAGCTGCAGATCACTAAAGCTATCGCATTTTAATATCAAAAGATGATTTTAAACATGCATTATTATAGTCCATAAAGTAAAGTTTAACTAGACAATGCGACTATTATATACACAAATATCATTGTTATACCATGTAAAAGTATTAAGTCAATATATGCTTGACAAATGCACAAAAGATTCCTTTAATTATAGTCGGTGTCTTTATGATAAGTGTATAGTTGCTTGTTCGCATAGGACATAGTTGCTTGCGAATTTTGTGTATAGTTGCTTGCCAAATATTTAAACTTAAAAGTTAGCTATGTTACATATATAGAACAAAAAGGCGAGAGTATCATCAGATATTGTGGTAGACCATGTGACGAGGTCGCAAAACGAGTTTGGCCTATCAAAATATCTGATGGTGCACGAACAACTGTGTTCAATAAGGGACTTGTATCTTGCGACGTCAATCAAAGTTAGCGACATCAATCAGATCTCCCGCGGAAACGCCCTCTTAGTTGGAGGGAAATCTTCATAATCTGTATGAGCCGCGCCAGATGAGAAAACGTTTTTGAACGGTGAACGGGAAAATGGATTTGGATGACTAAAAATATGAATCCTTCGGAGGATTTAACGCTTTCAAAATTTTGTGAAAGAATCGAAAGTGACAATAAAAATTTGTGCATAACACACCGGAAATTAAAACCATTGATTTTGATGATTTGGACTTTCTTTCACAGGATAATATTTTTAAAAAACCGATTTGGATTTTTTTCCCCGTGTGAAATCGACGACGCCACGCTGTCACAGTTCGTTTTATAGAGCTTTGTTATCTCTTGTTGTCCGTCATTTTTGAGTGTCCGTCATTTTAAACACTTTTATCATCACTTGTGTTGTCCGTCAGATTGGGACGGGGGCATCAGTGTTTCACAAACGCATCTTGTTCGGTTTTGAAATCCTTTAGGATCCGTCATTTTTTTTTTTTTTTAATTTTGCTGTTTGAGTGAGAGTATGTAAGCTTTATGATGATATCTTGTATTTTTTGGATTGGACCGAGGAATAGTTGAGTATTTTATTTGAATTATGCCGTTCATATATATGCAAACTAACCTTGTATGGGTATATTTTTGCAGACTATTTTATGCACATGAGTCGAGCAAAGGTGTACCCTGCAAAGGAATTGGAGCATGGTTTAAGACCCAATAGTCAGAGTAGCCAGTGCATAATACCTACAAAAGTTTTCACTATTCAGCCAAGGTATGATATACTATATATTTACAAATCATGTCCACAGGGGCTAGGTGCGTCCGAAAAAAAAAAACGAAAAAAAACTTTATAATACTACAAGGGGGCGAACTCACTTGCTTCCATTTTTTTAAGTCGTCGTGTTAAATTGATCGTAACTCAAGTTCGGAACGCCTCAATATTTTCACCAGTCGAAAGTCAAGTAATTTTCCTTTCCAAAGAGACCCCGATTGTTAGTGTAGGCCTCCGAACTGCTGAGGTATCATACACGAACCAAAACAAAACGGCGTGAAAATCCGAAGTCGTACATCTGATGGGTTGACCACTTCCCATCTGTGTACAGAATTTCCCATGCGTAAACGAGTCATTTTGTCTAGCTAAATACTTTCATCCATTCAAATTACGTTAAAATTTCTTACCTTTCGCCAATTTATATGCCCTTTAAGTCTGTTTTTGAAAGAAATCCCCTTTGCATCCTTCACAAACGCCATAGACTTGAAAATTGAGAGAGTTCTAACGGGCTTTTTGATTGGCTGAAACAGATTGTGTACAGACAATGGGAAAGTCTGTACACAGATGGGAAGGGGTCAACCCATCAGATGTACGACTTTGGATTTTCACGCCGTTTTGTTTTGGTTCGTGTATGATACCTCAGCAGTTCGGAGGTCTACACTAACAATTGGGGTCTCTTTGGAAAGGAAAATTACTTGACTTTCGACTGGTGAAAACATTTTTTGAAAATATTAAGGCGTTCAGAAGTTACGATCAATTTAACACGACGACTTAAAAAAATGGAAGCAAGTGAGTTCGTCCCCTTGTAGTATTATATAGTATTTTTATTTTTTATTTTTTTCGGACGCACCTAGCCCCTGTGATCATGTCTAGTAGACAGACAGTAAGGTTTGATTGATTGATTGATTTTTGGTGTTTTAACGCTAATTTCAACAATATTTCAGCTATATCATGGCGACCAGTTTTAGTGGTGGAGGAAGCCGCAGTACCCGGAAAAAACTACCGACCATGGGCAAGCAACTGGTAAACTTTATCACATGCGGCTGCTAGTCGAGTATTATTTTGTAGACACCAGGGTAGGTAATAGTTATTACAAACCTATCAGCACTGTTTAATTTATTATACAAAATATAATAAAATATGAATTATACACTAGAACAGGTTTTTTGGCTATTGCCTAAGTAACCACATTTTTTTCTTGATAAATACCACAGTTTACAAGCGACTATCCACTACATATCTGATTGCCAACAAGCACCTATACACTGTAATTCTTGCATCACTATCTCTGACCCAAATTTTCTCGGCATTGATACAACTTACAAAAATCTGTCTTTGCATGTCAAACGTATATATGAAAGGCTTTTAAAAAACGTATATTTCAATATCATAACATTTTCGAATATTTTGTAAAAAGCTGTCAAACAAGACAGGCACTCAAACTTCTACTGATCGGTGGTATTTTTTGAACATTTTATCTTGCATTTGCAGCATTATTGCAGTGTTTCATGCATCAAATATACACATGGACCTTCGTAAGGCAAATTAAAACTTTGGTTGCTTTGTATAAGCTAAAACCATTACAAAATCTTACCTAAGGTAATATTGTTACAGTCCTGCAAGCGATGGATCGTTGCTATACACCATCACAAATATCGAAATTGTTTATTTACTATACACTTCCGTTCCCACACTGTGGTCTCTATTAAAGGTATAATGTTCTTGATTTTGGTGATTTTTCTTGTCCAGATATGTTTTACAAGGCGTACATTAAAAACATAAATTAACACCAATTATCGAGTTTTAAAGTAAAAAGTCCATCCATTCTCTTTTATTTTCATGAAAACACATCTCTAACATAAATTCCTGTCTGTACGACAATATACACCCCTGTTCTTATGACCTTAGGTGACCTTTTACTACACGTGCGAGAAGTCTGTTGTTGGGCAAAAATGGAAAACATGCACGCGATCGTACGAGAATTTTAACTGGTTCTGCTAGAAAAAGAAACAGGAATGAAGTTTTGGCGAATTATAATAAAACAAGAATGAAAATAGGCCACCAACATGACCATTGCATGGAATTGGAAGAAGCGTTGAGATTTCAAACTCATGCTGAAGTGTAAACACCAGTGCCATTGCGCATGTCGTTCGAAAATTGGGACATGCATAATTAATTATGTTGGGAGACAAGCTGTACACACACACACACACCGGCACACACACAAAAACAACGAAAATACACGTTTTTGGTCGAATCTCACCAAATGACGTTTTACACTCATGTTTTAAAGGTGTATATCAAATAAATATCTGGACAAAAAAATCACAAAAATCCAGAGGCGCATATTTAAATGTTTGGAACTTATCTGACCCTATCGTTGAAGTTAATGCAGTGGTACGTCACTTCCGTCAGCCGTGGGTCCTTATACGAAAAATTTGGCAATAAATGTGTGAAAATCTTAAAATTCTGGAGAACTGAGCTATCGTATGCGCAAAACAAAAACAGGGGCAAAAAGATGCGTCTTTTAGGAATGGATACATGTCCTAGTTTGAATGACATAATGGAAATAAGGTGCAATAAATGTACTCGAAGCGAGCAGAGATACGATTTTTAAACCTGCCATGTTGCATGCCTTGTGGATTATTAGTATATCTATAGAGGGTCGACACATGCAATGTGATGTTAACATAAGATTGTATGAATATTGACACGAACAAGTTAAAATAAGGAAAAAGAGATGAAATAATAAAGAAATAAAGAAATTTTATTGAAAATAAATTTGTAGACAGAAAGTTTAAAAAAAAAGGAGGCTGATGCGTGCCACGAGCGCCTGTACAAAAATCAACTACATTATACCTTTGACCGAAAATTAATCGAATATGAACAGATGCGACAGAAGATTGTTACTTGTGTAAATGTCAATTGAACTATTTTACCAGGCTTTTCATGAATAGTTTCCTATTAAAAAAGCAGTATTTTATGTAATATACACATTTAACGTTAGAGATGTTTTACTAAGTTATTTCATGGCTATGAATGTTTTGTTTATAATATCAACATACTGTCATGCTTTTCATTATGTGCATATGCGTTGTTGTTATAGACGCAAACACTGGTACCACGAGCGTTTTTACCCCCGTTGTACCCACAGGGGCTCGCAGTTATATTTTCACATAACCAGGTATGTATTAAAAAGAAGAAGGGAGGACACGTTTTGGAGGGCCAAAAGTGAAAGTAGAGTTTCGGCACCTTTTTTCGCTTCAAAAACGGTTTAGTCTTTGTTCTTCCCATAAAATTAATGCAAATATCGATGTCTTTTGCTGATTGACTGGTTTACAGTGGAATAACACTCGTTTTTAAATTCCAAGCGGTTTGGACAACTTCTTATCATACTCAATTCCGATTTATACGGACTAAATATCAAGGTGAGTTTTCATTGGTCGAAGGATTTAAACTGGCATTTTTGCGGGAAATTTTTTACTCATCTTGTCAAAAGATATTCTTAGAATGCTGTCTTCCCATATTTCCAGATTGATTGAGACAAGGAAAAAATATATTTTAATGCAAGATATTTAATTTGTCTTTTTTCCTACTTTTTAAAATTATATTTCGATTTTTTTATTTCTATCAATATTATTAAGTCCGTAGAAACCGGAATTGAGTATGATAAGAAGTTGTCCAAACCGCTTGGAATTTAAAAACGAGTGTTATTCCACTGTAAACCAGTCAATCAGCAAAAAACATCGATATTTGCATTAATTTTATGGAAAGAACAAAGACTAAACCGTTTTTGAAGCGAAAAAAGGTGCCGAAACTCTACTTTCACTTTTGGCCCCCAAAAAGTGTTCTCCCTTCTTCTTTTTAATACATACCTGGTGATGTGAAAATATAACTGCGAGCCCCTGTGGTTGTACCGTGGTAGTTTTCTTAATATATATATAACGAAAGAAAAACAAACTACTTTAGCTGACTTTAAATGAGTGAAATGACCACATATTACCATGTATACAAATTTGAAATAAAACCCAAATTGGTTTCTCACGACTTTTTAATATCTTCTTCTTCTTCTATATCTTTAACCCCCTCTGTAGAGGAACCATATGTCAGTATGTAGAACAGGTGCTCCGTTTAAATGTACAGTACTCATATTCCCTCCACCACTTGAATTTTGTTGTGCACATATATACAGGGAAGACCCACACACACACTTCGCATAAAATCCTTCTATATACAGTTAAGATTTTACGATTTGTCACATTGCTTCTAAAAGTTATTTACATGATTAAGATAGTCTAAAATTGGTCTTTGACGTACACGTATATCATATCACTTTGCTATATTTCACATTGTTTCCCCCAACCGTGTCGTCCATTAAAAAAATCATTAATATTATACTATAGATTCGCATCTGATTGACTAGTTAAGATCTAAAAATATGCATTTCACTACTAATTCTAAAAGTTATCGTCTCATCAGCTAAAAGGTAAGATCCATTTTATCACAGTACACATAATACGTATAAAATCCTTTATTGATACAGTTAAAAAGTTGTCTAAAAAGAATCTTCTATAGTTTAAAAGGTAAAACGGATATTCTTTGTAACGTCTTGGTTACGGCTCTTTGGTGTTTATAACAATTAAAAATATAATCTATTTACACTAAGATCTCCTATTGTTTAAAAGATAAAACTGTTGTTATTTGTAAAGTCTTGGTTACGGCTCTTTGGTGTTAACTATTAAAAATATGGTCTATTCACACTAGCTCTTCATCTAGCAACAGATCATTTTGTAGCGGGCAATATGAAGGTGTACCAAGTCAGGGTCATTACGGTTTTCACAGTTTTCCGGTTGTTGACTGATTTTGTCTGTTTATATACTTATGAGTTTTGACTTTCCCTTTGTTAGATTGTTCGGAGTTCGGTAATTTTGTTATTACCCTTATTTGATATAGCAGGCGTCCAGGAAGGCGTTCTATTTCTACTACACTGGCTGGAGAGAGTTTCTTTGTTTTCACAACCGGAGTTACGTCCAAAATATGTTGTAGTTTTTCGTTGGCTGATAGTTCATCGAATTTAATTCCCAATTTGATGAAAGTTGTTATTATCTCCTGAAGTATAGTTGTTCTTACTTTGCTGAGGCTTTTACAATTTAAAACAAAGTGTTCTATGTTTTCTTCCTCTTTTGCACATTTTAAACATTTTGGATCGGTCTCGTTTTTGTACATTCTGATCCGTTTGCTCTGTAGAAAGTATGTTCCTGTAAGCAGCTTTAATTTTATTGGCAGTCTCGCTGCATCTACGGCTGAGTGGCAACTGATTTTGAACAGAGGGTGAATCATTCCAGTTTTCAGGTTTTCGACGGTTAAGAAATTAAGTCCTTTATATAATGGCAGTAGTTGTATTATTGAGCCACTCCAATGACTGTATACCGTTTTCTTGACAATAGTCTTCTTAACTAGATTGTCCAGGTACCAGCTAACCTCCTTTAGGTCATACTTCCGGAGCATGTGCTTGATAGCAATGAACCAGCTAGCGCTCTCGTTGTTTTTTATCAGTAGTTGGCGTCTAGCTAGCGATTTTTCTATGCTGCTTTCTAGCTGGTTGCATATGTTGTTAAATAGGCCTAATGCTCGAATATGCAGTTGAGCTTCAATTGGTAGTATTCCTGTTAAGATGTTCACTGTTATTTCAGCCACACAGGTCGGTAATGATGGTATTTGCTTCGGGAATTTTTTCTTAAAATTTTCAAGAAGTAACAGAGAGCTTGTTGTTGGTAGTATAAGTTCTAATCCATAGAGGAGTACCGGTGATATGTATATTATACGTGCACTATTATCTCTACATCAAGGCCATTATGGCCATGGAATCCTCCCCCATGTAAGCTATAGGCGCTTCTCCTTGCTTTTTTTTATATTTTCTTCCACATTTGCTGTCATGTTTCCTTTGAGTGAAGTGGTTCTGATGATTCCTAGGTGTGTAGCACTCTCCACTGATGGCATTTTGTTAGGACCCAAAGAAAAGGTCAAATTGTTGTGTTCCTTTTTACACTGTTTGTGGGGGATGTTTAGGACTACACTTTTTGTTGGTTGTAATTCGTAACCTTCCATATATGCGTAATCGTATGCCATGTTTATGAGTATTTGTGCTTGATCTTGTTCTTCGCTGATTAGTGCGATGTCGTCTGCACATGTTGTACTGTTAACATTTATATTTCCTATTCTATATCCAATTCTAGTTGTTTAGTACATATTAAGAAGTCGATTGATGTAGAGTTTGTATAGGTTAGTACTAAGTATACCATCTTGTCGGACTCCTTGGCTAACTTGGAATGGTTGTGATAAATTTCCTTCCCATTTGACTACACTTTTGGCGTTTTCGTGCAGGTCTTTAATCAATCCCCAATGTCCATCCTCAATGCCCGCCAAGAATACCCTTCGAAACATGTGGCTATGTATGACTGTGTCAAATGCCGCTTTCGCATCCAGAAGTACCAGGTGCAAGCTTGCATTGTTGTCTTTCAATTCCCTATAACTTTCTTCTACTGGTAAGGCTGAGTTCAATGGAGATGACCCTGCTGTGAAGCCTCTTTGTCTCTTATTTTGTGTTTCAAGTACACGATTATTCGTTCTGCATTTGATGACAGTTTCCATGATCTTGCCTATAACTGGCAATACAGTTATCCCCCTGTAGTTGATAGCTTGCTGTCTTGTTCCCTTATTTTTAAATACAGGTGTTAAAAGGCCCATCTTCAGTGATTCCGATATGCTGAACTAGCTTATCTATTATATGCATATCGTCTTCAACCAAGTTGTGGTATGTGCTGTCTATACGTGTCTTCTGGTTGAATGTGGCAAGACTGCTAAAGTGTTCTTGAAATCCATTAATGATGTTTTCACTCTCAGTGTAGTTTTTCCCATTGACTTCTAATTCCATGATCATGTCATTACCTTGACTCCTGTTTTTACGTACCAGTTTATGAAACATTTTGGTATCTTTTGTCCTTGTTTCTAAGATATTTTCCTTTTCCTTATTTCTCAGTTTAGCTATCTCAATTCGTACTGTACTCCCTAAGCATTATGTTGTTTTGTCGTAAGGTTTCCCATGGTCTTTCCATACTTTATATTTTTGCCTTGCTGTTTTTATTGATAACCGAATTTCAGGTGTTCATACTTTTAATTTCGGTTTGGCATTAAATGTTGTCTTTGCTGATGAGGTGAGGGTAGCTGTTTCTTTCAGAAGTTCACATAATTTTAATACGGCTTGTTCTATTGCTGTTTCTTCCATATTTTCGTTTATTTGGAGACTGTCTATATGTGTACAGATGTGGGCGGAATACCATTCTTTGTCTACCTTATCCCAGTTGATCTTTTTTGCTATCCTGCTATCATTTTGCTTGCGGTGGACTTCTACATTTTTATGTTTGAATTTGATGCTCATACGGATTGGGTGGTGATCAGACGTATTTTCTGGCATATCGTGTAATACTTGTTTTCTTTGGAACTCCCCGTCTGTCAGATTGTGCAGAAAATAATCAATTTCCGATGATTCCTGTCCTAGTGAGTTAACAAAAGTTTTTGCCTTATTGTCGTTGTATCACGTTGTATAGATAATGTCAAGCAATTTCTAAAACCTTTCGTATACAAGAAGGCTAACAAATCTAAATTTAAAAAAAAAACACACGACAAAATACCAGGGTAGAAATACAACATTTAAATATACAAGACACGACAAACATCTTTTATATTAATATAGTAACATAATTGTCTATATTTTAATTGTTTATTTGCTCATTATGTTTATATGAGTGGTTTTTATTTGTTCATAATTTAAACATAACAAATACAAATTGACTGATTTTCCTATATATTTCAACTAAAAATAAATCCCAAAAATTAACAATCCTGTTTAAATTATGAACAAATAAAAACCACTCATATAAACATAATGAGCAAATAAACAATCAAAATATAGACAATTCTGAATGTTTTGGTGTAAAATTTGTTAAAATCTATCCAGAAATGACTTCACAATATTTTTTTGAAAAAATATTGTTTTGGTCGATTACATAGGGATTTTTTTACATGTTGCAATAATTTTGGCCACATACTGTAGTTTATTCCGACAAAAAACATTTATTGTGAAGGTGGTTCCGGAAATGTAGTACATATTTTAAATATTGACCTTAAATATTAAGGGGAGATAATTATAAATATGGCGGAAGATTTGAAGAGGTTTATTTTTGAAGAAAGAGCAAACTATCGTAGATTCAGCTCAAACATTGATTCTATTATAGCAAAGGTTACTAAGTTTCTACTTCTACCGAATAATGACCTACTTCAACAGTTTGAAGATTATGTCTTCTTCTTTCTTTCTTTCTTTCCTCCGTATACACTTCCAAGTTCCAATTATGGAACACCTCCGGCTATATGTCGGAATAATTAAAATCCAGTCACAATATGAATATTGGATTCCTGAATATTTACACGCGAACGTAGAATCCTCATAAAATCCACGCACAATCCAGTAAAAATATGTACTCAAATGTCAATAAAATCTAAAACAGTTGGATATATTTACAGATAAACTTTAAAGCGGATCCCCTGTCTCCACCTCAACCAACATGAAGTATGTACAAATTAAAATGTCTATGAGTATTCTCAACCTGTTTCCTGCTTGCTTAGCATCCAGATCCTTTTCACCCTCAACAATGTCAATGACTGCCTGAGTTCGACCTGACAGGAAACTTTCTATCCAGTTGTTTACCTTTCCTCTTACATACCTGCCAACCTCGGAAACACCAAATCAGGGTCATGACCCTCATTCCTAAATGAAAATGAGGGTTATAACACGTAACGACATTTTCGGCCATAATTATTGTAAATCGTATGATATCATATCTAGTTTAATATGTATTATTAATGATCATACATGTATGTATGTACAAATAAACAGCTGTATCAATAAACTATGTCATAGACTCTAAGCTCTGGTTATAATCACTATATTGTGTTCAGCTATGAAATTACAAAACTGAGTTTCAGCAGAAGTTGTTTTACTCTTCAAAGAATTGTTTGGCGTTGTTACAAACAAAGACATTGATTTTGATTTCCTTTGAACCATCTCCAGCTGCATATGGTTTTGTGACTTTGCATGCCTTGTCAGGTCATTCTTTGCACCGGATCCAATAGATAACTGATTTACAAAGAATGCAATATGCATCATTTACGCTACGATCACTGTGACTGAGCCAACTAAATTCTGCTTCCCAAGCTTTTTAATATTTGCATAAATATTTCTTTCGCTTAGCGGGTGAAGAATAAGCAGGCCCTGATAAGGACCTATTTCTTCCAGTAGACATTTTGCAGAAATGATTTAACTTTTTTGTTGTAAAAACAACTCAAACTTTCCACAAGGGGATTAAAACTTTATTGTAAAAGACCCAATCATCGCTAATTACTTACCTCGAAGGTATATTGTTGTTGATTGTAGTTGACCATTCGGATTGTTGTCCTTTCGATAAGTAAAATCCCGGTATTTTCTGAATAAATAAATATTTCTAATATCTGGACCAATTCCGGGTGATTCCGGGTCATCGTAGTGAAATCCGTGCCCCGACGGGTGTTCAGGGAAATGAGGGTGACAAGCTCGATTTCCGGGTGTGACCCAACGAAAACGGGTTACTTGGCAGGTATGCTCTTATGCCATAATGTTTAAGCTTGTGTATCAACAGGTTATAGCTGACTTTATTGAATGCCTTGGAGAAGTCCATAATGAGAACATCAGTTTGTTTACCATCATTCAAGTTTCGAGTCACGTCGTGGATGAACTCTATAAGTTGAGTTTCACACGATGTAAATTTGCGAAAGCCATGTTGGAAGGGGTATATTATGTTGTATTTATCAACATGTGACATGATGTTACTAACTACAATGTGTTCTAACAGTCTACAACAAATACAAGTTAAAGAAATAGGTCTATAATTTTCTGGGTTATACTTTGGATCTTTCTTGTAAACAGGAGCAAAATGGGCAGTTTTCCAGTCTGATGGGACAAATTATAGTTAAAATAGGAGCTATTTCAGTAGCAAGTTCTTGCTTTGTTTGGATTCAAGTTTAGAAGAATTTTAGCTATGCCTTCACAGGTGATGGTGATATCAGGCATAGTTTGATACTTTGATTTTATAGACAATTTACAGTTAAATTCAAATTCACTTTCGATTATTTTGTCAATATTTGAAAATACAGATTTAAACTGGTCATTCATAACATTTGCCTTGATGAGATTCCTTGAGGATCAGTTTTTTTATGTTTGATATAGGTCCAAAACTTTTTCATAGAGTTAAATGTTCCTTCAGTTTCCTTTGGTGTGACAATGTCCTTGATATATTGCCAATAGCTCTGTCTTATTAATTTTTGGATGTGTTGTTTTATTTTCTTGAATTTTTTCTTGGTGTCAAGATTTCCAGTTTTTTTTCATTTTCTTATAAAGTCTATCTCTCTTTCTAATAAGTTTTTTAGTTTCAGTATTTATCCATGGTAGACTATCCTTTACTTTGGCAACTTTGTGTGGTACATGTTCTTTGATTAGCTGGTTAAGTTTGTTTTTGAATATTTCCCAAAGTTGGTTTGCATTTAAATTTAAAAGTTTATATAGTAAAATACTGAGGAAATTAATTTAGCCAACACAATACTGGTATAGATCTTTTCAGGCATTACAAATTGATAAAAGGTCTGTTTCCCGCCCCAAATAGTTCAAACTCAAGTCATTCCGGTCCCATAAATATATTAAGATCAAATGCTACCCGAGAAGCGAGCAATGTATAGGCTAGTCATAGCGTCATAAGACTTTCGTTTATGCTGAAATGCATTGTATAATAATATTGTATGGACACTGCAAGTGAAAGGACCATGTAAATATTTTTGTTTCCAAAATTTCTGTTAATCGTGTAACAATTAAAAAAGGAATAAAAATTAACTTTTCAGCTACATTTGTATATCATGGCCAGAACAAGTTAATTTTCAATGAGATGATAATGAGGTCCGCTTTGTTCTAGACCAACACTCTTAGTTGTTTTTTTTTGTAGTGCTAGCTCACTGAAACAACAGTCTGCGGATAGACATTTCACTCCACTCAGACGTGTGCACATTATTCTGATTCTGAGCCGACCAGTCTTTGCTGTTTCTCCTTAATGCTGCATGCTTAGCGGAGAAGTAACAAATACCACTTTAATAGTCTTTGGTTTGACCCGACCAGAGGTCGAACCCACGATCTACCGCACTCGAGGCGAGCACACTAACCATTACGCCACTGATGCGGTTCACTTACAAATGACATTTATAATTACACACAATATACAATATTGCAAGTAGCAGAACAACTACAACACCAAACACTTCCTAATAAATTTAGTATGTTTATTCTTGTACACAACACATATATTGTGCATGAGAAAAATAATATGGTTATGCACTGTATATTGTGTGTAATCTGTAATGGAGACTTTCTGTTAATAAACATAAAATATTATAAAAAAAAATGAAGGACCATATGTACATGTAACTCTGGCTTGGTAGCTATAGGGCATCAATTAAAGTATTCTTTTGGGTTAAGATGTTTTATAACAACCCTGACAGTACATACTTAGCAAACATAAGACATTTGGTACAATGTAATTTGTGTACAAAGGGCAATAACTCTAATAAAATAAATGGTAAAAAAGTCCTTTCATTTCAATAAAGGTTGTATTAAGCATGTTAATGTACCATTGTAAAGATTCAAATTTATTAAATTGAATTAAAACCCAGAGTGTGGAATTAAGAACTAGATATATAATATCTGTCAAACTTCTGCACATAAGAAGGGCTGTCATGGCCGTGATCGTATGATAGTTGGATTTACAACTACTTATGCAGTCAGTGCCTATCACCACTGAACTGAGTTCGAATCTCGATCAGGGTGAGGTGTACAACATTATGTGATAAAGTTTCTCTGACCTGCGACAGGTCGTTGGTTTTCTCATGGTTCTCCGGTTTCCTCCACCAATAAAATTGACCGTCTCAATATAACTGAAATATTGTTGAAAGTGGCATTAAGCACCAACAAACAAACAAAGCACAAGAATGCACATAATTGACTGTATTTCTCAGTTGAGCATAGTAGCCTATGGACTTTTGTTAACTCTTCTTTTTCTTGTACTCAGAAAGCTGCTGGACTCCAACTCCGATTTATCACTATCAGACTGACCTACAGGTACTTAGTAAAAAGCTTGGCAGGCAAAACTGATGAATTTTTTTGATATTTCGTCCTTATCTATTTCTTTTGAAAAGTAAACATTCTGTATGGATGATCAAAAATGTTTATTCTAGAATTGAATTATTGTTTTGTCGTTTATATTTTTATCCCATTACGTTCTTATTATATACAGAATTGTAGAATGTAATCGTAGATGTATAATTGTTTTTTTTTTTTTATTGCAGTATGATAGACATTTTGCTGATGATGCAGAAGTTGATTTGATAACACTAAGAACTTACAATAACAGAGATGAGAGTTTGTATCAATTTTTAGATATATCTTCTAATTTTTATGTCCTTATGTTTCCAGTTATGAATAACTGATAAATTGAAAATAATGTATAATGTAATATATGTATAGTGGTACATAACTAATTGGGTTGAACAGGTTTTTTTTTTTTAAGTTTTCTTTCATATGCCTTAATGAACTTGAAAAAACAAACATGCATTAGCTTTTTATACTGTTGATAAAAATGTAACCTAAAGTTTAAGCTTAAAGCATTGATATTGTAGTTGCACTTTTTAGCTCACCTGACCAAAGGCTATGGAGATTGATCATTGACATAATCATTTATAATTGTAGAGTTAAGGTTATGATGTTTAATGCCACTTTCAACTATATTGAGGCTGCAAATTTTATTGGTGGAGGAAACGAGAGTACTAGAAGAAAACCACAGGCACATACCTGTCACAAGTCACTGACATACTTTATCACATAATGTTGTATCGAGTACACATCGCCATCATGGCATGAGTGGGATTCAAACCCACAACTTTAGTGGTGATTGGCACTGATTGCATAGGTAGTTGTAAATCCAACTGCAATACGATTGCAACCATGATGGCCCATTTATAATTGTGTCATTTTGCATAGGGAGGTTTTATTTATTTTTCTACAGAGAATTAATATTGGCTTTTCTACCATTGTATTCACTGGAAGTGTTACCTCAGAATGTAAGATGTACTCGGAATTCATCTTAATGTCAGGTAAAATGAAAGCAAAGCATTAGCAGACGACATAAGACAACTTAACTTTGTATTCTAACATGACGTCTTTCATTGGCTATATGAATAATACTCCCAATATATTATCACACATGCTTATTGACAAACAAATTATAAACATCATTCCAAAGTGATTTGTATATTCATACAGGACCATGGTGCACACAAATATAAAAATGCTTGTGTTGTTTCTTAACATATAATTTTTATTCCAAAAAAAAGACAACAATCTATCGACTTTGGCTTTTGTAATTTGTCGTCTTCCGGTGACATTGACCCAAGCTGGTTACTGATTTATTTTAGGATTTTGTGAGCATTGTCTTGCTTAAGTTGCTTAATTCAAAATGCCATCTAATTTGAAAATATCAGTAACTTAATTGCATCACCATCTAGTTATCCATATAAGAAAACAACCATAAACATGTAGGTTAGTGGATTTTGTGATGACATGCATTTTCACTTCAAAAAGTAAGCTAGATTTTTCCTACTAGAATCAAAATAATTCATTTTAACATGGGTAACATTATTTTTGTTGCATTTTATCCCTTGCTATCACTCTAGATCAATTTTTTGCTAAAATAATGCTACCCATGTTAAAACTAGATACTATGGCTTCCATGAATTATTTCTTGAATATTTCATTCACAATGCAGGGGTTAAAAAATCCACTGGTCCGAGGTCCGGGGGCGATTTGTGGGTTCGGACCTAACAATTCTAATCCTGTAAAGTCCGACGGACCAGTTGAAACTGTGCAATTACGGACTTGAAATAAATAGGAAGTTAAAAGTCTGAGTGACAGATTTTACTGCATAATTTTAATCCAACATTCACTGCCTCTTTTAATCTTGTTAACATTGGGTTACGTAATCTGAAATAATGCAAGATCAAGTGTGTTTTGTTCTATTCGAACCTCCGGTAACGGAACACACACACCCAGGATGGTTGTAACAGAATATCTTAAGATCAGTTTTGCGCTTTACGGAAACGGTAATTCTTTCGATAATACTTAAGCGTATTAGTGAAGCAGTTCAAACATAAAAATGGTCCGAAAGTCATTGACTATTTTTTTTTAAGTTAATGGGGTGGCTCGTGATACTGACAACAATAAATTACATAATGAAAAAACACCACAACTAACAAAAGATCAAAGATACTATAGGCTTAAACGGAAGAGAACATTTCAAACATTGTGGAAGGAAAAAATACCTTGGGTTGAGACAAGTGGTATGCTGATAACCCCGGCGATCTAATATCATTGAAATTAAATTTCTAAAGACATTTTCTGCTCTGTATCTCCAGATATTAGACTTCCGAAGACATTTTCTGTTCTGTATTTGTGGAAGTCTAATCTCAACGATATTACCGGCGATCATGCTAGTGAGAATAATGAAGTAAATACACATGCACTTGTTTCATTCAAAAAATATATGCCCCCTCCTCTTCCTTACTTCAAGGTAAACATCTACCCTTTTCCCCTTCCACACTTCGCCTCAATATTTTTCGCTTATTTGTGATCCTTTCGCTGACCCAATTATATCGTTACACTCCCGAGATATTTCTCTTTTCGACTGCCACATTTAAATATACCTACCAGGGCCCACTCAGACGAATTGGACAAGAATAGTCAGTGAACGTGGCTTAGTGAAAATTTAAGTCATTGAAACGGATACAGCCACTTCCGGTTTGCACTGGATTTTTGATATGCATTCGGAATTCTCTAGACCGGCCATGTGTAACAATGCCACATGATCATCTCCTCTCAAATGTAAAGTAAGCCTTTAAAATACAGATAATTGTTCCAATGCAGATTATAAAAATATGTTCAACTCCAAATTACTGACATTTGATTTTGAAAGCACCTTTTTTTTATTTTCTAAATCAATTTAAACCGGACCAGAAGTGGCTGTATCTGTTTCAATGACTTAAATTTTCACTAAGCCACGTTCGCTGACTATTCTTGTCCAATTCATCTGAGGGGGGCCCGGTAGGTATATTTAAATGTGGCAGTCGAAAAGAGAAATATCTCTGGAGTGTAGCGATATAATTGGGTCAGCGAAAGGATCACAAATAAGCGAAAAATATTGAGGCGAAGTGGGGAAGGGGAAAAGGGTAGATGTTTACCTTGAAGTAAGGAAGAGGAGGAGGCATATATTTTTTGAATGAAACAAGTGCCTGTGAGTAAATATCTGGGGTAAATACTGTAGAATATATCCAGAATTTGCACCCAAAAAAACCCAACAACAATGCTTTATTAAAGGTACAACCAATATACGAACATTGACTGCTTGATAGCCCAAGGCAAAATGAAAAGCAGGTTTTATAAAATTAAGTGTACAGCAGCATCTGATCAGATATTAAATTGCCAACCTAAAATAGTCATTTTAAATAATATACCCGGTATGTCACTCAGTTACTAGTAAATTTTGTGTTCAACAAATTTTATTTCCTTCGTTCCGATATTCAGGACCAGTAGAAAATTTTTCAGGACCAGTAAATTCCTGATGCTCACTGGTCCTGGACCAGTGACCTTTAGGAAAAAATGTTAACCCCTGCAATGAAAGCTCAGATATATGCCTAAACATAAACAGAGACATTTGATTAAAAATGTGCATGTAAAATAAAAGAAGTGAGGTAAGCAACTCAGGGTGAGAATCAAAGAAAGCAGATCAGGATCATAAAACTTTCCAGTATCTGTTTAGTTCTTGTCAAGCTAGAACACTAATATATAGTGTATACAATTTTTTGAATTGGCAGGTTTTTACAAGTAAAAAATAATGTCAGAAATTTCAGATGTACACAGAAGAATTTTATATTTATTTTTTTGTTTTTAATTTATTTTCAGATGTCATAAGGAAATTAAGACCAAAACCAATTGGGTATACACAACTTTTGTCAACAAAAAGGAAAGGTATTTATTTTTATAGATCACTATACATGTATATAGCAATAAGTGTGCAGTATCTAGTTTGGAAAACCGCATTGGTGCTGTAATGGTTAGCATGTTCACCTCGAGTGCAGTAGATCATGGGTTCGAGCCCCGATCAGTCAAACCAAAGACTTTAAAATTGGTATTTGTTGCTTCTCCGCTAAGCACGCAGCATTAAGGAGAAAGAGCAAAGACTGTTGGCTAGGAATCAGGATAATGTGTCCGAGTGAGTGTCTATCCACTGACTGTTGTTTCAGTGAGCTAGCATTATAAAAATCCAACTAAGCGTGTTGGTCTAGTACAAAGCGGACCTCATCATCATTTCATTGAAAATTAACTTGTCCTCACCATGATATAGCTGAAAAAATGCTGAGTTGGCATTAAATAACAATCACTTATTCACTCTAGTTTGGAAAGATATGACCAGTCAGTTACTGGAGTATTCTATACTTTTTGTGTGGTCATTATTATTTATCTTTTGTCAATTTTCACACCGTCTACATCTTTTTATTTGATTGGTAACCCAAGATGACCACCAGTGCAGGGCAAAGTTCAACATAGAACCCTTTTGGAAATATTTTGAAAAGTATTATATAACATAGGACCCTATGTAGTAACTGTAAAAGGAAAGAATTAAATACAATGTACATGTAATAAATTTTAAATAAAAATAGCAATTGACATGTTTTTTGTGTCAATAACAAACTTGAGGTTTAGTTAGTCATTTCTGACTTTTGAGACAGACCAGTTCCTATTTTTAGTGATGTGAGATTTTCTTATCTTGCACTAGTGCAAGACAAAAAAATCACATGCGTTTTACCGGCAAATGCATGCTGTACAGTTTATGTCAACTGCCCCCCAATTCTCCATGCTTTTCCTTTTTAAAATAAACCATTCACTGTATATAAGTTTTCAATCTTTTATAAACACGCAAATCCTAACAATCAGCCATATTATTACATAATAACCTTCACGCAATACACAAAAATACGGAACTACTTTTTTGATTGACATGAAGGGGAAATAACTCGCATTGTTTACATGATCGTCTGCTAAAAGTACATAGCTGTCAAACAATACACAACTACTGATAAAAGTGAGAAATAAAATCAAACACCGGCAAAAAGTGCAAGACAGGGAAATCTCCGACACCCTGTCTTGCACTTTTGCCGGTGTTAGGTTCTATATATCTCTTGTGAATATGCACATAGCATAATATAATTTGTTCTCTTTACAATATAATGGTGAAATTGCTGACTTGGGTGTTTTGAAATATTCACTCACTAAAATTATGTCTAAAACAATGTTAAAACAAATATTTTTAATTTGAAACATACATATTTTTGGTAAAAGAAAAAAAAATGAGCCAGTATTAATTTTATGTGGAGGAAGTGCACCCAATAAGTTGTGTGTATTTTTGTTAAGTGCGAGTCTATTTTTTCTTATCAAGTTAATATATTCTTCTTTTTTTTTCTAGAACTTTCAGAATCACTTGTCTATGGAAGTTGTATTACTGATGATAATTCCAGTCAACAGAACACAGTATGTATGTTTTTGTCCTAGATTTGTATGTTAACAGATGTTAACAGTTCAGGATTATCAACATTTAGGGATGATTATCTCTATGATCTTGTATCTTTTTATTTCTGCATCTGTGGTGTAATGGTTAGCTTGCTCGCCTAGAATAGATTGTGGGTTCTAGCCCTGGTCGGGTCAAACCAGAGAATATGAAATTGGTATTTGCAGCTTCTCTGGTAGACACACACCATTACGGAATACATTTAAGAACAAAGACAGGGTAGCTCGGAACCAGAATAATGTGTTTTGGATGGGATGCATTTACAGAATTAGGAATTACATATGTCAAGATAGTATGTTTGGATTTGAGTAACTTGTATAACTGTACCTTAAGGTTTATCTACAGTAATACGATTTGCTTGAATTTTTCGAGAGAAATTGTATTTTCGAGTGATTATGACTTGTTTAAACACAGAATTAAAAACAAAACTGATGATGTTTGAATTCAAGTCGTCCATGTTTTTTTCAGTCATCTTAGTTCAAAGTATAATCATAAGTACAAAAACAAGGTTTGCTCTAAAAGACTGCATGAACACATGACATGAAAATAAACTTTAGAGAAAGCCGAAAGGGCAATCAAGAATGGGCAATCTAAAGACACAGGCAGCATTGGGTTAGTGATCAAATCAAACCGTGATGACATTGATAGAGAAATGGATTTAATAGATAAAAACAATTTAACAGTACATTTTGTTTGTTTGTAAAAATCCATCGGCAATATGTTCATTAAGTTTGTTATACTTTCCAGACCATTCAAGGAAGTCCACCTAACAGATATTCCCCTATTTTTGAAGGAAATTTCTTAAAACGCAGCTCATCATTTTATCAAGAACCAGACTCGGTGACAGAGGATGATGATTCAGAGTTTCTGGCTCTCAAAAGTTTGTAGTATTTTAAATTGATTTCTTAATTAGAAATAGGAATATTTCATTACATTACCTTATATCCAATTTATCAAGAATAAAAAATCTTTTCTGAGTTGCATGTACAATGTTTTTAAACTAGATTATATGCCTGTGCAATCAGCTGTAAACAGAAAATCTGAAGTTTTAATTAAAAACCAAAAATAATGGATATTATTGTATTAAAGAATAAGGAAAGATTTACTGTTGTATATATGACAGTAGAAAACTTCTAAAACACTGCAAAATCTACACATTAAAAAGTTTCTCATTAAAACCATCTAAACACCACAAAATCTATTATTAAAATATTCCTTACCAAAAAAAGCCCATCTAAAAACCATAAACTACGATTTAAAACTTTCCTTGCTGACAAAAAAAAATGACTTCTAAAATCCACAAAATGTGCACATTTAAAAGGTTCCTCAATAAAAACAATATTGGTATCGCAAAATCTATATATTAAAAAATTCCTCACTAAAAAACATCTAACCATCATGAAGTCTATGATTTACTTACTGAAAAAAAATCATTAAAACACCAAAAAACCTACATTTTGAAAGGTTCTTCACTAAAAACATCTAACACCATAAAATATATGCATTAAAGAGATGCATTTACTTTATCAATTTTTGTCCTTCAAATTCACTTCAAGCTATACCTGTGCATCTATTTTAAACACAAGCTTGACAGTTTAAACACGTCGTTAAACAGGTTTGACTGATCCATCTAATATTAGGTTGGAGTTAAATAGTTGTTTAGACTGTCAAATTTGTGTTTGAAACAGGTGGACAGGTTTAGTTTAAAGCAGATTTGAAGGAAAAATGTTACCATGTCAACACACCTTAAGTGGTTCCTCATAAAAAAAATCAAAGAAAAAAAAACATTTAAGCTCCGTAAAAAGATCTATGCATTTAAAGGTTCCCACTAAAATAATGACACAAAATCTATATTAGTTAAAAAGCACTTTTTTCTCAGAGAAAATAACAACGAAAAATAGAGTCCAACAGATCGTCTTATTGTAAATGTTTAAATGTGAATTGTACAACCCTATAAAGGGTGGTACAACATTGTGTTGTCTTGTAAAACAGTGTTGTCAAATAGGTCTGATACTGACGATTAACATGTATTTTGCATATTGTTAGCAACTGTAAATTCTAAAAAATGAGATCTTCCTTGTAGCAAGCTACTCTGAGATTATAAGTGATAAGAATGATGAACCAAGTGATGCTGAAACACTCACTTCTCACTCATCTGATGATATGGAGGAACCTGTTAATGAAGATTCGTCTGAAGATGGTGACGATGAAGATAGTCAGGGAGATGGCAATGTTTTACCTCAGTTCCAAACTGTGTGTAACAATGCTTTTATCTCTTTATCTTCTACTGAGGAACGTAGGGATGCTGTCGACCAAGAATTTGTAAAGGTTAAGATTTAAATCTTTTCAGTTTGTTATTTAGATTGTTACATATGTATGATATTAGCTGGTTTTTACTCCTACAGAAAACAAACACCAACTTCATAACTACATCCTGTTAAATAACAGTTCTGTTTTCTAGCTATCCATCAAACTGCTGGTAAAGCATTCTTATTATACCCTTGTTCCCCGAAGGGGGAGGGGGTATACTGTTTTACCTCTGTCCGTCTGTCCAAGATATTTTTCGTCTCATTTTTCTCAGTAACTGTTGATGGCAGAAATTTGATATTTGGTCACAAGCGTCATATAGGTATACCATATTGTGTGTAGCATTTCTGAACCCGTCAGATTCCTACTTCCTGTTTGCCGACTTAGTTGGTTTTTATACACATTGAACTTATATGCACATTTTTCGTCACATTTTTCTCAGCAACTTTTGATGGCAGAAATCTGATATTTGGTCACACGCTTCATATAGGTACCCCATATCGTGGAAAGCGTTTTTGGACCCATCAGATTCCTACTTCCTGTTTGCCGACTTGTTTTTATACACATTGAACATATATGCTCATTTTTCTCAGCAACTATTGATGGCAGAAATCTGATATTTGGTCACAAGCTTGATATAGGTACCCATTATCGTGGGAAGCGTTTTTGGACCCATCAGATTCCTACTTCCTGTTTGCCGATTTTGTTGATTTTTATACACCTTTAACATACATTTGTATATGCACATTTTTCGTCGCATTTTTCTAAGCAAATATTGATGACAGGAATCTGATATTTGGTCATAAGCTTCATATAGGTATTCCATAATGTGGGAAGTGTTTTTGGACCCGTCAGATTCCTACTTCCTTTTTGCCGACTTAGTTGGTTTTTATACACATGGAACATATATGCACATTTTTCGTCACATTTTTCTCAGCAACTATTGATGGCAGAAATCTGATATTTGGTCACAAGCTTCATAAAGGTACCCCATATCGTGGGAAGCGTTTTTTTGACCCGTCAGATTCCTACTTCCTGTTTGCCGAAGAGCGGGGGTATCATAAGTGAGCATTAGCTTGCAGTTCATCTTGTTTTATTTTGTCTATTAGGTAAAAATTTAGATATGTTACAAGGTAATAATGAAGGAAAATATTACTTGATTATTTCTTGAGTTAAAGCAATGACTTCCTTAAAATTTTAAGGCATCAGTGCTCCAGATTAACTTTAAGTAATTAGGATTTTTACTCCCTTATTTACAAATCAATTGGGTATCCTGTATTCACAAAATCAATGCTTGTACAGTATCGTTTTAGTTGGGTATTTATTCATTTATATGGAGTCAAATTGAGATGAACATAGAAATGTATTTATTGACAATGATTAGGTTGGTAAACAGGAATCAATCATTTATGATGGTCCTTGCCTTAACAAAATTTTCTATTCAAATTCCTGAAAAGCTTAAGCAAATTATTTACATTAATGATTGACAGAATATTATTGTCTTTGATTCTAAAAGAACAGGTGGTACATATCTTTGATTTAATAGTGTTTCTTTTCTTTTAGACCATATTGATTATGCATATTGTATTTATCTTTATTCTATTGAATTATTACACTCATACAAGTTTTGTGATAGAATATACATATATATGTGAAACCAGATCTATATTTCTACAATAAGTATTAGGGAACGACTAAATGTAATTAGCTTTTAAGGGAATGGTTGGTTATTTTTTCTGAAAAATATTAACTGACCTGAAAGATTAAGAAATAAATCATGGAAGCCAGAATGTGTTGGGAGTTTTAACATGGATTGGCGGATATTAGTATTTTATCCCGAGCCAGAAGCGAGGGATAAAATTTACTAATATCCATATTAAAACTCAAAACACATTCTGGCTTCCATGATTTATTTCGATTCTGATGTCTAAGAGTACAAATATGGTAGTATACTTTGATTGGAAGACGGTAATTTATATTTACGCTTGCGGAAAATGTCGCACACAATTTATGTAACTCGAATAATACTGCGCCCTCTATCAGCATTATTCGGGTTACAATTTATGCTGCCAATGGAAAAGTTTGTCACATTCACCGGTGCATGTGCTAATGAGATTATACCGAATGGATAACTCGCTCGTTTGTTAACAAAGTGAAAGAAGGAGGTCATGTTAGAATAATAAATAATCTACACCTCCAGTTTACATCGATAAATTTAAAGATATTAAAAAATCCCCCTCTGAGGAAAAAACATTTTTTCTAGTACGATTAATTATCGATTTCCTTCCCAGTTATTTGTCAAAATAATACACATTTGGAATGCATTTATGACTTACATTATGACAACAGTGAATCAATACCCAATTACAATCAGGATCGACATAATGTTTTAACCCTCTTGGACACTTATTGTAAGGAAAGGGGCAGAGAAAACCAACCATTCCATGATAAATTTACAAAGCAGATAAAGAGGACTACAAACTAAATTAGATTTTGGTCAGAGGGATGTAAATAAAACACAACGTACAATGATTTTGTATGTCATATTGTATACAAGTGAATTTGTTAGCGTAAACGGCACGCTTTATATCTATTTCAGTTAGGTTTTCGTTGTTTTTTATTTTGGTAAATAGGCAAATTTGCAGTTTATCTGTACTATTATAATGTCCTTCATTAGCTATATTTACACTGTCATGATAAAATTCACGATGAATTATGCTTTGCACATGCAAATTCCAGATAAATAGTTGCATTCCCATTCTGAGCGATTTTGTATATGTATAAAAACTTTGGTACATATCTACATTAAAAATCCCCATAAAATGTTATGTTGTTTCTTTATATATTCATTTTTGCAGTAGAAATACTACTTGTTTAAATTGTGGACTTCCTTTGACATATTGTAGAACACTTGTGACATTGACATCTGGTTACTGATTTACTTTGTTTCTTGAGCATTTTACTTGTTTTAATCTCTTAAATCTAAATTCCATTGATATTTGCTGTTACTATGAATATAACATTGGTGTAAAATACACCTTCTTAGCCAATTAAGACACATTTATCCTCTGTAGCTTGAATAGAAGATCCATTTTAACTAATGGTATGACATATGTTGCAGCTTTTGCTGTCATATATACATTCAGAAATATAATGTGTTCTGTCAAGTTTTGTCAGAAATATTCTAATTGGGTTGATTTGGACCAAAATTAATTTGAAAATCATCTTCTCAGAAAAAATGTAACCAATTTAATCAAATCTAGGCTGAGATGGTTCAAGAATATTTGTGTTAAAGACAGCTGAAAAGAATATATCATCCAAGGACCCATTGCCTGTAAAACTATAGGAGTTATTTATGGTATAAACTGTACCAAGTGTGGAAAACAAATCTATGTTGATATATTAGTTTGTATAATTATTTATTAATTGGTTGTGATGTTCTTCTTTATTTTCAGAAGAAGAAGAAGCAAAGTTTGGTTAAAAAAACAGTCATGGACACAAATAAGAGGTAAGGAGGAGGGTTATGGTGTTTAACACTACTTTCAACAGTATTTCAGTTTTATTGTGGCAGTCAGTTTTATTGGAGAAGGAAACGGGTGTATCCGGAGAAAACGACCGACCTGTCACAAGTGACTATAATGTTGTATCCAGTACACCTCACCAGGAACTCACGTTAGGGGTGATTGGCACTGATTACATAGGTAGTTGTAAATAACCAATTTATCCCTGGCTATAGTCAAAAATAAGACATTTTGGTTCACGGCGGGCAACGTAAAAGTGACGTTTTCTTTGTTTTTGGAAAGTAAAAAATATGAAAGTTTCGAGTGTTTTTTACAGGGTGTAGGGTACTACCTTTGGTAGAACCCTTCAGTTGATAAACAGCTTTTTATTCAATATATAACCAAAATTAACTAAATTTGATTTTGGAGTGTAACATCGCGAGCTTTGACGTCATATTATCCCCGTTTTGAAAAATATAACAACATTTGATTGGTTAATGGCTAGTTACACCCGGTAATATGGCCTAGCAACACCCAGGAATAAGGGTTTTTTATACCCGGGGTTTTAACCAATCAAAAGTTGTTATAATTTTCAAGCCGGGGATAACATACAATAAGAGGTAAGTACTTAAGAAAAGATTATATATTTAATAGACTATTGTTTTACTCTTTTGGGATATATTAGTACAAGGCAAGGTATATATGGCTTACTGTACAATGACCCAATATTTATGTAAATTTATACAATATCACCCACTGTTATAAATGTATGTAAAATGTCTTCCAAACTCCACTAGGTACCACGAAAATGCATCTAAGGCCATACAAAATAAACATTTTGTTTCACAAACCGTTCCCATATGAATCAAATTATCACATATCAGTCTTTTTCTCTTTTTTCCGAGATTCAAAAAAGCTCTTTCATTTTTCCTTTTGAAAATTGTACGAATACAGTCAATGTTATATAGCTGACATTTCGATATGGAGAGAGTTTCAGTATGCTTAATATGCACTTCAGAAAACAGAGAAATCTTTCCTGGTTAGCTCCATCGACAGAATCTGCTATAATGTATGTAGTTGTATGTTGATTATTTAAGGCACATAAAAGTAACATTTTTTCAGCAGGCTTTAAATCTTATACAGTCAAAATTGTGTGTTCAAAAATATTATATAACCTGTTAAAATATAACTTTGCCTATTTTATGATTCATAAACTCGCCTGTTTTTTTCAGATTAGAAGAGATGCAGAAACAGATCTATTGTTTAAAGACAGAATTAGAATGTGTCAAAAAGGGGGATGCTCAGGTAAATCTTTTTTTAGATCAAAGGTATTATTTGGCAGGTTGCACATTGTGCAAAACACATTATAGTAGGTGAAATGCAAATGGTGGATGGGTGGGTGGACAGGGAAAATGATTAGGTTCTTTGTGTAATCAGCTTCTCTTACTGTTTAAAATCAAATTATTTCAAACCTGTATACTGTTGATAGACATGATAGATTTGAAGTCACAGAATTAATTGATACCGACTTACAATAAATAAATGAAATATGAAAATAAAAAATAAATGAACTCCAGCCAGATCCTAGAAAATTTTCAGAAGAAATGTTAATTTTTTCTGAATCTTATTCTTTAGTTTTCTCATTCAAGACAAAAAAATAAAACTGATGAAAATGACTAAGATTAATGTTTCACATCAAAGAAAAGGGAAGGAATACAAGTTTTTTAATGATACAGTCAAATCTTTCTCAACCAAACCCTGAATAAAACAAAATCTTGTATAAATCAAACTTTAAGTCAAGTCTCAATGTAGGAAATCTTAATCTTAATTGTTAATTTAACATGTCTAAAAAGAACACCTGTCTATTCCGAATACAAAAGCTGGAAACAAGGAGGTTCAGTTTAGACAGGTTTCACTATATATTACAGAAGACAAACATGCATGTGTCTAGTTGATTCTAGCTATTCAATGGTAAATTTTACATGCTACAATAAAGTACCTTCAGGATGACTGAGATTTTTTAAGTATGTTATTCAAGAGACAACAAAAAGTGACAAAATACACAAATTATACATCCATTCCAGGAAGTGAATCTGATGGATTTCGAAAAGATCACATTTGATTTTTACTGCTGCAATACGGTTGTTTCGAATCATTTCCATTCCATCAAAATTTTGTTATTTTGTCCCCAGATCACGTGATTTCGATGGACTAATCAGCATTGAACTTTCAGTGTCAATGTACACAACAAAAACTCCAATCGATATGTGCTGTTTTAACGTTCGATCCTCAATTTAAAAAAATCTTAACATTTTCTGTAAAAGACAGATATCAATTAAATTATTTTATTTGTTTCAAAGACTTCAATGCAGAGACAAATACTTCTTTAAAATTAAATTTGTTTTCTTTCTTTATTTGCGGCTGTCAGCATCATCAAAGGAAAACGATCTGCCTTTATGTATATATTTCTGATATCAGACAGATAGTGGGGTACCGAACACCAGTATTTATTCAGCGGTTTCCTTGGCGTCTCCATATTACAATTACTTATAATCTACCGCATCTACGACTATGATATGCTGACGTTGTCACAGTAATAGCGTAAACACCGGAAGTCGCCTGCCGATTTGTTCAGATGTCAAGACAAGAAAAAGACGGAACGTGGTCGGAATTGACATGATTCGAAACAACAGTATTATGTAGGGTTTTTTGTTTACATTTTATAGACAAGAAGTCTCCAAGTTATATGCTGTTGATTAAGGCATGAGATATTGAATGATAAGTTGCAATATTTTAACTGGTTAATTTATGTATTTTGATAGTCTAACATGTTAAGCATATGAGACAGAGTTGAAATTGTTACAAACTATCTGGGTACTCCGGTTTCCTCCACAAATAAACCTGACCGCCACGATATAACTGAAATATTGTTGAAAGTGGTGTTAAACACCATAACCCTAACGCTACAAACTGTCTGTATTAGAAACATATCATTTGACAGAAGAGTTACTGTTAGATCTGCTGTGGACATATTTGCCAGCCAAGGGTTACGATTCGTCTCGCCTCCACTTCACTCTTGGTGAATCATACCCTTGGCTGGCGAAGATGTGCTGTGCATGACAATACATTGTACTGACGATGATATCCAATAATATTTATACAGTTAAATCTTTTAATTTTTAAATTTATTTTAGATTGAAAATTCAAAGAAGATGGACAGCAGCATTACATTTAATGATGAGATTGATGGAGATTTACCCGTAAGATGTACAGACAAGTCTGGCTATTGTCATAGAGATAAGTTATCTTCTAGGAAACAACAAACTAATCATGCTTACAAGGATGATAAACTACCACAGTACAAAAACTACGAAAACATAAAATCATGGAGTGACCAAAAATATGAAGAAAGCTACCAACAAAATAAACGAATTGAGGAATGGGTAGGGACTATTAACGTAGAGACCGGCATTAATCAAGCTTATTATGATAAATACCTGATGGAATGTCAAGGAGATCAAAGTTCAGACCAGACTTACCTTGTCACAGGAAAGCCAGATACTTCTGATAGTTCTCAACGAGATGTTTATTTTGGTTATGAAAAGGGCAATCCAGTACAAAGAGTAAATGAGAAACAAAGTCTCTGGGGATTATCAAATTCAAATGTAAGGAAAGGTAATCAACAAAATCAACCAAGAAGGATAGTTCCAGCATTGATGAAAACTTCAGCAGGAAGGAAGGAAAGGAAAACTGTAACAGAACCACTAGAACAAGAATTTCACAAAGAATTTTCTCCTCGAAAATATTCTGTCTGGGGCACAAGTTACAATGCAGTATCCACAGAGGATAGTCCAGTAGGTGCAGATATAGACAGAAATGATTCAGCTAAACTTAATAGTAGAAATGTAACTGCTAAGATTGCCTCTCCTGATAGACTTCTCAACAAGATGAAAGAAAAGAAAGTTGGTGTGGCAGCAAAGATGTACATCGAAAAAGCAAAAACTAACAATTTTGATGAAGCAACAGAAAAAAAGTCTGTTCAAGAAGGCAAAACATTGAATGTATTGCCTATAGAAACAAAACTAGTTCATGTAAAAAGGGACCAAAGATGTTCATTACCATCTGTTAAAAGTAAAATAAAAGATGACAATGAGGACATTTTCATAGTTGAAGATGATTTTGATCATGTCAAGAAACCACATAATAGTAATTTTAGCAGACATCCAATCAGTCGATTGACAATAAATAATAAAGTATCTCAAAGTGTTCCAGCCCTGAGAATGAAAGATGTGGAATTTATAGATAAAACAAACACTGAGCACAATAAAAACAAGGTCTTGAGATTTAATACTAGCAGCAAGAGGGAAGCACCTATATTGTCTAGTAAACAATGCACTAGAGATCAGAGAGAAATCTATTCTTGTAATAATTTTGTCAAATCGGATTCAAGAACCAAATTATCATCAAAATATAACATAGATGATCACTGTAAAGAACATACAGTTAAAACAACAGATCAAAGTAAGACAATTTTGTCGCTGAAGGATACACAATATCATCAACCTAAAACCTTTCTTTTTGAAAAAGACAAAAATGTTGGTTCACAGTTTAGTTCAAAATTATATGTTCCAACCAAGCAGTTACAGAAAACAGTCAAACAGAAATTTGTCCCACTTGAAGATCTATTAAAATTAATGCTTCAACGGGAAACAAAAGTTGCTACTTTTTTGTCACCGAAGGCTTTCCATAAAAAGTTTGATAAACCAATTCACCCGGATATAAAACCAGTTGCAGAAACCTTAAGATGCTTGTCTGCTGCACGCAATATACAAACATTCGAATATGAGTCTAAATTGACCAATGGAAATGCTCGCAGAAACTGGAATAACAAACCAGTTCAGTCAGAGATACATTACTCTAATCACAGACCGTTTTCAGTACCTACATTTAAAAGAAGTGGTTTCTCCTCACAGAAAGTGGATATGGATAATGATTTCAATACTTTACATAATGTTTGGGATAGGGAACCCATAGCTGTAGGGGATGATAGAGAATTGCCTATGTTACAGAGTTCATCTCCTTATAGAAGTGCTAAAGATCTGTCCAGCATAGCATTGTATGCCAACTCTTCATTTTCTTCTCCAGATTTGCAGAAAAATCGTCAAGGAGTGATGTATAGTCAGGACATAAGTAAATCAGTTCCAGCCAAACTTCAACTGAAATCAAATATTGAAACATTTTCACCTCCACCAGAAAATAAGCTCCAACTCTTTTGCAGAACTAAACTTAAAGCAAAGAGAAGTCAACAGTTATTTGAAAATGAAAATGTATTTGGGGTTACAGAATCAAATGAAAGACAGTTCAACCAAGACCAGCCTTTTTCAGGACAATTTCACACTCCCAGTAAAAGAGATCCATACAATTATAGTAGTGTAATTGAGGAATCACCGTCTACAGTTTTCTCTCGTTTGCTTCTCAACACTCCATCACCAGGTGGTCGGAAACATACAGAAAAATTTCGAAGATTAAAACCTCAAATTGAGGAAATGACACAACCGGTTGATGCAAACTGTAAACAAATTACTGAAGGTCACATTTTCAAAAAACCTTTCAGTTACTTTGAAAATTCCAGAGGTAAAAATGGAGCAAATGGTCAGTTTTATCAACAGTCAAGAAGTAATAACAGATACGAAAATTATGTAGAAAGTCAAAATATGACATCTGCTCATAAGGATGATTGCAAAAATGATAGATATTATACAGGAAATGAACATTTTTTCAACACAGAAGTTAAATATACGGACAAGGAAAACAGTAAAAATAGAAAAGAAATGAGTTTGGTGAAGACAAACATTAACTACAAAAGAGAGAGAGTTTCAGGCAGGGAAAGTGGAAGGTCCGACACAGAATTTAAATATACAGACAAGGAAAACAGTAAAAATAGAAAAGAAACAAATTTGGTGAAGGTTAACTACAGGAAAGAGACAGTTTCAGGCAGAGGTTGTAGAAGGAAAGCTTTGTTTCAGAGTACTCCAAAGAAATCAAGTGGAATGTTTAAGTTGGACAATACAATGTCAACAATCCATGGGTCTATTTCAGACGAGGAAGAGTCTGACTGTGAGGTCATGACAATATCAGATTCACCTTAAATATGATTACCATAAAGTTGCAAAATGTTGAAAATGAATTCATATGTAATTTGAACTATCCCAAAATGCATTTCTTGTTTTTGCAGATGGTAAAATTATTTTTGTCACAATCTACATTTTCAGTATACATTTATACTGCATAATTGACTGCATTGTGTATTTAGCTCACTTAGCGTCCGTCGTCGTCGTAAACTTTTTCAAAGATCTTCTCCTCTGAAACTACTAGACCAATTGGAACCAAACTTGGTCTGAATCATTACTAGGGTGTCTAGTTTCAAAATTGTATCCGGTGATGCGGTGCACCAATCAACATGGCACTGTTACTAAAAATAGAACATATGGTAAAATTGGAGGTTTTTGGGTAATAACTCAAAAACCGTTAATAATGTCAGAAATCTGACAGGGTAAAAATAATCAGCACAGCAAAATCTAACTACCCTGCAATTTTGAAGAAAATCTGATTACCCATCTTGGGGTTATTGCCCTTTTTTCATCAAATTTTCTAAATTTTAATATTTTTCGTCTTATATTTCGATAACTATAAGAGATAGAGGTTAAGTTTAATTGCAAACATGCTCAGCATGTCAAAATCTACCTACCCTGCAATTTTGAAGTAAATCCGAGTACCCATTTTGGAGTTATTGCCCTTTTTTCATCAAATTTTCAAAATTTTAATACATTTCGTCCTTTATTTAAAAAACTATAAGAGATAGATGTTAAGTTTAAACTGCAAATATGTTCAGCATGTCAAGATCTACCTACCCTGCAATTTTGAAGTAAATCTGATTACCCATCTTGGAGTTATTGCCCTTTTTTCATCAATTTTTTTTTTTTATTTTAATACTTTTCGTCTTGTATTTCAAAAACTATAAGAGATAAAGGTCAAGTTTAAATTGCAAAAATGTGCAGCATGTCAAGTTCTACCTACCCTGCAATTTTTAAGTAAAACCCATTACCCATTTTGAAGTTCCCAAGTTGAAAATGTCCGACAACTGTGTGAAGAGTTATTCCTCTTGAAATGCATTTTTTTTTTGTTGACTTTCACTGCTTTTGGTTACTCAAATAATCAAAGGGAAGCAACTCTATTACAAAATGTGAAGTAGCAAAAGCTAAATTTTGAGAATCATTGACATTTTTTTTTTTTTTGACAGCAATGTTGATAACTTACATTAAATTTTTTTGGGGAAGGGGTCTGCAATGACGAGGGCTACATTTGTTATTTTTTTAGCGAAGTTATCAAGTTTTATTGACTGATGTTGTTATTATACCCAGGTGAGCTATACAGGCTCATGGGAGCCTCTAGTTGTAATATATTTCATAACCTTTAAAAAAAGATCTATAAATTTACATATATAATGAATATATGTGTAAAATTTAATGTATTCTTTTGAAATAGCTATGCCTTTGTAGGGTTTTGTGTTACTTTGTTCTCTTCTCATTTTTTGCCTGTCCCAAGCCAGTACTTTGATTTCCAACAGCATATGTTATTCCCATTTTTGTGTTCAGTGAGTTAAGGTGAGAATTGATTGTTCAATTTGTTGGAATTGCTGTTTAATCTTTCTTTTCATAATTTTAATTCACCACTGATGTTGTGAGCTTGATTCTCAATCAGGGCGAGCTATACAACATTATGTGATAAAGTTTGTCAGTGCCTTGTGACAGGTCGGTGGTTTTCAGTACAACAATGCACTTATTTCTTATTTTCTGTGAATCTGCTTTTAGTCGGCGTTAAATACGGACAAAGAACCATGCAAGTTTGCAATTAATAAGTGACAAAATACAAATTATTCGTTTTTACCTGTCACTAGTAAGGTCAGTTGCATACGGAGAAAGTGAGGTCAAATTATTTGCTTGCAAGGAAATAATAAATCGATGGTAATTTTCGTTCTCAAAAGGCGAAAAGTGGTACGATGAGCTGTTTAATGTGAAATATTTACCTTTATTTCATCATTTTAAAGCTATCTACCAATTTCCAAAACATATAATTTTTTTGGTCAAAATCGTAGCTAATGCCTCTTTAAAGATGTAGTTTGAAAACTACTCAGTGGTTTGAAATTCAATAAGGGATTCTCTACAGAGTTCAATTTTTTATGTGGATCTGAATTCCAAGATGGCCACCTACACAAGGCAAAGTGTAACATTGGATCCTAATAGAAAACTGTTTTAAATTTTTTTTCTATGTACTTGTGAACCATTTAAAAAGAAACTAAGCTGGAATAACATAGAAAGCTACAATGCTTGTGTAAATAAGAAATTAAGCAGGGCATAGATTAATACCCTTTAGTTGAAAGTTCTTTTGCAAAATCTAAAAAACCTGATTGAACCCAAATTGTACATGAATTATCATCGGATGGTACCTTACAATGTTTACAATTTTTCCATGGATCGTCTATCCAAGATTGAAATGATTGGATAATTGTTATTTATCAGCCAAATGAGCAATATTTTAGCCTGATGGCGAGAACGAGTTACATTCGATGAGATGATAATGATGTCTTATTTTCACTAGACCAACAGGCCTAGTTTGATTTTTAGACATGTCACCCGGACACATTATCCTGATTTCCAGCTAACCAGACTGCTCTTTTCCCTTAATGCTGTATGCTTTGTGGAGAAGCAACAAATACCAATTTTATAGTCTGGTTTGATCTGACGGGCTCAAACTCATGATCTACTACACTCGAGGCGAGCCCGATGACCATTACATCGCGATGTGGTTCATCAATACAAAATAGCTGCCACCACAGGACAAATATTAACATTGGACATGTAAAAAATTCAATATTTTATTTAAGTTGATCAGAAATTAAAGATGGACACCAGTGCAGAAAAATATTAAATTTTTGTTAGAAACCTGATTGAACCAACATTAATGAACATTGAATAAGAAATGGATAATCATATACAAACATTGGAGGGACACATGCTCAGGTGAACCTTTAATTTAACTCCCCTACCAAAAGGCCATGCCAGGTTTTAGCATCACTTGACATCCGTCGTCAGTCCATCAACTAGATCACATTTTAATCCTCTCCAAAACTGTGGAACCAAATTTGGCAGGGAAGAGCCAATACTAATTTGTTAAAATGATGCTCAAATGCAAGTGGCCTTAAATGGGGATGAGAAATATATCTTTTAAAAATCTCTTCTGAAGAATCAGCAATACAGTTTTCCCTTGCTGTGAATAGATTAAGTCTTTGAGGTACAAAATGTTACAGGCTGCAGTAGGTGAAATTTTAAAGGCACTTGTATGGTATGGGTTATGGTATGCAGATTTATAGTTGACCAAAGTTGTATGTAAACTGCAACAGAGAAAATTAAAACTAGAGTCTCATGATCACCTTAGCCGGAATCTTTCACCCGATATTCATGTACTATTTTGGTTCCTAGTAAGAATTACCCATCACCGCTTCACATACACCAAATTGTGCTAAGTAACAAATCATTCGAACATGTAGTTTCAGAGAATATTTTTAAAAAAGCCAATCTTAAGCCATACTTGTCCATTTTTTCTTTTCCCCTGAATCAACACAGAATGAGAAATCTTTGAAGAAAACTTAATCTCCCATTGGTGATCATTTTAGAGATATCTTCTCTGTTGTCTGCCTCACCATCTCATCTATAATTAAACAATTGTTATTCAAATTGTATGCCAGTACAGCTATGAACACACTTTAAACAAGAAAATAATCCATCAGAAACAAGACTTTCACAATACTCCATATTGATCAACTAAGGGAGACAATTCGGGAATATAGGTATCGAGAAAAGTTTGAAGATACCAAAGGGATAGACAATACAATGGCAAAAAGAACAAAGACAAACAATGGTTCCTAGAAAACTAAAGATTGAGCAACATGAACCCCAATAAAAACTGGGGTGAACTTTGGTTCCCCAGAAGGATAAGTAATTCCTGCTCCACTTGTGATGCCCGTCGAAAAGGAAAATATAATTTACACAGTAAATAATGCAAGTAGAGTTGCTGGAAACATAATCAACATCTAAATGTTAATAATGTCTAGAATATTGTTCTTCAATGAAGTCACGTCTGTTTATGGTGATGGTGTTTAACGCCACTTTCAATCAAATTTAATGAGTTTTCCTCAATTTATTAACACTACTTTTTGTTGTCACGATATTAAGGTTATTAAAGTCCGAAATGTTATAAAGTCTGACACATGCTGATTTTAATATTGTCTGTTCTTTCCAATCTTCGTTACATTGTTTGTTTGATGGTGTTTAACGCCACTTTCAACAATATTTCAGTTATATTGTGGCGGTCAGTTTTATTGGTGGATGAAACCGGAGTACCCGCAGAAAACCACCTACCTGTTGCAAGTCACTGACATACTTTATCACAATGTTGTATCGAGTACACCTCGCCATGAACAGGGTTCAAACTCACAACTTTAGTGGTGATAGGCACTGATTGCATAGGTAGTTGTAAATCCAACTACCATACGATCGTGACCACGACGACCCCTGTGCTTATGGAGCAATATGACTAATGAGTAAATTATATTTATTAATAAATATATTTAATACGCTTCTGGTGTTTATAGATAAATAACATATTTTTATTGTACAATATTTGTGTTTCCGAACAACACTCGGAAATAAATCCAAGGGATATCTTCAAATAAGCACAAAACTTTATTTTAGCACTAATATATATGTTAATAATACATGTATGTAAAGAATATATAGCTTACAAAAATAGGATGTAAATGGGAAAAAACAACTGTTTAGTTCATCTCTAAAATGAGATGAGGTAAAGAAATGGAATTGGTTAATTAGAAATTTCTTGGGGGATATGATAAAAAAAAATTTAAGAAATATAGCAAGTTTTTGATAATGTTCAAAATAACTTGCCATTTTAGTATTTCACAATCTGATTTACATGTTGTTTTCTACTCTTCATATGTCAATGGTTCTTAATATAGTATTTCATTTAAACAATAATTTCCATACGACAAACTTACATTATAAAAATCACAATTTATATGAAAAATAAAAGTGGGTCAATATATATATCCTGGCATGTACTGGTCAACTTCAGTATTCTTAAGAGTGTCGTATCAATTTTATAGTCATTTAGTTTCCATGTCAATCATCTCATGGTTTGGTTCATTCATAATTGGACTGTTGTAGAATAGTTTCTATTTCTCCATTTTGTTGGGCGTTATGACATTTCTTTCGTCATGTTCCATTATGAACTGTATGGCATGTTGCAATTGGCCCTCAGGCAGTTGTCTCGGATGCTTTAGTTTTCTAAAAATCCTGAAAAGGTATCAAAATTTATGAATAATCATGTTTCGCCCATTACTTTACATGCAGCATACTTGATGCAAATTTATGTGAAAACATGTATCGGTTACATGCAGTTGGTATGTGGCTTCTCTAGGTACTCTGGTGTCCTCCACTAAGTGATAACATTTGTCAAGTACATGCAGTTGGTTTGTTGTTTTCTATGAGTACTCTGATTTCCTCCACTAAGTGATCAGATTTGTCAGTTATGTGCTGCTGGTAGACGTTTTTTCTCCTGGTCCTCCAATTTCCTCCACTAACAACATGTATAACTGACAATGTAACTGTGATATTTTGAAAACTTTGTTAAAGCCCTCGGGTGAACAATTATGATGTTCACCGCAAGTGCAGGCAATAATTGTTTTATTATACCGAAACTCTATTTACAATAATGTTGGATGCAATAAACACTTATTTGTGTGTTTTTATCTGGTGTTTTCATAAACTTTATAATTCTGTTTTTAACTTCCGGTCAAGATTGTAATTCCGGAATGCAAATACGGTTACATTTCCTGACAGACATGGAACATCACATTTGTCTGACAACACAAATGGAACATCGTGTCTATTAGGACGAATGGAACATCATGTCAGACAACACAAAATTGAACCTCATGTCTGACAAGACGAATTGAACATCATATCTGACAACACGAAATTGAACATCATGTCTAACAACATGAATTGAACATCACGTCTGACAACACGAATGGAGCAACATGTCTGACAAAACAATTTGAACATCATGTCTGACAACACGAAATTGAACATCATGTCTGACAAGACGAATTGAACATCATGTCTGACAACACGAAATTGAACATCATGTCTGACAACATGAAATTGAACATCATGTCTGACAACATGAATTGAACCTCATGTCTGACAAGACGAATTGAACATCATATCTGACAACACGAAATTGAACATCATGTCTGACAACACAAAATTGAACATCATGTCTGACAACACGAATGGAACATCATGCCTGACAGCACAAATTGAGCATCATGTATGACAACTTGAATTGAACATCATGTCTGACAACACGAATTGAATGTCATGTATGACAACATGAATTGAACATCATGTCTGACAACACGAATTGAATGTCATGTATGACAACATGAATTGAACATCATGTCTTCTGAACAAAAATTGAACATCATGTCTGAAAAAAAAAACGAATTGAACATCATGTCTGAGAAAATGAATGGAACATCATGTCTGACAACATCAATTGAACATGTCTGACAACATCAATTGAACATCATGTCTGACAACACAAAATTGAACATCATGTCTGACAACACAAATTGAACCTCATGTCCGACAACACGAAATTAAACATGTCTGACAACATAAATTGAACATCATTTGTCTGATAACATCAATTAAACTTCATGTCTGACAACACAAAATTGAACATCATGTCTGACAACATGAACTGAACATTATGTCTGACAACATCAATTTTTGGTTTTTATGCTAACAAATAAGCTCTTACTTTTTACCCCAAAATGTGGGGGGGGTTGCAAAAACATAGAATAAGGTACTGTCTAAGCTGAGGTACTTGTCTCATACAAATAACTTCATTGATTTATCTAAATACTTACATTTGTGAGGGCCAGTCCATCAGGAAAATGGGTTCCCTGTTGAAATCACTCTCGTCAACTGGTTCCCTTTTAAAATAAAAAAATAAGTGTTGCACCTGTGAAAACTTGTTTAACGTATAGAAATTTTGACATAAATAAACCATAAATACTGAGAAAATGATATTATTCCCTACATGTATGTGTGTAATATGACATCTTTAATATCATCTAGCATTCTACTAGATCTGAAATGAGTAGCTCACTGAAATATCCATCCGCAGGTAGAAATGTCACTCCACCTGAACTCTCATTCTGATTCCCAACCAAACAGTCTTTGCTCTTTACACCTTAGTGCTGCGTGTTTATCGGAGAAGCAACAAATGCCAATTTGGTAGTCTTTGGTCTGAAATAACCGGTGCTCCAATTCCCAATTTACTGCACTCGAGTGGACTATATGTTTACCATTACACCACCGATGCGGTTTTACGTCTATTGCAATTTAATTTTAATAATTAATAGTGATCATCAATTTAAAATAAAGAAAATGCTAAATGTAAAATTTAAGAGTGTTTTAATGCTAATGGCTTTGTAGATAATTTGTTGGACATAACATATGCTCTAGAGAAATACACAACAACACGCGACGAAATATTTCAGTTATATCGTGGCAGTCAGTTTTATTGGTGGAGGAAGCCGGAATACCCGGAGAAAACCCACTGATCTGTCGCAAGTCACTGACAGCCTTTATTACATAATGTTATATCGAGTACACCTCACCACGGGTTAGATTCAAACTCACAACTTAAGTGGTGATAGCACTGATTGCATAGGTAGTTCTAAATCAAACTACCATACGATCACAACCCCGACGGCCACTAGGATATAACATAAAATAACGTAAAGAGCCATAAGATAATTTAACATATGAGGCACTATAATAAGAGAAGATACAACAGGTATACTATGCTTGCCTATAGCCATAGATACTGGTGTGTGAAAAAGATCAATGCACCATTGGTAATATGGGAATACTGAAATCACTAACAAAATGTTAAACAAATCAAGACCATTAGCTTATATTCAATGATTTGAAACATACATTTTATATTTCAAGACGATCGAATCAAAATGCTAAATAAAAATCGAACATACTGAAGGACATATGTAAATATATTATTTTGTTTTCTCAAATTCATAATTAACCAGTTTATTCATATAGGTAACCTCCAGTTTCTCCAGTAAGGTACACACTGCTTGTCACCTTAATGTAATGTATAAATACTATGGACTGGATACAAACACAAGTACAAAACAAAACATTCTAAAATGTAAGCCCAATCCCACAAAGTCGTGTATTTAACAGTGACATATGGTGAGATTTCTAATAAAGAGACGATCCAACTTAAAAACAATAACATTGCAAATGCTAAATGAAATTAATAAATCCCTTTTTTTTTCCATAGAAATTGGATTTATAGATATCTGCTTAAAATTCAGAGAAATATAATCCAGTAGAGAATTCCTGTTGTTACTTTGAATAAACTTTGTGGGTATTTTTTTGTTTGATGGTATTTAACGCCACTTTCAACAATATTTCAGCTATATCGTGGTGGTCAGTTTTATTGGTGGAGGAATCCGGAAGACCTGCAGAAAATCACCGACCTGTCGAAAGTCACTGACAAACATTATCACATAATGTTGTACACCTCGCCCTGATCGAAATTCGAACTCACAACTTCAGTGGTCATTGGCACTGATTGCATAGGTAGTTGTAAATCCAACTACCATACAATCACAGCCACGATGGCCCAAACATTGTGGGTGATTCTTATGATGTTCAATGTATTGCTATGTTAAAAGATTTTTCTTTTAATTTAGACATAAGACGATTACAGTTGGAATTGATGTAATAAATCTTACTCTACAAATGGTTTAGGATCATCTTTTGTGTCTTCTAAATCATACTTCTTACACCATTCTGATTAAAATTATACATAGAAAAACATAACAGAAAAAATTAATATAATTCAGTTTAGATATTTCATCATCGCTTGAAATTCAATAATTGAAATTACAAAATGTAATTATTTCTCATTCTTCATATATTAATATCAATGGATGCATTAACAAATTATATTGTTTTTAAGAAATACAGAAGCATGTTACATCCTTAACAGTTCAGATCCATGTATACGATAAGAATAGTGAGTGAGTGAGTGATTGTTGCTTAACGGCAATTCAGAAAAATTTTCAGCTATATTATGGCGAGAACAAGTTAATTTCAAATGAGATGATGATGAGGTATGCTTTGTTCTAGACCAACACGCTGAGTTGGATTTTTATAGTGCTAGCTCACTGAAACAAGAGTCCACGGATAGCCATGTCGCTCCATTCTGACACATTATTCTAATTGCGAGCCAACAAGCTTTTGCTCTTTCTCCTTAATTCTGTGTGCTTAGCAGAGAAGCAACATATACCAATTTTATAATCTTTGGTTTGACTCGAACCCACGATCTACCGCACTCAAGGTGAGCATGCTAACCATTACGCCACCGATGCGGTTCTTAATAGTTCAGAGCCATGTATACGATAAGAATAAATGAAAATATTGGAAAGTTAACAATATCAATAACCTATCAAAAGTAAAAAAAATCTTAACATTACTAACCATCTTTAAAACAGCAAATGACAATAACTGCCGTAATAACAATTATTAGTAAAATCCCAACAGTAATGGCTGCTATCTCTCCTGCTGACAATATGTATTTTTTCTCAATTGTATATAATTTACCTAAACAATTTAAATATGAAATTATCATCTACATGTCAATAATTTAACTTGATGATCAATTTTGCTTATCAAATATTCTTTTATCAAGTTATCAAACTAAATTTATTTCTCTTCCATATTTGTTTTCTTCTAAGTGTGGGTTTCATGATATCACAGGCTCTATTACACCGTGAGCTTCATATTGTAAGACTACAGTTTGTATTAATAGTAACTGGTTCCTTGTGTGTATAAAATTTGAATTTAAGTGAATATAAAAGGAATATTCTAGCATAAAATCAACACTTGTTGACGTTAAATGGTCGTGTGTTTAAAACAAATCACTGTGATCGTATAATAGTTGTATTTACATCTACCAAGACAATAAGTGCTCATCATAACTAAAGTTGTGATTTCGATTCAAACTCATGACAGGGGGTGTCTGATAAATCTTGTGTGAGCAAGTTTGTTAGTGACTTCCGGTCGTTGTCTTTAGGTAGGATGTCCAGTTTTCACTAGCAATAAAACGGATCAATATAACTGAATGGAATCGCTGTAACATCCATTACCTATCAATAACCTATATATTTAAAACAAATTCTAGACATACGAGGCTTTGCTTGCTTGACGTGAAACTCAATAGCTGAAGACCTTCCAACAGTATTCCTTGCAAAACAGGTGTATGTTCCGAGGTCCTGTAGACTATCCATATCAACGAGGTAAGTGTCAGAATAATAATCTAGTATAATAGACCCATCTTTGGTCCACGTCCATTCTGTAGCTGATGGATTTGCCCTTGTAGAACAAGTCAATGTCACAGGATCGTTAACTAAAGTCTCAAATTTAGTTTCGTTAGTTGTTACGACAGGAGCATCTAGAATAAAGAGCAATGTTAGTAATTAATGATTAGCATAATATATGTCCATCATAAACACATGTGGATGTCATCAGTTTGCAATGCGGGTAAATCCCTATGATGTCTTCATTAATAATTACAAAATCTCATTTTGGAATACTTCAAAGTAACATTTTATATGCTCGTTTCATATTGCAGAGAACTGTAACAATTAACAATTACAATTCAGGGGAAATATTTCATATAAAACCACGTGGAGGAAGAGTTGTATATGTGGACAGTGATAGTATTGATGAATGAAAGTTGTAACGTGATAGTATTGATGAATGAAAGTTGTAACGTGATAGTATTGATGAATGAAAGTTGTGACGTGATAGTATTGATGAATGAAAGTTGTAGCGTGATAGTATTGATGAATGAAAGTTGTAACGTGATAGTATTGATAAATGAAAGTTGTAACGCGATAGTATTGATGAATGAAAGTTGTAACGTGATAGTATTGATGAATGAAAGTGGTAACGTGATAGTATTGATGAATGAAAGTGGTAACGTGATAGTATTGATGAATGAAAGTTGTAACGTGATAGTATTGATGAATGAAAGTGGTAACGTGATAGTATTGATGAATGAAAGTTGTAACGTGATAGTATTGATGAATGAAAGTTGTAACGTGATAGTATTGATGAATGAAAGTTGTAACGTGATAGTATTGATGAATGAAAGTTGTAACGTGATAGTATTGATGAATGGAAGTTGTAACGTGATAGTATTGATGAATGAAAGTTGTAACGTGATAGTATTGATGAATGAAAGTTGTAACGTGATAGTATTGATGAATGAAAGTTGCAACGTGATAGTATTGATGAATGAAAGTTGTAACGTGATAGTATTGATGAATGAAAGTTGTAACGTGATAGTATTGATGAATGAAAGTTGTAACGTGATAGTATTGATGATTGTAACGTGATAGTATTGATGAATGAAAGTTGTAACGTGATAGTATTGATGAATGGAAGTTGTAACGTGATAGTATTGATGAATGAAAGTTGTAACGTGATAGTATTGATGATTGAAAGTTGTAACATGATAGTATTGATGAATGAAAGTTGTAACGTGATAGTATTGATGAATGGAAGTTGTAACGTGATAGTATTGATGAATGAAAGTTGTAACGTGATAGTATTGATGAATGAAAGTTGTAACGTGATAGTATTGATGAATGAAAGTTGTAACGTGATAGTATTGATGAATGAAAGTTGTAACGTGATAGTATTGATGAATGAAAGTTGTAACGTGATAGTATTGATGAATGGAAGTTGTAACGTGATAGTATTGATGAATGAAAGTTGTAACGTGATAGTATTGGTGAATGAAAATTGTAACGTGATAGTATTGATGAATGGAAGTTGTAACGTGATAGTATTGATGGATGAAAATTGTAACGTGATAGTATTGATGAATGGAAGTTGTAACGTGATAGTATTGATGAATGAAAGTTGTAACGTGATAGTATTGATGAATGAAAGTTGTAACTTGATAGTATTGATGAATGAAAGTTGCAACGTGATAGTATTGATGAATGAAAGTTGTAACATGATAGTATTGATGAATGAAAGTTGTAACGTGATAGTATTGATGAATGAAAGTTGTAACGTGATAGTATTGATGAATGAAAGTTGTAACGTGATAGTATTGATGAATGGAAGTTGTAACGTGATAGTATTGATGAATGAAAGTTGTAACGTGATAGTATTGATGAATGAAAGTTGTAATGTGATAGTATTGATGAATGAAAGTTATAACGTGATAGCATTGATGAATGAAAGTTGTAACGTGATAGTATTGATGAATGAAAGTTGTAACGTGATAGTATTGATGAATGAAAGTTGTAACGTGATAGTATTGATGAATGAAAGTTATAATGTGATAGCATTGATGAATGAAAGTTGTAACATGATAGTATTGATGAATGAAAGTTGTAACTTGATAGTATTGATGAATGAAAGTTGTAACGTGATAGTATTGATGAATGAAAGTTGCAACGTGATAGTATTGATGAATGAAAGTTGTAACGTGATAGTATTGATGAATGAAAGTTGTAACGTGATAGTATTGATGAATGAAAGTTGTAACGTGATAGTATAGATGAATGAAAGTTGTAACGTGATAGCATTGATGAATGAAAGTTGTAACGTGATAGTATTAATGAATGAAAGTTGTAACGTGATAGTATTGATGAATGAAAGTTGTAACGTGATAGTATTGGTGAATGAAAGTTGTAACGTGATAGTATTGGTGAATGAAAGTTGTAACGTGATAGTATTGATGAATGAAAGTTGTGACGTGATAGCATTGATGAATGAAAGTTGCAACGTGATAGCATTGATGAATGAAAGTTGTAACGTGATAGTATTGATGAATGAAAGTTGTAACGTGATAGTATTGATGAATGAAAGTTGTAACGTGATAGTATTGATGAATGAAAGTTATAACGTGATAGCATTGATGAATGAAAGTTGTAACGTGAGAGTATTGATGAATGAAAGTTATAACGTGATAGCATTGATGAATGAAAGTTGTAACGTGATAGTATTGATGAATGAAAGTTGTAACGTGATAGTATTGATGAATGAAAGTTGTAACGTGATAGTATTGATGAATGAAAGTTGTAACTTGATAGTATTGATGAATGAAAGTTGCAACGTGATAGTATTGATGAATGAAAGTTGTAACATGATAGTATTGATGAATGAAAGTTGTAACGTGATAGTATTGATGAATGAAAGTTGTAACGTGATAGTATTGATGAATGAAAGTTGTAACGTGATAGTATTGATGAATGGAAGTTGTAACGTGATAGTATTGATGAATGAAAGTTGTAACGTGATAGTATTGATGAATGAAAGTTGTAATGTGATAGTATTGATGAATGAAAGTTGTAACGTGATAGCATTGATGAATGAAAGTTGTAACGTGATAGTATTGATGAATGAAAATTGTAACGTGATAGTATTGATGAATGAAAGTTGTAACGTGATAGTATTGGTGAATGAAAGTTGTAACGTGATAGTATTGGTGAATGAAAGTTGTAACGTGATAGTATTGATGAATGAAAGTTGTAACATGATAGTATTGATGAATGAAAGTTGCAACGTGATAGTATTGATGAATGAAAGTTGTAACGTGATAGTATTGATGAATGAAAGTTGTAACGTGATAGTATTGATGAATGAAAGTTGTAACGTGATAGTATTGATGAATGAAAGTTGTAACGTGATAGCATTGATGAATAAAAGTTGTAACGTGATAGTATTGATGAATGAAAGTTGTAACGTGATAGCATTGATGAATGAAAGTTGTAACCTGATAGTATTGATGAATGAAAGTTGTAACGTGATAGTATTGATGAATGAAAGTTGTAATGTGATAGTATTGATGAATGAAAGTTGTAACGTGATAGTATTGATGAATGAAAGTTGTAACGTGATAGTATTGATGAATGAAAGTTGTAACGTGATAGCATTGATGAATGAAAGTTGTAACGTGATAGCATTGATGAATGAAAGTTGTAACCTGATAGCATTGATGAATGAAAGTTGTAACGTGATAGTATTGATGAATGAAAGTTGTAACGTGATGTAAAACAATCAGTAACGTATATAATTATTTTGAATGTCAGAACATTAATTGTTAAAAAAAAAAATATATATATAATAACGAAATTTAATACGTACCATTACCCTCTTGCATTATGGAAATGTCAGATAAAACATTTTATATGCATAAATGTGTTGATACACTTGTTTTTATCATGTCTCATCAATCGTGTAAACCACATCACTATTCAACGCCATGCATCTCGTAATGAAATATATGGTTTATACAACTGACTCCACATCATACAAACAGTTGTACCTACACAATATTCATAAAATGTGTATGAATGTAGGCCCCTATATATATCATACATCGTGTATAAATTAATACACTTCTTGACATTTTATCATACAAGAAGAAACTCTTGCATCAAAGTCTGAAATGACTATTCAATACAACAACGACCCAGATACACAAACAGACAACTATACAAACACATAGGTACTTTTAATAAAAGAAAATCACACAAGTACTTTGGACGTACCCATGTATCTTAAGATTATACTTACATCTAACATTTACATTAACTGTGTCTTGGAGAATTCCAAAAGGGTTAGTGGCTATACATGTATACAATCCATCGTCCATACTTATACTTTCTGGTATATTGAGTTGGGGTGCTGTCCCGACTATTTGATCCTTAAAATACCAGGCAAATGTTGAAACAGGATCACCTTTAGTCATACAAGTAGCTTCAATAGCACTTCCCATCTCGATAACAATATAAGCTGGCTGTATGGAAATATCATAGGGGGCAGCTACAAAAACATCAATGTAGGCATGAATTATGACAATATCGTACCCATTTACAAACCGACATCAAACAAGTCAATGGCCTTTGTCTGCCACTCGAAAAGTATGGAAAACTGGGTAAGGACGAAAAATGTAGTCTTTTGTAAAGACTAGTACAATGCTCCTACTCTTTTCCAAATAAAATAAATTTATTGAATTATTTCATATCGTATAATTTATACTAGAATATGGGTACACAACTGAATTTTCATATATATCGCAATGCTGCATCATCCAATATGCAATTGCATAAATTCCTGGTTCTTCACAAGATTTAATCTCTCCTTCACAAGGATAATCATGTAAATACAATTATACTTCCATTCCTAACAATTTAGAATACCATAGACCATGGGGCTTTGATTTGTGCAATCCTGAATCTGCATATTTAAGCAATTTACAATTGCAAAAGTATAAAGATTAAAGCTAAAAGCTGGGCAACTTCAATATCAAAATGTGAAAAATTTACAGAAGGAGGGTGATGTCAAATTATGCAATATCACAAACAGGCTTAGGCAAGGCAAACTAAGAACTAACTCATTTCATATGTTTAAATTTATCATCATTATTTCAAAACAGATTAGACAAATGAATGAAAAAAACCAGATTATGTCCCATTAAAAATGGTATTCGACCTACTTTAATCTAAAAAACATAACATGTAGTGTATTTGATACTGGTACACAAACTCCAGATGTCCAATACTATATATAATTTAAAACAGTTTATACTCTGAATCATATACTTATATACTTGAATGTCTGTGAGATCAATTACAACTATAAAAACAATTAAGTCCACATATTATCGTTTTCAGTGAGTGAGTGATTGTTGTTTAACGGTAAATTATCAATTTTTCAGCTATATCATGGCGAGAACAAGTTAATTTTCAATGAAATGATGCTGAAGTCCGCTTTGTACCAGACCAGCATGCTTAGCTCAATATCTATAGTGCTAGCTCACTGAAACAACAGTCCGTGGATAGACATGTTGCCCCACCCGGACACATTATCCCGATTCCAAGCCAACCAGTCTTTGCTCTTTCTCCTTAATGCTGCATTCTTAGCAAAGAAGCACCAAATACTAATTTTTTAGTCTTTGGTTTGACTCGAACCCACGATCTACCGCACTTGAGGCGAGAACACTAACCATTACACCACCGATGCTGAATTCAAAATTATTGGCATAGCTAGATACATATAGTCTATATTTTTGCATAACCATATCACACAACATGTAACACAGTCTTACCATTTTCCCTAGATTTGAATAAATTCCTCTTTTATTTCACTGTGCTAACTACTTACTTTGTGTATCGACGATCAACTGAACAATGTTACTTTCTCCCGTACCGACTTGATTGGTAGCTAAGCATTGATAAAAACCATTGTCAGTGGCATCTAGTGCATATATATACAGATCTGATTGATGTAACATGCCACCAGTATACTTATATCCATCAATGGTCAAGACTGTGTTGGGGTTATTTTCGACAATCTTCTTCCACTTGACATCAGTTGCATTTGGATTTGCTATGTAGGAGCAAGGTATCTTAATAGAATCATCTATAACTCCAGTAAAGATGGTGGTGGTTGAGGAAATTGTCATCTTTGGTTTATCTATTAATACAGAATATATAATGTTACATTTATGTTATTGTTACCATATGTTACTTTATTGTAATCTTATTGCCACTTCCAACATTATATAAGTAAAGTTGTAATTTATATAGGTGGAGAACATCAGAATATCTGTAGAAAACCACTGACTACATAACTATTGCATCTCCAGTTCTAAGCTAAATGAGAGAGTAATTTTAATTTTTCCTCTGACAGCAAAACGGTGATAAACATCAAAGATATCAAATAGATTTAGTAAATCAGATGTGTATTTATATATACTTAACTTACCAATGATTGACCCACAAACAGTTGAAAATTAAATTAAAACCAAACTATGTCTCTTGATGCCTACTAGACTGGGAATGATAACTAAGCCAGGATCGAATATCATACTTTCTGCACCAAAAATAATCACTCGATCAACTGACCTAAAGGAGATCTCCATTAGATCAATGCAAGTACTAGAGGGAATCTATATCTGTTACGATACTTGGAACGGCCAGGATATTCAAGCCTCGTCCAGAGGCTGATAAATTTTTAAACACAGGAGTGCCTAGCCTGAAGAAGTGTCTAACCTAATAAAGATTTGCAAAATGGTACAGGCTCAGGCCACCACCATTGCATCGTCCCAAGCTAAGATAGAACCACATATCTTTTGTACTGATGGTAATCGCTCTACCAACAGAACTAAATGTCACAGATCTCCACACGACTAACCAGCACAGGGTATTTACATCTAATATGATACCAGAATGGCCAGACTATTCAGCTAATTTCATGGCTAGCTAGGCTATTAAGCTATTTTCATGGCCAGGCTATTCAGCTAATTTCATGGCCAGTATATTCAAATTAAAAAGCTTTTTCTACAACTTACAATGAACGTCAACTGTTAGTGAAACTTCTTCATAGCCATATACATTACTTGCTCTACAGATAAACATTCCCTTGTCATTTTTAGCAGATGATTCTATCATTAATATGTCCCCAGTCATCAAGACCTGCTGTTCATTGTCTTTATGCCATGTAAATGTTGCATTAGGGTTAGAAGTTGTTACACATCTAGCAAAAATCTGACTTCCTTCAATCACAACTTGTCTGCTGTTTGATCTCACATATGTCCTATGAGGTGCCTCTGTAAAAATAAATAATTTCAATGAGGAATGTGGGGTTAAGATTATGTAAGGGTTTCCATAATTTCAACAATATTTTCAGATATATATGATCAGTATATGGTCAGTTTTATGGGTGTAAACCAAACATGGCTATCCATAGAAAACCACTTACCCGTCTTCAATAACTTCAATATTTGGCTTGGATTAAGTTTATTGGTGTTAACACCGCTTTTAACAATATTTAGGTATTGCAAAAAATAATGTTAGAAAATATTGGAATGCTGAATAATAATTATCATATACATACTAATAAATTACAAACCAATTAAAATCAGGGAAAATATCTTAAACGTTGTCACAACGTCTCATTGAGAGGGCATATCACAGGGCTTTGTTATCTATCTGAGTCCTATTTGTGTTGTAAAACACCCAATTTTATCTCTAAACCTGTAGGGTTCAACTAAAAAAAATATCTATTTGGAATCGTATCGGTCGAGTTCACGTTAATATCGCTGAAAAATTGAGTTCTACCACGAGTGAAATAAAGCAATACCACAATAAAAATATAAATTTCTTGCCGCACAATGTCCTGACATCTTATTTTCTTTAATGCGATCTTACATCATTGAGAGATGCGAGATTAAGCTGTCACAGGTGACGCTTTTCCACTTCTGAGCAAATTTATTGCCTTTGTTGGTGATATCCTTATAAAGCACAATAATCGTACTCCAGAAAGTTGCAGCAGATACAATGTTATAGTCTCTGTTAAGGCAATTAGAAACAAAAAACTGGTTTATTACAGTAAAACATGTCTAAACCGAATCCCTTTGGGACAGCAGAATTTGTTCAGTTTAGGCAGGTGTTTGGCTTACACAGGTTCAAATTACATAGACATTTAGTAGATGGGACTGTAAGGTCTGTCTGACTTAGGCAGGTTTTCGGTTTACTCAGGGTTCGGGTTAGACAGGTTTCATTATATATTATTATATATTACATCTGTTAAAGGTTTCTAAAATTTAATTTCATATATAAAAATGGAACAATGAAGTGAATATTTAAAATTGATACAGTGGAACTTGTGCAATCCGACAACTGATTATTCCGTCATCCTGTACAATCCGACACATTTCCCTGGTCCATTGGTGTGTCGGATTAGACAGATTCCACTGTATATTCATCCTAACTCACACATCCCTATCAACACAATTACCTCCGACAACATCCAAATAGACTACATTACTGGATCCTGTTCCTACAGGATTTGTAGCTTCACATATGTAATACCCTGAATCAGAATCCACTACATTTGCAATGGTCAAGGATGGTGTATCCACAAGGCCGCCATTATATTTCCTACTTGATGTAATGGAGAATGCTGTAGGAACATCGTCAATCACCTTCTTCCATATGATGGCAGTTTCCTTGGGATCAGCAATTACAAGACAATTGATGACAACTACGTGGTCGCCATATGCAACCAATGGTCTAACTGATGCTTTCACAGAAGGAATATCTATAGAGAAAATATATAAAATCATATGTAGGTATTAAAAAGAGCCATGTGAAAAAGTAAAACACGTAATAATACAAACAACGATAACTATAATGATGACAGGAAATATAACAGGAAATTTAATTTGATTGATTGATCAATTGTTTATTATCAAGTGGGTTGTATGTTAGTTACATTCATGAGAACAAGCTGCTGAATAAAAAACAATGAGTTGTTGAGGGCCTCAGGGAAGATTAGTTATTAACTAACTGTGTAACCCTCTATAAATGAAGAATTTATTATTATTATTGTTAATTGGCACTGGAATTAATCTGTGATTGTCTGTTTTGATTGCAACTGAAAAATGGAGATATAATAGATAAAATCGAAAATTTTAGCCCAGTAACAGGTCATCAAAGAATGTTCGTGGTGAACTGTTGCTCTTAAAAGCTACTAAAAAGTTCTAAATGTTGTTGGAGAGTCACATTGCCCAACACAAGACACATATTTATTTCCTGCTCTTAAGAAATTAGCTATGCATTTTGTCTTCCAGGACAGCAATCACATGCCCCTGTAGGAGTGCTTCTACTACAGAGATGCAATGTTTTATTTTTATAATCGGACATTGTATCGAACTATGAAATTGGAATACTTATAGTTTCCATTCCAGAAATGACATTTTTCCTTCAAATCTGTTGACAACTGAATACAAGAACAAAACATTCATTTCCATAAAACTATTGCAATATTGCAAAAATAAGAAAGGTAAGTTCACTTCAGTATCATGGATTGAACATAGCAACTGTAAATTGATGTTTTTCTGTTTGTTTGATGCTATTTAAGGCCACTTTCAACAATATTTCAGTTATATCGTGGCGGTCAGTTTTATTGGTGGAGGAAATCGGAGGATCCGGAGAAAACCATCGACCTGTTGCAAGACACTGACAAACTTTATCACATAACGTTGTACACCTCGCTCTGATCGAGATTCAAACTCACAACATCAATCGTGATAGGCACACTGATTGCATAGGTAGATGTAAATCCAACTACCATACGATCACGGCCACGACTGCCCCTAACTGTAAATTGATATTAAACATGTTACATCAATGGCTGTTATTATGTACATTTCATGTTATCATGCAAACTTACATCCAATCACTTCAAGTACAGTCAGTTGACTTTCACCTGTACTTATACTGTTAACAGCCAAACACCTATAACTACCAATATCATTCACCGTGAAATTATGGATTGTCAGTGATGGATTGTTGACTGTTGACCCTCCATATTTCGCTGACTTTGTAGTGATCTGTATCATATGATCGTTGATTATACTTTGCCAGTATACCGAGGTATGGAAGGGATTTGATGTAACCTCACAGTCTAATGTTATATCACTTCCAAAGTTTGCTCTGTAGATCGACCATAGGACATTGACCACTGGAACATCTAAGTTGGTAAACAAATAAAACATTTATTTATTCTAAAAAATAACAAGATACATTTAGTTGACATATTATTAGCACACAGCCAATAAACCTAATTGGGCTTCAAAATTAGGTTTGCCACATGCCATATAATCGAATCGCATACAACATGCAAGAACGGTGGCAATTCTGATATTTCACATTCATTTTGTTGTTTTCTATTTAAAAATTAAGCTATCTACAGTCGGAAAGCAAACCCATGATTTGACCGTTATAGCTAGTGATTCTAAAACCACGCAGTCAGGGGGCGATAACCATAAAAAAATTCCCGCTAGGTGCCGCTTTACAAGTTGCGCAAAATTTTCCATTCGCACTGTTGTAGGATAAACGTGAAATAAAGTATTAAATAGATAAAAATGTGACAGAAACGTGATGTCTATAAAATATTTATATATTTTTTGCAATGACTGGCTATATCAGACAAGCGACCGAGGTTTATATTAGTCAAAAACGTGTTTCGAATCGTGCATTCTAGAATGTGTAAAAACACGAGGTTCGGTTTGTTTACATTTTTCGGCCAATGAAAAAGCTCACACAATTCTATATTAGGACATGAAATTGATGATACAGGAGTGATATAGCATCATCAACCAATAGAAAATGCTCCCTCAACTGGAAATTCCGTCACCCTGAACGGAAATCATACCTGAAAGAATTCGACGAGACATGTTTTTTTTAATTTTCGCCTTGTTTTAGGGTAAAATTTGCCCATTTCTCCGCCAAAACACACATGGAGTGTGTATATGTCTGCCTTTTATTAGATTTATTAATATCTTTATATTTTAACCGAAAGTTTACAAAAAAACTGCATTTGTTTACATCAGATTACGATCCCTCCCCCTTTTCCCCATATCGTCAATACACTTTGTTTAGACTCCTTTCCCGTTTGCTGTCAGTTAATCTTGTACATATCTAATGTGGCGATTATTTCAAAGGCAATTAGTTTATCAAATATATTTAGGAATGCTGACTTTTAAGTTTTACCTGATTTTCTTCTGCAAATGAATTATGAATTTATGTGTAACGTATACAATGATTGAATGAATGTGACTGAAAACAAAAACCAGCCAGTGTGTGTGTTATAAATAGAAAGTAGGCTAAATTTGTTATCTGTTTGTAACTGCATATATGATATTTAATTGCTTAAACAACTGTATTTTGCAAGACTGTGATTTACCATAGTTAACTAGTAATGCCCCAAAAAATCTAACTGTTCTGAAGCCCACAGTGGCAGGGACTCTGGGCCCTGTGTTCATTGTCTGCAGGCAAAACCATTTTATGCCTTACATGTTATAAAAAATTTAACAAATTTGTGAGGTCTGATGATTCTCTAAATGAACTTTCAAAAACTGATGACTACCAGTTAACTAAATGTTTTCACAGTTTAATCAGGTGGAATATTGCAATGTAGACTCTGACAATCTTGACCGTAACTGTTTTATCCTGTTTTAGAATTTGTAGTCGGTGACTTTTTATCCAACAAAGCTTTATTGTTGCCAGATTTGCACAAAAAAATTGAAGATTTAGTTGACAAAAAAGCTTTAATTAAATCACTGAAAGAACCAGAAGACAAAATTGATGAACCCTCTCCCATTAGAGGCAATAAATTCTCCCATTTAAGTTTGGAAGATTTCAAGTAAACGGGTGATGAAACCTTTGCATGGGAAAGTTTTGAGAAGAAATTGTCAGCTTACAGTTTTCTGAAATATTTGGTACAGGAAAATGATATACATGTAGATCTCCCAGGTCTTAAGACTTTTTTTTTCATTTTCTGAAACTGACAAAAAAAACTGAAAAATCAGAGTTTTGTTCAATTGAAGTTTTAGATGGAAAGCTGATTCAAAAGCCACAGTTTTGAAAACTATGAATATTCTTCACAAAAAGTTTCAGATTGGGATAAAGCTTCAGTATCTAGTTGTTGTTGGGGACGGGAAATCTTATGACCATTTAATAAAATTAAAATCAGAATATGGAGGTTCATTGAGCTGGGTTTTGCTATATCCTGGAGACTGGCACATACTTTTTTTTAATCTCATTTTCTATTAAATTAAAAATTCATTGTACTTAGGATTTGTTCAACTTTTATAAAAATTTATGGACTTTTTACTCTGTTAATAGTTTATGGAAAAGAAATACACTTGAAAACTAATATGTACAGTCATCTGTCAAAAGTATTGGGAAATGTAAAAAATATCCCTATATAATCAATCAAAACCATATTTTTTTCAAAAAATTATTGTGAAATCATTTCTGGATAGATTGCAACAAATTTTACACCAAAACATTTGGAATTGTCTATATTTTGTTTGTTTATTTGCTCAAATCTTTATATGAGTGGTTTTTATTTGTACATAATTTTTCCATGATTGTTAATTTTTAGGATTTATTTTTAGTTGAAATATATAGGAAAATCAAAATCAATTTTTATTTGTTGTGTTTAAATTATGTACAAATAAAAATAACTGGTAACAACATAATGAGTAAATAAACAATCAAAATATTGACAATTCTGAATGTTTTGGTGTAAAATTTGTTAAAATCTATCCAGAAATTACTTCACAATATTATTTTGAAAAAAATATGGTTTTGGTTGATTATATAGGGATTTTTTTTACATTTCCCAATACTTTTGACAGATGACAATATACATTTTCTTTAAATATTTATACATTTTTTTTTATCTTTATATTGAATTTTATGTTCTTGCCTAGAAAAGAATTACACGAGTTCTGTTCATGATTCATCAAAAGGATATAGAAATGTTTTTTGTTGAATCGCTAGAGAGCCTGTGAAAATAACAATTCAAAGTTTTCACAGTGATCCACCAATAAAACTGGTGGAGGTGTAAATTTTAGTCGCCTATCCTTTCTTTTGGGGATAGGAGACCATTTATAAATGTTTGTATATTCCAAAACTTGTTGTTAATTATATGCATATGCTATTAAAATAGCAGCCTGCATCGGCATTAACATTTGTGCACAGCGTGTTTTTAAGTCATTAGGTTAGTTCTAAATTTATTTTTAGAAATGCGACAATTCATACGGAGTTATCTTTCTTGACTGACAATTTTTCTGAATCTGAATAATTTTCGGCACTAAAAGCTGACAGAAACTCTTATTAATGAATAAAAAGGTGTACCAGAGAAACATTTCGTTAAATAAATATATAACCTAGCGCAGTGTGAAGTTTGGGAATGTCATTCTACTGCAAACTTAATATATTTGCATTTTATTTCAATGCGATGGTACGGAGTTATCTTTCTTGGCTGACAATTTTTCGGCACTAAAAGCTGACACAATTTTTTATTAATGAATAAAAATGTGTACCAGAGAAACATTTCGTTAAATAAATATATAACCTATCGCAGTGTGAAGTTTGGGAATGTCACTCTACTGCAAACTTAATATATTTGCATTTTATTCCAATGCGATGGCGACATTCCATCGAGGGGGTCACCCTCTAAATCATCAAAATTCTAATAATAATCTCCGGTTTAACTCAAATCTAATAAACAAATCGTGGAAGTAATTATTGCTGAAAAGAAAACAATATAAGACGTTTCGATATTTTCTACAGTATAAATAAACGAGGTCTTTGTTCTATAATTTTCATGACCGACAAAAATGTCAACATTTTCAAATTAGAATCACGTGACCCGTGGTTTTACCAGCGACTTGCTTTCCGACTGTCTACCAATCAGTATACTGGTTTACATTGTGACAATAAATTTATCATGTACTAAATACAGGTTAAATTAATATGCAATACACTGCATCAGCTGGTTTCGCATCAATCATCCGTGATGACCTGAATATCGATCAAGGACTCTGAGCTAATCAGTCTTTATTCTTACTTGGTTTTTTTTCTTTAGGAGTCACGAATAATCGGCAAATGCTATTTTGTTTTATATTTTCAATTTCTCATCTTACTAAACAGCTAGGAGATTGAACCACTAAGAATAGAACCCACCTTATAACCGAACTCAAAATGAATATGCTTACCATTACACCACCACAATGGACAATTTATATTGATTAATTATACATTCCAATACACTAATATATCCTTTCACCAGTAAAAATACATTGCTTCGATTCATATTAAAATAAAGTGGTTAAAATGTGCACTTTTAAATGTATCAAATTGTTTGTGAAAGGATATGAATGTGTCTCAATTGATTTATTTATTCATGTCAAAACATTATATTTTGCTTAATAATTGACTTTAAAAAATGCAATAGTCACATGTCAGGTGGTAATGTATGAGCTTTTTTATGAATGTAAATTCTTGACTATTGAGAAAAAAAAAGAGAAACAAAATCACATTGTTTGGTTTAAAACTTACTTCCAACAACATCTAAATATGTCTGGGCACTATGACCAGTTCCTACAGAATTAGTTGCATAACAAACATAAAAGCCTTCATCTGATGTTACAGTATTATAGATCTCCAAAGATGGAGAACTGAGAGTAGCACCTCCATATTTGTTGTTATTTGAATTGATGTCGACATAGCTTGAGACAGAATTAACAGTCTTTTTCCAGTAGACATTTGTGTGAATTGGGTCAGCAGATATAACACACTGTAGAGAAACTGTATTTCCAAGATTTACAGTGTATGAATTGGAAATAACATGAACTTGTGGAATATCTGAAATGAAAATCAATATATAAACAACACGTAAATATAGATTATAACATGGTCTTTTCCATATCGGCCTTGGTATCATCCCGACGGCTTATGTGGGTCGAGGGATGATACCAGGGCTGATATAAAAAATGTCATGTTATAATTTGTTCATCATTTAACCATGACTAAAATAAATTAAAAATAAATGAAGAATTTATGTTTATTCATCAAAATAACAACAAAATAAATAACGTCAACAAAAAGTCAACAATATAATTCACCATATTTATTACAGCTATTAAACATCACTTTTCAATATAAATCAGAGTTCCAATTCTTATCATTTGTGACATAAAAATTTATTGTCAAATTTTCCTGGATATTTGAGTATGGGAATAGTGTTATTCTGGGGTTGGGCATCATGGGAACCAAATCGATAACGGTTTGCTGAATATACTTATTATTAGTAACCGTTGACTGTACAGTTACTTTTGATGGAAAATTGCAGTGAATATCAACATTCTCCATCACTAAGATATATACTGATGGAAGCTTGGATACATTTCAATGAATCAGATTCGTAAACCTTTTTGGATTTCGTGCGCACTGAAATAAAAAATCTTGCAAGGTGCATGTTCATCTCCTCGACTCCAATATCTTCGGGATTACAGAGTTCTCCCAGTGTTGAATCACAATCCTTGAATATTCTTATGTCACTCTCAGTTTTACGTTTTTTATTGACATTTTTCATCTCTGCCATATTGATGTTTCCTCATCTGTCACGATTTCTTACGTGTCACAAAGACATCATTGACGTAGGGCAAAATAACCAGTTATTTGCCCCGGGCACTGATATGGATTGGGAACATCTTTGTTTATCACACATGCAAAAAGGTATGTATTACATACAAATATGTGATAACATAAGAAATATCCAGTAAAAGCAAGTGTTGTAGATGTATTGCTACCAATGGGTTAGGGTTATGATGTTTCACGCCACTTTAAACCATATTTCAGCTACATCGTGGCAGTCAGTTTTATTGGTGGAGGAAATCGGACTACCAGGAGAAACCCACAACCTGCCACAAGTTACTGATATCGAGTACACCTCGTCTGAGTTGGATTCGAACTCACAATGTTAGTGGTGATAGGCACCAATTGCATAGTTAGTTGCATATCCACGACCACGACGGCCCCTTGCTACCATTGTATTTGTAAGATGTATATATTAAGTTGGGCATAGAGGGTCCCTTAAATACATTGATAAAACGAATCTGTTAGAAATATTGTATAATTATTTCTTAAAAGGGATCAATCTTCAATATGCCAATCTCTTCACAGAGTTATCATACCTTACATATTCTTAAACACCTCTTCTTGTAAAACTAGAACCAAATTCATCCAATAGAATTACTGAATTGTGTGGATTTCTAACCTCAAATTTCAAACATCTATCTATTTATCTTAGACTTATTATTTCATGATTTCAATAAAGCTTAAGCTGTCTTCACCCAATATTTTGCTATGGTATACGATTAAAATTTGTGGTATTCTAAAACATCCTGTAATCGGAACAAAATAGCATATTTTGCTCTTAACCCTTAATGCTGCATGCTTAGCGGAGAAACAGCCAATTCCAATTTCATAGATTTTGGTGTGACGTGACCGGCGGCTGAACAAACGATCTACCTCATGCGATACGAACACGCTATTTAAAGCATTATACCAGCGATGAAGTTATATAACAGATAAATATAGACAATGCCTCATGGAACAATAGTTTGAACACAAACCAAGAAATGCCACCAGAAGATATAATATTCTAAAAATTGTTTCAATTACATACATCCTACTACATCAAGATGGACTTCCTGACTCTGTCCTGTACCAACACTATTAGTTCCATAACATGTATAATATCCAACATCTGAACTATCTGCACTATGAATTGTTAGTGATGGTGTGTTCACTGTTGATCCGGTGTACTTGTTGCTGTCTATTACAACCTCTGTAGGGATACCATGCATTCCTTTATCCCATTTGACCTCATTGTACGATGGAGTGGAGGTTATAGTGCAGACTAAGGTCACATCGTTACCCATAGTTACACGGTAGTGAGCCTGGTATGTGACTGCTATGGGTACACCTGAAAATAAAATATGCTAAAATTGTTATGAAATTAAGACAATTGCATTTGTTCTTTGGTTTCTTTGTTTGCTTGATGATGTTTAATGCCACTTTCAACAATATTTCAGCTGTATCGTGGCGGTCAGTTTTATTGGTGGAGGACCCCGGAGGACCCGGAGAAAACCACTAATCTGTTGCAAGTCACTGACAAACTTTATCACATAATGTTGTACATCTTGCCCTGATCGAGATTTGAACTCACAACATCAGTGGTGACAGCCACTGATTGCATAGGTAGTTGTTTTAAATCCAACTACCGTAAGATCATGGCCAAGACGGCCCCTACTTAGTACTGTCTGAATTTACCTGACAATTAATATATATAAACCATGCCAGTCAACTACCAAAGTACTTAATATGGAGTAAAACTCAAAAAGTGGATTGCATAATTGATCTTTGTTTAATGTAAGGCAAGATATTTAAGCTTTATTTATGACTAGATAAATTATACAAACTACACATACATGGAACAGCTGCGTCATGAAAGCATGCTACGCCTGTACACAAGAAAAACAAGATGAACTGTGAGCTAATGCTCACCTATGATACCCCCGCTCTTCGGCAAACAGGAAGTAGGAATCTGACGGGTCCAAAAACGCTTCCCACAATATGGGGTACCTATATGAAGCTTGTGACCAAATATCAGATCTCTGCCATCAATAGTAGCTGAGAAAAATGTGACGAAAAATGTGCATATATGTTCAATGTGTATAGAAACCAACTAAGTCGGCAAACAGGAAGTAGGAATCTGACGGGTCCAAAAACGCTTCCAACGATATGGGGTACCTATATGAAGCTTGTGACCAAATATCAGATTCCTGTCATCAACAGTTGCTGAAAAAAATGCGACGAAAAATGTGCATATATGTTCAATGTGTATAAAAATCAACAAAATCAGCAAACAGGAAGTAGGAATCTGATGGGTCCAAAAACGCTACCCACAATATGGTATACCTATAAGATGCTTGTGACCAAATATCAGATTTCTGCCATCAACAGTTACTGAGAAAAATGCGACAAAAAATATCTTGGACGGACGAAAGGACAGAAGGACAGACGGAAGGACAGACGGAAGGACGGACGGACAGACGGACAGAGGTAAAACAGTATACCCCCCTCCCCCTTCGGGTAGCGGGGGTATAATTATATCGTAATCTGACGGATCGTCATTAAATAGGGTTATGGTACTCAACGCCACTTTCAACAATATTTCAGTTATTGATAGAGGAAACCGGAGTACCCGGAGAAAACCAGCGACTTGTCGCAAGTCACTAACAAACTTTATCACACAAATTTGTATTGAGCATACCTGGAAACCAGAGTATTCGGAGAAAACCACCGACCTGTCGCAAGTTACTGACAAACTTTATCACATAAGTTTCTATTGAGTACACCTCGCCATGAGCGGATTCTAACTTGCACCTGTATTATGATACATTTAAACAAAATATTGCAAAAATTTGACGGCACAACCATCTTCGTCAGTTACAACACATAAACTGCCAAGAGATACAAAAAAACAACAAGACAACGTCATAACGTCTAATCGTGCTATTATGACGTCGTAAAAAATTATTAACTAAAAATGATCCTGAACATTATGAATAAATAAAATACACAAGGCTCAAGATCAAACTTTGTGTAATTTAAGACCTGTTAGACTAATTATTTTCTTTTGTTTATACCCTCTTGTTGAGTGGTACACATCTTAATAAACAGTGATTCACGGTTTCAATACATTTTAATTCAAAAGGCCATTCCATCGACGATTTCAGATTTTCAGGAATAGAAATTTCAAGAATAAATAACACAATATATAGGCAGACCCGCGAATCACTGTTTATTAAGATGTGTAACACTCAACAAGAGGGTATAAACAAAAGAAAATAATTAGTCTAACAGGTCTTAAATTACACAAAGTTTGATCTCAAGCCTTGTGTATTTTATTTATTCATAATGTTCAGGATCATTTTTAGCTAATAATTTTTTACGACGTCATAGTAGCACGATTAGACGTTATGACGTTGTCTTGTTGTTTTTTTGTATCTCTTGGCAGTTTATGTTTTGCAACTGACGAAGACGGTTGTGTCGTCGAAATTTTTGCAATACTGTGTTTAAATGTGTTTATAATCTCCATAAAGAAATATTTTGTTTGATTGTGTATTATGATAGATATTTATTGCATAGGTAGTTGTAGAACTAGCCACCATACGATCACAAAGACTACGACAAACATCATCAAATATAGTACATATTGTCTAGAACAGTGAGCAAAAGAGAAATACAATTAACAGAAAGTATACTATTCAAATAACAGACATTGGTAAATGTCAAGGCCTTCATTGACAAACATAGTAAATGTATGAAATGATCTGAAATCTACTTTCATCCGTTCTAGTGATGTGTAAATTTATGTATTAATAGGTCATGCCGAAATTGAACTATCTTTTTTTGTTTTTAACAAATTTAACTGTATAATTGCAATTTTCTTCATAAGCAATTAAGTCGAAATGTGAAAATGCAATCCCATAACTCTGCAACAGTAAAATTGACAATCGAAAGGTACCGTATCAATCTTAGGATAAGTACACAATCAATTGAAAAACCAAGAACAGCAACTTCAATTGACTATCTTGGAATTAAAGGAATATAAATAGGTTGAAGAACAACAGATCATTTCTCACAAGTGTTAATAAACATATAACATTTAGACTTGTAACCATGTTTTCAATTTAAATATGGAAACAAATCTTTAAAATCCTACAATGCAGATCAACACACTTATTTATTAATTATGCATAACATACTTCCCGATATATACAAGTATGTCTGCTGAGAGGAGGTGGTTCCCACAAAGTTTGTTGCTGAGCATGTGTAGGAACCTTCATCGGCCAAGGTTGCCTGAGTGATGCCGAGTGACGGGGAATCTATTGTACCGCCAGTATACCTAAAGTTTCCATGAGTTAGAATGATTTCTGTTTGTCCGTTCAGCGTTTTCGTCCATTTTACAGCTGTGACAGCTGAGTCACTACTGACTATACACTGTATGATAATATATCCACCAACAGTGACCTCGTATGTGTTAAATGGAATGGTAACAACAGGTAGATCTGTAACAAAAAAATCAGTATTAATACTATCCTTGTGGAAGAAATATTTCTCTCTTAGATTAGGTATTGGCACAATTGCAATAAAATAAAATAAGTGACAAAAAGAGTTTGCCAAATACATTTAAAAGCTGTGATTGGATTAGCTATAAAGAAAGTCGTTGTGACTTATTAACATGTTCTAAAACGATCACATGACTATGAGAATTTCTCTGCCAGTTGACCCACGGGTGATGAGTGGTGAGTAATCCAAGCATGATCAGCAGTTGGTTACTGACGATGTATGGCCATATTATTAATATTCTTGCAATGCAAGTACGCACGTAATGTAATTCGAACAGTTGGTAGTTTATATGTGTATCAAGGTAATGATCCAATACCCTACATTAATCAGTGACGTCTTCACATTACAATCAATGTGATTGAGTTGGATTTTATAGTGCTAGCTCACTGAAACAACAGTCCGCGGGTAGACATGTCGCTCCACTTGGACACATTATTCTGATTCCGAGCCGACCACTCTTTGCTCTTTCTAATTAATGCTGCGTGCTTAGCGGAGAAGCAACAAATACCAATTTTATAGTCTTTGGTTTTACCCGATCGGGACTTGAACCCACAATTTACCGCACTCAAGGCAAGCATGCTAACCATTACATCACTGATACGATTACATCTATGTCATAAGACATCTTCATGTAATTATTAAGATGACCCTGACGAAAACGATAAATGAATCACCGAATCTACAAAATAGAACCGAAAGTTACACCTTGTGCAAAAGAACTATGGTCAATCTTTCTCGTTCCATGCAATATACTCATTGTGCATTGAGAAGATGACAATGAATTTTAAGCGGAAATCATGGTTCTCACATCGTACATATAAATACATATACGCAACATAGAATCTGACATTTACTCATCTTTCGAAATCAACCATAGTCATTGTGTTATTCAGATCAACATGTATGTGAGAAAATATCATTTTAGCTGACCCTCATACATCTACATGTCATACACATCTTTATAAAAATTTGCATTTCAACTCATTTGAAACAAAGAATTTCTTCTTTTTTTTTCATTTTATTTAAAACAACCTAAAATTTGTTTCAATAACATACTCCCTTCGACATCAAGATAGACTGCATGACCTCGTCCTCTACCAACACTATTACCCCCATAACAGGTATAAAATCGGTTTCGCCTCGGTTGACAATGATTTCTCGGGACTACAATATACTCTGTCATTCTCTCAAATATATACTATTTATAAAATGTAAACATCTTTTAAACAAAATTTTATTTCGACTCATTTGGAATCCAGCATTATTTTAATCGTAAATCTATTGGATTTTGGAATTGTTCAGATAGTGTGGCATTTTTGCTTTCTATTTTATTTAAAACAACATAAAATTTGTTTCAATTACATACATCCTACTACATCAAGATGGACTTCCTGACTCTGTCCTGTACCAACTCTATTACTTCCATAACATGTATAATATCCATCATCTGAGCTATCTACTCTATGAATGGTTAGAGATGGCGAGTTCACTGTTGATCCACTGTACTTGCTACCGTCTATCACAATGTCTGTACGCACATTATTCACTGCTTTAACCCATTTAACATGTGTGTGCAGTGGAGTAGAGGTTATAGTAGAAACCAATGTTATTTGTCTACCCATTGCTACACTGGATTGAGGCTGATATGCGATGACTGTTGGTATACCTGAAATAAGAAAAAAATATTTAAAAAAGATGTCAAAAATGGTTAATCAAAATAAAGCAAAATGCATTGTCTATGCAGACATGTTGTTTCCATTCAGACGGTTGATGCTTTTTATGTTTATCACCATGCACTTTCAGCAATTTTATCATGGCTACCAGACTTATTTGGGAGAAAAGCACAAACAGCTTTAATAACTGACTGGGATGGGTCAACCGAGTCTATGACTTTTAACTGTCACTGCAGAAAGAATGGAGGGTTGGGTAGGGACGAAAAATTTAGTCTTTTGTACCGGCTACAATGCATCTACCCTTTTACAAAAGCTACAAAAAAGGCTTTGAGCGTGCGAAGTTGATGACAATTTGTTTGTCTGTCATCCTCTTATGAGTCTGGGTATTTTTACTATCCATTTCTTATTATGACACTCTACAGAATGAAAATATAATAAAAATTCAGAAGAGTAACAGATTATTTTGCACAGACAAAATGACATAAGGGAACATTCAATATAATAAAATAGATAAGATATATCTGAGTGGGTGACGGAGATATTGTAATCCCTTGAAATATATTGTCATCCTCGGTTTTGCCTCGATTGACAATGATTTCTCGGGATTACAATATACTCTGTATGCCTCTCAAATATATGTTATTTATAAAATGTAAACGTCTTTATAAGCAAAATTTTATTTTGACTCATTTGGAATCCAGCATTATATTAATCGTAAATCTATTGTATTTTGGGATTGTTCAGAAAGTGTGGTATTTTTGTTTTTCATTTTATTTAAAACAAAACAACTTAAAATTTGTTTCAATAACATACTCCCTACTACATCAAGATGGACTTCCTGACTCTGTCCTGTACCAACTCTATTACTTCCATAACATGTATAATATCCAACATCTGAACTATCTGCACTATGAATTGTTAGTGATGGTGTATTCACTGTTGATCCGGTGTACTTGTTGCCGTCCATTACAACCTCTGTAGGGCTACCATGCATTCCTTTACCCCATTTGACCTCAGTGTACGATGGAGTGGAGGTTATAGTGCACACTAAGGTCACATCATTACCCATGGTTACACTGTATTGAGCCTGGTATGCTACGGCTATAGGTACACCTGAAAATAAAATATGTTAAAATTGCTATGAAATCAAGACAATATGGTTGTTTCAAATCATGTCAATTCCGACCACGTTCCATCTTTTTCTTGTCTTGATGTCTGAACAAATTGGCAGGCGACTTCCGGTGTTTACGCTATTACTGTGACAACGTCAGCATATCATAGTCGTAGATGCAGTAGATTATAAGTAATTGTGATATGGAGACGCCAAGGAAACCGCTGAATAAATACTGGTGTTCGGTACCCCACTATCTGTCCGATATCAGAAATATATACATAAAGGCAGATCGTTTTCCTTTGATGATGCTGACGGCCACAAATAAAGAAAGAAAACAAATTTAATTTTAAAGAAGTATTTGTCTCTGCATTGAAGTCTTTGATACAAATAAAATAATTTAATTGATATCTATCTGTCTTTTACAGAAAATGTTAAGATTTTTTTAAGTTGAAGATTGAACGCTAAAACGGCACATATCGATTGGGGTCTTTGTTGTGTACATTGACACTGGAAGTTCAATGCCGATTAGTCCATCGAAATCACGTGATCTGGCGGACGAAAATAACAAAATTTTGACGGAATGGAAATGATTCGAAACAACCGTATTGCCCAGATTTAGTTGGGAGATAAGCACAAACAGCTTTAATAACTGACCGGGATGGGTCAACCAAGTCTACAACTTTTAATTGCCACTACAAAAAGTATGGAGGGTTGGGTAGGAATGAAAAATCTAGTCTTTTGTACCTACTACAATGCATCTACTCTTTTTCAAAAGCTACAAAAAAAGGTCTTGAGTGTGCATGAGCATTGCACTCTCCAAACACGTTACCCATCATTGTCCATGGTCAGGCTTTCCCTTTTTTATGCTTACAATTCCACCAATCGAAAGGGCTCCTCCTCTCTGCCACCCGGGGACGTGCTTAGCAGCTAGATGTGGATTTATGCCCTGGAAAACTTCACCTATACACAATATGTACTATCATATTTTATATAAATTTCCATGGAAATCCTGCATTTTCATTGGTTTACAAGACGGTGACATTTTAGTCTGTCACCCTCCGGAGTTGGTGACAATTGGTTTGTCTGTCACCCTCTTGTGCGCCAGGGTATTTTTACTACCCATTTTTTTTATTATGACACATTTATAACAGTGCACAGAATCAAAATATAATAAAAATTCAGAAGAGTAACAGATTCTTTTGCACAAACAAAATGACAGAATTGAACATTCAATATAATAAAATAAATAAAGTATATCTGAGTGGGTGACGGAGATATTGTAATATATTGTCAACCTCGGTTTCGCCTCAGTTGACAATGATTTCTCGGGATTTCAATATACTCTGTCAGCCTCTCAAAAATACGTTATTTATATAATGTAAACATCTTTATAAACAAAATTTTATTTAGACTCATTTGGAATCCAGCATTATTTTAATCATAAATCTGTTGGATTTTTTGGAATATTTAGACAGTGTGGCATTTTTGCTTTCTATTTTATTTAAAACAACTTAAAATTTGTTTCAATAACATACTCCCTACTACATCAAGATGGACTTCCTGACTCTGTCCTGTACCAACACTATTACTTCCATAACATGTATAATATCCAACATCTGAGCTATCTACTCTATGAATGGTTAGAGATGGCGAGTTCACTGTTGATCCACTGTACTTGCTACCGTCTATCACAACCCCTTTACGCACATTATTCACTGCTTTAACCCATTTGACCTCAGTGTATGATAGAGTTGAGGTTATAATGCAGACTAAGGTCACATCGTTACCCATAGTTACACTGTAGTGAATCTGATGTGCGACGACTGTTGGTATATCTGATAGAAGAAAAATGAAAAAAAAATATACATTATTGTCAAAAATATATAGAATGCATTTTCTGTGAAGACGTTTTGTTTCTAGTGAGACCGTTGAGCTTTTCGGTGTTCATCATCGCTTTCAGAAAATATTCAACTATATCTTGGATACCAGAACTTGCTGGCGGAGAAAAGTACGGTCAGCTATAATAACTGACTGGGATGAGTCAAACGAGTCTACGATATTTTTTACTCCTACTGAAGAAGTACAGAGGGTATGGTAGAAACAAAACATTTAATCTTTTGTAGTGGCTACAATGTTTCTAATCTTTTTTTCAAAATATACAAAAGAGGTATTTAGCGTCCATGCAGCATGGAACTCTCCAAACATGTTATCCACTATGGTTCACGGTCATACTTTCTGCATTATACCCCGACATTTAAACCAACTTTCGAGAGGGCTAGCTTCCCCTATCCGCCACCCCGGGGACATGTTGAGCAGCACTGTGGGTTTTAGCCCTTGGAAACATCATGCACAGTACACAATATCTAATTTAAACGTCTAAGCAAAATTTCAGATTGACTCATTTGGAATCCAGCATTATATTAATCGTAAATCTATTGTATTTTGGGAATTGTTCAGAAAGTGTGGTATTTTTGTTTTTCATTTTATTTAAAACAATTTAAAATTTGTTTCAATAACATACTCCCTACTACATGTACAATCAGAGAGATTGCATGACTCTGTCCTGTACCAACACTATTAGTTCCAAAACAGGTATAACACCCAACATCTGAGCTATCTACTCTATGAATGGTTAGAGATGGCGAGTTCACTGTTGATCCACTGTATTTGCTACCATCTATCACAATGTCTGTAGGCACTTTATTCACTGTTTTAACCCATTTGACATGTGTGTGTGGTGGAGTAGAGGTTATAGTACAAACCAATGTTATTTGTCTACCCATTGTTACATTGTATTCAGGGTCAGGTGTGATGACTGTGGGTATACCTGAAATAAGAAAAATTATAGAAAAAGAAGAAAAAAAAAACTGTCAAAAAGTGTAAATCAAAATAACACAAAATGTATTTTTCTATGACAACATGTGGTTTCCAATGAAACGGTTAAGGCTTTTGGTATTTATCATCATTTTCAGTAATGTTTCTGTTATATCTTGGATACTAAACTTGTTGATCGAGGAGAAATCATGGACAGTTTAAATAACAAGGGAGATCAAGGGTCATTGGTAGATGTCTTGAAAACTTTTGTTGGGTACTACATCGCAAACCTATATCACCCAGACCTCCTGTTTCTAATGACAAAATTTGAATATTTTGCTAAAGCTATGCAATATATTCATAAACAATGAGTATCAACCTGCACTATTAAAGAACTATGTTGCAGGTATACAATCAATCCCATCGTACCATTCTCAACTAAACATGAACAGTGTCACTGTCTCTTGCACTACCTAATATTTACGGGGTCAGGTCATTATTCCGACAGCCCATTATTCCAACAGCCCATTGCTCCAACGGCCCATTATTCCGACAGCCCATTGCTCCGACAGACCATTTCTCCGACAACCCATTATTCCGTCAAAAATGGTCAAAAGTAGTATAATTATCTTAAAATCTGTTGTTTTTCTTCTATACCTAACGGAAGACTGACTTTAATCTTTATACTCATTGGGCAGATTGTTTCTGTATTAAACAAAAGTGTAAATATGGGGTCAAAGTCAAATGTCATGGTGCTAGCAGATTTCTTACATCATGACAACATGAGAAATATCAGTACCAATTTCGGATGGTCTAACACTTCTACATTTTGGATTTAATCATGAAAAGTTTACACCGCCACCGTTACGCGAGACGATACAAAAATTATTGGAGGTGGGGGGGAGATTTTTTTTTTTAATTTCTTGCCCTGATTTTTACCGGAAAAAAATCTGTGTGGACGAAAATCCCAGCCCCCGCCCCCGCCCGTCCATAAACCTTGTAACCCTTCAAAACCGTCCAAAGTATTTTTATTTATTAAACTTTACACAAAGGAGTACATCATATGTAGATGTGCATGAAATAATTATAAAGGTTTGTTCTGACATTAACGGTTGCATTTAGGATACAGAGCCATTGTGAGTGAGCTAGTCTAGTTTGATCCTGGATCTGGAGAAAAAAATGCCATTACCGTACATTATGATTAATACAATAAAAAAATTCCATAAACTCCAGGAGGGGGGCTAAAATTAAATAATAAAGATTTAATTTTAAGCAAAATTTGGTTGTTGTCGGGAGTATCATGTCTAAACTCCCACAATTTGTGACCGGAGAGACACTACCTGATGCTGTTCAACCGTATTACGTTTTCTAATACGTTTTAGATACATTGTAAACCGATGAATGCCTCCTTCATATGTACATTTAATGTCCATTAAATGAGCATCGCATGCTCTAAGAACTTCACACCTATGACAAGGAGTTTTCAGTTGGCATAAGTTACGACTGTAATAATACTATTTTTTGCATGTAGAGAAAATGTAAATATTTTCATGTAAATAATGGAAATCGCAAACGTTTTGACGTACATGTGAAGGCATTAACCATGTTGGATGCGCATTCAATTCGCATCATGAAACGCACGTCGGAATGCAGAATAAATGAACGTATGTGGAAGCGGCATAATGCATATGGAAGGCATTCTATTAGCCGCATATGTTGGTTGCCAATCGTGCTTCAACAGAAGTGATCGATGTATTTATTGACCTCAACAAGGGAACTGTCTACCTATCTTCGGAGCTTTTTCCATTCTTCTGCATGTACATTGTGCTCCCTTTCTCTCCTTTTCTACTATATACGCCCTTCTTCAATTCTTAACTCTCCTCGCTTCCATGCGTATTGCTATCTTCCATCATTTTGTTTTTCTTGTGCTTCTCCCGGTTTACACTTTTTTCCTTCACTCCTCTTTTCTGGTTCCTTTGTGCAATGTGCACAACTTTTTCTTCAATTTTTAACATTCCCCATACCAGGTCGGTCGATCATAATTGCCTTGAACGGGGATGTACAGTCTAGGATAAAAGCTCCTTTTCCTTTCCAGAACATTCTGTCTAGGCCATGGTCCGTCAAGATTAGCCTGAACGACGGAACATCCTGTTGGATACACCTGGTTAAACCATGGATTTGTGGATTGAGTTCTATTTTGCATTGTCGGAAAAATGGGCCGTCGGAGTAATGGGCTGTCGGAGTAATGGGTTGTCGGAGTAATGGGCTGTCGGAGTTATGGGCTGTCGGAATAATGCTACGCATCCATATTTACATGATGGTTGAGGCTATGGTCTCTCTTTTATATAACTAATATTATACATACATACTTTTGTGTCGCTAATATTAAATTTATTATGTATAATGTTCAAGATTATAGCGTTCTTTAGAACGCTGTTCGCCCGGTTATAAGTGAGGATTGGCATTTTGTTTACATGTGGAAAACACTTGCATGACTGTATCATTTCGCTAAGATGGGATGTTTGGGTCAATAAAATGACAAGTAGCTTAACCCTCGCCACGTTTTATTGAAGTGTCTGACCAAGCCAGGAAAGTGAGCGGTCATATATATGTGTGTCAGGGGTATCGATTTTGCATCTTTCTCCACAATTTAATTGTTGATTGGATTTTGGAACTGTTCCGAAAATGTGCATGGTATTTGTGTATGTCATCCATTTTTATCACTTTCAAATTAAATTTAGAGTTGAAATAAGAAAACCAAAACAAAATCTATCAAAATTTATTTGAGATATATATGTTTGTTTGTTGGTTTGATGGTGTTTAACGCCACTTTCAACAATATTTCAGTTATATCATGGCAGTCAGTTTTACTCGTGGAGGAAACCAGAGGACCGTAGAAAACCACCGACCTGTCTTAAGTCATTGACAAACTTTATCACATAATGTTGTACACCTCGCCCTGATCGAGATTCGAACTCACAACATCAGTGATGATAGGCACTGATCGCATAGGTAGTTGTAAATCTAACTGCCATACGATCACGGCCACAGCAGCCACTGAGATATATGAAGAGAATGAAGAATTGGCAGATTATTTCCAAAAAGTTAGTTTATCAAACTGTACATAATTAACAAAGGTGTCAGACATTAAATTCAGGAACACAACAATTTTAAGTTTTTGTGTGGTCAGTTGCTGTTTCTTTTTACCTGGGAAGCAAATATAGAAACACATAGGAACATTTGTCCTAAACACTTCACAGTCCTTTTATCATTCATACGGGTGTCACTAAAGGAGCAGGTACTGCTTACTCTTTCGGAGCACCTGAGTTTTTATTGGGGTTCGTGTTACTCGATCTTTAGCTTTATGTGTATGTTTTGTAGATTGTTATTTGTCCTTTTGTACTTTTTTCTTTTGGCCATTGTGTTGTCTGTTCTTCTTGATATATATGGATTCTGATTACCCCTTTGGTATCTTCAAACGCTTCTTAAACTTGGGCCAGTTGGGGTGATAACATAAATATTACTTATTACTTATTTGTCAATATCATACTTCCTGATATGTTTAAGTATGTCTGCTGAGATGAAGTTGTTCCTTCAATGTTTGTTGCCCAGCAAGTGTAGTAGCCCATATCAGAATAAACTGCCTTAGTGATGCCTAGTGTTGGGGAATTTATTGTACCACCACTATATCTACTGTTCCCACTAGTAACTATGTATTGGGTTCGGCCATTAAATGTTTTCGTCCATTTCACAGCTGTAACAGGGGTGTCACTGGTTACTGTGCACTGTAGGATAACAAATTCACCAACAACGACTATGTATGTATCATGCGTTATGGAAACTCTAAGCAAGTCTATAAACAAATGCATAATAAATAAATGATAAAAATATATTTGCAAAAAAATACATGAATATAAAATAAAAAAATAATTCCACCAATTCTACCAATTTGAGTGAGATGATGATGAGGTACGCTTTGTTCTAGACCAACACGCTGAGTTGGATTTTTATAGTGCTAGCTCACTGACACAACAGTCTGCGGGTAGACATGTTGCTCCACTCTGACGCATTATTCCGATTCCGAGCCAACCAGTCTTTGCTCTCTCTCCTTAATGCTGCGTGCCTAGCGGAGAAGCAACAAATACCCTTTGGTTTGACCCGACCGTGGCTCGAACCCACGATCTACCGCACTCAAGGCGTGTACGCAAACCATTACGCCACAGATGCGGTTCTACCAATTTGAACTTCAACTAATGTTGAAAAGGAAAACAATATCAATATTTCTGTCACATGTTCTAGCATATTATAATATTTCTTTTAAAGCTGGCCAGGAAAGCTTCAAGATACCAAAAGGGTTATCAGAACTCTAAATCGAGGGACAAATAATACAATAGCCAAACAAGAAAATTAACAAAAAGACAAGCAATGACCGACAAAATACTACAGAAAATGGACCAACGTGAAGCCCTGTTTAAATGATCTGTATTCAATAAATGATTTCATATCCAGAAATTGATGGTACTTTCCTCATAAATATTCATCATATTTAAATTAGATTTTGATCACGTGACTGCGGTTTCAAGCTTGATGGATCGTTTATTCGATTTGTCCAAAAATAGCCTACAGTACGGAAATTCAATGTGTCCGTCAATGATTCGAAAATTAAAAGTTATTGTTTATTTCCGCAAAGTTTTTCTTCTGTCAAATTCAAATATTTGTGTTTTGTAACGATTTTAGACATGTCTTTCATATCGCGATCATGCAAAAATGACCATATTATATTTAATGTGGGAACCCCGAGTTTAGAAGCTAGAAATATAAGGTTAGTCAATTTAATTACATATATTATTGAGGAATCTAAATTAATTTCAGAAAATATGTCGCCAAATGTCATTCATTGTTAAATTTTGTGTCACACGCCACCAGTTTCATGTATTTCAGACATTTTTACATAGACTCTTAAGGCCAAAAAAGGGTTTGTCGCTTCGGATTTTCATTTAGTCCAGGAACCTCGAATATTTAATTGTTTTCATTAATTTTTATTTCATTTAATTCAGCTTGATTCAATGTATCATTTTCAAGTTCAGAAAATGACACACATGCAATTATGAATGATATCCTAGATCATATGAAAATTGCAGCCGTCCCGGTGTCGCCATCTTAGATATGCAAATGAGCAAAGTACCCATCATTTCTGGCTATGTTACAAAGACTACATGTATAATATATATATATATCTCTTTTCCTGCCCGAGTGTGCCTGCACCACAATTATTGATATTTCACCGCGAATATTTAAGTTGATATATTGTTGTTGTGTATCAATCATAATTGTTATTTGTATTGTTGTTGTGTATCAATCATAATTGTTATTTGTATATGCCCTCCTGTGGCCCTGATTTGGTTAATAAACTTATTCTATTCTATAGTGCTGCAATCAATACTTGTTTTCATTCTACCAACCTATCCCATAATGGGAATTTTTCCCTGTTCCGTCAGTTTCAACAGTAACTCGGTGATAAGGTCGCGCGACAGTCCTTAACAAATAAACATATCAAACCTAAATTTGACATTTACTGATCCTTGCCAAGTACAAAGTGTGTATAAATAAGTTCATATACATTTACATCTCAATTCAGGAGAGTATAACACATTATCTTCAATCCACATCTGTATTCATGTGTCGCTGGATTTCGTGATACCCACGAAAATGGGTACCCAACATATATATTGATGATTTATCATTATTTGGTTGATTTGATTTGATTTGATTTATTGTATTTAATACCACTTTCAGCAATATTTCAGCTATAGTCATGGCGACCAGTTTTAATGGCAGAGGAAGACGGAGTACCGGGAGAGAACCACCGACCATGGGCAAGCAACAAGTAAACTTTATCACTTGCGGGTGCGAGTCGAGTGCACCTTTTTGTAATTTACAAAGCCGGGCGCGAACCCACGTTGTATTGGTGATAGGCTTGTATGAGTTGCTAGGTAATCCAACTACCTAACTCATTGAGTATCATTATTTGGAATTATTTGTATTGTAACACATGCATGCACACATATCGGAAATACATTGTTTATGACAAAACATCCAACTTAAAACATGACAGTACAATGTCATTCTCTATCCAGAGTTGTCGTTCCCGCTACGCTCCACTCTAAAATTTAGAAACAGTTAAAAAAATGTACTTAAAATTATTTTAATTATTGTAAATATCAATAAAGATGGAAATAAATCACTCATTTCAAATCAATTCTCTCTTAAAAATGATTCCCCCCTCCTCCCACTTCTTGGAGAACTATTTTGCGGAAGTAAAAATTAAAAACGATCACAAATCATTTTTAAGAGAGAATTGATTTGAAATGAGTGATTTATTTTCATCTTTATTGATATTTACAATAATTAAAACAATTTTAAGGACATTTTTTTTGCTGTTTCTAAATTTTATAAAAATCTTGTAAAATGAGGGTTGACAGAGATAGAGTGGAGCGTAGCGGGAACGACAACTCTGGATAGAGAATGAGTACAATGTATGCTAGAACGGTTTTTGTTCAAATAAATGAATGACCATCATGCATGGCACTTTATATATAAAATATAAATGCTTATAACGAAGTGGTGCATATACAGAACATGCGCGCTTATTTTAATTCTTATGACAGGCGCATTATAAAATGTTTAGTTGTTTTCAATAATCAAAATCAATAAATACACAAAAAAAATGTAGGTAAAAAAAATTACAATTTTATTGATTTGTTTTGCTCGAATTTTTAAATACGCTTTCGATTTCGATACGATATCACGTTTACCAGTTCAAAATCGAGCAAAACGCATCACTAAAAATAACATACTTTCTGTTATATATAAGTATAGCTGCTGCTGTAAAAAAGAAGTTCCTTGGATGTTAGTGACAGTACATGTGTAGTAACCTTCATCACTGTGTACCACATTGTTGATGCTGAGTGACGGTGAAGATATTGTTCCACCAATGTATCTACTGTTTCCCCAAGATATATTATTTTGCGTGATCCCGTGGTGTGCCTTGGTCCATTCTACAGATGTAATATCTAAAACATTACTGACTACACACAGTAAGGTAACAGGTTCCCCAGTTGAGGCCAGAATTGTACTAGAAGGTATGGCGGCAGCAGGAAGATCTTTAAATAAATGTAGAAATAAAATATAGTCAGTGAGGATTGAGCATTTTTCAGCTACAATGTACATGGCATATCGCTACGAGAAATATTGAATAACATATAGTATGTTGTGTACAAATAGCTTGTTTGTTAACTATAGTTAACTTCTCTTCTTCTGTACATCCTTCATAGGACAACCATGCAGAGCATGTCGAGTTACTATAACCATACCATTTTCCACTTAAGATTCCTATTAATATCAGATACCATCACCATTTGTATATGCATCATGCGTGGGTGCTCCCAAGTATGTACATATCCCTCTTTGTGAAACAACAGAATATCCTTTTCTATGTTACAAAGTCATTGATTTCTATAAAACTATCTTCACTTTACTATTTGACTTAATCTCATCTGTCTTACTATTGCTTCGGTTAGTGTAATATAGAGGTAGATTATTTTCCTTACTTTGCTTGTTATTTTTCTCTATATTCGCAAGCATCCTATATCTAGACGCATGTAAATTATGTAGTAGCCTCCTGTTCTGAAATTCTAGTTGTGACCAAGTTTGTATGTGTTTCTTATTCCGGATCAGGTTACTAGTCTAAAATAGTCTGTATTTTCTTTTGTATGTTAAAAGTGTCAAAATTTATTCGATGCTGCTCATATAGTATAAAGCTAATTTCAGTTATTACTGGATCTCGAACTACCGAGAGAGCAGGACATTGAAGGATGAAGTGCTCAGCTGTTTCGTCGTCTTTGCTACATATTAAACAAATACCATCGTTGCCATTTTTCTTTATAGCTGCTTTACTAGTTTGTAGAAGATACGTTCCAGTTATTAATTTCAATTTCACCGGGATTCTGTCTACATCTCTTGCTGATTTACAGTTGATTCTCAGGAGATTATGGATTCCTTTATAATATGGGTTTCCAACATTTAGGTATTGAAGATTTTTATATAATTTCTTTGTTTCCAGGAGTTGTGTTTTCCATTTAAAATTAATTGCTTTATTGACAGTCCCTTTCCACTCTTCTTTTTAACAGGATTTTCTAGTAGTATAATTGGATCTTCCAGATCATATTTCAAAAGTAGCTTCTTTATAAACCAGCTTTTACAATTGTTGTTTTTAATGGAGAGTTGACGTCTCGCAATTTCTTTTTCTAGAGAGATATCGTTTAGGTTACAAATGTTATTATAAAAAATAAGTGCTTTATACTGAATTTGTAATTCAATTGGCCAAATTCCAGTTAAAATATATACTGCACAGTCAGGTGCATTTTTCGGCAACGACAGTATTTGCTTCAATATTTTCTTTTGATATAAATCCATTTTTCCGGTATGTGTTTTTGTAGGAAGCAGTATTTCCATTCCGTATAATAATATAGGCAGCACATATGTTTTAAAAAGTTGTAAGGAGGTTTCGGGGTCTAGCCCATTGTGCCCATATAATCCAGAGGCCATAAGACTTGAAGGAATTAAGGGTGACGTCATCTGCACACACACTGGTGTTACAGATTATGTTGCCAATTTTAGCTCCTAGGCCTGTGTGGTTAAGCCTGTCGAGCAGAGGATTGACATAAATTTTGTACAAGTCTGCACTTAAGATTCCACCTTGCCTAACTCCTTGTGTGACTTCAAATGCAGAAGATTCATGACCCATCCATTTCACAACACTAGATTCTCCTTGATGTAAGCTGTTAAAGAGAGACCATAATTTATCGTTAATTCCAGTTTGATATAATCTTCTCAGGAGATGATACAGATCTACAACATCAAATGCTGATTTTGCGTCTAATAATACAGTGATGACTGGTGTTTTTTCATCCTTGGCATTTCTTTTTAGTTCTTCAATTATAAATGATGCATTTAATGGCGATGTATTTGCTGTAAATCCTCGCTGACTTGGGTTCTGCATTTTCAAAATTTGTGGTTGTATACGTAATTTAATTATAGCCTCAGGTATTTTATTTATGACAGGTAGTACAATAATTCCTCTGTAGTAATTTTCCAGCTTCTTACTTCCTTTCTTCTTAAAAACTGGGGACAATAGCCCTTTTTTAATAACATTAGGCACTTCTCCATTATTGAGCATTGTGTTATAAATGTGTAGCAGAAAGTCTAAAATTACCTCATCGGCGTTAAGTAAATGTTCAATTGTGATAGCAAAAAATCAGGTGATTTTCCTTTGTTTAAAACAGCCATGGCTTTCTTTAATTCTTCTGTGGTTATAATAGCGGTCTCTTGATTCTTACCTATTTCCTCAATATGCTGTACTTCGTTCCTGCATAGGACGTGATATTGCTCATCGTAGTTGTTATTTTTGTTGAGAGTTGACAATTCTAGGAAATGTTGTCTAAAACCATGCGCAATTTGATCTGGGCCGTAGTACATTTTATCTTTAACTTCTAGCTCCGAGGTACCGTTGAAACATTTTCTTTCGTTGTTCACTACTTGATGAAATGATTTAGTATTCCCAGTACGGTCATTCATTATATCTTCCTTCGCTTTAGCTGATTTAATTGCCTGTTCCACTCTAACTGATTTCCGTAGCTTACTTTTACAGCTTTTCTTGGTTTTTATTAATTCCCCCTCATTTGGTTTTCCAGCCTCTCTCCGTTCTTTATGGGCCATTCTGGTACCTTTTAATGCTCTTTTAATTTCTTCATTCCAAACTTAAAGTTTTGGTTTATTTTTGCAATTTTTTCTAGCAGTACGTATTAACTCGGCTATTGATTCATTCAACATGTTCGTGAAAACTTTAACGGACTTTTCGGTATTTCCTCCCATAAGAAGTTTGTTGTTTTCTGTCATTCTAAGTCTAGTATTATCTTTATATTTGTCGGTATCTAGTTTATCCCATTTAACTCTGATAGTTGTTTTAGGTTTCTGATGAATACTACTTTTATTATTCTCCATGAGTACTTTCAGAGTTATCGTTATAGGATGATGGTCGGAGGTATTTGATGGCATATCTAGTATGGTCTTCTTTTGACTACCGTATTGGTATATGATGCATCAACAAGAAAATAGTCGATTTCGAAACAATCTTGGCCTTTAGAGTTTACAAACGATTTCCTGTCCATAGTAAAAATTAAATTGTACTCATCAATAAAATCTAAAATATACTTTTTTCTACTATTTACAGCTTTGCTTGACAGATCTTCGTTTATGTCCCCGCCAATCACAATGTAGTATGTATTTTGATACCTTTGCAGTAATTCATTCAACAAATCGACTGTTTCGTGATATTCGATGGTTTTCTCACTTCCTCCAGAGGTTGGCATATAGACACATATAATAAGGATAGGTTTGTTAGGGACCGACCATTTAACTTGCAGGGGGGGGGGGGGGGGGGGGGGGGGGGGGGGGGGTGTTATGGTTTTTTGCTTCGTTCAGAAATTTTTTTTCGAACAACACGAAAGTTAGGATATTTATTTTTTTTTGTCGCGCGAATCGCGAAATTTTTTTTCCAGAATTCAACATTAGGTTATATGACAAAAACTCTGAATCATATTATTTTTTTTTCCTCCACCAAAATCAGAATATTTTTTTCAGGAACATTAAGAATCAGAATATTTTTTTAGAAAAAAACCATACCCCCCCTCCTTCAAGTTAAATGGTCGTTCCCTTACTAATTTGGTTTACTCCTATACACTGTATCCTTTCATTTCCTCCTTCCACCATTCCCATAATTTGCTAAAAAATTGAACTGACACAAAACAGGCAACAAATAACATTTCGCTCCATTCGGACATATTATCCTCACTCTGAGTCAAGCAGACTTTGCCCTTGCTGCTGAATGCTGTGTGATCAGCGGAGAAGCACTCAGGGCCAGCAAGATAACCATTATTATATATATCGTGTGCCGATTCGGTAAATAAAAAATAACAGACTGATCGTATATTATTACTTTACTAAATTTTATTACAAAAACGAAATGAAAAATAGGATCCTGAGAGGCTATAGTCGGCAATTAGAGATGTTAGGCAAAATGTTGTCTGTTGAAAGGAAATCCTAGATACGATAACCTAACCCTCAGTCCGCTTGTGCTCCAGTGAGGGTTACGATTCGGTCCCATTCAACGTAATGGAGCAAATTAAAATTTTCGTTCCGTGAATATTTCAACTTTCTTTTTGCATATGTGGTCATAACTTATTATTCCCTACAATTTTTAAGTAATGGTGATACGAAATAAGTGTTACAATACCTGTTTCTACCTTCACGATGTTTACGGCAATCGATCCAAATAAGGATATCTCCAAAACGAGGCAAGTGCACGTGAAATAGCAACTTGTAAACAAAATGTTGGACAGAAAGAAGATTTCATGCATTCAAATTTTCAGATGGATATAAGTCTACCATGGATTGATGCAGCGTTTACTTAACACCTCAAGCTTTATCTAAATATATTTATCTTTCACCTCCGTTAATTTTTCTAACCACTTCAACGGAATTAGGACAAAAAAACCGCCCGGTGTGAATCACTCCGGGCGCTGCTCCATTACGTGGAATGGGACCGAATCGTAACCCTCACTGGAGCACAAGCGGACCGAGGGTTACGTTATCGTATCTAAGGAAATCCATGCTATCCATTTAAAGTTAGTTTTAGAATTCTAAATTGATGCAATATATAACCAGCAGGAATTACAATAACATACAAAATCCAACAAGTGTAGACAAAGATGCTTCACTTGCCCTTTACAAATTTTGTATATGCGAATTTATTTTTCAGGAAATAAGCAAAATCAAAAATACAATGAAACTATCCAGTCGAATACATATATAGTCTTTGGGAATATTCTTATGGATAATAAATAGTTTTATGTTTATTTAATTTGTATTGCTGTTGGAAATTCAATTATCAAAAGGAGGTTGGGATCCCATTAACGATGTCCCAAGCAATGACTTGGATTTCCAACGTCACAAGTCGAGATCTTTTATATATACAGTTATTGAACATGAGAGGTGATTGTTGTCTTGTTGATATTAATGAAATTGTTTACCATCACTGTTTAAACCTTCTTTTCATAATACATGAAAAAAAACATGTACCTTGGAAGAGACATGTGACAATTTAAATACAGTTTAGCCATTTTCCAAAGATTTCCTCACACAGCTGTGCATAATTAAAGCAGATGACCGTGTTCGACACGTCAAAACAACCTTGTAGAGATATATGTGTAAACATAATTATATTCTAAATTTGCATATTCGTTTTTCCGAAAGAACAGTACAATGTGAAATTCACACAGTTGAACATCAGAACAGGTATTGAAAATACAACATCTGATGCAGTGTGGAAACTTTTCCAAATTCTGATTTATTTATAACTTAGATGTTTGCTGTTTATTAACATTCTACATAACTACTGGAACAATGTAACTCAATTAACTTGTACACTCACCGTTTGCAGAAGAAGGTTCGAACACCAATGGTATTAGCATCAGCAGTTGAAGATCAAACATGTTGCAACCAGTCATTGTGTTTGATTAAATGAATGTCCTCTAACTGTCGATCTCTATATACTACCAATACCTGAAAAATGTATATTAAAAACTACATTACCAGTACCATTATTGTGGCTGCGTGTTTAGTGGAGGAGCTGTAAATAACATTATTGTCACATAATGTTGCGTGTTTAGTGGAGGAGCTGTAAATAACATCATTGTCACATAATGCTGTGTGTTTAGTGGAGGAGCTGTAAATAACATCATTGTCACATAATGCTGTGTGTTTAGTGGAGGAGCTGTAAATAACATCATTGTCACATAATGCTGTGTGTTTAGTGGAGGAGCTGTAAATAACATCATTGTCACATAATGCTGTGTTTAGTGGAGGAGCTGTAAATAACATCATTGTCACATAATGCTGCGTGTTTAGTGGAGGAGCTGTAAATAACATCATTGTCACATAATGCTGCGTGTTTAGTGGAGGAGCTGTAAATAACATCATTGTCACATAATGCTGTGTGTTTAGTGGAGGAGCTGTAAATAACATCATTGTCACATAATGCTGTGTGTTTAGTGGAGGAGCTGTAAATAACATCATTGTCACATAATGCTGCGTGTTTAGTGGAGGAGCTGTAAATAACATCATTGTCACATAATGCTGTGTGTTTAGTGGAGGAGCTGTAAATAACATTATTGTCACATAATGCTGTGTGTTTAGTGGAGGAGCTGTAAATAACATCATTGTCACATAATGCTGTGTTTTTAGTGGAGGAGCTGTAAATAACATCATTGTCACATAATGCTGTGTGTTTAGTGGAGGAGCTGTAAATAACATCATTGTCACATAATGCTGTGTGTTTAGTGGAGGAGCTGTAAATAACATCATTGTCACATAATGCTGTGTGTTTAGTGGAGGAGCTGTAAATAACATCATTGTCACATAATGCTGTGTGTTTAGTGGAGGAGCTGTAAATAACATCATTGTCACATAATGCTGTGTGTTTAGTGGAGGAGCTGTAAATAACATCATTGTCACATAATGCTGCGTGTTTAGTGGAGGAGCTGTAAATAACATCATTGTCACATAATGCTGCGTGTTTAGTGGAGGAGCTGTAAATAACATCATTGTCACATAATGCTGCGTGTTTAGTGGAGGAGCTGTAAATAACATCATTGTCACATAATGCTGTGTGTTTAGTGGAGGAGCTGTAAATAACATCATTGTCACATAATGCTGGTGTTTAGTGGAGGAGCTGTAAATAACATCATTGTCACATAATGCTGTGTGTTTAGTGGAGGAGCTGTAAATAACATCATTGTCACATAATGCTGTGTGTTTAGTGGAGGAGCTGTAAATAACATCATTGTCACATAATGCTGTGTGTTTAGTGGAGGAGCTGTAAATAACATCATTGTCACATAATGCTGCGTATTTAGTGGAGGAGCTGTAAATAACATCATTGTCACATAATGCTGCGTGTTTAGTGGAGGAGCTGTAAATAACATCATTGTCACATAATGCTGTGTGTTTAGTGGAGGAGCTGTAAATAACATTATTGTCACATAATGCTGCGTGTTTAGTGGAGGAGCTGTAAATAACATTATTGTCACATAATGCTGCGTGTTTAGTGGAGGAGCTGTAAATAACATCATTGTCACATAATGCTGCGTGTTTAGTGGAGGAGCTGTAAATAACATCATTGTCACATAATGCTGCGTGTTTAGTGGAGGAGCTGTAAATAACATCATTGTCACATAAAGCTGTGTGTTTAGTGGAGGAGCTGTAAATAACATCATTGTCACATAATGCTGCGTGTTTAGTGGAGGAGCTGTAAATAACATCATTGTCACATAATGTTGCGTGTTTAGTGGAGGAGCTGTAACTAACATCATTGTCACATAATGCTGTGTGTTTAGTGGAGGAGCTGTAAATAACATCATTGTCACATAATGCTGTGTGTTTAGTGGAGGAGCTGTAAATAACATCATTGTCACATAATGCTGTGTGTTTAGTGGAGGAGCTGTAAATAACATCATTGTCACATAATGCTGTGTTTAGTGGAGGAGCTGTAAATAACATCATTGTCACATAATGCTGCGTGTTTAGTGGAGGAGCTGTAAATAACATCATTGTCACATAATGCTGCGTGTTTAGTGGAGGAGCTGTAAATAACATCATTGTCACATAATGCTGCGTGTTTAGTGGAGGAGCTGTAAATAACATCATTGTCACATAATGCTGTGTGTTTAGTGGAGGAGCTGTAAATAACATCATTGTCACATAATGCTGTGTGTTTAGTGGAGGAGCTGTAAATAACATCATTGTCACATAATGCTGCGTATTTAGTGGAGGAGCTGTAAATAACATCATTGTCACATAATGCTGCGTGTTTAGTGGAGGAGCTGTAAATAACATCATTGTCACATAATGCTGTGTGTTTAGTGGAGGAGCTGTAAATAACATCATTGTCACATAATGCTGCGTGTTTAGTGGAGGAGCTGTAAATAACATTATTGTCACATAATGCTGCGTGTTTAGTGGAGGAGCTGTAAATAACATCATTGTCACATAATGCTGCGTGTTTAGTGGAGGAGCTGTAAATAACATCATTGTCACATAATGCTGCGTGTTTAGTGGAGGAGCTGTAAATAACATCATTGTCACATAAAGCTGTGTGTTTAGTGGAGGAGCTGTAAATAACATCATTGTCACATAATGCTGTGTGTTTAGTGGAGGAGCTGTAAATAACATCATTGTCACATAATGCTGTGTGTTTAGTGGAGGAGCTGTAAATAACATCATTGTCACATAGTGCTGCGTGTTTAGTGGAGGAGCTGTAAATAACATCATTGTCACATAGTGCTGCGTGTTTAGTGGAGGAGCTGTAAATAACATCATTGTCACATAATGCTGCGTGTTTAGTGGAGGAGCTGTAAATAACATTATTGTCACATAATGCTGCGTGTTTAGCGGAGGAGCTGTAAATAACATTATTGTCACATAATGTTGTGTGTTTAGTGGAGGAACTGTAAATAACATTATTGTCACATAATGCTGCGAGTTTAGTGGAGGAGCTGTAAATAACATTATTGTCACATAATGCTGCGTGTTTAGTGGAGGAGCTGTAAATAACATTATTGTCACATACTGCTGTGTGTTTAGTGGGGGAGCTGTAAATAACATTATTGTCACATAATGCTGCGTGTTTAGTGGAGGAGCTGTAAATAACATCATTGTCACATAATGCTGCGTGTTTAGTGGAGGAGTTGTAAAATAACATTATTGTCACATAATGCTGCGTGTTTAGTGGAGGAGCTGTAAATACCATCATTGCCACATAATGCTGTGTGTTTAGTGGAGGAGCTGTAAATAACATCATTGTCACATAATGCTGCGTGTTTAGTGGAGGGGCTGTAAATAACATCATTGTCACATAATGCTGCGTGTTTAGTGGAGGAGCTGTAAATAACATCATTGTCACATAATGCTGTGTGTTTAGTGGAGGAGCTGTAAATAACATCATTGTCACATAATGCTGCGTGTTTAGTGGAGGAGCTGTAAATAACATCATTGTCACATAATGCTGCGTGTTTAGTGGAGGAGCTGTAAATAACATCATTGTCACATAATGCTGTGTGTTTAGTGGAGGAGCTGTAAATAACATCATTGTCACATAATGCTGCGTGTTTAGTGGAGGAGCTGTAAATAACATCATTGTCACATAATGCTGTGTGTTTAGTGGAGGAGCTGTAATTAACATCATTGTCACATAATGCTGGTGTTTAGTGGAGGAGCTGTAAATAACATCATTGTCACATAATGCTGTGTGTTTAGTGGAGGAGCTGTAAATAACATCATTGTCACATAATGCTGCGTGTTTAGTGGAGGAGCTGTAAATAACATCATTGTCACATAATGCTGCGTATTTAGTGGAGGAGCTGTAAATAACATCATTGTCACATAATGCTGCGTGTTTAGTGGAGGAGCTGTAAATAACATTATTGTCACATAATGCTGTGTATTTAGTGGAGGAGCTGTAAATAACATCATTGTCACATAATGCTGCGTGTTTAGTGGAGGAGCTGTAAATAACATCATTGTCACATAATGCTGCGTGTTTAGTGGAGGAGCTGTAAATAACATCATTGTCACATAATGCTGCGTGTTTAGTGGAGGAGCTGTAAATAACATTATTGTCACATAATGCTGCGTGTTTAGTGGAGGAGCTGTAAATAACATCATTGTCACATAATGCTGCGTGTTTAGTGGAGGAGCTGTAAATAACATCATTGTCACATAATGCTGTGTATTTAGTGGAGGAGCTGTAAATAACATCATTGTCACATAATGCTGCGTGTTTAGTGGAGGAGCTGTAAATAACATCATTGTCACATAGTGCTGCGTGTTTAGTGGAGGAGCTGTAAATAACATCATTGTCACATAATGCTGCGTGTTTAGTGGAGGAGCTGTAAATAACATTATTGTCACATAATGCTGCGTGTTTAGCGGAGGAGCTGTAAATAACATTATTGTCACATAATGTTGTGTGTTTAGTGGAGGAGCTGTAAATAACATTATTGTCACATAATGCTGCGAGTTTAGTGGAGGAGCTGTAAATAACATTATTGTCACATAATGCTGTGTGTTTAGTGGAGGAGCTGTAAATAACATCATTGTCACATAATGCTGTGTGTTTAGTGGAGGAGCTGTAAATAACATTATTGTCACATACTGCTGTGTGTTTAGTGGGGGAGCTGTAAATAACATTATTGTCACATAATGCTGCGTGTTTAGTGGAGGAGATGTAAATAACATCATTGTCACATAATGCTGCGTGTTTAGTGGAGGAGCTGTAAAATAACGTTATTGTCACATAATGCTGCGTGTTTAGTGGAGGAGCTGTAAATACCATCATTGCCACATAATGCTGTGTGTTTAGTGGAGGAGCTGTAAATAACATCATTGTCACATAATGCTGCGTGTTTAGTGGAGGGGCTGTAAATAACATCATTGTCACATAATGCTGCGTGTTTAGTGGAGGAGCTGTAAATAACATCATTGTCACATAATGCTGCGTGTTTAGTGGAGGAGCTGTAAATAACATCATTGTCACATAATGCTGCGTGTTTAGTGGAGGAGCTGTAAATAACATCATTGTCACATAATGCTGCGTGTTTAGTGGAGGAGCTGTAAATAACATCATTGTCACATAATGCTGCGTGTTTAGTGGAGGAGCTGTAAATAACATCATTGTCACATAATGCTGCGTGTTTAGTGGAGGAGCTGTAAATAACATCATTGTCACATAATGCTGCGTGTTTAGTGGAGGAGCTGTAAATAACATCATTGTCACATAATGCTGCGTGTTTAGTGGAGGAGCTGTAAATAACATCATTGTCACATAATGCTGTGTGTTTAGTGGAGGAGCTGTAAATGACATCATTGTCACATAATGCTGTGTGTTTAGTGGAGGAGCTGTAAATAACATGATTGTCACATAATGCTGCGTGTTTAGTGGAGGAGCTGTAAATAACATCATTGTCACATAATGCTGTGTGTTTAGTGGAGGAGCTGTAAATGACATCATTGTCACATAATGCTGTGTGTTTAGTGGAGGAGCTGTAAATAACATCATTGTCACATAATGCTGTGTGTTTAGTGGAGGAGCTGTAAATAACATCATTGTCACATAATGATGTGTGTTTAGTGGAGGAGCTGTAAATAACATCATTGTCATATAATGCTGTGTGTTTAGTGGAGGAGCTGTAAATAACATCATTGTCACATAATGCTGCGTGTTTAGGGAGGAGCTGTAAATAACATTTCAATAGTCTTTGGGTTGCTTGATCAAAGGTAGGAACTCCCATTGATTTTTACAATTTGTAATTTGATTCCTTAACACTGTATCAGAATAGGAAAGTGTCGCCAAATGTAGCAGGGTCGTCGTGGTCGTATGGTAGTTGGATTTATAACTATATATACAATCAGTGCCTATCACCACTCATGGCGAGGTGTACAATATTAAGTTTGCCAAGGCCACTATATAGCTGAAATATTGTTGAAAGTGGCGTTAAACACCATAACCCTAACCCAAAGATAACCATATGTACTATGATTTCAAATTCGAAGGTGGTGTTTCTACTTTTTCAAAATAAATAATGCTATAAGTACATGTACTAAAAGTGCATAGCTTGAACTATAAACATGTTGTGCTATTTATTTTTAGATTATTTTTCTCCACTTAAATCAAAGCATCCAGATTTTATAAAAATGCTAATGCATCATAAAAAACAATTATTGGTAGTTGGTGATGTCATTGTGAAAACAGTAGCTCATATAAATATCAAGTAATTTTTATTGTTCTCGATTCCTTTTTATTTTGAATGAAAATATATAGAAGGATATTAAGAAATTTCAGATACACAAATAGGCTTTGTCATATCAAGTGCACCCTAAATGTGTCCGTGAGCTTCCATTATAAAAATTCAAATAGGCGTGTTGGTCTAGTACAATAAAGATATCTTCATCATTTCATCAAAATGAAATGTTCTCGCCTTGACATAAATAGCTAAAAAAAAATGTTCATTTTGGGATTACTGCTCACTCTCTTTAGAGATAATAATATTGGGAAATTGGGTGAAATTTACAAAAGATAAAACATGGACATTGGTATATTTTAAACATATTCATGTGTGAACCTTTTTTTCAATCATGATTATACTCGATATCTGCGAGATAAATATATTACCCTGTGGTGAAATAACAGTGACCGGACCTACCTACACCCATACGCCAGTCTTCCTTGTTGATTGATTTACAGATGACCTGCGTCACCGAGAGTCACACGGGTGAATGCACACAGAGGTCGCGTCCACATCTGGACACTCAGTGAAAAATTACCAGAAATAGTGTATAAAATTATACAACACTTAATCTATATTCTTTACTTTTATGTAGATAATTTGTTTTGAGCTCTAAATAATATCAAAACTTCACAATTGTCAAGTAATTTAAGGGTCATGTTGATCAGCTCAGGGTGTGCTCGACTTGAATATTATATACTAGTATTTTATATTATGCAAGCTGTAAATGAAACATGAAATATCGATAGGGTTTTAAAAAAATGAATATAATCAGTAGATATGATATAAATTCAGTTGTAATGAATTTTGTCAGATTCCTTATTCCCCTTGTCAGAAGTGATCCATCCATTGCTGGCATAGTGATAAAACATTTTCTCGTTTTTAATAGTGTCCACTGTCTGAATCACGCGTGCTACTCTTTTCCATTAGATCTTATTTACAGTAAGAAACTGTTTTCGGAAAAAAACAAGAAATACCCCCTTGTGCAGTTAGCCAAATTATTCAGAAGCAAAGAATGGGAAAGACAAGTGAAAAAGTCTATAGATTTTACAGGATTAATATTTAAAAATACTGATAATCTTAATGCTTCAATGTCAAATCAAGTTCGGCCATTACAATTTAAGGAGGGACCGTCGTGGCCGTGATCGTATGGTAGTTGGAATTACAACTACCTATAGATGCACTTAGTACCTATCACCACTGAAGTTATGAGTTCGAATTTCGATCGGGGCAAGGTGTACAACATTATGTGATAAAGTTTGTCAGTGACTTACGAGAGGTCGGTGGTTTCCTCAGGGTCCTCCTCCGGTTTCCTTCACCAATAAAACTGACCGCCACAATATAACTGAAATATTGTTGAAAGTGGCGTTAAACACCAACAAACAAATAATGTAAGGAAGATTGGAAAGAAGAACGGACAATATTAAAATCAGCATGTTTCACGGACTTTATAACATTTCGGACTTTAATAACCTTAATATCGTGACAACAAAAAACTGTAGTGTTAATAAATTGAGGAAAACTTTCATTAAATTTTATTTCTGCTATAAAGATACATAGATTCTGCATGCTGAGATTAGATGAATACAGATATTTCACATCCCCAATTTTCCCCATTATAAACATGAAAAATCTTAATTACACATCTTTACTCATAACATCATTAGAAAATCTTATTGGGGGGGTAGAGGTTAGGGTTATGGTGTTTAACGCCACTTTCAACAATATTTCAGTTATATCTTGGCGGTCAGTTTTAACGGCTATATAATTTACAGGGGCGGATTCAGGATTTCAAGTTAGGGGGGGGGGCACACTTAAACAAATTGCGTCGAGCGGAGGGAGGCGCGAAAATTGTTATGGTATTTCGTGTAAAAAATCACGATTTTACGCCAAAAAATCATATTTTTTTCAAATTTTAGGTGGGGGGGGGGGGGGGGGGGGGCGCCGGGCCCCCCTTGGATCCGCCCCTGATTTAGCAACTATTGTTGATTCTTTGACACAGGTTTTCTTTTAGTGTTTAATATTTAATTCACAAATTGATAACCTATTTAAATTCATTGTGGTCTAGATCTCCAAAGAAGATTTTTAATTGCTTTAAATATTACTGATCTGTCAGAATTGAATTTTTTTTATATTAAAAGTTGTCAATATTCGATGTTTTATACTAATTGCAGTTGAATTTTTTCATAATATCATACGTAAATAGCCTAGAACGAAGGAAATACGTCGCTGTTTTATTTTCTTGAATCCAGTAAAGAATCCAATGTTTACCCGCGCAATATTCATACGACCTGATAGTGAACTCATTCGGGAAAGCGTTTGCGCATGTGCGAAATTGTTTGTTGATGAAGAAAGCACATGGCACAAATCGAATCGTGGAATTGAACAAAAACATTGACGGATTCTATACGAAAACGACACAAACAGGAGGATTCAGCAAGCTTTGTGTAAAAATTAAAAAAAGATGTTATACCGACCTACTCCATTTTTCAACACGTAAGCATAATTTAGTATCTTTATTCGGCCGAATCATATTTTAACAGTAGAATTGCATCGTAGTTTTTTATACATTCTTTTTTTTTCAGGAGAAAACGCTAGGTGATATCTCTTTTAATTTAAAGACTAAAATAATAAACTTCATGTTTGGTTTTTTTTTCTAAAACAAAATATAATCAAGTCAACTCAATTTGTTTACAATTTTCCCTTTATCTTTCCCTTTGCAGAGTTTGGGTTTGTTTTTATTGATTTCATCACATATTTCCGATTTTAAGTGTCATTCTTACTAAATACCATTGTACAATATTAACTGATTACCCCGAGATCCAATTTCATAGATATATTTCTTAAATTATATCAATTCTAACGAATTTATATGCAACATGCTTCCTGATTATTTATAGCAGTTATCAGTATTCGGCAAACTTCGGAAAAGCAGCCGACTTATAATTAGGTCGTGTTAATGGCGATTTTACCAACTGGCAGACATTCGAATTCTCTTCACTAATTACGATATTATAAACATATTTTTTAAACCTGGTTTTTGTTCAGAACATTTTATTAGTATAAAACATCGAATATTGGCAACTTTTAATATAAACAAAAACATTCAATTCTGACAGCCTGTATGCCTTTAACTAAATAAACGGTAGAGAAAACCTAAGGGGCAATCAAAAATGGACAATTCAGAGAAACTGCCAACATATGATACACGAGACGAAGAAAAACAAAACAAAAACACAACACAATATGTGTTGGACACCATTATACGCAAGGAAACATAAATATGATATAATTAAGACATGAGTCCTCCTACAACAAACTGGAGATAAAGACGAACCGAACATCGTTTTTATGCGGAAATTGTGACGGAAATCACAACACGGAACTCATATATTCTACCTTCTTTGCTAGTGGTCCGTTATAACTACGATCATGCTTTTACCATGCATTTTATTGTACTGTCCATCTATATATTGTCTTTCATTTTTGTGATATTATATGATCTTTTTCCGTCTGATCAAAAGTAAATCTCCTCATTCGCTCTCCAATTTTTCCGACGTTGTCGTTGAGTGGGAGATATCCCAAAAGGGGTAATCAGAATCCGTAAATCGAAGAACAGACAACACAATGGCAAAAAACGTACAAAAACATACAGATAAAACTAAGATCGAGTAACACGAACCCAACTAAAAACCAGGGGTGAACTCAGGTGCTCTGGAAGGGTAAGCAGTTCCTGCTCCACTAGTGGTACCCGTCGCGTTTATCTAGTTACAAACTCAGGTGGAACATATCCGTGTTCATTTGTGACACAGATATTCTATAAAGGTCAACCAAGTCATGGTGGCGACCGTAAAACTTTCGAAGTGATGACTTCAACTTAACCAAGGGGAACCCTTGATTCAGTAGCTTCCTTGTTAGCAGAAACTTGTTAAGTCAACCGATAAACAAAAGTACTTTATATTTTTTCTAATTGATGAGTTGCACATTGTTAATACAAAAAGTACAGCTATTCCCACTTGGAATTTTAGATTTCTTTAATGAAAAGTGGGATTAGGTGGAATGAACCACCCCACACACACCCACGATAAAATTAGCAGTTATTCAATACACTTTTAAAGGTTATTTCTACTTTCATAATGTGGGTGAACTTTAAATTACTGGATTTTCAATAATATTTCTACATTTGACAGTTTTATCAATAAAGTTGTCAATTGTGTTGATTAAAAATATATGAAACCTTTGTTTGACATATATATATATATAGACATATGTTGTAGGAATTTTTTTGTATTTTTTTTTAAATTTCTTTTCATTTCTATTTTGTTTTAGTAAAAAATGCAATAATTCATCCTATAACGCTTTGGGAGATCTAGGAATGGGGGTAACTTCCTGTATGAAGATATATTCAGACGGGCCTCTGGTATTGGTTGACTTTTTCAGCTTTCAAATATATGTTTAGACCGTAAATGTTCCACTTCACTATATGGATGGGTGGGGATTTAAGAAAAAATGATGGGTATATCAATAGGTCATATTTCTCCTAGCCCATGCAGCTTCTTGTTTGCCAAGACAACTTTTATAATTATGCTATAAATTAACATGATAAGGAGCAAAATTAGTGCTGGATTTACCATTGTGCTTAGGTGTGCTTAAGCACAGGGCCTCGTTGGTCAGGGAGGGGGGGGGGGGGGGCTCATCTTCCTGCCTAACAAAAAAATTACGATGGATTTTTGCTTATGTGGTGCAATATTATATTTAAAGGCGTTCTGTTTCGGAGCGACTCCAGACAATGATAGTGTTGATAGCCTATTGGAGTGTGCCACAAAGCAGGCAGTCATGACAGTGGCTCAGTGGCATAGAAACCAAATTATTAGGGGCCTCTGGTTATTGGCAAAAAAAAAGTTGAAGATGCTTACGTGGTGCAATTTTAAATTTGACGGCGTTCTGTTCAATTTGGACACTTATAGAAGAATGTAGTAGCATAAAATAGCTATTGATCGAAATTTACTTTAAGAACTTTATTCTTCAAGTCCTTGCATATGTAGAGAAGCTTCAATCTAATGAGAAGAAAAACTGACGTTACTTTTGCAGCAAATCCCGAAATTTATTATCAAGATTTTTTTCCAACTTGAAACAAAATAACAAAAAAAGTAAAGGAGTAGTTATTCCTTTTTTTAATACAAATGTGAAACCTAAATAAGTAATTTGGTCGTTATGCAACCCTTGAAAGTATAAAAGTAAAAATGGTGATAATAATAATAAAATAAAGTGTAAATAAGAATAATGGATGAGGAAATATATGGTGAGGGGTGGAAACACCTATCCAAAAGCAAGATCTTGCTCAAACGGAAGACAACATACAGACATTAAGATGAGTTGTCTTAAGACTGTGATCTGTGTGCTCACCCGTACATCGATCAAGATGAAGTTGCCTGAGCTTTTGACACTCGTGTGAACCGGCCTTTAAGATACTGTTACATCTTGGCACCTGAATCTGTGCTTCATATACCTGTTGATTATTATCTGTCTGTGCACAACTCTGGTAAAATCTATTTGCAACACCACCACTGATATTATATACCTACATGCATACACACGATATACCTTTTTCTGGATAGCAGTTTATTTATGATGGCGTTATCTAAAGTGTTTGTTGTCCATATTAAAGCTATTCGTCCTTGTTGATATAAAGGGTTCTACTAGTTAACAACAGTGTACTTTCAGATTTAATTGACACTGACATAATAAAATGTCATATTGTTAGTAACGCCTACTGGGGCCACCACGACTCCCTCCCTTCTGCGAGCAGCAAACATCACTGTCTTCATACACTCTGTCCTTGCAAACAAGCTCTCACTCGCGCTCAAGGTTACAGGCAAGGTTACTGATAGCGATACTGTCTTGGTATTTTGTTTGATGTATTCTCAGTCTCAATACTAGTCATTATGTTGGTTAATATTTTTTTTTGTAACTCGTGCTATTTTTACTGTATGATGAAATGGTTTATTATGAGTTATTTTACTAGTGTACATAAATGATCCATAGAATTTAGTTGTTAAATACAGATTTATTTTCATTAAATTAGTTTTACTCCAAATAAAGCATATATATTTACTATTTCTATAATACAATTCCTAAAATTATTAAACAACAGTATTAAGAAAAAACTGCTGGAACATGCTAATCTGGGTCACGGGTCACTGTAATCGGGCGGCTGTATCGAGAAACAGATACGGTGTTGAAAAAACTGTTGATACTCATACAATATTGATAAATACAATAAAACTTTATGTTTGTCTTCAAGAAATATGAGACAAAACCATGTGTGAAGTTTTATGACGAAATATCTCCGATTTCTATGTAAATTTACGAGTTGAAGTGGGGAAATTTTATGTTCGATTTCTAAAAATCTTCTACTCTGAAACCACAGGTAAATTTACTTTAGCGATGTATTTTTTTCTTGGACAAGAATAATGAGCGTCCTGATTGGATGACCGATTTAAAACACACTGACTCTGCATGGTAAAAAGATGCATGTAAAAGAAATCTGTTATATTTATTCATTTGTTTGATTCTGGAATATTGTTGATCATTGATTTAAACAGGGAAAAAAGGGGGGGGGGGGGGGTGAATTTGATTTGTGAATTTTACAGTTAAATAAATGTTATGTTTCGACAGTTTAAAGAGAAAAATAACAGTTTGTTGCGACTAAAGCATAAATCAGCGTTAAAAATTGAACAAATATCAGTGGTTTCGTAAATGAGATTTATTTTAAATAGAAAATCTGAATTTATTATTTATTAATTTATTATTAATGATACAATTTTATATCCCTTGGGAGGGGGAGGGGGGCTATGATGAAAATTTGAAATAAAAACACAGGACCGAATTTTAAGCAAAAATAATAATCCAGGATTAGTTTTTTATTAAAAAAAATCCAGGACCCTGTGTCCATGAATTTTTTTTTTTTTTTTAAAGTTAATAATATGAAATATTGACATCCACACTTGCCTTTTGGACAGCACATTTCTGTGTCCACACTTGTTTATTAGTAAAAAAAAAAAATAAGCTTTTTCATCAAATGGTTATGGCGGTCCACCAAAAAATTTAAGAGTGAAAGAGGTCCATGGGGGAAAACAGGTTGAGAACCACTGCGCTAAATGATGTTTAGATTTAATTACATGATGTTGACTGTAATGACTGTCCTGTCTGTTCTCTTTTTATCAAGTTTGACTATTTCATTGTGTGACCTGTGTTGGGCGGGTTGGAGCTTTGGGTAATATATAATAGCTTCTAGTTTGTTGAAGACGCAGTGTACATGTCTGATCTAATATAACGTAATATTTTAACTATTCCTAATTTTCCGGAGCATATATACCTGACTGCCTGTGTAGGCCTACCGGGACTACCTCCTTCAGGGCCCAAGTAAGGAACCTCATAAATTAACTAGCACAGGGCCTCATATGTCCTAAATCCGGCACTGAGCAAAATTGATCTATGTGTGTATATTTTGCTTTTTAATCTATAGTATATATTATATGAATGGGTATGGTTTTCATGTCATGCTGAGGGAATATGTGAATGAGGGATTCAAACTCCATCGGCAATACTGTACACAATTTTAACTTGAGTATAGCCCAACCAATCCCCCTTCCCCCGCCCACTCCCCTTTTTGGCTTTGAGGACAAATTCGGTAACCTCACCCCACCCACACACTCGAATGCATTGTCTCGCTGAATATCTAAAACTGTTCAGATATGTTGATATCAATTGACACCAATGTGTATTTATGGGAAAAAATGTTATGAAAATGATGCAGATTGTGTTTATCTTCATGACATGCCCGCACATGCATTTGTGTAAACCACGCTTGTTTTCAATACAAGAATAAATTTCACACATTGGGAAGACAAATACAGGAATAAGATTCACACTTTCTGTATTGTAAAATCAATATAAAATAATATGTGTAGACAAACCATACTGTAAGAGAAAAGTATAAATATTTGTTTTGGATGTCTGCATCCTAATTATACCACAACGTGCAACAACATATATATTTCGTTGTTAACTGAGAAGCAATGAACAATTACGAAGTGAAAATTGACATGTGAATCATGTGATTTAATTTGTGAACATTCAACAGACCTAAGCGTTAAGGCAGCTGATTTCCGACAGAGATTATCAGTCAAAGTACATCAGCGTCTAACATTGTTTCATTTCGGAGTAAGGTATTTTGATTAAACCTGATTAGAAGTGCCGATCAAATTTCAAAAAATTGTTTTGAATCTCTCTATCTTTCGGTACGTGAACTATTGGCAGCCAAAAAAGAAAATGAAGAGTTTGAATTTTGTTTTGTTGTTCTTATGGATACATGGAACAAAGGTAGGTTTTTTTCATTGTAATGATTATTAATTTGATAAATTGATGCATTGTATTTTAAAAACAGTTGTAAACACGGTTAGTTGCATGCTGTAGATAATGAAGAATTTCAGAATGTTTCAGTTGAAATTGTGTTTTATAATGGTTTTTTTTCTATCTAACAAAAAACTGCTTTTGAATAAAAAAAAATAAAATCTACATTTTAAGATAAGAATGTTTTGTCTGAAAAAACATTACGACGTCCATATGTGATCATCCCTGGATAACAATGTACACCTATAGATAGCACTCCTTGCTGTGGAATAAGAATGAAAAGTGTTTGTTGACTTGAAATGAGCATAACTTAAAATGTACATCTGTAAAACAATACTAAAATACTTTAGAATACGTCCATTATTTATCAAAATGGTCTCCCATTAAGAATTGCATTAAGGATTTGTAAACTATTACTAGATTCACTACTTGAATATAAGAATAAGAATAAGAATACTTTATTGACCAATTAAGGACCCACAAGGGGCATAGCAATTACACTGATTGACAATATGGAATACAAACATACAATGTACATAATAACAACAAGGAAATATTGATAATGAATATATAAAAAAGCATAATGACGTGACAAACATCATCTCGTATTTAATTTTGTAAGACACAACTTTTATAAAGAGAATTGTAAGAATAATAACTGATATCGTTTGATATCCTATTTCACAATCTAATTACGATATAACTGAAATATTGTTGAAAGTGGCGTTAAATACCAACCCCCACAATATAATTTAAGATTGTATTTCTTTTGCGATACTCCAAGTTAGCAGCAAACATATCCAACATCTAAGTATGTTCATAATTAGACTGTTATTTCTCTACAATCTATACAGAAACCGGCAACTATTCTCTACCGGAAGTGACGGTGTCGGTTTCTAGGGGTATTTGTCGACATGTAATTAAGCTTTCTCAAAATTTACAAAGAGTTTATAGAAGAAAGGGGAGGATATTGAAGTATTAGAGAGTTATATTTAGGACATGCACTTGACAAAATATATTTTAAATTTCCAATATCATCATCTCATGGTGTCTTTTGTAGCCAATCAACAGCTGTTTTGTGATATTGCAACTTTTATCGTGTACTTCCTGTTTATCTGACTTGTGATGTGGATTGATAACCTTTATGCATAATCATCCTCTCGGTGCAATAATTTGGTCAATAAATATATTATGGTATTATATTTTGTTTAACTCCTTTTCGCTCTCTCTGATTTCGGTTTGGTTGATTTTGACTGCAATTTTGAACACCTTGATTGGCATTGGCTGCGATTCTTGACATTTTGGGTGATATAATATGTATTTTTGAACAATTTAGCCAAGTTTGGCCATATCTTTGGACACTTTGACAAGTTTGGACATTTTGGCTGATTTTAACTGTAGGTTTGCTATTGTCTGTTGGTTTTGACACTTCTGCTGATATTTACTGTAGTGTTGTAAGGTTGAACACGTTGACTGTAATTTAACGTTCCAACTCCTTTAAGTTTTGTGTTTAAGTTTGGTTTTCTTGCTGTCTGGTGACGAGCACTACTAAATACGTAATTTGTACAATAATGTTGTATTGATACTTTTGCACGTTTCCAGAGGCGAGAGTAGGTATCGAAAAGGATGTCTTGTTTACTAATTCAAGATGAGAAATTGATTATATGTGGATATTTAGCAAAGAATAGTATAATACTTTGTTTCCTTTTAGAATAATCTTTTGCAAAAATTTACTTCGAGGGCATGATAATAATACTCTGATTCATATTTAAAATTATACAACGTGTTTGTATAACATTGTACCAAGTTTTGAACTTTTGATTTGTTATTTCTTTTTTCGTTGAATGTATATATTATTTCTAGCTAAGATGGGATACACAGGTCTGTCAATTATTAGAGTATGATTCATCTTTCAAGCTTATATAAACAAATATAACCGTCTCTTGAACCTTTTGTTTTAAGAATCTACATACATTATCACAAGTCGTCGATCTTGGCTAGACTATAAATATATAGCTATGTATAATATACCAAAATCTCTATTAAATTGGTCGAATCCACAATGTATGCGGGTGTTTTCATGATCGAATTACTCATTATTTTGAATTTCTTTATGTTTCAAGGTTTCTTTTTTTTTGTACGAAAATATAGCCTTCAGTGTAACATTTTCGATTTCAGGTTAAATATTCACCCATCCTTTATTTTATTGTCTAAATATATGTGCCTACCAGCATGACTAGTGTTTATCTTAACGTAGTTTGCCAGTGTTTATCTCCAGCGTCAGTTTTTCCTTTGAGACAGGTTGTTTATCGCAAAAACCCATAGAATTACTTTTAAATGATAAAATGATAAATCTAACAATGTTGTGGTATACATCAAAATTGATTCAAAGCTGCTGTGGTGAATTATCAACGGTGAAATAAAACAAACTCAATTAGGTATAACTTGTATTGCCAGTATTCAATATCATACACAATATATTTCAAAATCATTGTAAGTTTAAAATGTAAATGTCTGTAATTCTGTGCTCTCACGGGCTTCTTGATTGATTTAATAAAAAACTATTCTATTCTATTCTATAAATATACATTCAACATAAGCATATTTTGGCAAACATGTTCCGCCTATTCGAGAAAATATTATAGAATATAAAACAAGAAACATTTGATAAAGTGGTGGGAGGATGGGTAATTCCAAACTGTTTTCATAAAAAATTCTGATCAAATTATACTTAAGGGGGTTGAATTAACTGTACATACAAGAGTTGAATACAAAGAAAATTTGCATAGCCAATAAAATAGAAAAGAAACAATTAGTGAGTAGAATTCAAATCCGGATAGCCCTACACCTAACTAGTCTGAACTGGTCAAATCACTTAAGTGGAAACTTAACATATCACTATTTGCTAATTAAATAACTTAAAATTAAATTAGTCCAATCCTATAGCTAATAGTAAATAAGGGTAATAACAAAATTACCGAACTCCGAACAATCTTACAAAGGGAAAGTCAAAACTCATAAGTATGTAAACAGACAAAATCAGTCAACAACCGGAAAACTGTGAAATCCGATAGCTAGTAGAAAAACACATATAAATCAAACATATTTACGATAAGAAGAATACTATATAATCCTCTCTACAACATTACGTAGCAAATCCTAAAAATAGATTGTTACAGTTGTGACTTCTTACAACGTGTACGGGAAACTGATTAAGAATTAAGTTTTACATGTATAAGAGTATGTTGTTAAAGTAAGGGAGTTGGTTTTTGACATGTTGGCTACAAACTCTTTCATAGTAAATTTGAAGGAAAATTCTGACATTTTTATTCTATTGATAATGTAATTGATAGGATCTGGTGAGGTACAATAATTCTGGAGCTAAGATATGTATGTACAACAGTCTGTTTTATTTTGTAAAATTAGACTTAAAAATGATAGCGTATATCAAAGCAGATCCGGGTCAGGGTGGGGTTAAAAACGCTGCACTTCGTCCTATCATGCCATTGTTTTTAACAAACACAAATTAGTTAAAAGTGTATTACAGTGTATAACGAATATTATCTCTAGAAGTAAAAGTCAGTTGATGAAATTTGATCTAAAAGGTAAATTTGTGAAGAAAACAAAATGGTAATAACTAATGAATAAATAACTGCAGAAAAAAATAATCAACATATCATAGTAAAAAATGTATCTAAAACTGAGCATTTTTAAGGATTGTAAATTTAACATAATTAACAGTTTAAGACACTGTATAAGACTATCGATTTCTATAGTTCATTACAATGTAACACAGGAACGTTAAACATGTTGAACACCTTGTTATTTTATCAAACAGGTGTGGTGTTGTTAATCATATGTAGCTGTGAGGGGATGATTTATTACTTCTTTGTTTCTCATCACCTGTTTAATATATCAGTCTCGAGATGTTATATACGTTTATCATACTTCATGCAAAAATCTATTAATTTCATTGGATAATAGGCATTTGACATTCCTCAATAGCTTGTTTTGGTGTAGGAATCAGATCGTAATAACACCCTCTGCAATATCACCCTCCCAAACCGAACTTTGCCGAATCGGAAAATAACACCCGTTCCGTCCGAGTTTTGCTGATTAGTCATTTCCGTTAATAACACCCTCTGCCGTAATAACACCCTCTGTTATAGACGGGTTTTTTAAATTATCCCCCTTAGTACTGCACGCCGCCGCTAGGTGACATAATTGTTCCGTCCGCCATTAAGGTCGTGAATGTAGCAACAACAAGCATTATATAACTCGCAGAAGTTTACGATTTTTGAAGGAAAATGTTTGTTTGTTTCCTAATCTTAATAAAAGACACAATGGATCCACACTATATAAAAGTGTTTGTTTATATTGAAATTGTGTGTTCGTTAATATAAAATCAATAATTATTCCAAGTGCCCCCCGAAGTGGTGATTTAATAAGATTATACACTTCACACAGAATATTTGTAAAATTACGTTTATTTAGTAAAATCATTAAACCCACAGGTCTACATATTTATGTATGCACAAACAAGAACAACAATCGATGTTTTATTTATAACCATGACAGGGTATTCCATATGTGTACACAAAATCTATTTGAAATATCTTTGTAAAAAATATCTTACAAACTGCAATTTTGTTTTAATAATATTAAAATTACTGACAATTAATAAAAAGGCAATGCAATACACATATTTAAAAAAACCATATGCCAGGGTGAATTATAACACACACTACCACCCCCCCCCCCCCCCCCCCCCCTGCCTTTTGCCGACATCGTACCGGTTTCAGTCATAACTTGAACACCCTTTTCGTCCATGGAAAGTATTTTTGTCAGTGTAATTGTAAACGTAGTCTGGTTTCGCGTATGTGTGATCATCTCTTCCCAAAAAGTCGGAATATTTGTATTGTGTTTTCTTGCGCTAACATGTACACTTGACGGTTCAAGAACATTAAACTCACAGATAGCTTCTGGAAGGTATTCCGTTTTATGTCCTGAAGATGTAGAAACAGTATCACCGCAATATATCCCCGCACCGCTTTCTTCCTGTATCAGTTTTCGTTTTTTACTTTCGGGTTCATGTCTCATAAGTTTTCGCCGGCCAGGAGTTGTCTTTTTTTCATACCCCAGCTTAAGTTGTGGAATTGGGTTTCTTTCTGTCGGCTTTCCGTCCAAACAAATTTCCGAGCAAACAAATATCTGCCTAGGGAGGGATTTTCTATTAAAAGCGTTTGCCCACTGTAATCGTATTGACTCCTTAGAGGGCATCGTATGTAGTCTATATGGAATCATACAAGAACAGTCTTCATGTTTTTGTTTATGTAATTCACAAAAAGTTCGTTTCCATTCATTTAATTTACGGCTATTATTTGAACAACCGTTGCCGGCACACGAATTACCACCAACTTTTTAATATTTTACTTCACTTGCCATAATATAAATACAAGAAATAATACAAAAAAATCGACGTGAAAATAAAAGACAGCTAATGTTTACTAATGATATACTATAGATTATTGATGCACGTGTGTTATCTTTCACGAGTGTTATGGCCGACGCAGCACGTGACCTCTTAATGGCAGCGCACCTGGTTTTGAGATAAGCTGTGGATAAACCCGTCTATTGTTAATGAAAATATTACTTGTTGAAATGATAGTAGTTGTTGCTTTTATAGGTAGTGATATGTACATAGTGTGTCCCATTGGTTAACTGACTCCAATACAAATTCAAAGTTCTCTTTACTACTGGCATTCAGTATAATAAAAAACATACTGCCTTTAGTTGAGGGTGTTATGGTAGATGAACACACTCTGGAAAAAATATCACACTCTGGAAAAAGAATATCACCCTCGACTTCGTCTCGGGTGATATTCTTTTTCCAAAATGAGATATTTTTTCCCTAGTGTGGTAATCTACCATAACACCCTCAACTAAAGGCAGTATGTTTATATTAACAAAACCACTGCCCTTTAAAACGGGATATATAACATCTCGAGACTGATAACGTATAACGTGCTACTAGTAATTACTGAAAATGAGCAGTGATCCCGGACCCAGTTCTATAAGATAAAAAATAAAATACAAAAATTCAGAAACGCGTCGTGCGCACTAAATTTGATATCTACGTTTTTATTTTTAATACAAAGTATGTATCGGCGATTAAAGATCATATAAAGCAGTCGGGTCCATTTTATTTTGAGTCTTTGATACAAAAATGTATGAAGCTGTCTCTGTCATAAAGGAAAGGAATTCCAACAGTTACGACCCTGGACCATATTAGTAGTGATATTGTTCCTTGATCCGGGTAACTCGAATAATACTGCGCCCTCTATCGGCACTATCGCTGTAGCGACCAGTGGGAGCGTAATATAACGACTGGATTATTCGGGTTATGATCCGGGATGCGATATCTCTTTCGTTTCTAAATCAAACGTAAATTATATCACCCGCTAGGGGTATCGTTACTCTTAGTACTCTAATTAGAATTAGATGTTTGTTGTATCTTTTTTTAATTTATTTTTGGCGATAAAAAACATCGAACAAAAAAAAAAATAAAAGATACAACAAAGATTTGATTTAAATTAGATTGTATTCTAGCTTCCTATTTGCAAATTCTACATATTTTACAAGTATGAAGATATCCATTTTTTTTTCTGTCGAGAGATACATTTTTTAACACCTTTTCTTTGGTCTGTTTTATTACAAACGAATTCCAATTTCAGCTCTGTCATTATGATGTAGGCAAAATACAAACCAAGTTTTTCTAGAGATGATTTATTTCCAGTTATTTCGAGTTCATGTTATATTATATAGTCATAAACATATCCTTAACAAATGTCGACGAAGTGTTTCACAGCCATAGTAACAAAGTGAAAATTCAACAAATTGTATGCAGGCGCAAATTTCTGTATCTCATTAGTTAACCTATGATCTTAGAAGATGGTCAGCTGTAAGTAGTATTCAGTAAGAAAGGATATGAATATAAATAAATTAATTTTCTGTGAAATTGGTGAAATAAAAAAGTTTGTCATTAACCATATCCAGAATCAATCAAATGGGAAACCTCCCTTAAAAAAGAAAGTACTTGTAACAAGAATTGTTACAAATCTAACAAAAATGGCACATCTCTGGAGATCGTAAGTTTCAATTTGCTAAGCCAAAAAGAGGATGTTTTTTTACTCCAGGATAATTTACATGTTGTGTTAGACCCAGAACTGGAAATGTACAGGGAGAAGGGAATACTAAATGGTCAAGAAGTAGCAATGTTAAGAGATACGAGGTCAGGTGTGTTAAAGCATTATTTCACTCAAGTCTGGTTCATAAGAGGTCAATATCTGTTTGGCAGATTGAAGTAACAAGTGGCTACCTGTTAGAGAAGGTACAAATGAGGGTTGATAAGATGTAAGGTTACTATGAATATGGTGTGGAAGACACACTTCTGAAAAATGATTCATTGGGATATGATGCAAATACAGTAAGGCATTTGCTACAACAACAGCACAACAGAAAGAGACCAGTAAATAATTACACGTTGCAGGGGAGAATGTTGAACAATCTAAAGGCAAACACAACAACATAAATTGGATTAGAAAATAGACCTTTCGAGAAGGCGATTTACACTCGTTATTGTCAGATAATGGACATTTAATTGATACTGACCTTGATGCCGAAGATCATAAAACAGCTGATACTGACATTGACCTTGATGCCCAAGATCATAATACAGCTGATACTGAGGTTGATATAGATGTTAACATAGATAAACTTATTACTGATTTCGGATCAGGTCAAATACGTGATTTGTTTTGAATTTACAGTTCAATAACGCTGTTTGTCCGGCTATATGTGAAGGTTGACATTTTACTGATATGTAGAAATTTATTGCCTGACCGCATCATTTCACTTTTTATTGATGTATATGTACCAAGCAAGGAAAATGAGCGGTGATGTATTGAAGTACCTGTACCAAGCAAGGAAAATGAGCGGTGATGTATTGAAGTACCTGTACCAAGCAAGGAAAATGAGCGGTGATGTATTGAAGTACCTGTACCAAGCAAGGAAAATGAGCGGTGATGTATTGAAGTACCTGTACCAAGCAAGGAAAATGAGCGGTGATGTATTGAAGTACCTGTACCAAGCAAGGAAAATGAGCGGTGATGTATTGAAGTACCTGTACCAAGCAAGGAAAATGAGCGGTGATGTATTGAAGTACCTGTACCAAGCAAGGAAAATGAGCGGTGATGTATTGAAGTACCTGTACCAAGCAAGGAAAATGAGCGGTGATGTATTGAAGTACCTGTACCAAGCAAGGAAAATGAGCGGTGATGTATTGAAGTACCTGTACCAAGCAAGGAAAATGAGCGGTGATGTATTGAAGTACCTGTACCAAGCAAGGAAAATGAGCGGTGATGTATTGAAGTACCTGTACCAGGCAAGGAAAATGAGCGGTGATGTATTGAAGTACCTGTACCAAGCAAGGAAAATGAGCGGTGATGTATTGAAGTACCTGTACCAAGCAAGGAAAATGAGCGGTGATGTATTGAAGTACCTGTACCAAGCAAGGAAAATGAGCGGTGATGTATTGAAGTACCTGTACCAAGCAAGGAAAATGAGCGGTGATGTATTGAAGTACCTGTACCAAGCAAGGAAAATGAGCGATGATGTATTGAAGTACCTGTACCAAGCAAGGAAAATGAGCGGTGATGTATTGAAGTACCTGTACCAAGCAAGGAAAATGAGCGGTGATGTATTGAAGTACCTGTACCAAGCAAGGAAAATGAGCGGTGATGTATTGAAGTACCTGTACCAAGCAAGGAAAATGAGCGGTGATGTATTGAAGTACCTGTACCAAGCAAGGAAAATGAGCGGTGATGTATTGAAGTACCTGTACCAAGCAAGGAAAATGAGCGGTGATGTATTGAAGTACCTGTACCAAGCAAGGAAAATGAGCGGTGATGTATTGAAGTACCTGTACCAAGCAAGGAAAATGAGCGGTGATGTATTGAAGTACCTGTACCAAGCAAGGAAAATGAGCGGTGATGTATTGAAGTACCTGTACCAAGCAAGGAAAATGAGCGGTGATGTATTGAAGTACCTGTACCAAGCAAGGAAAATGAGCGGTGATGTATTGAAGTACCTGTACCAAGCAAGGAAAATGAGCGGTGATGTATTGAAGTACCTGTACCAAGCAAGGAAAATGAGCGGTGATGTATTGAAGTACCTGTACCAAGCAAGGAAAATGAGCGGTGATGTATTGAAGTACCTGTACCAAGCAAGGAAAATGAGCGGTGATGTATTGAAGTACCTGTACCAAGCAAGGAAAATGAGCGGTGATGTATTGAAGTACCTGTACCAAGCAAGGAAAATGAGCGGTGATGTATTGAAGTACCTGTACCAAGCAAGGAAAATGAGCGGTGATGTATTGAAGTACCTGTACCAAGCAAGGAAAATGAGCGGTGATGTATTGAAGTACCTGTACCAAGCAAGGAAAATGAGCGGTGATGTATTGAAGTACCTGTACCAAGCAAGGAAAATGAGCGGTGATGTATTGAAGTACCTGTACCAAGCAAGGAAAATGAGCGGTGATGTATTGAAGTACCTGTACCAAGCAAGGAAAATGAGCGGTGATGTATTGAAGTACCTGTACCAAGCAAGGAAAATGAGCGGTGATGTATTGAAGTACCTGTACCAAGCAAGGAAAATGAGCGGTGATGTATTGAAGTACCTGTACCAAGCAAGGAAAATGAGCGGTGATGTATTGAAGTACCTGTACCAAGCAAGGAAAATGAGCGGTGATGTATTGAAGTACCTGTACCAAGCAAGGAAAATGAGCGGTGATGTATTGAAGTACCTGTACCAAGCAAGGAAAATGAGCGGTGATGTATTTGTGTCTTATTGATATCAATGTTGCCTCATTCTAAGATTGTTCTATTAGATTTTGGCGATGTTCCAACAATATGGTGTTTTTCTTTTTCATTTTGTAGAAATGCAATTTATTAAGACTTAGGTCAATCTGCCTCAGGCATATATAATCTTAGCCGATTTGGGCTGTCTGGTCTAGGTTCTTTGTTTTATTAGCACTCAAATACTTTTACTGCATGATTAAGTTTTTCAATCTTTTAATTATGAGCGTATCTGATGGATATTCCAGAAAAACGTCGTGATTTATATGTCTACGTTTATATCACAGAGAAAAGATGAAACATTAAATAATTTTATTTAAATTAGTTGAAAATAAATATACTGGACAGAAAGATTATGTACAGTTCTTTATCTGTAAAGGATTGTTATATAGAAGGTGCTGTCCAAAAGGAACGTGTGGTAATTTATGCATAAGCAATTTGTTGTACCTATTTCAGGTCGTGATGCAATATTTAAGGGAAAAAAACGCTCATGACATGCATTTAGAGGGTGACACAGGTACTGAGTGAACTGAAGCCCGTTTTTCACAATTGATTTTTCCGGACAAGCGTTTTTAATAATGTTGCGAAGTATTGTCGAAATTGCTTTGTGTGCAAGAAATCACTTGGATAGCTGATCATAAAATTAACATAGAAAATTTACATAATTTATCATTCGAAAAAACACAAGATATGATTATGAAACAAATACTTGGTGTACATGGTAAGACCCCCAATTTTGCTATTCATGAATTGGGACTTGAACCACTGTGTTTTAGGGCCTTTAAACTTATGTTTAAATATTATAACCGTCTGCTAAAGATTGAACAGTCCAAGGATTATGTATATGATTTACTAAGATCAGCTTTTGAGGAAGACAAACAGTTACACTCTCAAAATTGTCTTTCTTGGGGGAATCTGTAAAACAACTAAAAACTATATTTAATTTAGATACTTTGGATCTCTCTCACGTGCAATCTAGTAAGGAAATGAGTACCTATTATTCTGGTAAACTTATGAACCAGTTAATACATATAAGAAATAGCGAAACAGGAAAACTGAGATTTGACAGTAAAATCCTCACAACTTTTGAACTACAAAAGTATTTATGGCCCCATCCTATAGTGTTGTGCTTTGTTTAACGGTATAACTCAATAAGAAAACAATTGTTGAATTGAAAATGGTCATTTATTATTAAATGACATAATAAAAAATGCACTAAACTACAAAACTACACATAATTAAAATTGCAGTAAACTACACAAAAATAACTACACATAATAACCAGATATTATATGAATCATATAAAAAACATTTTCAAGACAAAGTTCTAGATATTTACTAGAAACTAAAAAACCGTCAAAGATGGGGGTAAAACCGCTACAAAACTACACATAATTAAAATTGCAGTAAACTACACAAAAATACCGCCAACATCAAAGATAATTTTTTTTTTTTTTTTTTTTTTTTAAAATAGGGAGGGTGGGAGGGTGTTTGTAAAATGAAGTTTCAAAGCATGAAATTGATGATGATGTGAACTGTGTAATGATGGCTAGCGAGAATGACCAGTTGTTTCTAGGGCATGCGCAAATAGTTAAACCATTAATGAACTCTGAAAAATTTTACTTTTCAAAGGGAAGTAATTTAGATAATTTTAATGGGATGTGCCATAACAATATTTATAAAATATAAAATGCCTTTAACATTTAATATTAATAAATATGTGCGCTCTCTCTTAACAAAGCTTATATTAAGCGCACACAACCTTTGAAACTGGCAGGTATTGCAAACCCACAATACCAGCTAATGAGAGATTATGTAAAGCATGTAAAGATAAGGTTGAAGATGAACATCATTTTTTTTTTTTTTTTTATTATATCTATATTACACCTGTGAACAATTTACCTCTGGGTGCCAGGAAACCTCAAAGGTTTACAAATATTTACAATGAACAATATAATTAAATAAATAAATACTGGTACAGTTGTAGTAAGAATACAATACCATAAGCAAATAAATCATATTTTATCTCTCATATTCAATACATACATTTTTACACAGTAAACAATGAAAGAAAAATTATTAATACAACTAAATTCATAATGTATCCAATAATAGCTGTAATTTCCTAATATTATAAGTTTCGAACTTCTGGGTTTTTAATCATCATTTGTATATTACTTCTGAGTTCTTTTTTGAGATTTGTGATAACTATTGCTTCCCTGTAAGTGCTTTTATTATATTTTATATAATTTCTTGTTTTCCAAATTACCCATTTTAATATACAAATTACTAAATTCATTAAAAGTAGATCTTCAGTTATTTCTCCCTCATACACCCCAATGATTAAGTTTTCCTCAACAAGTACTATATTCCTTTCAAAAATGCTATTAAAAATGTGTATTAATTCATCTAAGACATGTTTAATTTTATGACACCTGTAAAACAAATGGATATGTTGGTTAATCTGGGTCGTTCCCCCTCAATCTACCAATAAATAATCCTTTTGTTTTTTCATAATTTATCTTAGAGCCGGATGCCTTTTCATCATTTTTTAATAGAGTGTCCCATATATAATTCAGTGAGAGATACATTATTTACACTGTTTAATAGGAAATGTAATGAAACTACAGAGGTGACAATCAACCGTCTCCTCAATCCTAGTTCATCTCAAGATTTAAATAACATTTACTTATATTTAAAAGAATCTTACTTACTCAGAGATTCAACTTTTAAATTTTTTTAACTTTCCTCAAGTAACTGACAAAAACTTTCAAATGATAATAATAATTTTAATCTTAGCTAATTATTATGCTTCCAAAATGATAATAAACAGTATGATATTATTATCTAACTGATGTGTTCATCTCTAAAGATTATAGTCTTATCTGAAGACTGAATATTATGATATTATGTGTTATCTCTATGTTTATATATGCTTGTGAATGTATTGTATTACACAACATTGTGATTATGATGTACTATGCTTTATCCAATAAATGATTTGAATTTTGAATTTTGAATTTTAAAAGACCTAAGAATGATAAAGGACCACTTATTTATGCGTCAGATTTATCAGAACTGTTAAAAAAGGACTCAATTGATATTATTGGTGCATTGCCTAAAAGCAAGAAAAAAAGGCATATTCCGACATTGGATGAATTGATAAAAAGGATTACCAGATGAATGTTTGCCTGACCAGGATAAAAATTTCACATAACAGTTGATGACGAATGTATAAGTCATGCTCGTCACTGAAAACATTTAGAACCATTCCTTATCCAATATGTAATGGGTTAATAGGACGTTTTAATTGTGTTCTAACAAAACTTGTTAAAGAAATATGTATCCAAGCGACGAAATATGTGCGACACATATCTCCCATATCTATTATTTGCTTATTGTGAGGTGCCACATGCGTCCACTGGATTTTCTCCATTATAGCCACTTTATAGTATAATAAATGAACTGTGTAGTACTGGGCAGGTAAAAATCAAGTCAAGTATGTACTTAGCATGAGAAATAAGGTGTCAGCATACTTAGCATGAAAAATAAGATGTCAGCTATGGATGAGGTGAAAGTACAAAGAGAATCGTCAAAAATATTACAATGATAAGAAATCAAGAATGGAGTCATATTCAGTAGGGATATAGTTCTTATATTTTTACCTCGTTACTCTAGCAAACTGCAAACCTTTTTGGAAATGTCCTTTCATGATAATAAGAAAATTTAATGATATTGGTTATGATAAAAAAAAAACCCGTAGATATCAAATTTGGTGCACACACCGCGTTTCTAGAATAACCTTCATCAGGTATGCTCAAAATCGATGAGTGGAAAGCTAAAATATTTAAAATTTTGGGAGCAATAAAACTAGAGGGCCTAAATATGATAGCCAAAATCGGCTATGGTCACATGTGCAATACGAATAGGGAGAAATACGCGTGAAATTTCAGTATTATATTCATAAATCAAACGAGTTAGAAAATCTTTCCCATTGATGCACCATGTAGGAGTAACCACGGATAAATGCCAGTATTATATTTATAAATATCAAGTTCGAAACTTATGTTCCGCTTTAACAGGTGTAACCACCCAAAATATATCGCGATTTTATTTATTCGAAACTTATTTTCTACAGATGGATAGTTAATTTATAACATTTTGCTATCGGAAATGATTTACATCAGTTGTAAAGTTGGTGATACTAACCATGTGTGTCAGGAATTTAATGTATTACTAGTATATTTAGTAAACAAAACATTCTTAAGATAAATGTTAGAAGCAAATTAGGCAACTTGAACGGTTATTGGCTTTACACAAGGATATGTCTGGGTCTCTGATTTAGTATCGATTGGTATCAGGGAGTGTAAAAGATGAACGCTTGTGGGCAGTGCCTTGATGTCGAGACAATAGTGGCGTTCACACAATTACTATATAGCTGTTAATCTTGGTCTTAACTTGTTCTTGTGTTTTCTTTCTTTTTCACCGCTTGTTTTATTTTTTATTATAATAATGTACGTGTTTATTAGATGATGTTGTATTGTCACTATATACATGTAGTATCAACTGTCAGGTTTCTGCCCTCCCTAATAAGTCTGGTAGTTACGATATTATCAACTGTCAGGTTTCCGCCCTCCCTAATAAGTCTGGTAGTCACTATATTGTTGTAATCAAATGCTGAAAGTTTCTTTAAGTCATCAATATACAGTGAAACCTGTCTAAGCTTACCCTTTTGTTCGGAATAGATGGGTATTCGATTTATACAGGTTACATTAACAAAGATTTCTTACATATTGGACTTTACTTAACGTTTGGTTTATACATGACTCCGTTTTATTCAGGGTTGGTTCATTTTTGGATGTGATTAACAATTTTGAACACACCAGCTTACTGTTTGTCTTCTTAATATACACAAATACGTACGCCTATATAGAATCTCAGCGTCAGTTTTGCATAATCAACACATTACATTGTGTTTGTCCTACAACAAACAAACCAAAAGCAATGTATGCCAACTGTATCGTTTCACCCTTGATTATTGTAACCACAAAAATATCCCACTTTCTATTTACATATCATTATTAATCTTCACTATAATAATGATTTTGTCATTTTTTTTTAAATTTCAGAGTCAGAACTATACTGTAACCTCTGTCTTGGTAAGTACTAAATCAAAAATATTGATCATGATAATGCAAGTATATTTTCATGTATGTACTGAAATACTTCTGACTTCTGATTCTGCACATAATCCGGAATTTTGGAATACGTAATTCATATTGCTTTCAGTATTATACCCAAAGCCTAAAACGACAGGACTACTGCGACGATAATTCAACTGAAAAAATGATATATAAGATTGGGAATTCTGATTTTGTTATGTAAAGAAAGCTTAAACAGTGACGGTCAATAATTCCACCAATATCAACAAAATGAACCTCTCAGCTTAACTCACTGAACACACACACAAAGAAGACCACGACACATGACGTTAGAAATCCATATGCTCGTATGGTTCTGTTTATTGTTCTGCTTGCATTTACAGATAACTGTCTGGTATGTCTGTTTCACATCAAATAGCAGCCATATGGACATATTTAATCTCTGGACAAAACTTTATCCGTACCAAAGAAATTTGGATAAAGCGTAATTGGCCAATAGAAGGTTTTTGAACAACCAAATTTAGCCAGTGGACAGAAGTTGTCCGCTGGATACAATATTTGTCCAGTGATTAACTTTTGCACCATTTTGACAACCGGCCCACGATTTGTCGACAACACTTAACATATATACAAGCAAACAATCGACGATAGTCTATGATATTATAGAATCGACCTTTCCATCCGTCGTCCATATTGCATCATCTTCGTGTAAATGTAAATCAGCGAAACTGTGCACATAAATGACGCTGTTGGCGTTGTTGGGTCGGCGTTGGTGGTAGCTCGCCAAGGTCTGTGTCTATTTGGTAGGTTGGGTAGCGGTCCACCTGTGTAGGGTCATCTGCGTCGAAGGCCTCTGTATATTGCTCAGTCTCGTCTTGGTAAACGATTTTGTAGCACATCAGTTCTGGTGCGTGCGTATGGACTACATACCACTGTAACTGTCTTCCACGACTTCTAGGGTTCGCTACAGCAATTGGTAGGCGTTAACGATCTGCCTCTAATGTGTACTATGTGCTCTGTATTGTGTGGCCCGCTCCTTCTTGTGTACTGCTACACTTGGAGTTGTGTGCTGGCTCTGATCTTGACAGCTTTGTTGATCAGCCTTTGTTGTGTTGTCTCTCTTGTTGTAGTGATTGTCTGATTCACTGGATTTCTTTTCTGTGTTGAAGGAGATATGCTTCTTTTTGGGTGCTGGCTACCTTTCCAATGGTGACAATGGGGTACTCATCCTTGATCCAAGTCTATTTGATTGTGACTGCGAAGGCTTTAACCTGGAGATTCCAAGTCAGTTTCCTGCTTCAGCAGTTCGATCAATTCAACAGGAAAGTCCGTTGTTGATTTGTAGTTGTGCTGTGTTCAGTGATGATTATTCGCTAATCAAGTCGAGTTGTGATTGATAACTGCTCTGAAAACTGCTATTTACTTCCGCAAGATATGCACTAATGACTGTGATGAACCTGGACTGGTGCCAATTCAATTTCGACGAAGGAAGCATTTAAAAAAAATATATGTTCGGTCTTTGAAAATTAATCGAAAAATTAAATAGAATATGATTACAAGCATTTTTAGTGCTGAAGTTTAAGTACAATTGCATTCATCAATGAAATCTGTATATTTTAGTGCCCTACTGGTACTTTATTGTAATGAATTATTGTATTAATGTTTGGAATAATGTAATGTTATGAGAAGTTACAGATCAAACTTGAGCTATGTTCCACCAGTTGATTATTTTTGTACTGAATTATAGCCCTTGGAAATTTCACACAAAGCATATTTTATTTCTTGAAGATGACGACGACTTCATATTGTTTTCGTACTTACCCTTCTGGAGCATACGAGTTCACATCCGTTTTTAGTGGGTTGTTGTTACTCGATCTTTAGTTTTATATGTATGTTTTGTATATCGTTGTTTGTCCTTTTGTACGTTTTCTGTTGGCCATTGTGTTGTCTGTTCTTCTTCGATATACGGATTCTGATTACCCCTTTGGTATCTTCAAACTCTTCTTGTTTCATATTCTCGTGATAATCACGCGCTATTAATTGACATTCGTGATTTCAAGATATGTGGGCAGATATCATTGTTTGCGAATTGTGATCAGAATCGACTTTGGGCCCCTATTTTCAAACAAATGCTTCTCCTAAAATAATTGATTAATTTCTCCTCAAAAATCATTTAATTGTCAATTACAATAATTTGAAATATCTTACAGGAGTACCCGTATATGATAGACAATGGTAATGGTACATTTTCTGGATACATGGTGGACTTGTTGACCGATTTAGCAAAACGAGACGGATTTTCTTATGAAATAAGATTAAATTCAGAGGGAAAGTACGGAGAAGAACAAAATGGTCAGTGGACTGGTATGATTGGGGAACTTCTCGATGGTGTAAGTATGTTCCTGTTATATTGACTACAATTAATCACATGATATACAAACACATATCTTATCATAAGGCACATTTTAGCCTCCCCCAAACCAAAAAATTGGAAAAAGGTGAAAAGGACGTTTAGTTAAAAATGTATAAGATACTGCATTTTGCTGGTACTTGATCCAAATAACTGTAAACAGAGACGCATTCTTTCGGTAATAACATTCTATAGTCAAAATGTGGTTTTATAAAGTCTATGATAAGGTCTAAATAATATTTATTATGGACCCAATACGTAATTGATTACAACTTTTAAATTCATAATTTATGTTCATTTACAATAGCTATAGTAAATTAAAAGTGAAAACACAAAAGTTACAAGAGCACTTTACCTATGATAAATTCGTAGCTAGATAATTATTGACTGCAATATTGTCAGATTTCATGATCATACTAAGCATATTTTATGGCAAAATAACATTGAATATTTATGCTTTCCAAAATGTGCGCACTAGTTACACTAAATGAGAGATATTCGATACCGAAATGCGAGTCTTTGGCAGTAAGTTACTTTTTATGATTAATAATAAATATCAATATGCAAGTTCCTAAATAATGTAATAATTAATAAAACTAAGGTTCTCCTCCCTCAGGCAGAGGTGACCTTTAATAAAACTAAGGTTCTCCTCCCTCAGGCAGAGGTGACCTTTAATAAAACTAAGGTTCTCCTCCCTCAGGCAGAGGTGACCTTTAATAAAACTAAGGTTCTCCTCCCTCAGGCAGAGGTGACCTTTAATAAAACTAAGGTTCTCCTCCCTCAGGCAGAGGTGACCTTTAATAAAACTAAGGTTCTCCTCCCTCAGGCAGAGGTGACCTTTAATAAAACTAAGGTTCTCCTCCCTCAGGCAGAGGTGACCTTTAATAAAACTAAGGTTCTCTTCCCTCAGGCAGAGGTGACCTTTAATAAAACTAAGGTTCTCCTCCCTCAGGCATAGGTGACCTTTAATAAAACTAAGGTTCTCCTCCCTCAGGCAGAGGTGACCTTTAATAAAACTAAGGTTCTCCTCCCTCAGGCAGAGGTGACCTTTAATAAAACTAAGGTTCTCCTCCCTCAGGCAGAGGTGACCTTTAATAAAACTAAGGTTCTCCTCCCTCAGGCAGAGGTGACCTTTAATAAAACTAAGGTTCTCCTCCCTCAGGCAGAGGTGACCTTTAATAAAACTAAGGTTCTCCTCCCTCAGGCAGAGGTGACCTTTAATAAAACTAAGGTTCTCCTCCCTCAGGCATAGGTGACCTTTAATAAAACTAAGGTTCTCCTCCCTCAGGCAGAGGTGACCTTTAATAAAACTAAGGTTCTCCTCCCTCAGGCATAGGTGACCTTTAATAAAACTAAGGTTCTCCTCCCTCAGGCAGAGGTGACCTTTAATAAAACTAAGGTTCTCCTCCCTCAGGCAGAGGTGACCTTTAATAAAACTAAGGTTCTCCTCCCTCAGGCAGAGGTGACCTTTAATAAAACTAAGGTTCTCCTCCCTCAGGCATAGGTGACCTTTAATAAAACTAAGGTTCTCCTCCCTCAGGCAGAGGTGACCTTTAATAAAACTAAGGTTCTCCTCCCTCAGGCATAGGTGACCTTTAATAAAACTAAGGTTCTCCTCCCTCAGGCAGAGGTGACCTTTAATAAAACTAAGGTTCTCCTCCCTCAGGCAGAGGTGACCTTTAATAAAACTAAGGTTCTCCTCCCTCAGGCAGAGGTGACCTTTAATAAAACTAAGGTTCTCCTCCCTCAGGCATAGGTGACCTTTAATAAAACTAAGGTTCTCCTCCCTCAGGCAGAGGTGACCTTTAATAAAACTAAGGTTCTCCTCCCTCAGGCAGAGGTGACCTTTAATAAAACTAAGGTTCTCCTCCCTCAGGCATAGGTGACCTTTAATAAAACTAAGGTTCTCCTCCCTCAGGCATAGGTGACCTTTAATAAAACTAAGGTTCTCCTCCCTCAGGCAGAGGTGACCTTTAATAAAACTAAGGTTCTCCTCCCTCAGGCAGAGGTGACCTTTAATAAAACTAAGGTTCTCCTCCCTCAGGCAGAGGTGACCTTTAATAAAACTAAGGTTATCCTCCCTCAGGCATAGGTGACCTTTAATAAAACTAAGGTTCTCCTCCCTCAGTCATAGGTGACCTTAGCTGTTTTTGGCTATCCGGTTTAGGCCCTTTTGTTTTATTGCTCCCAAAACTTTAAATTACTTGGTTTTCCAATCTTTAGATTTTTAGCGTACCTGATGAAGGTTATTCTAGAAACGTGTCGTGTGCACTAAATTGGATATCTACGTTATTTTTTTACAGAATGAAGATGTTCATATTGCGGCAGCACCATTGTTTATCACCGATAACAGACGTTCGGCTGTTCCCTTCACTCGACCCTTCCTGACCGAGAGCTTCCGAATCCTGATTAAGAAACCAATGGTCCAATCCTATAGTTTGAAAGTACTGTTTCAGCCATTTAGTCTTTCATTATGGATCATGGTGATTGTAATTTGTTTTATTGTTTCCGCCATGTTATTTATCGTAAATAAATTCAGTCCTTCTGAGTGGAGCAAGGTAAAGCCGGAGGATGATCCAACGAATGCCAGAGACAGTTTTTCTCCAAACAACGCTTTCTTTTTTGTTCACAGTACTCTCACGTGGCAAGGTATGTAATGACATTTCACAAATTCTATAAATCATATACATGTATGAATAAGAACGGTTTGAAGATAACAAAGGAGTAATCAGAAGCCGTACATCGAAGAAGGACAGACAATACAATGGTCAAACGTTTGAAGATAACAAAGGGGTAATCAGAAGCCGTACATCGAAGAAGGACAGACAATACAATGGTCAAAAGATGAAACAAAGGTCAACAAAACATTACACAGAAAACTGAAGATCAAGTACCGCTTTCAGTCTGGATCATTTTGTAGTTTTGGACAATGGAAATGTAGTTGGGGGAATTTTCAGCCATTGTTATAGCGAAGTCTATATTGGTAAATGTCGATCGTTCCAATATATTGTATATACCAAATGAAAAGGTACCACACAATATTGAGATTTATTTCAGAATGTACAATAAGATGTGTCCACAATCTTTTAAGCATATTCTTTCATTTTTTCCTAATTGCTTTCCAGTTTTACCTTGTTATTTCTGTGGTACAGATATTGCAAATAATTTAATTTAAGCATATGTTATTGTTCAGTTATAAACAAAGTTTTTTTTGTGGATAATATCAAAACGTAGTTGACATTCATTTGAAAATAATATTTTCTGCAATAATGTCAGAAGCATTCACTAATAACTCGGTCTATTTTGGCTTAGGCAAATATTTTACAATTACAAGCGACTTTCCCCTTGTTTAGTCGTAAACCAGTGAACGATTATATTAGAAAGTGTCAAATGCTACGAGGGGGCGTCGGGGCCGTGATCGTATGGTAGTTGGATATACAACTACCTATGCAATCAGTGCCTATCACCACCGATGTTGTGAGTTCGAATCTCGATCAGGGCGAGGTGTACAACATTATGTGATAAAGTTTGTCAGTGACTTGCGACAGGTGGGTGGTTTTCTCCGGGTCCTCCGGTTTCCTCCACTAATAAAACTGACCTCCACGATATAACTGAAATATTGTTGAAAGTGACATTAAACACCATCAAACAAAAACAAACGCTACGAAACTTACATATTTTAATGTATTTGGAAAAACTCTGACCGGAATTATAAGTATGATTCAAATTAATTTATCAATAGGAAAACATCCTACTTTTTATTTTAGGTTACAAAGAGGTTCCTCGTTCGCCAGCAGGGAGGATCCTGGTAACAATGTGGTTTAGTTTCGTGTTCTTCATGATTATTGCATATATCGCTAACCTAACTGCATTTCTGATAGTAAGAGGTGGTGACAAACTCGTTGTTCCTTTTAAATCTTGGGAGGAAATGACGTCACAGTCCAGTGTGTCGTATGGGTTCTATATTTCCGGCATGTTTCAGAGGACATTGAAAGATTCCACGGATCCTACATTACAAATTGTTTCACGAAATGTCGATACACATTATACCTATTTTAATAGTTACGAAGAAGCGGTAAAACGAGTTCGAGACTCGGATGGCACCTTCGCTGCTATCGTTCCAGTCAATAAAGGGCAAACATTTATTAGTGAAGAACCTTGTGATCTTTTAATGGTTGGTGCCAGAGTTCTCCAAATACCACATGCCATGGCTTGCAAATCTGAAGATATATGCAACAGGCTTAATTTTGCAATGTTACGTATGTATGAAGATGGTACCATGTATCAATTGCAGCTGAAATGGTTGATTGCCAAGAGCACCTGTCCTGCATACAAATTAGACGATTATGTCAGTAAGCACGAGACATCACAGTTTATAGCAAGACCTCTTGGTATTTCCGATGCGTCTTTAGCCTTTGTTGTTCTTCTGATTGGCATAGTGTTCAGCATGATATTCCTAGCAATCGAAGTCCTTGTTCACAGGCGACGAAAAACGGTAAGCTTCATAGGTTAACAGACATTGACATCGTTTGCGATTTCTGAATACGTCAATTTAACATTGAAATAAAATAAAAATAAAAACCCAATTGACATTGGACTTAGAAATGTATACATCTTCTTCTTCTTTTGGTATACAGCTATCCATCCACTGGATGATCACTAGCTGTTGCGCATGCGTGGGAATAAGAAATAATAATAAATTCAGTCAGTTTATAACATATTTACAAGTGGTGCCAACAGAAACAAATTTTGTGGTTAAAACTATTTACAATTTCATTTTTATTTAAATTTGTGATTGTAGATGGCTGAGAACAGTTGGTGTTAGCTGTTCTCTAAACGTGTTGACTGTTGGGCATAGAACTATAGTTTGAGGTAGTAAATTCCAGTGAATGATTGTGTTCGGAAAGAATGAGTACTTGTACAGATCTTTGAATGCATGAAGATGTCTGTATGTAAATGGATGAAATTGTCTGATTCTTGGGTCTGTAGGTATTAATATTGTTGTAGGAACTGCAACTATATGGTGAACAATCTTGTAGAACATGATAAGTTTTGTTTTGAGTCGACGTTGTTGTAATGAAGGCCAGGTGAGGGTTTGTAGCATGTCTGTGACGCTGCTAGTATTATGGTATCTGTTGCAGGCATACCTAGCTGCCCGTCATTGGACCATCTCAATTTTATTGCAGTGTTCTGCAGTGTGAGGGTTCCAAACTGAGCATGCATACTCTAGTTTTGGACGGACAAGAGATAGGTATGCCTGCGACTTTATATTTGTGTTGGAGGTTTTAAGGTTTCTTTTCAAGAATCCAAGACTTTTATTTGCATTGGCTACTATGTTGTTAGCATGCTGTGTCCATTTCAAGTCGGATTGAAGAGTGATTCCAAGATATTTTGCTGAAGAAACTGATTCCAAAGTATGATTGTGTAGCAAGTAGTTATGTTTTACAGGATTTTTCTTGTTTGTTATTGTAAGGACTGAGCATTTGTCTGGGTGGAAAGCCATCAGCCAGTCACTTTCCCATCGTGCGGCAGCATCAAGGTCTTCTTGGAGACTATCACAATCTTTTTGGGATTTGATAGTTTTGTAGATGATGCTGTCGTCGGCGAACAGTCTGAGTTGGCTGGATTTCATATATTCTGATAAGTCATTAATATATACCAGAAAAAGAACAGGACCCAGAACTGTTCCCTGAGGGACACCAGAAGTGACCGGAGCAATATCTGATGACTCTCCATCCAGAACCACTGTTTGTGTACGGTTTGATAAAAAGGCAGAGATCCAGGTTAATGTTTGATTCTTGATTCCATAAAATTTGAGTTTGTATAGAAGTCGTTGATGTGGAACTTTGTCAAAGGCTTTGGCAAAGTCCATGATAATGAGATCAGTTTGAATATTTTTATCTGAATTTGCAGCAAGTTCTTGAACAAAGGACAGTAGTTGGGTTTCACAGGATCTAGAATGTCTGAAGCCATGTTGAAGATCATATAATAAACTGTTGCTTTCCAGATGGTTAAGTACGTGTTTTGTAATGACATGTTCCATAATTTTACAGCTGATACAAGTGAGAGAGATTGGTCTGTAGTTTGCTGCATTGTATTTTTCACCTTTTTTGTATGCTGGTGCAACATTTGCATGTTTCCAGTCAGTTGGTATGCAGCCAGTCTGAAGTGATTTTTGAAAAATGATGGTTAAGATTGGAGCTGTAAAATTTTGAAGATCTTTTAGTATTCTGCCGCTGATGTTGTCTGGGCCACTGGCTTTATGCGGGTTGATGTTGTCAAGTAGTTTTCGGATGCCAGGTGTTGTGATGGTAAGTGGTGGTATATCTGGATGTGGACTCACACCCTTGTTAGGAATGTTATCTATTGATTCAGTGGTAAATACAGATTTAAATTGTTCGTTTAAGATGTTTGCCTTTTGTTTAGTGTCAGCAACTAGTTGTCCCTCTTTTTTCAAGGGAGCAACTCCACTGTTGTCAGTTCTGAGTGACTTTATGAAGGAGAAGAGTTTTTTTGGTTTCGATTGATTATTAAAACTTTGATCTGGATCATTTGTTGGAAGGTCTAGGATTAATTTTTCGATATAGGTGTTGTAAGCATGTCTTTGTTCTTTCTGGACCTGATGTTTCAGCTGTTTATATTTCTCTTTATATTTTTTGTCCTTTTTCATTTTGAAGTATAATTTGTTCTTTTTATTAATCATCTTTCTTAGTTTATTATGGATCCAGGGTAGTCGATGTTTGTATGTTTTGTAAGATTGTTCTTAAATAAGTTCCAAATTTCATTTACAGTACTTTTTGCATCATTGTTTATGTTTATTATCTTTTTAAGTGTGTCTTCTAAATCAGATTTGATGAACTGAAAAGGTGGATTTCCTGATTGATATATATTTCAAGAGGAAACCAATTATTTGCTATTACAAGAACCTTCAGGAATATTTGTATAGTGGGCTATATCATCAGCGAAATCGTTCAACCAAGTCAGGTGACACCTAAGTTGCTCATCATCAAATTGACATTTCAGAAACAAGTTATTTTCGTGATGAAACATCTTGTGATTTCCACACTACAAAATAATGATCGAAAGTACTTTTAACATGCGAACATAAACATGTCAAGAAATATATATGTACTACATGCGCATCCACATGAAATATATGAAATCAAAACATTTAAACTATTTAAAAGCACAAAAACAAAAATTCGTTACAACAAATTAGGCTAAGGACGATCCCATTTCATAAGTATTTCAGTAAATATTGAATACAAACATTTTAAGCCCATATTTTGGTTATTGGACTGATGATACCGTCTGGACTAACAATCCATCATTAACAAATACAAGGGGCTGTCGTTGCCGCGGTTGTATGATAGATGGAAAAGGATCTACCAATGTACCAATCAGTGGCTATCTACACCAAAGTTTTGAGTTTGATTCCCGACCGATGGAAGGTCTAATTGATACAATTTTATTTAATAAATCTTTGGCTAAATTACCACAGGTTGGTAGTCTGGTTCAGTGCACCGTCTTAACGCATGGGCACGCAGGACAGTTGCCCGGATCCCCACGAGCATAGGGTCCTCATGCTAATCTATGTATGTTGTGTACAACATGTTTGTTAATGTTTAAACACTGATTTTGTTGGAATTGCCAATACAATAAATATATGTCTAATTTTATCGACCATTTACATTTTTATTCCTGTGAGTGGTTGTGTAGGTAAGAGCATAAGTGCACTGCTTTTCCCGGGGGCATATTATAATGCTATGAAGACGGCCCTGGTCTGGTTTCCTCCATTGACGAAACTAACCGCCACTGTAAAGAAAAAATGTAAATAACTAAATCCCTAGAAACAGAGACAAAAAACCCGATATTGTAACACACACTGCAGTACAAAGTGGCGGGGTAAAACCAGTGTTAGCCCCCTCCCCTCCCCCATCCTAGTGAAAACGATAAATGATGCGGTCATGCAAGTAGCTGATCAAGCGATTGAAGGCGTGTTTCTTATGCTTAGGCTAAATTAGTTTTGCTCGGTGTTTACCGCTAATGGTGCAATATTAGCGTTAAAATAAATATTTATTTGTGTTTATGGCTAATTTTTATCTTGAATTATCGAAAAATAGTGGAATGAATAAACTACTAACCATGATACATTAATAATTTACCTAAATAGAAATGTTCCTTGCACCTGCTCGGCTAAATTTAATCAATTTACAAGAGGAAAATGTCAGTATTTCTGTTAATTTGTGTGTATAAAAATTTTCATTTTTATTTTGATAAAAGATATAGTTTGTATTGGTATTATCAATAATTATATAGCAACCAATGAAATATTAAATTGTTTATTTTATTCATTTAGAAATCATCCAATATTAGTACAAAAGGAAACACAAACAATATGGCTACCAGCGATGATGTCGAGCAGGCTAAGCTGACAGACAACCAGGAAAAGGCGCCAACGGCTTCAAATGAGGCATAGAACATAAACTTGAAATACAAATGTATATAAATATGATGTGCCAAACTTTTCACTCTAAAAATATTACTCTAAATATATTGTTCACTACAGAAATTTATTTGAAATGCAAATTTAGTATCATAAAATATTATAATTGTGTCTATATTTATATCAGCAAACATTGTTTTTCATGTTTTTGTAGAATCATCAACAGGGATTATTATATTTCAATCTATATGATAGATTTTGATTGGATTAAATTAGACATGTGATAATAAAATAATTGAGATGTTTTGCCAAAATTTGCGCTGCCGGGAAACAACTCTATTGTTCCCCGCCGAACAACCCAATTTCCCCCCACAAGGGAGATAACCTATAAAACATTGGCAACAATTTGCGTTGCCGGGAAACAACCCTATTGTTCCCCGCCGAATAACCCAATTTTCCCCCACAAGGGAGATAACCTATAAAACATTGGCAAAAATATAATAAAGCAATTACGGCCCTCTGTGTAGGGAAACATCCAGATTTGTCAATCCTCAGGGGGTTGTTTTCCCCCTCAGGTTGACAAATCTAGATGTTTCCCTACACAGAGGGCCGTAATTGCATAATGTAACATGCATTTTCAAGGCGACATTGGTGGGACCAGAACACCTATTTACAAAAATACTAAAGATGTCCTTGCAATATGATCTTGAAATATTAAGTTGCTATATTAGGGTTTAGCAGCATTATCCCCCATTTGAAATATAAACGTTGAAAAACAATCTCCGTGTATAACATTGAGTGAAAAACATGATTTCAACTAGATCCCGTATCGCTCACCTGATTTTATTTAACTGGGCTAAATGACTGATGCATTTTTAAATTGTGTCCTAAAATGGTGTACATCTTGAATTTTCGAATCAACATATAAAAAATACAAAGCATCCAATTATCATTCAAGTAAAGGTTTTGGTTCAATGAAGTCCGAAATTTGTGAGATCTTTGAAATTTTAGCCAATAAGTACCTGTCATTGGCTCTGGTGGACGTCTTGGATATTCGTTTAAATAAAAAGCACCAACTTTGAAGAGGACAATCTAATGAATTTTGCTGCCAAGTTACAAATTATTCAACTGTTGCAGAGAAGAAGAGAAAAATTGCAAACAGACGACAAACGGCAAGTGATAATAATAACTCGTGTGACCTTTTAGGTCAGAAGAGCTAAAAACTAGTGAATTAATAACTCCAAAGATTGCCCTTTATTATACAATGTATATCTGAATTATTATTAAATAACGTCAACAAGCAACAAACAAAGAAACCTTCAAACAAGAATTACCACATTGCTTCGTAAAAATATATTATCTTACAAAACAGAGCATAATTTTAAAACCACCCATCAGCGGATTTCAATTTTTGATACGAGGCAGGATCCAAACTGGGTTCACACCCAGTTTTTAGTGGTGTTCGTGATGCCTATCTTTTTAGTTTTTTCGTGTTGTGGTTTTTGTTGTTTTGTCTCCGTTCTGTCTTGTGTACCCAGTGTTGCTAGACAACACACTGATCATTTAGAGCCGAATTTTGTAAGAACGATATTGTGTATCAAAGCTTTGTAGTTGATAAAAGTTGAGGACTTGTCGAAACTTAAACAACAAATGACCAATATTTATCAAGACATCCAACCAATTTGCGAGATTTCTATTTTGTTACGAAAAGTAATTATGTTCCTTCAGCTGATACAGTTGTAGCATATTAAAACAATGCCATACGAATCAAGTTTTTAAATTTCATCAACATCTGATCTACGATAGTTATCTTTGCTGGCTTCCTGTACTAATAGGACAATGGTAGATGGATCTAGCAATCTAATTTTGGATCATGATCAACATTCTCTTCGACATTTGTCAAGATTGTTTATAACAATAGTAATTGAGGTAATGGACTACTTTGTCTACCAGATCACTATTCTTTTCCTACCTTACAAGAGTAATATATCTAGTGTTTGTTTGTTTCTGTATTGCATCCTTCTATTTATTTTGTGTATATCTATTACGCTAGCTACCGTATTGTTAATATATTATGTGGATATTTGCAATAACTGTTTACTGTATGAAGTAACAACAAAATATTGTTCTTGGCGAAAGCATTTGTTGTCAAGGTTAGACGAGTAATTTTAATTAGATATTGTACTATATAAATATTGTAAGTAATAATAAATAATAATAATGCTCCCATGCATGTTCTCTCCTATCTTCAACCAAACCTTCAATGGTAGTTTCAAAGGTATAACCTCCTGAGGTTAACCTTTGGATCTTCCTAAACCAAGTTTCAGCTATATCGTAATTGTCAGATTTATAGGGGAGGAATTAATATAACAAACTGATCGCTGAACCACCTTTCCTTTTCAGAAGATGTGGAAACCTGACAACTTGAGGTGGGTATTATTTTGTGGTCAGATTTGTCAACTCAACCACACAAGGCTCTCAAATATGTAAAAGCAAACCACTTAGAAAATTATACAATATAAAGTTTAATTACTGATATCAAAAATACAAAACACAGGTGTCACAAAATAGGAATAAAAATATAAAAGAAAACAATAACAATTCATAAGTATATTGCACTAGCTTAAATTCTCTCAACCACTGCTTTTCTTTCATACCCTCAAAAATGGTGTTTCATAAGGGAAATAAAGTATTCATTTCGACCAAATATATCTTGATTACACATTGAAGATGAGACATAATATCACATAAAAAACTGTAATTTGATATGTTATAGAAGTGTTTATCATGTAAATACTGTTTACTTATCAGTCACTTCCATATTAAAGAAAGACACTCTGGATATGAAAAAACTAATTATTATTTTTTGGTCTGTTTGTTTGTTTAATGGTGTTTAATGCCACTTTCAACTATATTTCAGTTATATCGTGGCAGTCAGTTTTATTAGTGGAGGAAACCGGAGGACCCAGAAAAAACCACTGACCTGTCGCAAGTCATTGACAAATTTTATCACATAATGTTGTACATCTCGCTCTGATTGATATTCGAACTCACAACATCAGTGGTGACAGGTGCTGATTGCATAAGTAGTTGTAAATCCAACTACCGTACGATCACGGCCACAACGGCCATTTTGGATAGAGGATGAGGCTAGTGGATACAGTTTAGAAATGGAACCAACCAAAGCCCATGCCAGTTAATTTGGTCCATTAATTGGAGATATTTAAATGAAGTATCTGTCAAATCAGTCTCATTCGCAAATTAAACAAAGATCGTCAAAACTATGATTTCATTCTATGAAAGCTTACCACAAGGATATAAGTAAAATATATTTGAAAATGACATTAAAACTACGTCTATAATCTACTGATTAATATATATATAAATCTATAGCACTATAACTTTAACAAAAAAAATACAACTTTAAAAGCTAAACTTAATTAACACTAAATAAAATTAATAGTAAGTACAAACTAATTAACACTCAATAAAATTAATGGTAAGTACAAACAATTTTATCTACTATAATGAAACCTGTCTAAACTTAACCCTGAATAAACCGGAATCCTGTATAAACCAAACTTTGAATAAAGTCCCAGTGTAGAACATCTTTGTTAATTTAACCTGTATAACCAGAACATCTTTGTTAATTTAACCTGTATAACCAGAACATCTTTGTTAATTTAACCTGTATAACCAGAACATCTTTGTTAATTTAACCTGTATAACCAGAACATCTTTGTTAATTTAACCTGTATAACCAGAACATCTATCTATTCCGAAAAAATTTGTTGGTGCCAATGAGGTTCGGTTTAGACAGGTATACTGTAGTATCTAAATATAACTTATTGATCACCTGTGATTGTATGCTCACCTGGTTGAAAATAATATGTTTGTAATAGGGTTAAGTAAGGTTACAGAAGAAGATATAATTAACATTTTAATGGAGTCCTTATAAAACTTAGGGGCTGCTATGGTCGTGATTGTATGGTAGTTGGATTTATAACTACCTATGCAATGAGTGCCTATCACCACTGACGTTAGAAGTTCGAATCCGGCTCTGGCAAGGTGTACTAGAAACAACATTATGTGATAAAGCTTGTCAGTGGTTTTGGTTTCCTCCACCAATAACACTGATCGCCACGATCGCCACGATATAACTGAAATATTGTTGAAAGTGGCATTAAACACCACCACCTGCTAAACTTTTTTCTGCAGTAGTGACCATCTTTGATTTCTGAAAAACATAAAGACATAGATTTAAAAATGACCCCACAAGAACAAAGCCAACCAATTTTGCTTTTAAATGTTTCAATGATTTCAGAGAAGATTTTTAAACATTTCCCAATAGGACATATTTATATGTTAAGTTTTGCCAAATGGTATTGGTACTGGATTTTTGATCAACATATAAAATAAACTTCATCAGTGACTATACAATGATCAAATACAATTAGGTTTCAATCATGTTTGTAGTTTCTGAGGAAAAGCTTTTCATTGATTTTCACAGGGTCCAATGTAAAACTAAATAAAATTTTGCAAATAACAATATAATAATCATTCATGTTGATTTTGGTTTTCATTAAAATAGAGTAGATTCTGAGAAAAAGCTTTTTTTCCAGTTTCCAACAAGTTCCTATGTTAAACTCGTCATGCAATTGTTACTATCAATGATTTTTCTTCCATATAATAAGCTTGTAGATATAGAGAAAGAGACTTTTATTTATCTTCCCATGGGTACCTTTAGTAAACTTTTTACAGAACCATCCACTGATCATTTAACTACAGCTTGTGTTCCATCAGTTCTAATGTTATGCTTCTATACTTTATTACTTTAAACTATCTCTTAATAAGGTGGTCATCATAAAATTTCACTCCCAAAAATTGCACAACTTTTCAAATAACACATTAGGACAATTTACACTATATTAAATTTTAAACCACCAAGTAGCTTATGAATAAAAGAGCTCAGCCAGTCATTTGTTTTATCTCTTTTTTTTTTTTTTTTTTTTTTTTTCTTTTTATAGTTTATTGACTGGTTGTCATCTTGAATCCCAAATTTGCACTAAAATAACAAATTCTGAAGAGATCCAAAGTTATTTCAAATAAGATCCAGTAGTTAAGGAGAAATTTTACAGAACAACGATGCACACAAAGTGATGGCAATAGCACTTAATTCTAACAAAAATATGAATAACAACTCTTAACAAATAAATAAATGAAATTTAAATGTACACTAAATTCTTTGATATGAACTGAAATAAGTTTTAAGTAGAAATTACATGAACCATACAATCTTAACAAATCATTAACAAACTCTAAATCCCTGTTTTGCTCGAAAGTCAATGCTGTCACCAATACTATTTTCTCTTAAAACTGCTAACTATTTAACAAACATAAGGGAAAATGTAAAATACATTCCTTGGGATATTTACTGAATGAATTACTATATTAAGCAACATATACTCCATACACTACGAATATATATACAATATGTGTTGATTGTCGGAAAACATAAAATTCAATTTTATTAAATGACTTGAAAAACCTGCTTTCTTGATTGGTCAAAACCATACATCGCCCTTTTTGATCAAACATTGTGATCACTGTGCAATCTTGCACGAGAGGCAGACAATTAGTGTATCATAGCTGTCAAGTATCCAAATATAGATCTGGGAAATCCTGATGACATTCGCTTTAAATCGAATGTTTTGATTGAACGATGTATTTTTATGAACCAATCGCAACTCCTTTAACATTAATGGTTCGTAATTGTGCATTGTTTTGCAAAATCCAAATGGTTTTACATTTTGTACATACAAGTTTGGTATATTATAGAGTTCAAGTCATTAATTGTATAGTGTTAATTTTAGAAACAGGTAGACAAGAAAACATTTGGCAAAATGTGCTGACTGTTTTCTCAAGGATTGCAATGAACATATATTGTGCTTATCCTTATAATTATCATGAGAAACAACAATGCCAAATATAGTTTCAATTCTTTGTTAGATTATATATATGCTAAACTATGAACAATTTAAAATCATTATGATAAATATTATTGCATTGCTATTGCCGATTCCTGAGAAAAAGATTTATTTAATTACCTCCATTTACACCCCCCTCCCTAGCATCCCCAACAAGAGTCTTCCAATGGGTGATGACTTTCATAAGTATCAGTTTCAATCCCCTCATCCCAAAGATTATCACAGATTATTTAAGTTTGATTTGCTTGAAAGTTCTGCAGAAGAAAATAAAAATATTAGAATTTATGAATAACCAAAGATCTGATACAACATGTAAATCAAAGATTTTGAAATAGTAGATGACGTTGGCTATTATTAATTCTAATGCAATTATAATGTAACGCATATTTTCATTGGCTATCGAGAGCTGTCAAATCTGCAGTTGACAGGCCTGAAGGAATGCTATATTCCTACGCCGAATGCACTTGTTTGTAAACAATATGGCTGACCCAGATATTTCCGACTATGAATTTGACACCGACGGCCTATTTAGGAGATACTGTATTGTATTTGAAAATTTCACGGCATCAATTGGATATTTGATGGTTGCAAATCGAGTTTACTATCCAATCTAATGCAATACTGAACATAAAAATGTATTCTTGCAATCCCTGGGTCTAAAAATCATAAAAATTAAAATTCCGGGAAATATTGTTGAACAAATTTGGCACATAAATAACGTGACGTCATATGAAGACTTCCAGTTTAAAATGTAAAGATCAGACGTTATTTGGCTTCGTGTACGCTTCAATTTAGATAGAATTTAACTAAAATCAGTTTTCAAGGTAGGCATTTTAATTATTTTTGTGTATTGTTGTACATATGACATGTAGAATTTCACGTTTTCAAGATGGCGGATCCTTAAACAACTACATTACTATTTTTTTAGCAGAAGGAATTTGAAAAGTACATTTATTTCATCATCTATTTGTATGTTTTCAAACTAGTGTGTACACGTTGGGCGAATTTCATAAGAATAGGAATAACAGTACTGTATTTGAAGAGTTGTCGATGTCAATTGTGGATTTGACGGTCGCAAATATCTGTTTTACTGGCTCCGCTTCGCGTTGCCAGTAAAACGGCATTTGCGACCGTCAAATCCACAAATGACACCTCCAACTCTTCAAATACAGTACTGTTATTCCTTAAATATATATGTGTATTGTATAGGTAGACAGTTTTATTGTCAATTTCCTTACAGAAAGAATAACCCTCCTGCAATTCTTCGCTGCAACCTTCCTGCACTGTACATCAAGATTGTGGCAAGATAATTGCAGCAACCTTCAGAAATGGAATGCTAATGAGCTTTGCTGCAATGGCTGCTGCAATGTTGCATTTTCCATAGTTGCTGCAAGGTAATTGTAGTAAAGTTGTTACCTCACTGAAGTCAGTATGACATTGTTAATCAAACAAGAATGGAAAATTTCCAGAATAATCCAAAAATAGGACATACATAATGCTAAACACGGTTCTTTCTATTGAATCCTGCTAGCAGAATTGTATTAAACTCTGCAAGGCATTTCTAAATAGTTTTTTTCTGGACTGCAAAAATGTAACTACCATTTGATGGGATGTTACTTTGTAACACCTGAATTCAGTTCGATATTAAGTATTGACAAAATTTTCAATTGAAAAAAACCCCCTTGATTTCAAATATATAGAGCATCAAAGCAAGCCTCTTTTGCTGATTTCATCAGTTTTCCATAAATACTTTACATTGTAATTACATTAAATATATTTCAATCAGCGTCTTTGTAATCTGTTGCCCATGTAAAATTGGTAATTTTTGATGCGCTCCTCCTTCTAAGAGACAAGTTGGGTGAGGCACTGTTATTAGATGACACTCCTGTAGCCCAGGGCAATAGCTGATCTAAACCTGCTTGTAGTATGCTACCGTAAACTTCATCCCTGGATATGATAGCTCCAAACATAAACACCTACAAAACACAATTGTCAAATCTGCACATGATTACGTTGCTGGTAGCCTGATCACTATAGCCTGTTAAATAACAACTGTACATTTTGTTGATATGTCGCTTGTATCCCGACAGTCAGTGGCATAGCTGCATTAAAGCAGTGTAAGCAAGTGCTTACAAATACTTTCTTACAAAAGAATTTTATTTTGGTTATTTTGTCCAAATCTAGACTGAACTCCCTCATTTGGTTGTGTTTTAGTTTATATCCACCCCGCTAATTTTCCCCGGAAGTATATCTGGTCAATTTCGACAATTACTTAATTTATAATGATTGCATATTAGTCCAGCGTTCATTTGCATTGTATTAAATACTAATCTTGAACTTTATATTTACATCTAAATTAATTCAAATCTCAGTAACGCACATGCTACTTGAAGATCATACAGTCTTTATACACATGATCATCACTTTCCTGAAAGTTCATAGAACTTGATTAAATAGTAAACTACGATTTATAATATGAAGAGAAATAGTTCATCGGGGGAACAAAGTAGGGGTCCCGGACAAAGTAAATTGTCACAGTTTTTCTCTAAACGGCAAAAAGAGTCAATAGAAGAACCAAGTGTGGAGCTTTCACATGGTTCTGGTACATGTTTGTCACAAGAAAGCAAAGGTAGTGGTACACTCAGTGGCTCCAAAGCAGAGACAAATGACGCAGCCAGTACTTCTAGATCTAAATCAATTCAGCCAAATAATTTAGATTTGGCCTTTGACAAGTCAAACGTTGACGACCAGCAAAAGTTGTTTTTGCGGAAAAATAAATGGGATATTCCATCGTCGTTTGTTTTTCCTCCGACAGATATTCGTGGGACCAAAAGGCGTTTTAATCGGTCCTGGCTTGAAAAGTATCAGTGGTTGAGATATTCAGAGTCAGAAAATGGAGTTTTTTGTTTATGTTGTGTTTTGTTCAATAGTTCTGAGCATGTATTTGTTAAGAATTCTATAAATGACTGGGCAAATTTGAGTACCCTAATAAAACGCCACTTGGATCAACCTGGACACAGTAGGTGTCTTGAAATGCGTGAAAACTTTATGTCTATCGTGGAGGGCCAAAAGGACGATGTAATGTCAATGTTAAGCAGTGCTTTTCAGGATAAAATCACAAGAAACAGATCAATTCTTCACAGTATCCTTAAGACCATTTATCTATGTGGAAAACAAAATATTCCCTTATGCAGTCACACTGAAGAGAAAAGCAATTTCATAGCTCTTATTAACTACAGGGCTGAAACTGATCAAATTTTGGCTACTCATTTGCACAACAGTCCCCCAAATGCAAGGTATCTATCACCCACCATACAAAATGAACTGATTGATATTTGTGGTAGACAGTTACAACAAGTTATTGTTTCAGAGTGTAATTCAGCTAATTGCTTCAGTGTAATTGCAGATGAGACCACTGATGTTTCTACCACAGAGCAAATTTCTTTGTATGTTCGTTACGTGGGTGTAGATAGCGATGAGGAGATGTGCATCAAGGAGTCATTTCTTTGGTTTGCAGAGGCAAGCTCAACAACTGGTGAAGAACTGGCAACTACTATAATGGCAAAATTAAGAGAATACGGAATTGTAACACAAGCAATGAGAGGCCAAGGTTATGATGGGGCTGCAAATATGGCCGGTAAATTTTCTGGCGTTCGCACACGTATTCAAACCGAAATTCCTGAAGCCTATTATGTCCACTGCTATGCACATTGCCTGAATTTGGCTGTTGTCAAATCGTGTCAGCTCCCAATTGTCCGCAATACAATTGATACTGTAAAAGATGTTTCATATGCCTTTCATTATTCTTCGAAAAGAACAGGTAGGTTTAAAACCATGTTACAACAGGCAGATGAAGAGCAATTAGATGCTCTTGATGGACGAAGAAAAATAAAAGGTTTGTGCAAGACCCGATGGTCAAGTAGGGCAGACGCACTTAACATATTCAAATCTGCGCATGCATTAATAATTGATTCTCTAGATGACCTAGGGACTGGTGGTGATCGAAATGCTATGCAATTGAAACTTGCCCTTCAGGATTTCGGCTTCATGGTTGCTCTTGTTGTTACTGAATGTGTGCTTCAATACAGTTTGGCATTATCCAACCTTTTACAAAGACCTTCAATTGACTTGGTAGAGGCTGCATCTGAGGCTGAAACTGTTATTTCAAGCCTTCGAAAAATTAGACAGGATGACAATGTCTGGCAGGAGTTGTACCAGGACATAGCAAAACTTGCCGAAAAGCAGAATGTATTACCGAGCAAACCGAGAACAGAGACAATGTGCCTGCTGATACACCAGAAGAATACTGGCGACGATCAGTATACTATCCATTGCTCGACCACATTGCCAATGAACTTGAGACAAGACTTGTAGTTCCCAAAGACCTGTTTCTGGCTCAATACCTCATCCCTTCAAAACTTGCCTCCCTTTTGACTATGCCTGTAACCTCAGCTACCGCAGAAAGGTCTTTTAGCGCTCTCAAAAGAATCAAAACCTATCTGCGATCTACGATGGTTGAGGATAGACTTAATGGTTTGTTCTTAATGCATGTCCATCCAGAGATTCCCCTGAACTTTGACCAGGCTATAAACACTTTTGCAGCAGATGGAAACAGGAGAATCCAGCTGATATTTCCGTACTAAACACATATTAACATGCAATGGCCTGGATATACCTCGTTTGTTGTTGGGGCCGTGCTACCCATATTTGTTTCAATCCCTTGTTTGTTTCATTATTTTTGTTGTTGATCCGAATCTTGTCTAGGTTGTTTGATTTACATTTCCTGTTTATTCCTCACGTTATATAGTCTTTTCGTGTTCCATGCAATCTCAACTGAACTGGATCATTTTATTAATGTATATAGGAATTGCGAATATGTTGTACATTTTACAAATCAAATGTATTTATAAAAAAAAAAAAAAAAAAAAAAAAAAAAAATAATCAAAGCTGGCTGTGATACTTTTAATCGTTTTCATTCACCAGTTATTGTGCATCGAAAACACGAAGGAGCAGATACCAGACATGAATTTTTGCCATCCTCTGCAAGAAAACATCTCCAGCCCCGCAGACCCCCTGTTTACAGGTTCTTTTTTTCTGGCTACGCCACTGACAGTGAAGAATAGCCTCACCACTATATCCTCTTATATAACAGCTGTGCATTCTGCCTATCAATCAGATACAAATTTAATTGGCAAATTGTCAGCATTCTAATTTTATTTGGTGTTTTATGTAGTAAATTTAATTGTGCAATAAAATAATAATCAGACAGATAGCACAGCATTACTTCCTCAGCTGACACAGTGACTTACTGTTTGATATGAATCAGAATTCACTATAGAATTTCTATTTTTGAAATTGTATTTGTACCTACAGTACATATAAAATTATATATAAATATATATGTGATACATGGTCCATACTAACAATGATTTCAAATATAGTGCTCCATAGAGTATCAACTAAAAGATAGAAAAAATGTTTTAAAAATTATTTTGACACCAAGTCAAAGGCCATTCAAATACTGTATATATTAACAACTTCACACAATGTCTGTTATATACAGGAAGTAATTTTGCAACTTAAATTGCTTTTTATTGTAACAGTTTTTTCTTAATTGCCTTCTTATCAAGAGCATTGTTGAGTGCTCTAGTCTACATCTGCTTTCATTTGTTTTATAGGCATATTTATCAAAAAGTGTACATAAAAAACATTGGATTTGACCTTGAATGAATCTATCAATTGACAAGCTCTGGAGAAGAGTAAAATTAAATTATAAATAATAGTGAAATAGACAAAAACACTTCCGATACTTCAAAATTAATTATTATTTTAAAGATAAGATACTTTGATTGAAGTGGTTTCTCAAGATCGTCAGATATGTTTGTTATTACCTGTTTGTATTCAATCATTCTGTTACATAACAGTAGTATATTCTATCTATTAACAGTATGATTTGAAAATTGTTGACTGGTTTTTCTAGGCAGCAAATAAAATTATTTAATTAGACATTATTAATCAGAGAAACTTCATTGGATTATTTGCTCAGTGGAAGCAATGATTTTTTTTCTTTTTGATAAAATTGGTAAAACTGGATTTAATTGTGTAATGCATAACATACTGCATAAAAGTATTCCAAAAGCATTTTTATTTTTGTAAAACAATATTTTCCCTTTACATAATTATCTCCGTTAACTATAGGCTTGTTAGAGCCTGTATGACTGTGTTGGCTATTCATTCACGGTTCAATTCAATTCATATTTCCATAAACAATGTCCTGAGGTTGTGGTCATCCTGGTATTCTGACTCACACAAGAATGAAAGCTTTGTAAAGGACCATCCAATGATTCTTTATATACAGTTTGGGTTCAATCAATATTCTAGTTTTTATGTAAAAAAAAATTTTGGATTCTGAAAAGGAAATAAAATTAAAAAAAAAATTATACAGGGAAATGTTAGAAACATTAGTATAATTAGTATAATTAGTATAAAACTAAAGATCGAGTAACATGAAACTCATTAAAAACCGGTGGTGAACTCAGGTCCCCCGGAAGGGTAAGCAGTTCTTGCTCTACTATATTCATGAGGCATCATTGTATTGCAAAAGTTACTGAAACTATCAATGGATTTTTGTGTTTAACCTACCAGTATGTACATTGATTGCCTCCCTTTATCCTTAACAAAGTTAGTTTCTCAAACGATTGATTAAGTTTGTGAATAAGCATTTTTACATAAGATATATTGTAAATTACCTTATCTCCAACAACCTTAACTTCTATAGACATACCACTACCAGGTAGAATTGAGTACGGTTTAGCCTAAAACAAAGAAAACATAAGAAAAAAATCATGCTTTAAATTGGAAAGGCATATGTTAGATGTAATACAATAGGAAATGTCAGTTGTCATTAGAACTAAAATTGCAAGATGTCATTAAAATAACAAATATCAGCTATGTTATAATATCAAATATCAGCTGTCATCATGAATAGCAAATGTAAACTCATTAGAATGGCAAATGTCAGCTGTCATTAGAATAGTAAATGTTAAATGTCAGTTGTTATTAGAATGACCACTGTCAGCTGTCATTAAAATTGCAATTGTCAGACTTCATTAGAATGGCAAATATCAACTGTCATTAGAATAGCAAATATCAGCTGTCCTTAGAATAGCAAATGTCAGTTGTCCTTAGAATTACAAATGTCATATGTCATTAGAATGGCAAATATCAGCTGTCATTAGAATGGCAAAGATCAATTGTCATTAGAATCACAAGTGTCAGCTGTCATTAGAATGGCAAATGTCAGCTGTCCTTAGAATTACAAATGTCATATGTCATTAGAATGGCAAATGTCATATGTCATTAGAATGGCAAATGTCAGCTGTCATTAGAATGGCAAATGTCAGCTGTCCTTAGAATTACAAGTGGCATATGTCATTAGAATGGCAAATGTCAGCTGTCATTAGAATGGCAAATGTCAATTGTCATTAGAATCACAAGTGTCAGCTGTCATTAGAATGGCAAATGTCAGCTGTCCTTAGAATTACAAATGTCATATGTCATTAGAATGGCAAATGTCAGCTGTCATTAGAATGGCAAATGTCATATGTCATTAGAATGGCAAATGTCATATGTCATTAGAATCACAAATGTTAGCTGTCATTAGAATGGCAAATGTTAGCTTCAATTACAGAAATTCACTTTAATCAGTTTTGCATAACATTCCATCTTTTGCCCTCGTTAACTACATATCAATAAGTGTTCAAGAGATAACAAAAATTAGGTATCAATATTAACTTTTGAACCAACTTGTCCCATCGGACAAGTAACAGTTAAATTTTACTTATTTGAAAGTGAAAACTACTTGCCCGAAGTTTTACTTAGTAGTAACATGCATGACCAATTTCAGGGATAAAACACCAGGGTCCAGCTGGGCTACTGACTTTAATTTCAAATCTAAGGGCACAGCAATATATTTAGAGGCCCAGTTTTTTTCAGTTGATGTTAAAGAAAAATGAAAACATTCAGACAAGAAGTGTTCATTCTAAAAACCCATTTATTCAGGTAATACAGGCTTTTTAAATACTTGAATTTTCAACTCTTGAACGGAAATGGGTATGCAAAAAGGTTCCAGAGATGTTGAATTTGTTTGTCATACAATAGATCCAGCAATAATTAAATTTAATCAGGTATTGTCCTGATCCATCTGACATATAAAAATATACTAATTTTGTTAGGAATGCATTTTTTGGTGATGTCAGACTTGTCTATAATGACGCCTGAAGGCAATTTAGTAAGCCATCAAATTAGACAGGGAGTCTTCATGTGACTGTGAGTAAGATTATGTCAGTCAGTATACATACAGTGCATAGTTTCTGGTGGATGTAACTGAATATATGAAAATATCTGTGCTTACTTTAGTTACTTATTCCTTTTACTGTATATGTATACAGATATTGTATTTTCAATTGTTTTTATTTGTAAACAAGTAAAAGGTAGCAGATAATTTCTATTTCATAAGTTTATAAATTTGAAATATATTCTGCAGTATGGTATAACAAGAGCACCTCCCACGGGTGCTGGACGCTCGACTTTTTCGTATCTGATATTAAACTGCAAGCAATTTACAAAGTTATACATACTTCTAACTTGTCAATGGATTGGGGTCAACACTTTCTACAAGTGTATTGAGTTTCAAGTTAATAGCTTTGATAGTTATTGAGAAATTTTAATTATACTAAAAAAATATCCCAAATGTCTATGTACTATGTCAAAACAAGGGCAGATAACTCTGGATATACAAATCACAGGGTCATCTGCCTTGTTGTAATTGGTGAACAATAGTGAACAAGTATTCCAAGTTTCAAATGGATACCTTTGATAGTTTTTGAGAAATGGACTCTGACAAAAAACTTAACCTAAACCTTAACCGACCCTGACGTGACGACAATAGCTCGACTTTTTTTCTTCGAAAAATCGAGCTAAAAAATTAACTGTATAAAAGTATCTAATACACATCTTTTGGAAAATTTTAGGACATCAATTGAAAATAAATATGTACACTAATATGTACATTGGCAATTGAAATACAAATAGACACGTTGTTCACTTTAGTTTGGGTTACTAGTATTTTCAAGCAAATATTTTTCAATTAAATGTTCTCCTGTATATTGTTATCTAAAAGATAAGGCAGGTATAGCCAACAATCCATATCTAATGGTCCGATACGGTTCCGAATTTTACATCAATGGTCAACTTCTGGTTTCATCCTTTATTAATTTCAGTGACAAACATGAATCTGTTGCCATCTTCAAACAAATTTAATTAAACATAACAATCTTTGATACTTGTGGAGTGTGGAAGTCAACTTATTTCTTATTAGACGTTTAAAATTCAACTGGATAGGTAAAACACAACTTGTCAACACTAACATTATGTCGATCTATATTCCAAAAATAGCTTGATAAAATCTGATTGGCCGATTAAGAAGAACGACAAAACAGCGCCATATGATTGGTCAACATTATTAAAGTAAGTTAAATTTAGTACACGGAAATTACACGGAATGAAAGTTACAGAAAAACAAACAAATTTTTCGATTTTAACAAACCCCACAAAAATGAGGGGTGTCCCTAGAATTCAGTTCATTACTCCAAAGGTAATATATTTAAGGCCAATAACAAAAATAATTCAGGAACAAATATAAATTTGAGTTATTACCTTAGCAAGAGCAGTAATATCTGCCAGTGGTATGACAATATTCTTCTTTGAAGGAGTTCTTGTTCTTTCAAAGCACAGAAAGCTGAAATAAATAAACTCCAAAGTTTTATATTCAAGTTACTGCATTTAAAAAAAAAATTTTCAAGTAATTTAATTTCCAGAAATTTCCCTGAAAAAAAAATTCAGGTGGCTTCATGATTTGGTCAATAAATCACCATATTTAACAATTTTAATATCTTCAAAAATCATTTGGTCAATTCTAGTAATATAATATAAGAAATACAGAATACCTCTTTCAAATGTAAATATTGAATTCCTTTATATTACCTTCGAGTTAAATATAGCCTTCCATTTTTAAATGCTGATAAAACAGATTTTTCCTTGTTGACAAGTGAACATCTTTTACCACCTTGCCAGCCTGCAAAAAAAAAAATACTACACATGTAAAATAGGGAAGGAATATAGTTTCACTTTTAAAGTCATGGGGAGATCTACTATGCAAGACTTCACATGAAAATTCGGAGTTCGGTAATTTTGTTATTACTCTTATGATTTGTACCTTGATTCCCTGATATGGCCAACACCTACAACAAATTACCATGATTCTCAGAATTCAATCCATTATCAAACCATTTTAGGGTAAATTATTGGAAACTTAAAAATCAATAAAATCTTGAATACATATGTAATACAGGGGTGTGGAATTGCCATGCCCGACTCGTCCGACTCGTACATAGAACCTGTCGGACAAGTAGATTTTCCCGGCTAGCTTGTCCTGGGACAGGTAAAAATAACAAAGCATAATAATTTCTAATTAAAGTATTATAAGAACACAATTCCTCAAATAACATTGGCGGTTTTTTTTTATGGTGGTGTACATGTTCCGAAAGCAGCTAAAAAATAAACAGAATTATACAAGTTCTAAGTTGAGTATTATGATCCGATTGCAATGATAATTCTACTGCATTTACTAAACGATAACCGGGATTGCACGACAGGTTTTTATTGGAGTTCCGAATATGATGTTCTCTTTCCAGTCATAAACAAATGGGGCCTAACATCCTTGAACATACAAATCGGATTTCAATCATGACAATGGACATATATTTATTAATAATAAAAAAAGACAGCAAGACTCTGGCGACAAATAATCGCCTGAGAAGGTTAATAAACGGAAATCTCGAGCGAAAAATGCGAAAAAAACACCAAACGGACTTTTCAGTCCAAGCGGTTAGCCGATTTCTCCCGTTTAAGGCTGGATGCTGATAATGTCTCATATGGCCATACCTGCAGGAAATATCCTGATATTGCAGACCAGACTTCGTGAATGTTTATTGGCAAAACCATGAACAGAAGAGATATTTGGCCCTCCAACCAGTTATCTACAAAAGTGCTGCTTGCATTGCGTAATGAAGGCCACCAATAAAACTGAACAAATGACTGGTTTGATGAACAAATCCATTGCCAAATTTTAAGTTAATCAAAATGAATTTAATCTATATCAGAATCTTTTCAACACAGCTTATGTTGTATCTAAAAACATCCTGCCATTCACTGAGTACACATTTAGATGGTCTTCATTTGGGCAGTGATCATTTAGGCAGGGTACTTTATCAAAACCACATCTGAAGTTTTATACAATAAGGTCATAGACCATAAACACCAAGTTTGATTTTTTTTCAATTATGTCAGATGGCAGGACAGACTCCTTTGTCACTGATTATCAAGAGGCAATACTTTAAGAAAAGTCTACCCTGACACTCATGAACCAGCAACCTAGTTTGCAAGTATCGAATGCTTAAAAAGAAACAGGACAAGTAGGATTTTGTACGGACAAGTAACTTTTTAAGATAACTTGTCTGGGGACAAGCAGAACATTTCTGTATGTCCACACCCCTGTAATAGTTAATTTATCTCACAACATATCTTAGTAATTCATTTCAAATATAGTAAGCATTTTTACATAAATAGCAGAGAATGAAAATAATAAAATAACACACACACACACACACACAAATAACTAATATTAAATCTTTATGAACAATTTTACAGAAAGAATAAGTGCATTTTCATGGGAACATCCATTTTCTTTGGAGATAATCATAAGAGAAATGACACCAGGCAAAATTTAATGCAATTATAGATGGATGTCACAATAAAATTAAATGGCAACATAACATTGGTGGCCCAGTAGTTAAGGACTGACATCTGACCATAAGTTTAAATTCACTGCCGTGGGTTTAACCCTGATACACCCCATTGTCAAATCTCATATATATTTTGACACATGTGAAATTTTGCTAAAACAATAAAGATCAACCAGAGTAAACAAAAAACTTCAAAACCAATTGTTAATAGACTACAACAAATGATGCACAATTTATGACCCTAGTCATACCATCCAATATACCACAATTAATTAGCTCAGCTGTATAAACAGGGGAAATAACTCATCTACATAGTTCCTTTTAAATATGAAATAGAATGTATATCTTAGGCCATATTAGCAAGACTGCAAAATGTAAATAAGTACCTAAAAAAAGAACATCAATTTTAATAAGAAATCTATTTCACACATTCATACCTATAACTGGACACTCAGAGTTGGGTAAGGAAAATAACTGACAGAATTCTTTATCTGTGTCATCTATCTTATTACTCGCTGAAGCTGATTCAGTATCTTCTGAAGATTTATCTGTCAACAAGTACTGCAAAACAAAACAAACATTTTATCAAATTGCAGTCTAATAATTATAAAATATTCACAATATATACAAGAAATCGTCCATGGAAAAAATATATACATATCATCCATGTTTTTAAGAACATCAAAATTTCAATAGAGGTTTGTCAAAATACAGTAAGGCTGTCATATCAAAGGGTTAGGGCTATGGTGTTTAATGCCACTTTCAACAATATTTCAGTTATATCGTGCTGGTCAGTTTTATTGGTGAAGGAAACCGGAGTACACGGAGAAAACCACCGACAAACTTTATCACAAAATGTCATATTAAATGTCATTTCTTACCTTATTAATTTCTGACTTGACAAAATGTTTTTCGTACTGAGCAGACGTTGGTAACTGTTGCCATGTCTTATAAGATGAATCATACTTCTTTTTAAGTCGTGGATACTTATTGTAGAGGTAATTGATGATAAAAACTTTAATTCCAATAGATATACCTGTAAAAATAACAATTTCAGATAGAAATATTCTTTTGTTCTTTCAATATTCCTCAGTGTACCTCAAATTTCGCATAGGAATGTCACGAAACCAAAACATGCATAATTAAAATAAAATTATTCTAGCTCTGTGGTTAAATATATATCATTCTTAGCAGCGAAATAGCATATACATTTTGCTATGAGTCTTTAAAATTCAAACAAAATTTGAACTAAATCTCAAAATGTAAATTAAAGCTGAAATTCGACCTAAAATCCTTCACATGCTCATATATCCTCATCTGAGTTTAAGGTCATAGAACTTTATAGAATACAGTTTTCCTACTTGTAAAAAAAATTGTCCAATATATTGGATACATATTCCAATTGGTAAATTCTTAATATGGGTACAAAAATCGTACGATAAAGTTCTCCAACAGAAAAGACATATTGTAACAGAGATAGGGGAAAATAACATTTAAATAAATATTTCATTCATTTAAGTTTTATACCTTAATGATACGGGGGCTGTCGTTGTCATGATTGTATGGTAGTTGGATTAACAACTACCTGTGCAATCAGTGCCTATCACCACTCATGTTATGAGTTTGAACCCCATTCATGGCGAGGTGTACTGGATACAACATTATGTAATAAAGTTTGTCAGTGACTTGCGACAGGTCGGTGGTTTTCTTCGGATACTCAGGTTTCCTCCACCAATAAAGCTGATCGCCACGATATAACTGAAATATTGTTGAAAGTGGGGTTAAACACCATAAATGAAACCAAATCTTAATGTTCCACTGGATTTTTGTTATATAAACATTTAATTGCATCATCATTACACATCAACATGAATGTTTAATTTGGAGACAATCTTATTATCTTTTTTTAATGAAGATAAATTAGGAAATTATCAAAATTTGAACAGTTTATTATCTTGATTAGTTTACAGTAGCTTAAATTAACAGTTAGTAGACTACCAATAAACCATGTTTATTTTGGTTTTATAAGAAAAACACTCACCAATATAATGACTATAGTCAGACATGGATGTAGTCAAAGAGAAAATTAACCCAATAGTCAACATGGTAAATAACTTCCTGGTTACAGGTGTCCTCCAAGACAGTAAACTAGAATGAAAATATATCATTTCTAAACATTTGTCAGGGTTTCGTAGATTCCTATGTTCTGACTTATTACAGCAAATTAGTTTCATGCTACAGCAAAACTTGTCTTAACATAACCCTGAATAAACTGGTATCCTGTAGAAACCAAACTTTAAATAAAGTCTCAATGTAGTTAATCTTTTGTAAATTCAACCTGTATAAACCAAACCTCTGTTTATTCCGAACACAAAAATTAGTCCCAAGGAGATTAGGTTTAGACATGTTTCACTGTATTATGTACGTTCAACAATAAATATTTTCAAATTATTTTTTCAAACTTTAATTTCATTATAGAGAATCGAAGCTTCTGACAGAATATCAAGAAATTCTTAAAAATTAAATTAATTACAATCTTACCTCTGTATTTTTTCTAAGCTATCAGCAGCTGATCCTAACCCATTCTGAAAAAAAAAATAAAAAAATGCAATGTCAGAAAATTAATTATTAAAATTAAATTAAACAATCTGATAAAAACACATGCAGTCTTCAAAATCAATCGTAACTACTCGGCCATTCTCACTACCCTGCAAATAACCTTGTATGCATTAGGTGTATACATCGCACTACTTTTCACATGTCAGTTACATGAAAGTTTGATAAAGTTATATTTTAAACAATTTTCTACATTTCAATTAAAGTTTTAATTAGTTTTGCATGATTAGATTTTACTTAGTATGTCTTCCATATTGGATTTTCGTGGACTATATTTTTGTGCGGCTTAACTTAACTTAACTTCCGGCAAACAATTTAAGAAGAATTTCTACTATGTACGTACGAGGTTATTTGCAGGATAGCAAGAATGGCCGAGTAGTTACGATTGTCTTCAAAATAAAATTGCATTCATATCTTTAAGTTTCACTAGAATTAAAAGTGGTTTACAGGTTTTTTTTTTCTCACACTGCATAAATTAACTTTGAAAAATGATTCGATTTCAAAATACAATTATTTCTACTGATTTTAATGTCATTCAAATGAATAAATTACAGTCAGACACATTTTACATGTACAAAGTATTATTTTACATGACAAAAATAATCAATTACCTGAACTTTTCTAGCTACTTGTATTACAAGGTTAAATTTATCTGATAGTCCAAGATTATCATCCTCTTTTGACTGTGAAAGACAAAACAATGCAAATACAAGGTTATCTGACAATCCCTGGCTGTATATGATACATCAATAAAAACTTTATTTACTCATCTGATTGATTTAAAGGGTGAAAGAATCCAATCATAAGATGTGTGTTTATTTCAATAAACAGATGCAGTTTATTAATTTTTTAATAGGTAATCATGTTGTTATAACAATACATTATGATCGGGTTTCCTTCCTCTTTCAATTCAAATCGAAGGCACTCTCTCAAGAGTTTATCACTCGCCTGAATTAAAATGTGCTAACATACAACACACTATTATACTGATATCATGAGCTTAATTAAAATTCCACGTCCAAATACAATGTATTGCCAAAGATGGCTTTAAAAAATATATATATGTTGATTCTTCTGTAAAACAATGTCAAACATTGGTGGCCTTTATGATTTTGTGATTTCAAAGTAATATCTATTTGCTTTGCTATGCAAATAATAATTTCTTAATGCATATTTTCCTTGGTCTATACTTCTACTAGTTTACCAAGATGAAGTTCTCCTTTAATACCGTGGGGCTGTCGTGGTCGTGATCATATGATAGTTGGATTTATAACTACCTATGCAATCAGTGCCTATCAGCACTGCATCTGTGAGTTTGAATGCTGCCCATGGCTAGGTGTACTCGATACAACATTATGTGATATAAAGTTTGTCAGTGACTTGCAGCAGGTCTGTGATTTTCTCAGAGTATTACGGTTTTCCCCTCCAATAAAATTGACCACCACGATACAACTGAAATATTGTTAAAAGTGGCATTAAAGACGCTAACACTAACCCTAAATACTGTTGTTTACAGGCATAAAACTCACATTTAAAAATAGCACACATCCTTCAAAATTGCACACTTCAAACAATTGAAAAAACTCTACTGGCTTTTTTTCTTCAAAATTTGATTTGATAGACAATTCAGAACAATACAATATTTGAGACCTTATACTGCACAATGTATTTTACTTTCACATTTTTCAGACTTTTTGTTATAAAAATAGGATTGATGAGTATCATTGTTAATCCTAAATTTTATCAATTAGCTCATACCTTCAACTCTTCTACTGGTTGGAAAAAATTGAACTTTACTTGAAAACCTCTGAAAAAAGATAATTATCAGTTCTTCTATTATAAAATGTAGCTATACAAATCAAACAATTTACAAGACTTTCTCCAGAACTTTTCTATATTTAGTTTTTCTTAAGAATTTAAGTAAAAAACATAAATTTTCATGCTTTTTTCAACATATACCGTATTTCTTCTATTTAAAGCCCCCCTTCTAATTAATGCCCCCCTCCCTTATTCTGGCCTATAGAACATTTTGACTTCTAATTAACGCCCCCATTTCATAAAATGTAAACTCCACTTATCGGTACCTAATCAACAACACAGCGTGTAAGAGTTCCCAAAATAGTTACAGCGTGTGAGGAGTTTTACACATCACTAATCAGTAATAATTGTCCAGGTAAACAAACACGTTTTCTGTCAACATTAAAGAACTTGGCTGCAGCATGTTTTCCCTTTTCTTCGGCAAATTTAATTATTTTCAATTTAAAAGAAAAATTATATTTGTGTCTAGCTTTATTCTTAGATTCCGTTTTAAGTAGCAGTGGGTTTTAGTAAAGTTCTTAATTTTTCAATATCAGCAGCTTGTACACGGTAATTATAATCCTATATTGAAAAACTTGTTGCCGGTTACAGTTGCAAATATTTGCTACCTCTTTTAAGAAAAAAATAAATACTTTGCTGAGTTCGATGGGCACGTGTTCTTTATTTCCATCATTTCGAACGAGTTTCACAGCACAGTTGTCATTTGCATTATTTTCCTCTCTGTCACAACGACGTTTCTCCCTGATCTCGTATGTCCAGATTGATTTATATACGTGATAACCTCGAATAGAACTTTCAAAATTAAACTCCATTTGCTGCTCCATGCACGTTTCTATATGGAATTTATAAATTAAGATCAGACCAACCGAACACGCACCAATTAACCGATATCAGAGACATTTCATTAGGTAATGTATATTGACATAGCACGTGTATATTTCTATAGTCAAACAGACTATATTAGACAAACAGACATCAAATTAACCACATCTAATGGCTATAAAAGTCAGAAATTCGTTTCTCTAATGGACGCCCCCTATTTTAAAAATGTATTCGCCCCCGGGGCGTCTATTAGAAGAAATACGGTACCTGTAAAAGAAACAAATATGTATAGAAATATCTACAAGTTCATTAAAGATTTGCAAAGCAGCTATATCTTTTATTGAAAGAAAGAAAAACAGGAACACCATGCTTTTAACTTTAGTAATCTTGGATGGGTAATTTAAGACATTATTTGACAATGATTTTTTACTGGAATTATCTCCCCTTTTTCTTAATGCGAACTAATGTTTTAAAAGCAATCTACTTCTTTCTGTTATCAATCAATACTCAATTAATTTTGGTTATTCAATATATCTGTATTTCGAACCAATTTAAACCATTTCTATTTTGTATTATCTAACAACTGGAAAAAATATATACACTACTTACAGATGGTTTAAATAACTAATGATCATTCTAAAGAACAGACAGAATAATATCACAGACATAAAACATCCATTCCACACTGAAATCAGATACACCTAAAATTAAATTAAAAAAATTAAATTATATGTATATGGTGCATGGGAGATAACTCTAGCAATTATTAACATTTGAGTGAAATATAACCTTCTAGATAAAAAATATATGACAGTAATGATATGCTTAATTGACATCTTGAATGCACATTTAATTGATGATAAAATCCATGGTACTTCCACTTTTATACAATAAAGTTAAACTGTGATTATCTGAACCATAATAAGTCCCTCTAGAACTGATCAGATGAAAGTGTTTGTAAAATCTGATAACCAATTATTGGCAATCAAAGTAAGCTGTTAGATTTCCTAGTAGGCAAAAATGAAGGCCATTTTAAAATGAAATTTCCCTACAACCAATTTTAAGTTGGGTCTCAGCTATTTCTTGAATTTATTAAGTACAAAAAATGTATTCATAAAAACAGAAAGATATCAACAAGTATATTGGTGTTACAAGATTGAATTCATTGAATAAGATTGAGTATGTCTCATACAAACCAAGAATATAAGCAAGGAATAAGATGGTGTTCTCCACGCTAGTAACTGTTGTATCCCAGCAACCGTATCCAAGAATGGCTTCAAATCTGTTTCTAAAATAATGTAAACATATGATATACATGTAGTTACATTTGTAGATTTTGATTATTTGGATTTCATTTAGTAGTTAAAAGTGTTAAACTTTCTTTACAATTGTCAAAGTTCATTGGTAGACATAAATGTATTTCAGTGACTTACGTTCTTACAAATATAAACATCAACCGCATCGGTGGTGTAATGGTGAGCGTGCTTGCCTCAAGTGAGGTAGATCGTGGGTTCAAGCCACGGTTGGGTCAAACCAAAGACTAAAAATGTGTATTTGTTGCTTCTCCACTGAGTATGTAGCATGACGGAGTAATAGCAAAGACTGGTTGGCTCGCAATCAGGATAATGTGCCAGAGTGGAGCAACATGTATATCCGCTAACTGTTGTTGCAGTGAGCTAGCACTATAAAAATCCAATTAAGCATGTTGGTCTAGTAGTAAGTACAAAGTAAATGTTGTAGTCATCATCATCAACATGTAACTTGATCTTGCCATGAAACAGCTGAAAATTTGCTCATTTGGTGTTAAACAACAATTCTAATATGACGTCCTTCAAACGCTTCGAGTCCAAATTTGTGGTAAATATAATACTAATCTATGACCGATTAAATTTATGACGTCATCGACAATTTATAACGATATTTTACCAATTTTTACATATTACAATTGAAATAATTCATGGAAGCCATATGTATATATTGTTTTTACCACGGGTAGGCCTTTATGTCAGCTTTTTACCCCTCGCTAACGCTCGGGGTAAAATTTTGTGACATAAAGGTCTACCTGTGGTAAAAACAATATATACATATGGCTTCCATGAATTATTTCTTAATCACTCACACACACACATACAATATACATACACCGGTGTAATTGATGTGAACTTTCTTATAAATTAATAATTTATTAGTGTTAAATAGAATTTATCTGTAAAATATCTGTAAAAAGTCTTTCCTATTAATAATAAACAGAGTTTCAAAATACCATAAATATATTCACTTGCGATCGGAAGTTATCTAGAAGTAAACAATACTGTTCACTAACAAGTTATTAAGGTGATTTCCATTCAGTCTTGAAAATATTGGAAACTCCAAAATGGTATCCTCTATATCCTTCCAAAATTTACCATACATATACATGTATGTATATTGTCTATTCCATTCCAATGACTGTTACAGAAACCACTGTATAGGGCATTCAGAAGAAAGTTTTAAAAGTTAAAGTACCGCCATGAAGCATTGAAAACTTTATGACAAGAAGAAGAACAACAATAAAAGTATTGTTCCTAAAAAGTTTTAATCTACCTGATACAAGTTAATTTTCATGTAATTTCAATTTACATCAATAACCTTGTTTGTTAAATTTTAAAACAAATAACAATACCTGCACTTTGTTCAACATTGTGTATTTATTTAACCCAATACCCTCATTTTACCTAATTTCTTTTAAAAAAAGCAATCATATTTTGAAAAGCCATTATTATTACAGATATAACCACTCAGATAAGTGGAGTAGATCATGGGTTCGAGTCCAGGTTGGGTCACAACAGACTATAAAATTAGTACTTGTTGCTTCTCTGCTAAGTATGCAGCACTAAGGAGAAAGAGCAGACTGGTTGGCTTGGAATAAGGATAATATGCCCGAGTGGGCTAGCACTATATAAAAATTTAATTAAGCATGTTGGTCTAGTACAAAGCAGACCTCATCATCAAATCACTGAAAATTAACTTGTTTTCGCCATGACATAGCTGAAAAATTGCTGAGTTGGCATTAAACAACAATCACTCACTCACTCAATAACATCTACATGTGTTAAGTTTGTGTACAACACATCTTTGCTACCCATGGGTATATTTTTTTCTATCTTCTGCCGCCCAACCAACCAAATGAGAAAGACCACAAATTTCCTCTTCACTAAACAAAGGTAGACAATTAACAGAATTGCTATTACCGGTATTTTACCTGTTTAATACTTGTACTTACTAAATCTGTTTAAATTCTCTTTTAATCTACAAATATAAGACAGAATCAGTAATTTTTAAAAGGTATTGTAGAAAGTAAAATATAATAATGTTCCTGTGCTTTCATCTTATACCAGTTCAAACTAACCTTTGGTCTTTACACAGAAACATTTGAGACAATCACTTGTCATGTGATCTTTTATCAACAAGTTATAATTCATTACAGATAGTCACATGGCCCCCAATCGCTCTAAATCATATCCAAATGATATGAATAAAAATTGCTTAGAGGAACTTCTGAATATGATGAGGAGGACCTAAGGCAGGATCATACAAAAAGGTAAGTCGAGTATTTTCTGCAAAATAAACCTTTTTCTAAAAATCAAAGAATGTCATTCGACCCTTTTATAATTTGTCTTTATCTACTGAAAGTTTGCTGGTTGTCTTTTACGTTAATTCGTTGGTAGAACTTTTCTCCCGCAAACATCCATTGGGTTCTGAGATTTTTTATTCAATCAACGATAGATTTCTCGTATAAAACCATGCTTTCCTGTCATTTCTTTAGCTGGATCGACTGAAAATCACCCCTAGTTTTTATCACATCCCTCCACAATAAACAGAATTGCTCCTTTCCTGAAAAAACGGCACATTATTGACATGATATGATTTAGATGAACTAACTGTGACTTGGAGGAATTTGATGTGCCTTGGAGGAACTCAAAATGTCTGTAATGATATCACTTTCTGCATATAATATAAAAAATCGTCAATACTTCATCAAGAAAGCTTTTAAGATATAACTACATGTATAAAATATAAATATTTCTGTATTTTAAAAGGACTTATCGGTAATGTTATGAAACGAATTTTACGTTTCCTGATGCAAATTTATTTTTTCTCTCCTCTAATTGTAATTATAGTAAGTAATATGGTAATTGAGTGAAAACGATCACTTGCTAGGGTTTATAAACATATATATATATATATATACCCAGTCGTGTATTTTTTTTCTGTTTTTCGGTTCAGCATTTCTCTGACATTATCAGAACATCATGTTAATCTACATTGATGTATATGATCTATAATAGGGTGTGGTATTTTCGGTTTAACTGAAAGAAGTGTCTGTACTGTTTTAATGATCTTTAATATTTGCTTTTAATTGATTTAATTCTGTACTATATAAATCGTTTACTGGGTGGTGATTTTATCGGACTCACGGCAAAACGTGCTTTTCATTTCTTGGTCAATGTCTTTGGTTTTATTCTAGACAATTTGGATCCTTTTAACCTCTTTCCTCTAAAGGAGCCCATTGAGTCGAACCCTACAAGAAATTATGATTTGTTATACAAATTTGTCTGCTCTTCCAGGGCGTCTTGATTGACAATAGAATATTTGTTGTTGTTGTTGTTGTACATACTTAGGCAAAAATAGACAATTGACCAATAGAAGAAAACGTTAAGAAAGAAGAGATCCTTTTTTACTCTAACTTTTTCCGGAGACAAAATGAATTCTAACTTTGAATAATATTTTAATCCCAACATGATCAAGGCCGAAAATGAATTGGTTTGTGTCCTTAGCATTGGGTCTTTTTTGTTTTGAAGCATTATAACTGTTTTGTCTTGTTAATAAGTGTCAGTCTGTACTATATTTTAAGTTCCTCCAAGTCACAGTTAGTACATCTAAATCATATCATGTCAATAATGTGCCATTTTTTCAGGAAAGGAGCAATTCTGTTTATTGTGGAGGGGTGTGATAAAAACTAGAGGTGATTTTCAATCGATCCAGCTAAAGAAATGACAGGAAAGTGTGGTTTTATACGAGAAATCTATCATTGATTGAATAAAAAAATCTCAGAACCCAATGGATGTTTGCGGGAGAAAAGTTCTACCAATGAATTAACGTAAAAGACAACCAGCAAACTTTCAGTAGATAAAGACAAATTATAAAAGGGTCGAATGACATTCTTTGATTTTTAGAAAAAGGTTTATTTTGCAGAAAATTCTCTCGACTTACCTTTTTGTATGATCCTGCCTTAGGTCCTCCTCATCATATCCGGAAGTTCCTCTAAACAATTTCTATTCATATCATTTGGATATGATTTAGAGCGATTGGGGCTGTATAGTCAGGAGAATGCATTGTGCTTTTGATGGCATCCAGTGTAAATTTAATGAATTATTGATGATTTATAATTAAGAGTTGAAATATGCATTTTCCATTGGGTCAGAATACCTAATTGTGACAGAATTTCTCTTCTAAATTTTCAAGCATGTAATCTCTACATTCATACATGAACATTTTTTTTGGGATAACTTAATGGCAAAATGTTTTTCTCTATCATTTGAGTTGGATATAGTAAAACAGGACTCAGATAAATATTTTCACTTAGGAAATATTCCAGCTGAAACATAATTTTACATATTCCTATAAATTATTGTAAATAGGGTAATAACATTGTAATTAATAAGAATTCTAGTTAGTTCTCAGAAGGAAGAAACACAATACAAATCTTTCCTTGAGACAATTGGGATCTTATTAAGTATATGAAAGAGTAGGTCTTTAAAGCATGTCAGCTTAAAATGATAAAACAATGTTTAATATAAACTAACTGTTTCACTGTTAGTGGAGGTCCGTCTTGATTTTCTGGTTGGCTTTCAGGTTCCACTGTAAAATCATCCACAAAAGTGTAAATAGATTCAACCATGCTCTTCCATAGCCTGTCAAATCTTTTATTTTTTGGTGTTTCATATTTCCGTGATTGCTTTATTTTTTTTTCTTTTCCTGTGAAAAAAATAAAATATACTTATAAGTTTTGGAAATCCCTGAATGTGTAGTCTTGAATATGTCCATCAAAGAGATGATTCATGCCATTTAAAGTAATTTCAAGCATTTAAAGGTGAAATGCAAAGGTCATAACTTTTTTTTCAGATTTACACATTTTTAGATAGTGATTTTAGTACCTTGATAGAAAATCGTAATAATTTTCAATTTTCTCAAGCCGTTTGTGCAAAATTGTCAGGTAAAGTTAGTTACCTGCTTAAAACCGTGGGAAATATCAATCATGCTTATTCCCCTTTAAAAATCTCCTGTCATGTCGTCGTTCGTTTCATTTCTTCTTTTTTATGGGGACAAAGATAATCATACCATATCCCTTCTTTGTGTACAAAATGGTTGGGCGGGTGAACATTGGTAAATTTACTGTTATTAAAGCTAACGTTAAAAGGTTAAGAAGTATCCTAATTAAAACATTTCGCTTGTAAAAATATACTAAAATGAAAGAATAAATACTGTGGTTCTAGGATATCCTCCCGTGGGTTCATCGTGCATATGGGGTCTGTCTTCTTAACAGATGTGAAATATCAAACAGTTATTGCTGTGCCATGACGCGTTTTGGTATAAGACGGTGTGAACAAATTTCAAATTATTTTCAATTCTGACTTAAAATTTGTGTCTGTTATTTCAAATGTAGACCGTAAATATTATCAATTTAAACCAAAAAAGAGGTAGCCATTCAGATTTCAAAGCGGAGATGTACTCTTGGTTCATACAAAGGAGAGGTGGCACGATCGCATCCCCTTTTTTCTGTCAGAAAACAGTATTTCTTTACTTTGAAAACATTATTAGCCCCTCCCAATGCACCTTTCAATGTGGAAATTGGGTTACATTGCCCCTAGCTGCAACAATATCTTGCTGTCTAACACGTTGCTCGTTTGTTTTTTATGCTAAATAGACCACCAAATTTATAGGTATATTCGTGTAAAAAATTTGGCCATTGTCTTAGCTAGCAAGGATAACACAATGGCAAAACCCCGAATTTATTTATGCAGAAATTCTGAATAAAACCTCCTTGGCTCTGTTGTTTACGAGCAACATTTTTTTAGATATATTTCAAAAAAATTATTAATTCAAGTCGTATATTTATGCTGTATTTCGTTTTGTTTCGTTCATGTAGTTTAGGGGGCTCTACATATCCTCAAAAAAACAAAGCCGGACACTCGCCATATAATGGATCATTTTTGTTCTATGAGACTTGGTTTTGTTGTCTCACGATATTTATTAGGTACTTTAGGGGACTCGCATTATTTTCTATAACGAATGTTGTTGTCTTATGATATGAACCAGGTATATATGGTAGTGGGTCCCTAATGTACACCAAGGCATTATAGGGATCATTTACCTTGGGGGACTCACATCATTTTCTATGGTTAGTGTTGTTGTTTTATGATATGAATTGTGGATATAGGTAGTGGGTCCCCTAAAGTACACTAAGGCATTATAGGGATCATTTACTTTTGGGGACTTGCATTTTTTTTATGATTAATGGTAGTGGGTCCCCTAAAATCGTAGATATATATTATGAAAAGGATTTAACTTTTATTGAATTTTGTTTCTCTCGGAAAGGTGTAAAATGACCCTTTATGGGACGAGCCCCTTAAAGTAAACTTTGTAAATTAGGACTAACGTAAATGAAGGCTATAATGACTTAGTGTGTCACGGACATGAATTCCACATCTCGCTGTTCTCCATTCAACGATTACTGACAAGTCATAAGTAATACATTTGATGTAAAAATGCATTAAAGGGAGGAAAATGTGAAGGTAATAGTTCATGTACAAATAACCAGAGTTACTAGTATTTATCATTCATATTTTTTCCCTATACAATATTTTTTGAGAGAAGCCTATTTATAAATTCCCTGGTGAATATTGTCTAAATGTAAGTAAACAGCTAGAGTACAAAAATTCGGCATGTTTTTTTGTTTTTTTTTATTTCATTTCAAATTAAATGCTTTTGCTTTTGTTTTTTTTAATTTAAATGTTTTTAATATATTTTTTTCTATGTTGAATCGATGTCTGTGATGTCACTTTGGTCACTTCCATCATCAGAATATCGAGAAGCTATGTTATCCTTGTAGGTGCAGCAGACTGATAAGAACCGAATGACGTCATAGTCTTGGCTTACCAAGAGGAGATAATCATGTTAAACTTCGACAATAAACCATAAATTTACCTGTGTTTACAGATAAACGGTGACACACTTGGCATCGAAAATTTGTTTTTTTGGCATTATTTATGTATTTTTATCGAGTAAGGAAATAAAATCAAATACTCAAAACCTTTGCATTTCATCTTTAAAGATTTATTTTTTCATTTCAACCTACATGTATGTGAAACTTTGACATTTTCCCATAGAATCCAAGATTGAACGGTCATCTTTAATTTCCAACCCAAATAAAATATGTGATCTTTGGAAGGGACTTTAGGGCTAGATTGATATCACAGGCTTAGTTTTTTTCTCTCATGATATTCAACCAGATGTTATGTTTTGGAAGATATAGGCATATATGATGATGATTGAAATCAGCACCTATGCATCTACTGATTATCCATGCTCATTTTTTCATTGCTGTATCCAAAATTAATCTTAAATTGAAATCTAAAGTATGATTTGCATACATAATTCATTTGCTATTTATACAATAATATTGTGTTGTTCATGTTATATGCCGAAATATGTCCCAAGGTTAGAAGGCATATTTCGGCATATAACATGGACAACACAATATTATTGTTATTATTACTCTGAATGTCTTTGGTGATTTTAAAAAATGAAATTTGTCTAAAATGTATTGATAGTATAAAGATTGGCAAATAATATTCATTTAAATTCAAGAAATATTTAATTTCAACAATAAAAATGAACTGTCAAATATTTAATTCCCAAACCTGGAACTGGCCATTGTTTTGACAGACGACAGCATCAACGTTAAAGAAAAACGTATAATACATTGTAAATTGTACACTGTTAAAAGCGCTCAGGTGATCCTGTTTAGACCCCGCCTATTTAAATGACATAACATTGTTCTAAGCTCCGCCCATCAACATAGACTCCAACAATAGTACTATGCGAGTGCATAGTACAACGTTGCTATTTATTCTTTGTAAAATTATGTTTCGATAATATCATGTCAATTATAATGAAAGTTTCTTACATGAAGAGTAATAATAAATAATATTACATGCCATGCATCTGAAAGTAATGCTATCTTTACCTGTCTTTATAGACACATCCACCCATCCTTGGACACTATCAGAACTATATACACTTTGGTTATCATAGTCAACTTGAAGCTGTCTATAACAATAATATAATGTACAACACATTAGATATTTTATCACCATACAGGCACAGTTACACATGAATCACAGACCATGAATTATCATTTTCTTGTATTAACAAACAAAAGTGAAAGAAAGGGTGTTATTCAATGTCAAGTAAGCAATTTTTGAGTTACTTTACATGGTGAAATTAAATGATGGTGAAGTCTGCTAGACCAACGTGCTCAGATGGATTTTTTATAGTACTGTACTAGCTCACTGAATCAATAATCTGTAGTTATAGACCATTCTCTATCCACAGTTGTCATTCCCGCTATGCTCCATACACCTCTGTCAATGCTCATTTTACAAGATTTTTGTAAAATTTAGAAACAGTAAAAAAAAATGTACTTAAAATTGTTTTAATTATTGTAAATATCAATAAAGATGAAAATAAATCACTCATTTCAAATAAATTCTCTCTTAAAAATGATTTCCCCTCCCACTTCTTGGAGAACTATTTTGCAGAGGTAAAAATTAAAAACGATCAAAATCATTTTTATGAGAGAATTGATTTGAAATGAGTGATTTATTTTCATCTTTATTGATATTTACAATAATTAAAACAATTTTAAGTACATTTTTTTACTGTTTCTAAATTTTACAAAAATCTTGTAAAATGAGCGTTGACAGAGGTGTATGGAGCGTAGCGGGAACGACAACTCTGGATAGAGAATGGTTATAGACAAGTAACTCCACTCTGACACATTATCCTGTCTCCATGCCAATCAGACTTTGGTATCACTACTTTCTTAATGTCAACTTTATGTTGCATGCTTAACGGACAAGCAGCATAACCATTCTTTGCTTTGATATGTTCAGAATTGAATGAAAAATCTTCTACAATCGAAGTAATCATTTTGACAACTTATACGAATCCCAAAACCTTTACGGTTGGGTTTTATTGGTGCTTATATATATAAATACCCATTACATACATAGTGTGGTAGTACAAGACTTTGTATCAGGTTGAGTCTGTTGTATGAAACAGTATCAGTACGAGTCGCGATAGCGACGAGTTGTGATGCGGTTAGTTCACGCAACAGACAAGACCTGATACACAGTCTTGTACCACCACACTATGTATGTAATAAGTTTATCTAACATTTCAATAAAAATGAATTTTAAACAAATAGCAAGGGTTGAATTAAAATGTGTACAATACTCTGAGGGAGACTACATTTTGTGTATGACGTCATGTTATTTTTCCCGTTCATTCACCAACGTCAGGTTACTGTGTTTTGTCTCACATTCCAATGATATGACGTCATGTCAAAGTAGTTCGGCAAAGAACATCTCGTGCAATGTCGCGCCATTCTTTTATCACCACAGTGTGGTGATACAACATCTTGTATCAGACAGGAGACTTTCGTTAATTTCAAAGGAAAACGTATATAATGTTAGATAATCATCAGTTATTTTGACATTTCTCCTTTGATATAACTGAGTGATTTTGTCAGTATTATGGGTGCTTATAAATATAATTATCAGTTATTTTGACAATTCTCCTTTGATATAACTGAGTGATTTTGTCAGTATCGACAAACTATCTCTGATACTGAAAATTATCGGTCAGTGGGATGTCAAACACATAATAATGTTGCCGAAAAAAAACCAATAACAACACAGACATATCGAAAATCCGAGACAACTTGTCTGACATTCGGTCAGGCAATTTAGAAAAACTGTCTGACCAAATAAAAACCTAAAATGCCACCACATATTCCACATCCCCATTAAAAACTCATTAAGTTTGAGCTTATGAAGGGGTTACTGATTTTATCACTTTGGAAAAATTCAATGCATGTAGTGCATGTCATCACGTTTTTTTCCTCATTAAAGACTAACCAAGGTCGCTCTGTTTGCCATTTTGAGGAAAATTTCCTACCAGGACGATTTTTTTTCATACTCCTGTTTCTTTTTCTGTTTTTCATCGTCATTTTCAATTAGTTTCATTTTTTTCTCTGGGGTCGCCCCAGGATAGAATCTCAACAGTGAGGAATCGGTCATTGAAAGGACTTGACCAATCAAACACTTTCTCTCAAATCATGAATCTTTCATACCTAACCATGTCGGACCATTAAGTTCCGATTTTTGTTTACAAATGACAATGTACCAAGAAATTAGGTTTTAAGAACATACTTAATGAAGAATACAAACTTTATCAACCTAAATCAACTACCATATGATCACGACCACAACAGTCCCCTCTCTGAAAATATAACAGCTGCAAATACACAGATTTTTTTTTTATCATTTACAGTTGTATATAAGTACATACAATGTATTGCCTCCTGCAAGAAGTAAACTCAATAACATAAGCTGTGAAAGGTACTTATTTGCATGGGTAGATGTAAATCCAAATGCAATACCATCATAGACAATAGACTCTGCCATGTCTGTGATATAGATATAGTGACACACATGCGTGTTACATGAAAATAACATGAACACGAGAGAGAAAAAAAATCTTTTTAAAACAAACTTTTTATAATTACTTATATTTATCTTCTAATCTTCTGTATCTGTTCCTCTCAATATCTATCTCAGTCTTTAACCTTCCTAATGAGTCTTTGTTTTTATAACCTTGAAGTTCTGATACTACAAACAGAAAGCTAACATATAAATTATAAATTAAATAATAAACATTTACTATAGAAATTAGTTAGTCCTATGTCAGTATATGCATAATATCATAACATGGGGGTCGTCGTGGTCGTGATTGTATGGTAGTTAGATTTACATCCACCAATACAATCAGTGCCGATCAAGGTTTAAGTTCTTAAGGTTGATTCACACCTGTGGTAAGATGTATTTGATAGAATTTTGTGTGTGTCTAAAATTGAATTTATCAGTGGCTGACCTATGTCACTGGTCATATCCAGGTACTGCAGTTTCTGCACCAATAAAACTGACCACTACAATATGATTGAAATATTGTTGAAAGTAGAAAAATGTAGCATTCAACACACCAAACAATGCTTAATCCATAATACAAAAAGGTTTTCTGGCATCAAATGAAAATATATGATATAATTTACCATTGTAAATGTATTTCAATTTTGCAAGGGAGTCAACAATGTTTCCTCTTAAATTGCTACAAGTTGGTCGGAAAAAAAAACTTACCAAGGATCTGGTTATCTATTGTTAAAGTCACCAGTTGCTCTTCTAATTGTTTAAGGTGTTCCTCATATACTTCATAACTGCTTGCATCCATATTACATACCATTAATCTGTAAAAAAAAATCTTCTAAGATTTATAATCCGCCATTAAAATTCATTTAATGATCTTAAATGTAGAGAGAAGACAACGTTTCATATTTTTTGTGGTTTATGATGTAATATTGATTCTGACTTCAATTACCATAATCTTGTGACAACAGAAAAACTTCTACGCCAAGGATACAGTTTTCGGAAATATTTGAAAAGTTTCACAATTTTTTTTGTTATCGCAGCATTATTAAGATCTTGTATATAAATATAATTCTACATTCAGACAAGGATTTATATTTAATATATAAATCCTTGATTCAGAGATCTGATAAAAAAAAGTCATATTTCCAATGCATGTTTTTATGGCGATGTAATTAAAGAAGCTAACATTTAAACTGGTAAAATCCTGGAATTAAAAATCTTATTTTTAAAGGCTATATGATTTAGCATATAGTTGACTCTTTGAGTAAGGTTTACTTGGCTAAAAATATAGACAAGTAAATCTGGTGGTACAGATAGTAGATCCAATTAGCAATTAAATCAGTACCGGGGTACATACATATTTCATTCCATTTTACATTAATATGTTATGTTAAATATTTGATTCCAAGAAATTGATGATCTATTTATTCTTGTCTCCCATGACGACAAACAATTTCTTTAGATGTTTATGACAATTGATGATAAATATGATAGAGGTACGAGCTATATTTTTTATCCTATGAGTAATGGTCATTACATTAACCAACAGATTCAACCTTCTTATCTAGAACTTAGAAGTACTCAGTAGGACGTAGCCCGGGGTTCTATGGTACCGCGGTACTTAATGTTTAACGTCTGTGTAACGTAACAAGTTTTCGGAATTAATCCAAAAATGTTATATTTTATTCCCCGGTGTAGAAACCAATTTTCCCCCACAATTCATTTTATTCTTTGAATTTGTTTAAAAATACGTCACCACTTTTCCCTATGACAACACCGATGTACCTCCCAGAAATGGTTTCCTATGATATCGCGGTAATTGCAAAATTAATGTTATGGGACACAATGTTTGACAAATCAAGACATGTTTATAAATACTAAATCAAGGTGAATATCTGGCAAACTTATACCATAAAGAAAATCTTGATAATTTATCACATTTTTTAAAGTAAAGTTTCTTTGAAATAACAAATGTAACGAAGTTGAGTCAATTTGATGTAACGTTACGTTGGTTAATATGTTTTCATAGCTTAATTTTTGCATCAACTTTGTCGGTCTAGAAAGTAACTAAAAATAGCACCAAAAATCCCAAATCGGGTTGAAATGAAACGTAAACAAACGGACGACATTTCTAAAAAAATAGCAGACGAATTATGACAACTATGGTTTAATTATTGGACATTTTACAAAGTATGGTATCAGGGTAAAATAAAAATGTCCGCTATTTCTAAGGAAAAGATAAAAATACGTGTACTTACAAAAATTCAAGACATTTGGACAGAATGACCAGACGATTCGATAAATGTGACTGTTGTGTTTATGAATATATAAATAGAAAAACCGGTAGGTGGCGCTGCAGTGCATAGGAACAGACAAAATAAATACCGCGGTATCATAGAACCCGCGGTACCATAGGAAGGGAGTATATTTAATATAGACCTTTTCAAATCAAATCAAATCAAATAAGTTTTATTTAAAGTCGAAATATCTATAACACATAACATAAGCTCTAGTGAGCTTTTTTTGAATCGACTTTTCATTTTGTGTGCAATTTACAAGTCTCGATCACAGGCGCTTGTGTAGAGTCAAAAATATGCTAGCTATGTACCTAAAATACCACAAGGCCGGACTCACCCCTACTACCCCTGTCACTTCAATCGCTATTTCCCCTGTCAAAATGTCGATAGGACGCAAATCGCTTACTAATTTGCGTAGTGAAATGATTTTTCTTCAAGGAAAACCCGTTTTTGTATATCTTCCTACCATCTACACCCCCATACTGACAGATAATCCTCAGATTTTGTTGACAATGGACACCTAAGTGGCAGCAAAGCGAAAGTAGGTCACGTGCGACATATTTCCGCCTTTCGGTCGTTCTCGGGTTTTATCATTGCCTTACGAAACATACCTGAGAAGTTCAGAAAGAAAAGTTCGGGGAAACGTAATTATATATCAGTATTGTTACTGTATAATTATAATGTTTTTTAAATACAATTATTTCCTATGCCTTATTTTTAGTATTATTTGCATACCAAGAAGCACTGAAGCTTTCATTCATTTTGTCAGTCATATTTTGGCGTCTTGTAATGTTTCTAGTGTTTAGTAATTATATGATAAAACCCGAGAACGACCGAAAGGCGGAAATATGTCGCACGTGATCTACTTTCGCTTTGCTGCCACCTAGGTGTCTATTGTCAACAAAATCTGAGGATTATCTGTCAGTATGGGGGTGTAGATGGTAGGAAGATATAAAAAACGGGTTTTCCTTGAAGAAAAATCATTTCACTACGCAAATTAGTAAGCGATTTGCGTCCTATCGACATTTTGACAGGGGAAATAGCGATTGAAGTGACAGGGGTAGTAGGAGTGAGTCCGGCCTTGTGCCAGTTGTGGTATTTTAGGTACATAGCTAGCATATTTTTGTCTCGATCTGGGACTGTACTACAATACTGATGAAAAGTATAGAAAAAGAGGTGATTACCCCCACACTGATATAACTACATCTTCTGTTGTTTGTTACCTGTTTTTGCCTTTACAAAAAACATGTGACACAATGGCGTTGTTTGTTTACAAAAATTTGTTCTGGTACCTGCACTTAAATTCTCATCTGCCTTCGAAATCAACAATTAGCTGGTACCAGATATGAGATGATAATAATATACACACAAGTACGGAAATGTCAATCCGGTGGGTTTTTTGTTCTTTTTTATGTTGTTCTTCATCTATTTTATGTCCTCAAGGATAATAATCTTCTTCTTCCTCTTTAGGTTTACAGCAATCTAATTAAAATTCGATCTTTAATTGCTCCCGGTTTGGTTTTGTCGCGCATAAAGTTATGTGCGACATAATCGGGAGCAATATTTAAAGATGATTATTTATTGTTGCATGCGAGGACAAGAGTAAATTTATAAACAATATTTACAACCAAATAATTAAATTAATTAGTGTAATCAAGGATTTAAATTTACTATGCAAATCCTTGGTGTAATATAAGAGGTTGTATATATAGGATATGCCAAAGAATGTGGAAAGACTAAATTGAAAAAAGTAGTCGCTCATCGGAAATCTTAGGAAAGCTAGCTAGCTGTGGATAATTCAAAATATATTAGCTAAATAGGCGGTTTTCAGAAACTTGAGATAATGCTGGAAAACCAAAAGTTGAATAATCAGCCGTGGTGGTCATTTTGGATTTAATCATTGACGGGTCAACGGAGAAAATTTGGGAATGAGACCACACAAGGACTATTTGGAACGCATCTGGTTTCATTCTATCAAGTGGCCCTGAACTAGAAGAATTTTTTTTTTCAAAGATTTCCAATTTTCCAACCAATCAGTTCTAGCTAATGCAGCCATATTGGATGTAGGGAAAGGTCATCAGACATAATTTTGGAAGAGGACCATCCCGGGAGTATTACATCCAAGTCTGTTCTAATTTGGCCAAGTGGTTCTTGAAAAGATCAAAATGTGTTAACGGACGACAGACGCCCAGACTTGGCAGTGATGGGAAAAGCTTACTTGAGCTAAAATGAAAAGGTAATCTGACTCATCCTTTAAATCGAAGGAAACATTAACACTGAAAAAAAAGGGCAATTTTAAATGGTCCACAAAACATTTTACAGATAACAATAAATACTGAGCAACACGGACCCCACAAATAAAACCTCAGGTGATCCGAAAGGGTTATCAGTTCCCGTTCCACAATTGACACCAGTCGTGTTACTCAGAGTAGGAAACAAATCCGGTGGATTAAGTCACATTCGGTGGTAGGTCTTTTAACGACGACAGTTTGGTTACTGATTCCATCCAGTGTGGCAACGGAGGAGTTGCTAATTGATAATAATAGAGGGGCGACAAGGCAAGACAGACTTTTGTCCACCCTGCCGTTTCAGGCTACCGTCAGGTGGACAGCCACACAAGAAGTAAATAATTTGAATCCTTTTGCATATGCAGAGTCCTATATGTCATCATGATCCGGTGATGGAGTGGTCGAATATTAATGCTCCCTTTTGTGACCAGGACGGGTTACGATTTTGCAGGCCAATGGCATGGGCTACAGATAATGTGAGGTCCCATTGATAGACTGGTAATTAGCAAAAGCATGAATTTCGGAATCTTGAAATCAGTGTATAATACAATATAATGTCAACATTAGGTCAGCAGATGTGGTGCAAGTGTAACACAAAATGAAAAGAGATGGTCGAATTCCGATATTTTCAAAACTAAAATAAGTTTTTGAAATATTAAATTTATTTGTCAAGGCTAAATCATATAAAAAGGAAGATAGGCATTTGCAGATATCTATATTGGCTTGACAGGTTTACACAATGAAACACTACTATAAGACTTGATATGAAGATATCAGAGGCGGATTTAGAGGGGGCGTGTGGGGCGTGCGCCCCCCCCCTAAAATTCGCAAAGCATATGTTATACAACGTTAATTAAGCAGTTCAACAAAAAAAAAATTCATGAATGGCTGACTCGTGACCTGTAGTAAAATATTCCTACACATTGTAAATACACGTTGGGTGTGTTCGCTGAATCATATATGGATTGCTGTCAGTAGTTCAACGATTATTCCATTCTGATTGGTTCCGAGGTACCAGACATCTACTATTTTCTCACGCTAATTAAACATTATTTCTTCAGTCAATTTTACAACTATAAGATTTTCTGAAAACCAAATCTTTGCAGATCAAAGCATTTAGTAAACTTAAATCCTAATACTGATGTTCTTTCAACATCAGTATCATTCATAAGGGACGGCCCATTTAACTTCCAGGAGGGGGAGGGGGGGGGGGGGGGGGGGGGGGGGGGGCTATGTTTTTTTTTCTAAAAAAATATTCTGATTCCCAATGTTGCTGAAAAAATATTCTGATTTTGGTGGAGGAAAACAAAAATTTTGATTCAGTTTTTGTCATATAATCTAATGTTGAATACTGGAAAAAATTTCGCGCTTTTCGAGACAAATAAAATAAATATTCTAACTCTCGTGTTGTCCGGAAAAATATTTCTGAACGAAATAAAAACAAGAACGGTCGAATCATACGTTTTCAATAAATGAATCAAACTACGAAAAGAAAAGCTTCATCCGGACGGGCAGTATTAACTAGAACCACCCGAAAGGACAAGCACCGAAAGTACAGTGAAATGAGGAATGCGTTAAAACTAGTAAACCAATAGTTCTTTGAAGGGTTAAAATATCGTGATCAATCAGTCATGAGTTGAATAATTCGCATCACGGTTGTTAAAAAAAAAGTTTTACTTTAGGTTCTTATAATCTGACAAAAACATACTGCTAACAATTATCCGACAAAATTAAGACTCAAAGTCAAGTTTTTTTGGTCTGATAAAAATGGTGTGATTGGTTCAAAATTGTCGTTCAAATAAATGTCTGTAATTCCTCAAACCCCCAGAGCTTCCGGGGGGCTTGACACCCCTGGCCCCCTATCGGGGCTCTGCCCTGGACCCGCTGGGGACCGTGTGCGGTCCCCAGCGGGCCCCAGACCCCTCGCCTACTCACGCCCCCCTAACCACAAATTCTGGATCCGCCCCTGGATATGATTGATTAATTGATTGATTAATGCTTAACGTCCAGAGAGCAATATTTGAACTTTATTCAGGACGAGAACAAGTCCAATAATATAGACAAACTAATGTAGAAATGAGGGAAGGCCGGAAGAGTCAACCGGGTCAACGACTTTTGACTGCCAATGAAAAAGCATGGAGAGTAGGATAGGACAAGAAATTTAGTCATTTGTAGCGGCTACAAAGCGATCTACTCTTTTCCGAAATCTTCAAAAGAGGTTATAATTAGCGTGCTTGGAGCGTAGAGCTCTCCAAACACGTTACCCACTACGGTCCAGTCAGGCTTTACGTATTATAACGATATATCAAAAAGAGCCATATTTCTCGCCACATGTAAATTTAGAGACACTATAATGATTAAACACGCGGCACATTGATGTCGAAGTGAATGTTAACCATTTAGACAATTTGCTTTAAAAATATTCATAGCAAGAGAGACACATATACAGTGCAGCGAATAAGATATATTTATACAAATGTATTCATATACAACACAGAGCAATCATTCCATTTTAACGACCCTCCCAAACTTGTGTTGAATAAATCAAATAAGTTTTATTTAAAGTCGAAATATCTATAACACATAACATAAGCTCTAGTGAGCTTTTGAATCGACTAATTGAAGTGTTTACATATTTCCCTATAGATCTTTGAAGGCAAAATGGGACCATGTGTCTTCATAAAGCATCGATGTCATCCATCGGACAGCTCATTTTATTGAAATATGTAATTCTATGTTAAAATGTACTTTCAACTGACCAACGTTCTTCCGTTGCGAAATTGTCTCCTAAATCTGCATTGACAATAATGTACACAGTACGCGATGTGTACCAAGACTTGTTATAAAATGCAGAGTGACACAATTGTTTTTTTTTATACATATTTTATATTTATCCACAAGCTAAATATAGTATTAAATGACTATTTACTAACTATATTACAACTCTTCCCTATGATGAGCCGTCTGTGTGGTATAATGTTCATCTCAAACATAATAGCCGTCTGTGTGGTGTAATGCTCATCTCAAACATTATAGCCGTCTGTGTGGTGTAATGCTCATCTCAAACATTATAGCCGTCTGTGTGGTGTAATGTTTATTGTGCTCATCTCAAACATTATAGCCGTCTGTGTGGTATAATGTTCATCTCAAACATAATAGCCGTCTGTGTGGTGTAATGCTCATCTCAAACATTATAGCCGTCTGTGTGGTGTAATGCTAGTAGTATATAGGGACAGCTCAAACCGCATTTGAGGGGGTGCTATGAGGGGGTGCCGGAAGTGATCGTGTGCGCAGGCGCGACCGGAAGTTGCATTAACCGGAAATGACGTCACCGGAAGTCGTGAACCGGAAATGAAAGGGAGATAATTTCCCGCGTTTTTTTCCCCGCGTTTTTCCCGGAACTCCTCTAGATTCTAGGTACGAACAATGGAATTGTGAATCCAACCAATCGTAGCCCTTCTGATATTTGAATCCCACCAATCGTACCCCGTCTTTCTTCGAATTCAAATCCAACCAATCGTAGCCCTTCTGATATTTGAATCCCACCAATCGTACCCCGTCTTTCTTCGAATTCAAATCCAACCAATCGTAGCCCTTCTGATATTTGAATCACACCAATCGTACTCCTTCTTGCTTCGAATTCAAATCCAACCAATCGTCGGCCTTCCATTGTACGCTCGTCTTTTTGAAAAAATCATTTCTACTCCAGCTTTGATATTGACAGGACGTGTTTATCTTGTGGAGAATTTATATTCGAACAAAGGTAAGCATCTCAATCCTATTATACTATTTTAATCAAATTAATTCATGTAGTTGATTTTTAATTCAGAAAACATTTTATGAAAAAATCAATAGTATGATGATCGTGTTGTGACATGTTTCCCGTTTACACGTTTTAATCAATTTACTTTAAAGTATCTTAACCCGTTCCTTTTCAGAATACAAAGAATAGATTAAAGAAAACGAGGAAAATTTACATATTGCTAAAAGGTAACGTGTTTTGGTTTTTTTTTTACTTTTAGTATAAATTTTTCAGAATTTAAAAGAATTCAAGTCCGATTTATTATTAATGTCAGTTCTTATTCGATTTTGTTTGATAGAAAGTTTTAATATTAAGGTTGGAAAAGGAAATGTTTTAATGCGTAACTTAAAGGTTCTGGTCGGAACTGAGGATTTTCTTCACAGATTAGAATTAACGTTTCATCTGTTTTTACATTTAATAAATTTTGCGTCATTTTTTGTCGACATGTTGTTGACTATTCCTTGTCTACGTTATACATATTTGTCATCCAATTTTTAAACTTGGATATTTATCATCCACTATTTTCATTCTATTTCAGAAATACAGTTTTGTTATACAACGCAGTGTGTGTGTGTGTGATCACGGAACATTTATTTCAAGGTACAGGTAAGGCGATTTATTTTCTTTTTAAATAATTCTCATGAAATATTCATTATCAAAATGGTTATAGTTTGTCGTTTTAACAAATAGTTATCAGCACAAAGGATTTTCAAATTTTAATGGCATCAATCGATTTTCGAAGACAGGTGCTGTTCATTGTTGACTGCCTCTAAACCCAAACAAAGGATGCATTCATGTATTTTCTTCACACTATGCAAAAAGGTATTAGTCGATGGGGGTAGTCGCGTGCTACAACGCTTCATCGATTTCAAAACCAAACAAAACTTTTTAATATTTTCTTTTATCTTTGCTACAGTTTTTTACTTTTAGTATGAATTTATTTTTTACTACATATTGTTATAATTTTAAAAGAATTCAGTGATTTAATGTAAAGCATTTGTATCAAGGCAGGTGGTATATAGTCTTATTAATTGCATTCAGTTCTTTTTCGCGTAAAGTTGAGCAGGTGGTCTTATTAAATATCCATTGTGTTTCAGATTCAACGAAGATGGATACATTAAGATTATTCATAGACAAACCATAAAAAAATAAATTTACGTTTTCATAATCTACACTCCGATGAACTCTAGGTGATTTAAAGTATAAACATAATACACAAACAAATCGATACCAAGTATTGCTAAATTGATTTCAACCGTACCCGACTGTTAAAATATGCAGATTATGTTAAAAAACAACATATTTTTTTGTATACGTGTGCTGTAACTATATTCGAAATATTTGGTGGGACTTATTAATAGAAAATTCCTGTTTAGAACTTTATGTTGAAATAAATAGCATTTTTTTTTTTTTTTTTTTTTTTTTTTTTTTTTATTATTATCAAATATAAACATTTTAACAATTGGCTTTCATAAGGTAAGTCAATATATTAATTGGATTTTCGAATACCTTTACACCTGTATTATACTTTATGCTTACAGATGCAATCTGAACACAAACTCGCCCTAACCAAAAATTACGTGTTGTTGGTGAATGAAACCCCGGTTGATGACATATTGGACGAACTCCGTCAACAACAGATAGTAAACGAGGAGCAGCGAGAATTCATTGCTCGACAACCCACCCAAAAAGGAAGGACTAGGGCTCTCTTAGAATTATTGCCCAGAAGGGGACCCAAGGCGTTTCACGCTTTCTGCTATGCTCTGTTGGCCCGTCACAAGAACGAGTTGGTATCGGTGCTAACCGGCCCAGAAAAAGAAGACATGGCAGTGTGCTTCCCAGAACATTCCAGTTTTCATCTGGGTGGAGAAGTGTATCTGAAGGCAGAAAAAGAAGAAATCACTCTTAAACAAGGAGCAATAGAAATGTATTTCCCCTTGATTCGTTGGAAAATGTTTGAAACGTATTTGGAAGACGTGGACGAAGCGGTCGAACAAATAAGAAATAACAGATATTCTAGCGTGATAGAACATTTGGGTGGAAACGTGTACCTGACTGTAGATAATAACGATACAACTGACTGTTGTGTAGATATAAGATATCGCTGGTGCTCTCCCATCGACAATAAGATGTACCCCACACCCCAGGGACTGTCTCTAACATTCGAACAATTCGATAAACTGAAGGACGTAGCCAGGGAATTACTGGATCTCATTCCCGATCTGAATACGACCCTTCCTTGTTACATGTCCCACCAAAACGTAGAGGGAGCTATATATTGTGGTGAATGTAATCCCAACGGACCCGATTTCGACTAGGCGTATCTCTGGCACATTCCGACAAAAGTGACATTAGTATTTGGGGAACATATCATAAAGGACAAGACGCAATATAATGGAAAGGACGCTAGAAATGTCACATATTGTATTAGATTAACAGTACAAACAAAGGATCGGCAGTTCAATACTACTTTGTGTCTACAATCCCGTTAGATATTTAAATCCGTGATATATAAACTGTAAATAATAGACTGTTTAAGATTTTAAATAGTGTAAATAGTTTTAAAAAAATGTTTACCTGTAAAGTTCTAGTTGAATATAAAGGAAAAAAATATTTAAATTGAGGTCAATAACCTCGTTGATTTTCTTTTAAATTGATTGTACATTGTTGTATATATTTGTATTTATTAAATAATTGAAATTGTATAACGGTGTTGGGTCTTTTATATAGATGATCAAAGATTGTATTTGGTGTTGAACGCTACTTTCAGTTATATCGTGATCAACTATTTTATTTGGTGTTGAACGCCACTTTCAGTTATATCGTGGTCAAATATTGTATTTGGTGTTGAACGCTACTTTCAATAATATCGTGGTGGAGGAAACTATCGACCTAACGCAAAGTCATTGACAAACGTATTTCAAAGATGAGGTGTCTAGACGGACATTATTTGATCTTATCTTGAAAACCGATCACACAGAACAAGAGTTTGAAAAAATACCAAAGGGGTAATCAAAATCAAAGGACAACAACATACACATACAACAAAGGACAGCACATTAAAGTACAGAGTATGAGCCCCACAGGGACGGCACATTAAAGTACAGAGTATGAGCCCCACAGGGACAGCACATTAAAGTACAGAATATGAGCCCCACAGGGACAGCACATTAAAGTACAGAGTATGAGCCCCACAGGGACAACACAACGGTCACGTCAAGTTTAAAACAATGGCGTGATCAAAAGCCTATGAAAACAGAAAAAGGGCAAATAGATATCATTCAGACATGGACAACGATAGAGTACAGACATATAGAAGGATTGTGTCTACCATGTTCAATGACGGTGTTATCAACATGGGTCGAGTGCTAGTGTTATTTGCCTTCACGAGTCAAATGGGGCAACAGTACCCCACCGATGCATGGAAGTTTTGGGACATTTACCATGCCGTTCTTAAAGGGACAGGATACGAATACTTCAATCGATCGCTCATCCACCAATCAGAATAGAGGAAAAGGAACCAATCAGAAATCTCCATTTCATAAACAACTGACCAATCGAAACACAGAATGACTGTCCAATCAGATACAACGTTACGAAAGAAATCGACCAATCAGATACGTCGTTACTATTATTCACCTTGGATATAAGATGATGTAACTAAACCTCTGCGTCATTTACTGGCTGGAACCCGCAACATGCCAAGTCAAAAAGGTAAAAGAGCCAAGGTCGTTCAGATGACAGAACAGCAGCCTAAAACCCCGCAGATAATTGATATCGTAGAGATGCAACCAACTGCAGATATCGTACAGAGTCCACCGACACAAAACGGCTCACAGACGCCCGATACCGCACAAATAGAAGACATCTTGCAGATGGCAGCCCAGATGGTCCACATTCAGCCTCTCAAACGAGCCCTGGGAGGAAACATATACTTGGAGTTAACAGAATGGAACGGATCCAAGAGAGTAGACTTACGATTCTGGAAAGATGCCACTGTCCCTACGAAAGAAGGAGTGAGCTTACATTTGGATCAATGGAAAGCCCTGTGCAACATGTCGGACGTCATAGACGATTTGCTTACCAGAGTCATAGAAAAAGAACCAGTAGAGTGGCGATACCATATCGGAAACGACGTTTTCGTGACGATCAAGGCACCGTTTCCCTTCGTTCACATCAGAAAGCACTTTATCCCCGCCGATGAATGGACCTACCGTCCTACCAAGAGAGGTGTGGCTTTACACTTTGGAGAATGGAAAGAACTGAAACAGATCATCCCATTGTTGGAAGAAAGAGAGCCAGAACTGAGACAGTTAGTTCCCTTGTACAGAACAGACTTGTAAAATAAAAGTTAGAAATGTATTATTTGTTTGTTATAAATATGCCCCCATCTACCCTAATTCAGTCAGTCGTATACAAACCGTCAAAGAGGAAAGACGTGTTTTACGAGATGTCTTCAACATGCCCCGTATGTAAACTGAAATGTTCGAGAAAAGATGTCATGTTGAGACATAAAAGAAATAAGCATGGAACAACTCATCCGTATCCACAGAGCAGTGATGCGTATCCGCCGCTGAGAGAGGGATATACGCCGCCGCTGAGAGAGGGATATACGCCGCCGCTGAGAGAGGGATATTCGCCGCCGCCGCCGCAACCGCCGTCGTCGCCGCCTCGGCCGCCGCCGCCGCTGAGAGAGGGATATACGCCGCCGCTGAGAGAGGGATATACGCCGCCGCCGCCGCTGAGAGAGGGAAATACGCCACAGCCTCTGCCGCCGCAGCAGCCATACTCACGGAGTAATGAAGAAGAACCCTATTATATTTTGAAAACCAACAATCCTTACACATTTTACGTTCCAGACGGATACGATCCCGATCATTTCATGCCGTGGGTCCATCCATTTACCAGTGTAATCTCGGGACCAACCGGAAGTGGAAAATCCGTCTTTGTCAGGAGATTCGTACACAATATCAAACACATGATGACCCCAATACCAGATCGCATCTTGTGGTGTTATGGAGAATACCAGACTTTATACGGAACCGTAGATGGGGTGGACTTTCACCAAGGATTGCCGGACTTGGACACCCTCGACCCTAGAAAAAAACATTTAATCATCCTAGACGATCTCATGGACGAAACGGATCAAAGAGTAGCTTCTCTGTTTACGAAGAAGAGTCACCACAGAAACATCAGTGTCATGTACATCGTTCAGAATCTGTTTCATCGAGGAAAACACCATAGAACCATAAGTCTCAATGCCCATTACATGGTCGTCTTCAAAAACCCGAGAGACGTATCGCAGATCATGGCCTTGGCGCATCAAATGTATCCCCAAAGGACGAAATACTTTTTGGAAGCCTACACAGCAGCCACTGCTCGACCCCACGGCTATTTAGTCATCGATATGAAACAAGAGACACCGGACATCTTGAGACTAAGAAGTCATATCTTTCCCGGTGAGGAACAGAAAGCGTACGCCGATATTTAGTTATATATCCCAGTCTATCCAAGATTAATTCAGTTTTACGAGAGATGCGGAAGCAGTAACATGGTCTCTCAGCGCTTAAAGAAACACGCCAACGAGTTAGTGTATTTACAAAAAGCAAGACCGTGTATTCGTAAACACCTCATCACCAAAGCCGATCGCAGTCTCGTCGACTGTCTGTGTGAGTGTGCCGATAACATTTTAAGAGGAAACGTCCCGTTAACTAAACCGCAGAAGGAAAAACTCGCGAGAAATAAGGCCGGATTGAGAGCACTGACGAAAAGATCGGTCTCTCTCAAAAAGAAGAAAGCGATCTTACAGAAAGGTGGATTTTTGGGATCCCTACTAGCACCGATTGCCTCTGTAGTAGCACCGTTGCTCTCTACTTTGCTTCAATGAAGGAACTAACCTTAATGAATAGATACCATCAGACTCAAGGGCGGCCAAAACCTCCAGTGGAACAACGTGTGAAAGTCATGGACACCTTGGATAAAAAGATGGAATCCATACTAGAAAGAGAAGACCTGTCGACAGACGAGCGTCTCAAGCTATACGACCAATCGCTCACTCGATATTTGAACGTCCACGACGATTACAGGCCCAGACCCGTGGTATCTAAAGTGTCGACATCACCACCCGCAGTGATCGAAACGGAGACAAAGGACGTGATAGAAGAGGAAATATTGGAAAGCGTTCCGAAAACTATGAAAACCAAGGCCGAGCTATTGGTACGGAAAATGAAAGCAGACCCTAACATTGCCTGGAGCGAGAAAGGGGAACTGAAATACAAGGGAGAAACCGTCAGAGGGAGTAACGTGGTAGATTTAGTGAACGACGTGCTGCGCAAAAGGAAATACTTCAATCCACAAGGATGGGAAACATTCGGAGAAGCCTTACGAGAAGCAAATGTTCCACAAGATTTGATTGGTCACGAGGACCGCTGGAAATACATCACTCAGACGAAAAGAACACCGAGATCTCGCAAGCGACAACAGAGTCCCTCCCCTATTAGACCGTACTCCCCAAAAACACCAAGAAACAGAAGGAAAGAAGTCAAGAACTGGGTCGACTTTTAAAACGGAGGTTGAGACCACGAAGGGGGCAGTTGTAAACATGGAGTCGACCTATTATAATGTAGTTGCTCCCGCTAGTTATGTCTACAGACAGACAAAGGAACTGAATTTACCAACCGAGTATTTCAAAAGTTTCTCAAGGAACACGACGTGCACTTCTTTACCACTTACAACGAGGAGACCAAAGCCAGTATCGTTGAGCGTTTTAACAGAACATTGAAAACCAAGATGTGGAAGTATTTCACACACAGAGAAACCCTTACCTACGTAGACGTTCTATCCGAGATGGTCGCATCTTATAACCACACCGTTCACAGAACCATAGGCATACCACCGGCAGAAGTCACGTGGGCTAACCAAACAACGGTGTCCAAGAGGCTATATGGAAGAAAGGGACCCAAAAAATCGTGCAAATTTTCTCCCGGAGATAGAGTGCGACTCAGCAAAGCCAAGCGTACGTTCAAGAAAGGATATTTACCCAACTGGACTGAAGAATTGTTTACGGTAGTGAAATGTATCGAAACCAGACCCCCGGTATACTTAGTCAAAGACGACCACGGTGAAATTCTAGAAGGAACATTTTATGCCGAAGAGATACAGAAAGTCATTAAACAGGACGACGTATACAAGATCCAAAGCGTTCTGAAAAAACGACGGAAAGGAAGACGAGTACAGTATTTAGTAAAGTGGCTCGGATATCCAGAGTCCTTCAACAGTTGGATCTTTAAACAGGACCTACAAAAGCGAGGCGTCGCGGTTTGAAGCATCAGTCTTGCAAATGGCACCGAGTGACACCGACAGCACATCGTCTTGGATCGCCTTTGGAAAAAAGATACCTCGATCGGAGATCGTATTTCTGTGTCAGGTACTCATCCTGTACACGGTTATCGTAGTCAGCATTTACAACTTGACGGTCGAATCGGAGAACAGTACTTTGTGGACGGCACTGTTGAGCAGTTGTTTGGGATACTTGTTACCTAATCCCACCATCAAGTCCAAACATGTTTTATCTGACCTTACCCAGTAACAGTTCCATGGACTATTTTCCGAACAACACCCTGGCCAGTTTCACTACACGATTACCGGAGATGTTAGATTTGGATGGATCCTGGGAGATAGGACTGGCAGAGATACAATATCCGCACAGTTGGTACAACGTACGCATAAACGAAGTATGGGTACTGTTCACGGATAGACATCACGAGCAACACATATTGGTACTGCCCGAAGGTTATTATGCATCCCCGAAGAGAATCGTCAAAGCATTAGAAGCCATGAAACACCAGAAGGGGATGAAGAAGGGATTTAGCTTGGGTATGAGCGAAGTGGACCACAAAGCGACATTATGGGTTAGAGACTTATCGCAAGTGATCATCAGTCCATTGTTAAAGTCGTTCCTGGGGTTCGACAAGCTGAATTTTCCACCCGGAGATTATAAAGCACCGTACGTGGCAGACGTAACCAGGGGAGTAAATTCTCTGTACGTGTATTGCCCCCTGGTCGAACCGAGGATGGTAGGAGATGCTCAAGTACCACTGTTGAGAATTGTACCGGTGGCAGGAAGAGACGGAGAAATGATGACTCGCGCCTTCGACCACATACAGTACTGCCCTCTGGTACTAAGACGCTTTCAGACCGTTGAAATAGATATAAGGGACGATACGGGAGTCAAAATACCATTCGAACGAGGACGCGTGGTGGTGACACTTCACTGCAGAAAGAGAAAGGAGTCGTATCTAGAATGAAGCAAAGACACAATCCAGACGCTAGAGCGTATCACGAGTACTACTTGAATCAGGCAGGAAGGGGATATCCCGTGTACGTTGGAACACGTTATCAGAGAGGACATGGACTAGGAAGTATTTTTGGAAGTCTGTTCAAATCGGCCGTTCCTTTATTAAAGAGAGGAGCCAAAACTTTGGGTCGCGAAGCTTTGAAAACAGGTCTGAACCTAGCATCGGACGTCATGGAAGGACAGAACGTCACACAAGCAGCCAAATCCAGATTGAAATCAACTGGACAAAACTTACTCCAGAAAGCTATGGACACCGTGGGACCTCCCGGTGAACGATCTATAAAACGAGCTGCAAAACGGAAAAAGCCCAGACGTCGTCAGACGAAGCTACGGAACACATCGAAAGACATCTTCGGTTAAAAATGGCTCTAGTACACCAAAACTCTTGCGAATGTACGAAATCGGAATTGGATTTGTTTGGAGTACCACCGACTCAGACCAGTGTGGAACATGGCTATTGGGAGCAAAAAGGGCTGACATCGACCCTAACGGACCAAGGTCCTTATGAATTTGCAGTCAGTGGAGCTGGAGACGATTACATCGACCTGTTCAACACTTACTTGTTTGTGGAAGCACAGATCGTGAATACCGATGGTTCTAACTTAGAACCCGATACGGACGTTGGACCCGTCGATTTGTGGATGCATTCACTGTTCAGTGACGTCAGCGTTAGCCTAAACGAAAAATTAGTTTCGCCACCGACCAGCATGTATCCCTACAGGGCGTACATAGAAACTCTTCTCAGTTACGGACCAGCGGCTAAAGAATCTCAGTTGACGGGCGTGATGTGGTACAAGGACACTCCGGGACAGCAGGACAAGAGAACGACGGATAACAAGGGATTCACGTCAAGGAAAAAATTGACGGCCCTAAGCAAGTCGGTACAAATGATGGGAAAACTACATTTGGATCTGTTTTGTCAAGACAAATACTTACTCAATCACGTGGATCTGAAGATTAAACTGAGAAGAAGTCGGGACGCTTTTGCTCTCGTGGCAGACGCGGCCAATTATAAAATCAAGATCAAGGAAATGGCTCTGTATGTGAGAAAGGTACAACTGAGTCCCGCCGTTAGAATGGGTCACGTGAAAGCATTGGAAAAGACCAGCTGTAAATACCCCGTCAGACGAGTAGAAGTAAAAGTGGACACGGTACCCACCGGCAACATGAATTACGTTCAGGACAATATGTTTTTGGGACAGCTGCCAAAGAGACTCGTCATTGCCTGTGTAGACAGCGATGCACTGAACGGCGCTATTGGGAAAAATCCGTTCGATTTCAAACACTACAAGATCAATTTTGTGGCACTCAACGTTGACGGACGACAGATTCCAACCAAACCGTTACAGCCCGACTTCGAAAACAATGGCTACATCCGAAGTTATATGGGACTCTACACCAGTACCGGAAAAATGGATCAAGACGAAGGAAATACCATTTCGAGAGAAGATTATGCCAAAGGAAACACCTTGTTTGGATTTGATCTCACACCCGACATGTCTGAAGTTGGAGCCTTTCAGCTGATAAAACAAGGCAACTTGAGAGTGGAGATTCATTTCGCAGAAGCCCTTACAACTACCATCAACGTGATCATGTATGCAGAATTTGACAACGTCATTGAAATTGATAGAAACAGACAAGTCTTGTTTGACTACAGTGCTTAGATGAACACCTTAGAGATCGACCACGTACTGAAAACACACCCAAGTACCAGAAACGTTTTCAAAGGAGTATATGCCAGAAATAGACTACCCAGAAGATTAAACGTACCTTCGGCCTTGATAGGGAACACGGACCCGGACGATCGACCGGGAACACACTGGGTAGCCCTATACATCGATGCCAATTCTAGAGGAGAATATTACGACCCCACAGGAAGACCACCCTTTTTAAGGGCCTACGTAAACTTTATGAACAAACATTGTACGAGTTGGACTTACAACGCCATTAGAGTTCAAGAAGAAGGCTCCACTGTATGCGGACACCACTGTATATTTTATCTGATACACAGATGTGCCGGAAAATCCATGGGTGCTGTTACGAGAACATTGAGACATCCGAGAGAAGCCACAGACATAGTCAAGACTTTTGTGCATCGTCTTATCAATAAAGCTTAGAAAATGTACTTGGCGTTTTGTTATAATGTAAAGCCCCGTATGATGAATAACATTTTATTTACGAAAAAACCAAACAAACAAAAGAACATAGAAAATGCAGTCATATATTGCATACACATACCACTGAGTCAATTAATCACGCTGACTGCACAATTCAAGAGGGAAAAATGGTTTAACATAGGGGGTAATAGGTCTATAGTGACCCGATACAGGTTGGATTCACAATTCCATTGTTCTTACCTAGACTCTAGAGGAGTTCCGGGAAAAACGCGGGGGAAAAAACGCGGGAAATTATCTCCCTTTCATTTCCGGTTCACGACTTCCGGTGACGTCATTTCCGGTTAATGCAACTTCCGGTCGCGCCTGCGCACACGATCACTTCCGGCACCCCCTCATAGCACCCCCTCAAATGCGGTTTGAGCTGTCCCTATATACTACTAATGCTCATCTCAAACATTATAGCCGTCTGTGTGGTGTAATGTTTATTGTGCTCATCTCAAACATTATAGCCGTCTGTGTGGTGTAATGTTTATTGTGTTCATCTCAAACATTATAGCCGTCTGTGTGGTGTAATGTTTATTGTGCTCATCTCAAACATCATAGCCGTCTGTATGGTGTAATGTTTATTGTGCTCATCTCAAACATTATAGCCGTCTGTATGGTGTAATGTTTATTGTGCTCATCTCAAACATTATAGCCGTCTGTGTGGTGTAATGCTTATTGTGCTCATCTCAAACATTATAGCCATCTGTGGTGTAATGCTTATCTCAAACATTATAGCCGTCTGTGTGGTGTAATGCTTATTGTGCTCATCTCAAACATTATAGCCATCTGTGTGGTGTACTGCTTATTGTGCTCATCTCAAACATTATAGATAGTCAGTGTGGTGTAATGTTTATTGTGCTCATCTCAAACATTATAGCCGACTGTGTGGTGTAATGCTTATTGTGCTCATCTCATTATAGCCATCTGTGTGGTGTAATGCTTATTGTGCTCATCTCAAACATTATAGCCATCTGTGTGGTGTAATGCTGATTGTGCTCATCTCAAACATTATAGCCGTCTGTGTGGTGTAATGCTTATTGTGCTCATCTCAAACATTATAGCCATCTGTGTGGCGTAATGCTTATTGTGCTCATCTCAAACATTATAGCCGTTTGTGTGGGGTAATGCTTAGTGTGCTCATCACAAACATTATAGCCGTCTGTGGTGTAATGCTTATTGTGCTCATCTCAAACATTATAGCCGTCTGTGTGGTGTAATGTTTATTGTGCTCATCTCAAATATTATAGCCGTTTGTGTGGTGTAATGCTCATCTCAAACATTATAGCCGTCTGTGTGGTGTAATGCTCATCTCAAACATTATAGCGTCTGTGTGGTGTAATGCTCATCTCAAACATTATAGCCGTCTGTGTGGTGTAATGCTCATCTCAAACATTATAGCCGTCTGTGTGGTGTAATGTTTATTGTGCTCACCTCAAACATTATAGCCGTCTGTGTGGTGTAATGTTTATTGTGCTCATCTCAAGCATTATAGCCGTCTGTATGGTGTAATGTTTATTGTGCTTATCCCAAACATTATAGCCGTCTGTGTGGTGTAATGCTTATTGTGGTCATCTCAAACATTATAGCCGTCTGTGTGGTGTAATGCTTATTGTGGTCATCTCAAACATTATAGCCGTCTGTGTGGTGTAATGCTTATTGCGCTCACCTCAAACATTATAGCCGTCTGTATGGTGTAATGTTTATTGTGCTCATCTCAAACATTATAGCCGTCTGTGTGGTGTAATGTTTATTGTGCTCATCTCAAACATTATAGCCGTCTGTGTGGTGTAATGCTTATTGTGCTCATCTCAAACATTATAGCCGTCTGTGTGGTGTAATGTTTATTGTGCTCATCTCAAACATTATAGCCGTCTGTGTGGTGTAATGTTTATTGTGCTCATCTCAAACATTATAGCCGTCTGTGTGGTGTAATGCTTATTGTGCTCATCTCAAACATTATAGCCGTCTGTGTGGTGTAATGTTTATTGTGCTCATCTCAAACATTATAGCCGTCTGTGTGGTGTAATGTTTATTGTGCTCATCTCAAACATTATAGCCGTCTGTGTGGTGTAATGCTTATTGTGCTCATCTCAAACATTATAGCCGTCTGTGTGGTGTAATGTTTATTGTGCTCACCTCAAACATTATAGCCGTCTGTGTGGTGTAATGTTTATTGTGCTCATCTCAAGCATTATAGCCGTCTGTATGGTGTAATGTTTATTGTGCTTATCCCAAACATTATAGCCGTCTGTGTGGTGTAATGTTTATTGTGGTCATTTCAAACATTATAGCCGTCTGTGTGGTGTAATGCTTATTGTATTCATCTCAAACATTATAGCCGTCTGTGTGGTGTAATGCTTATTGTATTCATCTCAAACATTATAGCCATCTGTGTGGTGTAATGCTTATTGTATTCATCTCAAACATTATAGCCATCTGTGTGGTGTAATGCTTATCTCAAACATTATAGCCATCTGTGTGGTGTAATGCTTATTGTGCTCATCTCAAACATTATAGCCGTCTGTGTGTTATAATGTTCATCTCAAACATAATAGCCGTCTGTGTGGTGTAATGCTCATCTCAAACATTATAGCCGTCTGTGTGGTGTAATGCTCATCTCAAACATTATAGCCGTCTGTGTGGTGTAAGGCTCATCTCAAACATTATTGCCGTCTGTGTGGTGCAATGCTCATCTCAAACATTATAGCCGTTTGTGTGGTGTAATGCTCATCTCAAACATTATAGCCGTCTGTGTGGTGTAATGCTCATCTCAAACATTATAGCTGTCTGTGTGGTGTAATGTTTATTGTGCTCATCTCAAACATTATAGCCGTCTGTGTGGTGTAATGTTTATTGTGCTCATCTCAAACATTATAGCCGTTTGTGTGGTGTAATGTTTATTGTGCTCATCTCAAACATTATAGCCGTCTGTGTGGTGTAATGTTTATTGTGCTCATCTCAAACATTATAGCCGTATGTGTGGTGTAATGCTTATTGTGCTTATCTCAAACATTATAGCCATCTGTGGTGTAATGCTTATCTCAAACATTATAACCGTCTATGTGGTGTAATGCTTATTGTGCTTATCTAAAATATTATAGCCGTATGTGTGGTGTACTGCTTATTGTGCTCATCTCAAACTTTATAGATAGTCAGTGTGGTGTAATGTTTCTTGTGCTCATCTCAAACATTATAGCCGACTGTGTGGTGTAATGCTTATTGTGCTCATCTCATTATAGCCATCTGTGTGGTGTAATGCTTATTGTGCTCATCTCAAACATTATAGCCATCTGTGTGGTGTAATGCTGATTGTGCTCATCTCAAACATTATAGCCGTTTGTGTGGTGTAATGCTTATTGTGCTCATCTCAAACATTATACCCATCTGTGTGGTGTAATGCTTATTGTGCTCATCTCAAACATTATAGCCGTTTGTGTGGTGTAATGCTTAGTGTGCTCTTCTCAAACATTATAGCCGTATGTGTGGTGTAATGCTTATTGTGCTCATCTCAAATATTATAGCCGTTTGTGTGGTGTAATGCTCATCACAAACATTATAGCCGTCTGTGGTGTAATGCTTATTGTGCTCATCTCAAACATTATAGCCGTTTGTGTGGTGTAATGCTCATCACAAACATTATAGCCGTCTGTGTGGTGTAATGCTCATCTCAAACATTATAGTCGTCTGTGTGGTGTAATGCTCATCTCAAACATTATAGCCGTCTGTGTGGTGTAATGCTCATCTCAAACATTATAGCCGTCTGTGTGGTGTAATGTTTATTGTGCTCATCTCAAACATTATAGCCGTCTGTGTGGTATAATGTTCATCTCAAACATAATAGCCGTCTGTGTGGTGTAATGCTCATCTCAAACATTATAGCCGTCTGTGTGGTGTAATGCTCATCTCAAACATTATAGCCGTCTGTGTGGTGTAATGTTTATTGTGCTCATCTCAAACATTATAGCCGTCTGTGTGGTGTAATGTTTATTGTGTTCATCTCAAACATTATAGCCGTCTGTGTGGTGTAATGTTTATTGTGCTCATCTCAAACATCATAGCCGTCTGTATGGTGTAATGTTTATTGTGCTCATCTCAAACATTATAGCCGTCTGTATGGTGTAATGTTTATTGTGCTCATCTCAAACATTATAGCCGTCTGTGTGGTGTAATGCTTATTGTGCTCATCTCAAACATTATAGCCATCTGTGGTGTAATGCTTATCTCAAACATTATAACCGTCTGTGTGGTGTAATGCTTATTGTGCTTATCTAAAACATTATAGCCGTATGTGTGGTGTAATGCTCATCTCAAACATTATAGCCGTCTGTGTGGTGTAATGCTTATTGTGCTCATCTCAAACATTATAGCCATCTGTGTGGTGTACTGCTTATTGTGCTCATCTCAAACATTATAGATAGTCAGTGTGGTGTAATGTTTATTGTGCTCATCTCAAACATTATAGCCGACTGTGTGGTGTAATGCTTATTGTGCTCATCTCATTATAGCCATCTGTGTGGTGTAATGCTTATTGTGCTCATCTCAAACATTATAGCCATCTGTGTGGTGTAATGCTGATTGTGCTCATCTCAAACATTATAGCCGTCTGTGTGGTGTAATGCTTATTGTGCTCATCTCAAACATTATAGCCATCTGTGTGGCGTAATGCTTATTGTGCTCATCTCAAACATTATAGCCGTTTGTGTGGGGTAATGCTTAGTGTGCTCATCACAAACATTATAGCCGTCTGTGGTGTAATGCTTATTGTGCTCATCTCAAACATTATAGCCGTCTGTGTGGTGTAATGTTTATTGTGCTCATCTCAAATATTATAGCCGTTTGTGTGGTGTAATGCTCATCTCAAACATTATAGCCGTCTGTGTGGTGTAATGCTCATCTCAAACATTATAGCGTCTGTGTGGTGTAATGCTCATCTCAAACATTATAGCCGTCTGTGTGGTGTAATGCTCATCTCAAACATTATAGCCGTCTGTGTGGTGTAATGTTTATTGTGCTCACCTCAAACATTATAGCCGTCTGTGTGGTGTAATGTTTATTGTGCTCATCTCAAGCATTATAGCCGTCTGTATGGTGTAATGTTTATTGTGCTTATCCCAAACATTATAGCCGTCTGTGTGGTGTAATGCTTATTGTGGTCATCTCAAACATTATAGCCGTCTGTGTGGTGTAATGCTTATTGTGGTCATCTCAAACATTATAGCCGTCTGTGTGGTGTAATGCTTATTGCGCTCACCTCAAACATTATAGCCGTCTGTATGGTGTAATGTTTATTGTGCTCATCTCAAACATTATAGCCGTCTGTGTGGTGTAATGTTTATTGTGCTCATCTCAAACATTATAGCCGTCTGTGTGGTGTAATGCTTATTGTGCTCATCTCAAACATTATAGCCGTCTGTGTGGTGTAATGTTTATTGTGCTCATCTCAAACATTATAGCCGTCTGTGTGGTGTAATGTTTATTGTGCTCATCTCAAACATTATAGCCGTCTGTGTGGTGTAATGCTTATTGTGCTCATCTCAAACATTATAGCCGTCTGTGTGGTGTAATGTTTATTGTGCTCATCTCAAACATTATAGCCGTCTGTGTGGTGTAATGTTTATTGTGCTCATCTCAAACATTATAGCCGTCTGTGTGGTGTAATGCTTATTGTGCTCATCTCAAACATTATAGCCGTCTGTGTGGTGTAATGTTTATTGTGCTCACCTCAAACATTATAGCCGTCTGTGTGGTGTAATGTTTATTGTGCTCATCTCAAGCATTATAGCCGTCTGTATGGTGTAATGTTTATTGTGCTTATCCCAAACATTATAGCCGTCTGTGTGGTGTAATGTTTATTGTGGTCATCTCAAACATTATAGCCGTCTGTGTGGTGTAATGCTTATTGTGGTCATCTCAAACATTATAGCCGTCTGTGTGGTGTAATGTTTATTGTGCTCATCTCAAACATTATAACCGTCTGTGTGGTGTAATGCTTATTGCGCTCACCTCAAACATTATAGCCGTCTGTATGGTGTAATGTTTATTGTGCTCATCTCAAACATTATAGCCGTCTGTGTGGTGTAATGTTTATTGTGCTCATCTCAAACATTATAGCCGTCTGTGTGGTGTAATGCTTATTGTGCTCATCTCAAACATTATAGCCGTCTGTGTGGTGTAATGTTTATTGTGCTCATCTCAAACATTATAGCCGTCTGTGTGGTGTAATGTTTATTGTGCTCATCTCAAACATTATAGCCGTCTGTGTGGTGTAATGCTTATTGTGCTCATCTCAAACATTATAGCCGTCTGTGTGGTGTAATGTTTATTGTGCTCATCTCAAACATTATAGCCGTCTGTGTGGTGTAATGTTTATTGTGCTCATCTCAAACATTATAGCCGTCTGTGTGGTGTAATGCTTATTGTGCTCATCTCAATCATTATAGCCGTCTGTGTGGTGTAATGTTTATTGTGCTCATCACAAACATTATAGCCGTCTGTGTGGTGTAATGCTTATTGTGCTCATCTCAAACATTATAGCCGTCTGTATGGTGTAATGTTTATTGTGCTCATCTCAAACATTATAACGTCTGTGTGGTGTAATGTTTATTGTGCTCATCTCAAGCATTATAGCCGTCTGTATGGTGTAATGTTTATTGTGCTCATCTCAAGCATTATAGCCGTCTGTATGGTGTAATGTTTATTGTGCTCATCTCAAACATTATAGCCGTCTGTGTGGTGTAATGTTTATTGCGCTCATCTCAAACATTATAGCCGTCTGTGGTGTAATGCTTATTGTGCTCATCTCAAACATTATAGCCGTCTGTGTGATGTAATGTTTATTGTGCTCATCTCAAGCATTATAGCCGTCTGTGTGGTGTAATGTTTATTGTGCTCATCTCAAACATTATAGCCGTCTGTGTGGTGTAATGCTTATTGTGCTCATCTCAAACATTATAGCCGTCTGTGTGGTGTAATGCTTATTGTGCTCATCTCAAACATTATAGCCGTCTGTGTGATGTAATGTTTATTGTGCTCATCTCAAACATTATAGCCATCTGTGGTGTAATGCTTATTGTGCTCATCTCAAACATTATAGCCGTCTGTGTGGTGTAATGCTTATTGTGCTCATCTCAAACATTATAGCCGTCTGTGTGGTGTAATGCTTATTTTGCTCATCTCAAACATTATAGCCGTCTGTGTGGTGTAATGTTTATTGTGCTCATCTCAAACGTTATAGCCATCTGTGGTGTAATGCTCATCTCAAACATTATAACCGTCTGTGTGGTGTAGCGCTCATCTCAAACATTATAGCCATCTGTGTGGTGTAATGCTCATCTCAAACATTATAGCCGTCTGTGTGGTGTAATGCTTATTGTGCTCATCTCATTATAGCCATCTGTGTGGTGTAATGCTTATTGTATTCATCTCAAACATTATAGCCATCTGTGTGGTGTAATGCTTATCTCAAACATTATAGCCATCTGTGTGGTGTAATGCTTATTGTGCTCATCTCAAACATTATAGCCGTCTGTGTGTTATAATGTTCATCTCAAACATAATAGCCGTCTGTGTGGTGTAATGCTCATCTCAAACATTATAGCCGTCTGTGTGGTGTAATGCTCATCTCAAACATTATAGCCGTCTGTGTGGTGTAAGGCTCATCTCAAACATTATTGCCGTCTGTGTGGTGCAATGCTCATCTCAAACATTATAGCCGTTTGTGTGGTGTAATGCTCATCTCAAACATTATAGCCGTCTGTGTGGTGTAATGCTCATCTCAAACATTATAGCTGTCTGTGTGGTGTAATGTTTATTGTGCTTATCTCAAACATTATAGCCGTCTGTGTGGTGTAATGTTTATTGTGCTCATCTCAAACATTATAGCCGTTTGTGTGGTGTAATGTTTATTGTGCTCATCTCAAACATTATAGCCGTCTGTGTGGTGTAATGTTTATTGTGCTCATCTCAAACATTATAGCCGTATGTGTGGTGTAATGCTTATTGTGCTTATCTCAAACATTATAGCCATCTGTGGTGTAATGCTTATCTCAAACATTATAACCGTCTATGTGGTGTAATGCTTATTGTGCTTATCTAAAATATTATAGCCGTATGTGTGGTGTACTGCTTATTGTGCTCATCTCAAACTTTATAGATAGTCAGTGTGGTGTAATGTTTCTTGTGCTCATCTCAAACATTATAGCCGACTGTGTGGTGTAATGCTTATTGTGCTCATCTCATTATAGCCATCTGTGTGGTGTAATGCTTATTGTGCTCATCTCAAACATTATAGCCATCTGTGTGGTGTAATGCTGATTGTGCTCATCTCAAACATTATAGCCGTTTGTGTGGTGTAATGCTTATTGTGCTCATCTCAAACATTATACCCATCTGTGTGGTGTAATGCTTATTGTGCTCATCTCAAACATTATAGCCGTTTGTGTGGTGTAATGCTTAGTGTGCTCTTCTCAAACATTATAGCCGTATGTGTGGTGTAATGCTTATTGTGCTCATCTCAAATATTAGAGCCGTTTGTGTGGTGTAATGCTCATCACAAACATTATAGCCGTCTGTGGTGTAATGCTTATTGTGCTCATCTCAAACATTATAGCCGTTTGTGTGGTGTAATGCTCATCACAAACATTATAGCCGTCTGTGTGGTGTAATGCTCATCTCAAACATTATAGTCGTCTGTGTGGTGTAATGCTCATCTCAAACATTATAGCCGTCTGTGTGGTGTAATGCTCATCTCAAACATTATAGCCGTCTGTGTGGTGTAATGTTTATTGTGCTCATCTCAAGCATTATAGCCGTCTGTATGGTGTAATGTTTATTGTGCTTATCTCAAACATTATAGCCGTCTGTGTGGTGTTTTGCTTATTGCGCTCATCTCAAACATTATAGCCGTCTGTGTGGTGTAATGTTTATTGTGCTTATCGCAATCATTATAGCTGTCTGTGTGGTTTAGTGCTCATCTCAAACATTATAGCCATCTGTGTGGTGTAATGCTCATCTCAAACATTATAGCCGTCTGTGTGGTGTAATGCTTATTGTGCTCATCTCATTATAGCCGTCTGTGTGGTGTAATGCTTATTGTATTCATCTCAAACATTATAGCCATCTGTGTGGTGTAATGCTAATCTCAAACATTATAGCCGACTGTGTGGTGTAATGCTTATTGTGCCCATCTCATTATAGCCATCTGTGTGGTGTAATGCTGATTGTGCTCATCTCAAACATTATAGCCGTTTGTGTGGTGTAATGCTTATTGTGCTCATCTCAAACATTATAGCCGTCTGTTTGGTGTAATGCTCATCTCAAACATTATAGCCGTTTGTGTGGTGTAATGCATATTGTGCTCCTCTCAAACATTATAGCCGTCTGTGTGGTGTAATGCTCATCTCAAACATTATTGCCGTCTGTGTGGTGCAATGCTCATCTCAAACATTATAGCCGTTTGTGTGGTGTAATGCTCATCTCAAACATTATAGCCGTCTGTGTGGTGTAATGCTCATCTCAAACATTATAGCCGTCTGTGTGGTGTAATGCTTATTGTGCTCATCTCAAACATTATAGCCGTCTGTGGTGTAATGCTTATTGTGCTCATCTCAAACATTATAGCCGTCTGTGTGGTGTAATGTTTATTGTGCTCATCTCAAACATTATAGCCGTCTGTGTGATGTAATGTTTATTGTGCTCATCTCAAACATTATAGCCGTATGTGTGGTGTAATGTTTATTGTGCTCATCTCAAGCATAATAACCGTCTGTGTGGTGTAATGTTTATTGTGCTCATCTCAAACATTATAGCCGTATGTGTGGTGTAATGTTTATTGTGCTCATCTCAAACATTATAGCCGTCTGTATGGTGATATGTTTATTGTGCTCATCTCAAACATTATAGCCGTCTGTGTGGTGTAATGCTCATCTCAAACATTATAGCCGTCTGTGTGGTGTAATGCTTATTGTGCTCATCTCAAACATTATAGCCGTCTGTTTGGTATAATGCTTATCTCATTATAGCCATCTGTGTGGTGTAATGCTTATTGTGCTCATCTCAAACATGATAGCCGTCTATGTGGTGTAATGCTTATTGCGCTCATCTCAAACATTATAGCCATCTGTGTGGTGTAATGTTTATTGTGCTCATCTCAAACATTATAGCCGTCTGTGTGGTGTAATTCTCATCTCAAACATTATAGCCATCTGTGTGGTGTAATGCTTATTGTGCTCATCTCAAACATTATAGATAGTCAGTGTGGTGTAATGTTTATTGTGCTCATCTCATTATAGCCATCTGTGTGGTGTAATGTTTATTGTGCTCATCTCATTATAGCCATCTGTGTGGTGTAATGTTTATTGTGCTCATCTCAAACATTATAGCCGTCTGTGTGGTGTAATGCTTATTGTGCTCATCTCAAACATTATAGCCGTCTGTGTGGTGTAATCCTCATCTCAAACATTATTGCCGTCTGTGTGGTGTAATGCTTATTGTGCTCATCTCAAATATTATAGCCGTCTCTGGTGTAATGCTTATTGTGCTCATCTCAAACATTATAGCCGTCTGTGTGGTGTTTTGCTTATTGTGCTCATCTCAAACATTATAGCCGTATATGTGTTGTAATGTTTATTGTGCTCATCTCAAACATTATAGCCGTCTGTATGGTGTAATGTTTATTGTGCTCATCTCAAACATTATAGCGTCTGTGTGGTGTAATGCTTATTGTGCTCATCTCAAACATTATAGCCGTCTGTGTGGTGTAATGCTTATTGTGCTCATCTCAAATATTATAGCCGTGTCTGGTGTAATGCTTATTGTGCTCATCTCAAACATTATAGCCGTCTGTGTGGTGTTTTGCTTATTGTGCTCATCTCAAACATTATAGCCGTATATGTGTTGTAATGTTTATTGTGCTCATCTCAAACACTATAGCCGTCTGTATGGTATAATGTTTATTGTGCTCATCTCAAACACTATAGCCGTCTGTATGGTGTAATGTTTATTGTGCTCATCTCAAACATTATAGCCGTTTGTGTGGTGTAATCTTTATTGCGCTCATCTCAAACATTATAGCCGTCTGTGTGGTGTAATGTTTATTGTGCTCATCTCAAACATTATAGCCGTTGGTGTGGTGTAATGCTTATTGTGCTCATCTCAAACATTATAGCCGTCTGTGTGGTGTTTTGCTTATTGTGCTCATCTCAAACATTATAGCCGTATATGTGTTGTAATGTTTATTGTGCTCATCTCAAACATTATAACGTCTGTGTGGTGTAATGTTTATTGTGCTTATCTCAAACATTATAGCCGTCTGTGTGGTGTAATGCTCATTTCAAACATTATAGCCATCTGTGTGGTGTAATGCTCATCTCAAACATTATAGCCGTCTGTGTGGTGTAATGCTTATTGTATTCATCTCAAACATTATAGCCATCTGTGTGGTGTAATGCTTATTTATTGTGCCCATCTCAAACATTGTAGATAGTCAGTGTGGTGTAATGTTTATTGTGCTCATCTCAAACATTATAGCCGACTCTGTGGTGTAATGCTTATTGTGCCCATCTCATTATAGCCATCTGTGTGGTGCAATGCTTATTGTGCTCATCTCAAACATTATAGACGTTTGTGTGGTGTAATGTTTATTGTGCTCATCTCAAACATTATAGCCGTCTGTGTGGTGTAATGTTTATTGTGCTCACCTCAAACATTATAGCCGTCTGCGTGGTGTAATGTTTATTGGGCTCATCTCAAGCATTATAGCCGTCTGTATGGTGTAATGTTTATTGTGCTCATCTCAAACATTATAGCCGTCTGTGTGGTGTAATGCTTATTGTGCTCATCTCAAACATTATAGCCGTTTGTGTGGTGTAATGCTTATTGTGCTCATCTCAAACATTATAGCCGTCTGTATGGTGTAATGTTTATTGTGCTCATCTCAAACATGATAGCCGTCTGTGTGGTGTAATGCTTATTGCGCTCATCTCAAACATTATAGCCGTCTGTGTGGTGTAATGTTTATTGTGCTCATCTCAAACGTTATAGCCGACTGTGTGGTGTAATGCTTATTGTGCTCATCTCATTATAGCCATCTGTGTGGTGTAATGCTTATTGTGCTCATCTCAAACATTATAGCCGTCTGTGTGGTGTAATGCTGATTGTGCTCATCTCAAACATTATAGCCGTTTGTGTGGTGTAATGCTTATTGTGCTAATCTCAAACATTATAGCCATCTCTGTGGTGTAATGCTTATTGTGCTCATCTCAAACATTATAGCCGTTTGTGTGGTGTAATGCTTATTGTGCTCATCTCAAACATTATAGCCGTCTGTTTGGTGTAATGCTTATTGTGCTCATCTCAAACATTATAGCCGTATGTGTGGTGTAATGCTTATTGTGCTCATCTCAAATATTATAGCCATCTGTGTGGTGTAATGCTCATCACAAACATTATAGCCGTCTGTGTGGTGTAATGCTCATCTCAAACATTATAGCCGTCTGTGTGGTGTAATGCTCATCTCAAACATTATAGCCGTCTGTGTGGTGTAATGTTTATTTTGCTCACCTCAAACATTATAGCCGTCTGTGTCGTGTAATGTTTATTGTGCTCATCTCAAGCATTATAGCCGTCTGTATGGTGTAATGTTTATTGTGCTTATCTCAAACATTATAGCCGTCTGTGTGGTGTAATGCTTATTGCGCTCATCTCAAACATTATAGCCGTCTGTGTGGTGTAATGCTTATTGTGCTCATCTCAAACGTTATAGCCATCTGTGGTGTAATGCTCATCTCAAACATTATAACCGTCTGTGTGGTGTAATGTTTATTGTGCTTATCGCAAACATTATAGCGTCTGTGTGGTGTAGCGCTCATCTCAAACATTATAGCCATCTGTGTGGTGTAATGCTCATCTCAAACATTATAGCCGTCTGTGTGGTGTAATGCTTATTGTGCTCATCTCATTATAGCCATCTGTGTGGTGTAATGCTTATTGTATTCATCTCAAACATTATAGCCATCTGTGTGGTGTAATATTAATCTCAAACATTATAGCCGACTGTGTGGTGTAATGCTTATTGTGCCCATCTCATTATAGCCATCTGTGTGGTGTAATGCTGATTGTGCTCATCTCAAACATTATAGCCGTTTGTGTGGTGTAATGCTTATTGTGCTCATCTCAAACATTATAGCCGTCTGTGTGGTGTAATGCTCATCTCAAACATTATAGCCGTTTGTGTGGTGTAATGCATATTGTGCTCATCTCAAACATTATAGCCGTCTGTGTGGTGTAATGCTCATCTCAAACATTATTGCCATCTGTGTGGTGCAATGCTCATCTCAAACATTATAGCCGTTTGTGTGGTGTAATGCTCATCTCAAACATTATAGCCGTCTGTGTGGTGTAATGCTCATCTCAAACATTATAGACGTCTGTGTGGTGTAATGCTTATTGTGCTCATCTCAAACATTATAGCCGTCTGTGTGGTGTAATGCTCATCTCAAACATTATAGCCGTCTGTGTGGTGTAATGCTTATTGTGCTCATCTCAAATATTATAGCCGTCTCTGGTGTAATGCTTATTGTGCTCATCTCAAACATTATAGCCGTCTGTGTGGTGTTTTGCTTATTGTGCTCATCTCAAACATTATAGCCGTATATGTGTTGTAATGTTTATTGTGCTCATCTCAAACACTATAGCCGTTTGTATGGTGTAATGTTTATTGTGCTCATCTCAAACACTATAGCCGTCTGTATGGTGTAATGTTTATTGTGCTCATCTCAAACATTATAGCCGTCTGTGTGGTGTAATGCTTATTGTGCTTATCTCAAACATTATAGCCATCTGTGGTGTAATGCTCATCTCAAACATTATAACGTCTGTGTGGTGTAATGTTTATTGTGCTTATCTCAAACATTATAGCCGTCTGTGTGGTGTAATGCTCATTTCAAACATTATAGCCATCTGTGTGGTGTAATGCTCATCTCAAACATTATAGCCGTCTGTGTGGTGTAATGCTTATTGTATTCATCTCAAACATTATAGCCATCTGTGTGGTGTAATGCTTATTTATTGTGCCCATCTCAAACATTGTAGATAGTCAGTGTGGTGTAATGTTTATTGTGCTCATCTCAAACATTATAGCCGACTCTGGTGTAATGCTTATTGTGCCCATCTCATTATAGCCATCTGTGTGGTGCAATGCTTATTGTGCTCATCTCAAACATTATAGACGTTTGTGTGGTGTAATGTTTATTGTGCTCATCTCAAACATTATAGCCGTCTGTGTGGTGTAATGTTTATTGTGCTCACCTCAAACATTATAGCCGTCTGCGTGGTGTAATGTTTATTGGGCTCATCTCAAGCATTATAGCCGTCTGTATGGTGTAATGTTTTTTGTGCTCATCTCAAACATTATAGCCGTCTGTGTGGTGTAATGCTTATTGTGCTCATCTCAAATATTATAGCCGTTTGTGTGGTGTAATGCTTATTGTGCTAATCTCAAACATTATAGCCATCTGTGTGGTGTAATGCTTATTGTGCTCATCTCAAACATTATAGCCGTTTGTGTGGTGTAATGCTTATTGTGCTCATCTCAAACAGTATAGCCGTCTGTTTGGTGTAATGCTTATTGTGCTCATCTCAAACATTATAGCCGTATGTGTGGTGTAATGCTTATTGTGCTCATCTCAAATATTATAGCCATCTGTGTGGTGTAATGCTCATCACAAACATTATAGCCGTCTGTGTGGTGTAATGCTCATCTTAAACATTATAGCCGTCTGTGTGGTGTAATGCTCATCTCAAACATTATAGCCGTCTGTGTGGTGTAATGTTTATTGTGCTCACCTCAAACATTATAGCCGTCTGTGTCGTGTAATGTTTATTGTGCTCATCTCAAGCATTATAGCCGTCTGTATGGTGTAATGTTTATTGTGCTCATCTCAAGCATTATAGCCGTCTGTATGGTGTAATGTTTATTGTGCTTATCTCAAACATTATAGCCGTCTGTATGGTGTAATGTTTATTGTGCTTATCTCAAACATTATAGCCGTCTGTGTGGTGTAATGCTTATTGTGCTCATCTCAAACATTATAGCCGTCTGTGTGGTGTAATGCTTATTGTGCTCATCTCAAACGTTATAGCCATCTGTGGTGTAATGCTCATCTCAAACATTATAACCGTCTGTGTGGTGTAATGTTTATTGTGCTTATCGCAAACATTATAGCCGTCTGTGTGGTGTAGCGCTCATCTCAAACATTATAGCCATCTGTGTGGTGTAATGCTCATCTCAAACATTATAGCCGTCTGTGTGGTGTAATGCTTATTGTGCTCATCTCATTATAGCCATCTGTGTGGTGTAATGCTTATTGTTTTCATCTCAAACATTATAGCCATCTGTGTGGTGTAATGCTAATCTCAAACATTATAGCCGACTGTGTGGTGTAATGCTTATTGTGCCCATCTCATTATAGCCATCTGTGTGGTGTAATGCTGATTGTGCTCATCTCAAACATTATAGCCGTTTGTGTGGTGTAATGCTTATTGTGCTCATCTCAAACATTATAGCCGTCTGTGTGGTGTAATGCTCATCTCAAACATTATAGCCGTTTGTGTGGTGTAATGCATATTGTGCTCATCTCAAACATTATAGCCGTCTGTGTGGTGTAATGCTCAACTCAAACATTATTGCCATCTGTGTGGTGCAATGCTCATCTCAAACATTATAGCCGTTTGTGTGGTGTAATGCTCATCTCAAACATTATAGCCGTCTGTGTGGTGTAATGCTCATCTCAAACATTATAGCCGTCTGTGTGGTGTAATGCTTATTGTGCTCATCTCAAACATTATAGCCGTCTCTGGTGTAATGTTTATTGTGCTCATCTCAAACATTATAGCCGTCTGTGGTGTAATGCTTATTGTGCTCATCGCAAACATTATAGTCGTCTGTGTGGTGTAATGTTTATTGTGCTCATCTCAAACATTATAGCCGTCTGTGTGATGTAATGTTTATTGTGCTCATCTCAAACATTATAGCCGTATGTGTGGTGTAATGTTTATTGTGCTCATCTCAAGCATAATAGCCGTCTTTGTGGTGTAATGTTTATTGTGCTCATCTCAAACATTATAGCCGTATGTGTGGTGTAATGTTTATTGTGCTCATCTCAAACATTATAGCCGTCTGTGTGGTGTAATGCTTATTGTGCTCATCTCAAACGTTATAGCCATCTGTGGTGTATTGCTCATCTCAAACATTATAACCGTCTGTGTGGTGTAATGTTTATTGTACTTATCTCAAACATTATAGCCGTCTGTGTGGTGTAATACTCATTTCAAACATTATAGCCATCTGTGTGGTGTACGGCTCATCTCAAACATTATAGCCGTCTGTGTGGTGTAATGCTCATTGTGCTCATCTCATTATAGCCATCTGTGTGGTGTAATGCTTATTGTATTCATCTCAATCATTATAGCCATCTGTGTGGTGTAATACTTATTGTGCCCATCTCAAACATTGTAGATAGTCAGTGTGGTGTAATGTTTATTGTGCTCATCTCAAACATTATAGCCGTATGTGTGGTGTAATGCTCATCTCAAACATTATAGCCGTCTGTGTGGTGTAATGCTTATTTTGCTCATCTCAAACATTATAGCCGTCTGTGTGGTGTAATGCTCATCTCAAACATTATAGCCGTCTGTGTGGTGTAATGCTCATCTCAAACATTATAGCCGTCTGTGTGGTGTAATGCTCATCTCAAACATTATAGCCGTCTGTGTGGTGTAATGCTTATTGTGCTCATCTCAAACATTATAGCCGTCTCTGGTGTAATGCTTATTGTGCTCATCTCAAACATTATAGCCGTCTGTGTGGTGTAATGCTTATTGTGCTCATCTCAAACATTATAGCCGTCTGTGTGGTGTAATGCTCATCTCAAACATTATAGCCGTCTGTGTGGTGTAATGCTTATTGTGCTCATCTCAAACATTATAGCCGTCTCTGGTGTAATGCTTATTGTGCTTATCTCAAATATTATAGCCGTCTGTGTGGTGTAATGCTTATTGTGCTCATCTCAAACATTATAGACGTCTGTGTGGTGTAATGTTTATTGTGCTCATCTCAAACATTATAGCCATCTGTGTGGTGTAATGTTTATTGTGCTCATCTTAAACATTATAGACGTCTGTGTGGTGTAATGTTTATTGTGCTCATCTCAAACATTATAGACGTCTGTGTGGTGTAATGTTTATTGTGCTCATCTCAAACATTATAGCCGTCTGTGTGGTGTAATGCTTATTGCGCTCATCTCAAACATTATAGCCGTCTGTATGGTGTAATGCTTATTGTGCTCATCTCAAACATTATAACCGTCTGTGTGGTGTAATGCTTATTGTGCTCATCTCATACATTATAGACGTCTGTGTGGTGTAATGTTTATTGTGCTCATCTCAAACATTATAACCGTCTGTATGGTGTAATGTTTATTGTGCTCATCTTAAACATTATAGCCGTCTGTGTGGTGTAATGCTTATTGTGCTCATCTCAAACGTTATAGCCGACTGTGTGATGTAATGCTTATTGTGCTCATCTCATTATAGCCATCTGTGTGGTGTAATGCTTATTGTGCTCACCTCAAACATTATAGCCATCTGTGTGGTGTAATGCTGATTGTGCTCATCTCAAACATTATAGCCGTTTGTGTGGTGTAATGCTTATTGTGCTAATCTCAAACATTATAGCCATCTGTGTGGTGTAATGCTTATTGTGCTCATCTCAAACATTATAGCCGTTTGTGTGGTGTAATGCTTATGGTGCTCATCTCAAACATTATAGCCATCTGTGTGGTGTAATGCTTATTGTGATCATATCAAACATTATAGCCGTCTGTGTGGTGTAATGCTCACCTCAAACATTATAGCCATCTGTGTGGTGTAATGCTGATTGTGCTCATCTCAAACATTATAGCCGTTTGTGTGGTGTAATGCTTATTGTGCTAATCTCAAACATTATAGCCATCTGTGTGGTGTAATGCTTATTGTGCTAATCTCAAACATTATAGCCGTTTGTGTGGTGTAATGCTTATGGTGCTCATCTCAAACATTATAGCCATCTGTGTGGTGTAATGCTTATTGTGATCATATCAAACATTATAGCCGTCTGTGTGGTGTAATGCTCACCTCAAACATTATAGCCATCTGTGTGATGTAATGTTTATTGTGCTCATCTCAAACATTATAGCCGTCTGTATGGTGTAATGCTTATTGTGCTCATTTCAAACATTATAGCCGTCTGTGTGGTGTAATGCTTATTGTGCTCATCTCAAACATTATAGCCGTATTTGTGGTGTAATGCTTATTGTACTCATCTCAATCATTATAGCCGTCTCTGGTGTAATGCTTATTGTGCTCATCTCAAACATTATAGCCGTCTGTGTGGTGTAATGCTCACCTCAAACATTATAGCCGTCTGTGTGGTGTAATGTTTATTGTGCTCATCTCAAACATTATAGCCGTCTGTATGGTGTAATGCTTATTGTGCTCATCTCAAACGTTATAGCCATCTGTGGTGTATTGCTCATCTCAAACATTATAACCGTCTGTGTGGTGTAATGTTTATTGTGCTTATCTCAAACATTATAGTGTCTGTGTGGTGTAATGCTCATTTCAAACATTATAGCCATCTGTGTGGTGTACTGTTCATCTCAAACATTATAGCCGTCTGTGTGGTGTAATGCTCATTGTGCTCATCTCATTATAGCCATCTGTGTGGTGTAATGCTTATTGTATTCATCTCAAACATTATAGCCATCTGTGTGGTGTAATGTTTATTGTGATCATCTCAAACATTATAGCCGTCTGTGTGGTGTAATGCTCATCTCAAACATTATAGCCGTATGTGTGGTGTAATGCTCATCTCAAACATTATAGCCGTCTGTGTGGTGTAATGCTTATTGTGCTCATCTCAAACATTATAGCCGTCTGTGTGGTGTAATGCTCATCTCAAACATTATAGCCGTCTGTGTGGTGTAAAGCTTATTGTGCTCATCTCAAACATTATAGCCGTCTCTGGTGTAATGCTTATTGTGCTCATCTCAAACATTATAGCCGTCTGTGTGGTGTAATGTTTATTGTGCTCATCTCAAACATTATAGCCGTCTGTATGGTGTAATGTTTATTGTGCTCATCTCAAACATTATAGCCGTCTGTGTGGTGTAATGCTTATTGTGCTCATCTCAAACATTATAGCCGTCTGTATGGTGTAATGTTTATTGTGCTCATCTCAAACATTATAGCCGTCTGTGTGGTGTAATGTTTATTGTGCTCATCTCAAACATTATAGCCGTCTGTATGGTGTAATGTTTATTGTGCTCATCTCAAACATTATAGCCGTCTGTGTGGTGTAATGCTTATTGTGCTCATCTCAAACATTATAGCCGTCTGTATGGTGTAATGTTTATTGTGCTCATCTCAAACATAATAGCCGTCTGTGTGGTGTAATGTTTATTGTGCTCATCTCAAACATGATAGCCGTCTGTGTGGTGTAATGCTTATTGCGCTCATCTCAAACATTATAGCCGTCTGTGTGGTGTAATGCTTATTGTGCTCATCTCAAACATTATAGCCGTTTGTGTGGTGTAATGCTTATGGTGCTCATCTCAAACATTATAGCCATCTGTGTGGTGTAATGCTTATTGTGATCATATCAAACATTATAGCCGTCTGTGTGGTGTAATGCTCACCTCAAACATTATAGCCATCTGTGTGGTGTAATGCTGATTGTGCTCATCTCAAACATTATAGCCGTTTGTGTGGTGTAATGCTTATTGTGCTAATCTCAAACATTATAGCCATCTGTGTGGTGTAATGCTTATTGTGCTAATCTCAAACATTATAGCCGTTTGTGTGGTGTAATGCTTATGGTGCTCATCTCAAACATTATAGCCATCTGTGTGGTGTAATGCTTATTGTGATCATATCAAACATTATAGCCGTCTGTGTGGTGTAATGCTCACCTCAAACATTATAGCCATCTGTGTGATGTAATGTTTATTGTGCTCATCTCAAACATTATAGCCGTCTGTATGGTGTAATGCTTATTGTGCTCATTTCAAACATTATAGCCGTCTGTGTGGTGTAATGCTTATTGTGCTCATCTCAAACATTATAGCCGTATTTGTGGTGTAATGCTTATTGTACTCATCTCAATCATTATAGCCGTCTCTGGTGTAATGCTTATTGTGCTCATCTCAAACATTATAGCCGTCTGTGTGGTGTAATGCTCACCTCAAACATTATAGCCGTCTGTGTGGTGTAATGTTTATTGTGCTCATCTCAAACATTATAGCCGTCTGTATGGTGTAATGCTTATTGTGCTCATCTCAAACGTTATAGCCATCTGTGGTGTATTGCTCATCTCAAACATTATAACCGTCTGTGTGGTGTAATGTTTATTGTGCTTATCTCAAACATTATAGCGTCTGTGTGGTGTAATGCTCATTTCAAACATTATAGCCATCTGTGTGGTGTACTGTTCATCTCAAACATTATAGCCGTCTGTGTGGTGTAATGCTCATTGTGCTCATCTCATTATAGCCATCTGTGTGGTGTAATGCTTATTGTATTCATCTCAAACATTATAGCCATCTGTGTGGTGTAATGTTTATTGTGATCATCTCAAACATTATAGCCGTCTGTGTGGTGTAATGCTCATCTCAAACATTATAGCCGTATGTGTGGTGTAATGCTCATCTCAAACATTATAGCCGTCTGTGTGGTGTAATGCTTATTGTGCTCATCTCAAACATTATAGCCGTCTGTGTGGTGTAATGCTCATCTCAAACATTATAGCCGTCTGTGTGGTGTAAAGCTTATTGTGCTCATCTCAAACATTATAGCCGTCTCTGGTGTAATGCTTATTGTGCTCATCTCAAACATTATAGCCGTCTGTGTGGTGTAATGTTTATTGTGCTCATCTCAAACATTATAGCCGTCTGTATGGTGTAATGTTTATTGTGCTCATCTCAAACATTATAGCCGTCTGTGTGGTGTAATGCTTATTGTGCTCATCTCAAACATTATAGCCGTCTGTATGGTGTAATGTTTATTGTGCTCATCTCAAACATTATAGCCGTCTGTGTGGTGTAATGTTTATTGTGCTCATCTCAAACATTATAGCCGTCTGTATGGTGTAATGTTTATTGTGCTCATCTCAAACATTATAGCCGTCTGTGTGGTGTAATGCTTATTGTGCTCATCTCAAACATTATAGCCGTCTGTATGGTGTAATGTTTATTGTGCTCATCTCAAACATTATAGCCGTCTGTGTGGTGTAATGTTTATTGTGCTCATCTCAAACATGATAGCCGTCTGTGTGGTGTAATGCTTATTGCGCTCATCTCAAACATTATAGCCGTCTGTGTGGTGTAATGTTTATTGTGCTCATCTCAAACATTATAGACGTCTGTGTGGTGTAATGTTTATTGTGCTCATCTCAAACATTATAACCGTCTGTATGGTGTAATGTTTATTGTGCTCATCTTAAACATTATAGCCGTCTGTGTGGTGTACTGCTTATTGTGCTCATCTCAAACGTTATAGCCGACTGTGTGATGTAATGCTTATTGTGCTCATCTCATTATAGCCATCTGTGTGGTGTAATGCTTATTGTGCTCACCTCAAACATTATAGCCATCTGTGTGGTGTAATGCTGATTGTGCTCATCTCAAACATTATAGCCGTTTGTGTGGTGTAATGCTAATTGTGCTAATCTCAAACATTATAGCCATCTGTGTGGTGTAATGCTTATTGTGCTCATCTCAAACATTATAGCCGTTTGTGTGGTGTAATGCTTATTGTGCTCATCTCAAACATTATAGCCGTCTGTGTGGTGTAATGCTTATTGTGCTCATCTCAAACATTATAGCCGTATGTGTGGTGTAATGCTTATTGTGCTCATCTCAAATATTATAGCCGTCTGTGTGGTGTAATGCTCATCACAAACATTATAGCCGTCTGTGGTGTAATGCTTATTGTGCTCATCTCAAACATTATAGCCCTTTGTGTGGTGTAATGCTCATCACAAACATTATAGTCGTATATGTGGTGTAATGCTTATTGTGCTCATCTCAAATATTATAGCCCTTTGTGTGGTGTAATGCTCATCTCAAACATTATAGCCGTCTGTGTGGTGTAATGCTCATCTCAAACATTATAGCCGTCTGTGTGGTGTAATGCTCATCTCAAACATTATAGCCGTCTGTGTGGTTTAATGCTCATCTCAAACATTATAGCCGTCTGTGTGGTGTAATGTTTATTGTGCTCATCTCAAAAATTATAGCCGTCTGTGTGGTGTAATGCTTATTGTGCTCATCTCAAACATTATAGCCGTCTGTGTGGTGTAATGTTTATTGTGCTCATCTCAAACATTATAGCCGTCTGTATGGTGTAATGTTTATTGTGCTCATCTCAAACGTTATAGCCGACTGTGTGATGTAATGCTTATTGTGCTCATCTCAAACGTTATAGCCGACTGTGTGATGTAATGCTTATTGTGCTCATCTCATTATAGCCATCTGTGTGGTGTAATGCTTATTGTGCTCACCTCAAACATTATAGCCATCTGTGTGGTGTAATGCTGATTGTGCTCATCTCAAACATTATAGCCGTTTGTGTGGTGTAATGCTTATTGTGTTAATCTCAAACATTATAGCCATCTGTGTGGTGTAATGATTATTGTGCTCATCTCAAACATTATAGCCGTTTGTGTAGTGTAATGCTTATGGTGCTCATCTCAAACATTATAGCCATCTGTGTGGTGTAATGCTTATTGTGATCATATCAAACATTATAGCCGTCTGTGTGGTGTAATGCTCACCTCAAACATTATAGCCATCTGTGTGGTGTAATGCTGATTGTGCTCATCTCAAACATTATAGCCATCTGTGTGGTTTAATGCTTATTGTACTCATCTCAATCTTTATAGCCGTCTCTGGTGTAATGCTTATTGTGCTCATCTCAAACATTATAGCCGTCTGTGTGGTGTAATGTTTATTGTGCTCATCTCAAACATTATAGCCGTCTGTATGGTGTAATGCTTATTGTGCTCATCTCAAACATTATAGCCGTCTGTATGGTGTAATGCTTATTGTGATCATATCAAACATTATAGCCGTCTGTATGGTGTAATGCTTATTGTGATCATATCAAACATTATAGCCGTCTGTGTGGTGTAATGCTCACCTCAAACATTATAGCCATCTGTGTGATGTAATGTTTATTGTGCTCATCTCAAACATTATAGCCGTCTGTATGGTGTAATGCTTATTGTGCTCATTTCAAACATTATAGCCGTCTGTGTGGTGTAATGCTTATTGTGCTCATCTCAAACATTATAGCCGTATTTGTGGTGTAATGCTTATTGTACTCATCTCAATCATTATAGCCGTCTCTGGTGTAATGCTTATTGTGCTCATCTCAAACATTATAGCCGTCTGTGTGGTGTAATGTTTATTGTGCTCATCTCAAACATTATAGCCGTTGGTGTGGTGTAATTCTTATTGCGCTCATCTCAAACATTATAGCCGTCTGTGTGGTGTAATGCTTATTGTGCTCATCTCAAACGTTATAGCCATCTGTGGTGTATTGCTCATCTCAAACATTATAACCGTCTGTGTGGTGTAATGTTTATTGTGCTTATCTCAAACATTATAGCGTCTGTGTGGTGTAATGCTCATTTCAAACATTATAGCCATCTGTGTGGTGTACTGTTCATCTCAAACATTATAGCCGTCTGTGTGGTGTAATGCTCATTGTGCTCATCTCATTATAGCCATCTGTGTGGTGTAATGCTTATTGTATTCATCTCAAACATTATAGCCATCTGTGTGGTGTAATGCTTATTGTGCCCATCTCAAACATTGTAGATTGTCAGTGTGGTGTAATGTTTATTGTGATCATCTCAAACATTATAGCCGTATGTGTGGTGTAATGCTCATCTCAAACATTATAGCCGTCTGTGTGGTGTAATGCTTATTGTGCTCATCTCAAACATTATAGCCGTCTGTGTGGTGTAATGCTCATCTGAAACATTATAGCCGTCTGTGTGGTGTAATGCTTATTGTGCTCATCTCAAACATTATAGCCGTCTCTGGTGTAATGCTTATTGTGCTCATCTCAAACATTATAGCCGTCTGTGTGGTGTAATGCTTATTGTGCTCATCTCAAACATTATAGCCGTCTGTGTGGTGTAATGCTCATCTCAAACATTATAGCCGTCTGTGTGGTGTAATGCTTATTGTGCTCATCTCAAACATTATAGCCGTCTCTGGTGTAATGCTTATTGTGCTTATCTCAAACATTATAGCCGTCTGTGTGGTGTAATGCTTATTGTGCTCATCTCAAACATTATAGACGTCTGTGTGGTGTAATGTTTATTGTGCTCATCTCAAACATTATAGCCGTCTGTATGGTGTAATGTTTATTGTGCTCATCTCAAACATTATAGCCGTCTGTGTGGTGTAATGCTTATTGCGCTCATCTCAAACATTATAGCCGTCTGTGTGGTGTAATGTTTATTGTGCTCATCTCATTATAGCCATCTGTGTGGTGTAATGCTTATTGTGCTCACCTCAAACATTATAGCCATCTGTGTGGTGTAATGCTGATTGTGCTCATCTCAAACATTATAGCCGTTTGTGTGGTGTAATACTTATTGTGCTAATCTCAAACATTATAGCCATCTGTGTGGTGTAATGCTTATTGTGCTCATCTCAAACATTATAGCCGTATCTGTGGTGTAATGCTTATGGTGCTCATCTCAAACATTATAGCCATCTGTGTGGTGTAATGCTTATTGTGCTCATCTCAAACATTATAGCCGTCTGTGTGGTGTAATGCTTATTGTGCTCATCTCAAACATTATAGCCGTCTGTGGTGTAATGCTTATTGTGCTCATCTCAAATATTATAGCCGTCTGTGTGATGTAATGCTCATCTCAAACATTATAGCCGTCTGTGTGGTGTAATGCTCATCTCAAACATTATAGCCGTCTGTGTGGTGTAATGCTCATCTCAAACATTATAGCCGTCTGTGTGGTGTAATGCTCATCTCAAACATTATAGCCGTCTGTGTGGTGTAATGTTTATTGTGCTCATCTCAAACATTATAGCCGTCTGTGTGGTGTAATGCTTATTGTGCTCATCTCAAACATTATAGCCGTCTGTGTGGTGTAATGTTTATTGTGCTCATCTCAAACATTATAGCCGTCTGTATGGTGTAATGTTTATTGTGCTCATCTCAAACATTATAGCCGTTGGTGTGGTGTAATGCTTATTACGCTCATCTCAAACATTATAGCCGTCTGTGTGGTGTAATGCTTATTGTGCTCATCTCAAACGTTATAGCCATCTGTGGTGTAATGCTCATCTCAAACATTATAACCGTCTGTGTGGTGTAATGTTTATTGTGCTTATCTCAAACATTATAGCCGTCTGTGTGGTGCAATGCTCATTTCAAACATTATAGCTATCTGTGTGGTGTAATGCTCATCTCAAACATTATAGCCGTCTGTGTGGTGTAATGCTTATTGTGCTCATCTCATTATAGCCATCTGTGTGGTGTAATGCTTATTGTATTCATCTAAAAATTATAGCCATCTGTGTGGTGTAATGCTTATTGTGCCCATCTCAAACATTGTAGATAGTCAGTATGGTGTAATGTTTATTGTGCTCATCTCAAACATTATAGCTGTCTGTGTGGTGTAATGCTCATCTCAAACATTATAGCCGTCCGTGTGGTGTAATGCTTATTGTGCTCATCTCAAACATTATAGCCGTCTGTGTGGTGTAATGCTCATCTCAAACAGTATAGCCGTCTGTGTGGTGTAATGCTTATTGTGCTCATCTCAAACATTATAGCCGTCTCTGGTGTAATGCTTATTGTTCTCATCTCAAACATTATAGCCATCTGTGTGGTGTAATGCTTATTGTGCTCATCTCAAACATTATAGCCGTCTGTATGGTGTAATGTTTATTGTGCTCTTCTCAAACATTATAGCCGTCTGTGTGGTGTAATGCTTATTGTGCTCATCTCAAACGTTATAGCCATCCGTGGTGTAATGCTCATCTCAAACATTATAACCGTCTGTGTGGTGTAATGTTTATTGTGCTCATCTCAAACATTATAGCCGTCTGTGTGGTGTAATGCTCATTTCAAACATAATAGCCATCTGTGTGGTGTAATGCTCATCTCAAACATTATAGCCGTCTGTGTGGTGTAATGCTTATTGCGCTCATCTCATTATAGCCGTCTGTGTGGTGTAATGCTTATTGTATTCATCTCAATCATTATAGCCATCTGTGTGGTGTAATGCTGATTGTGCCCATCTCAAACATTATAGCCGACTGTGTGGTGTAATGCTTATTGTGCCCATCTCATTATAGCCATCTGTGAGGTGCAATGATTATTGTGCTCATCTCAAACATTATAGCCGACTGTGTGGTGTAATGCTTATTGTGCCCATCTCATTATAGCCATCTGTGTGGTGCAATGCTTATTGTGCTCATCTCAAACATTATAGCCGTTTGTGTGGTGTAATGCTTAGTGTGCTCATCTCAAACATTATAGCCGTCTGTGTGGTGTAATGCTCATCTCAAACATTATAGCCGTTAGTGTGGTGTAATGCTTGTTGTGCTCATCTCAAACATTATAGCCGTCTGTGTGGTGTAATGCTCATCTCAAACATTATTGCCGTCTGTGTGGTGTAATGCTCATCTCAAGCATTATAGCCGTTTGTGTGGTGTAATGCTCATCTCAACCATTATAGCCGTCTGTGTGGTGTAATGCTTATTGTGCTCATCTCAAACATTATAGCCGTCTGTGGTGGAATGCTTATTGTGCTCATCTCAAACATTATAGCCGTCTGTGTGGTGTAATGCTTATTGTGCTCATCTCAAACATTATAGCCGTCTGTGTGGTGTAATGTTTATTGTGCTCATCTCAAACATTATAGCCTTCTGTGTGGTGTAATGTTTATTGTGCTCATCTCAAGCATTATAGCCGTCTGTGTGGTGTAATGTTTATTGTGCTCATCTCAAACATTATAACCGTCTGTGTGGTGTAATGTTTATTGTGCTCATCTCAAACATCATAGCCGTATGTGTGGTGTAATGTTTATTGTGCTCATCTCAAACATTATAGCCGTCTGTATGGTGTAATGTTTATTTTGCTCATCTCAAACATTGTGGCCGTCTGTGTGGTGTAATGCTCATCTCAAACATTATAGCCGTCTGTGTGGTGTAATGCTTATTGTGCTCATCTCAAACATTATAGCCGTCTGTTTGGCGTAATGCTTATCCCATTACCTGTTTTACCTGTTTTACCTGTTTTACCTGTTTCCGAGGTCTGGAATATGGGCTATTCAGCCCCTTGGACTCTTCTTAATAAATTCTTTTCATCTCCCGGTTGGTAGATATCTGGTGAAAATTTTATATCCAGATTTTTCCAATGATTGTTCAATTGGCTCTTGAAAGTATTGATTGTCTGCGAGTCTATTACTTTCTTTGGTATTTTGTTCCACTCATCCACAACTCTTTGCGAGAAGCTATATTTCCTAACATTTGTTCTACAGTTCTTTTTATATAATTTCTTGTTGTGACCCCTAGTGGTAGTTTGACTTAAAGGAAGAATTTGCTCATATTGCACTTTATCAATATTGTTGAGGATTTTGTAAGTTTCAATCATGTCAGCTCGGAGTCTTCTGTATTGGAGTGATGGTAGCCCTAAATATTTCAATCTTTGAGTGTAGGTTTTATGTTGTATATTTTTAATCAGTTTGGTGGCTCTTCTTTGAACATTTTCCAATTGTATGGCTTCTTTTTTGTATATCACTGACCATACACTGCTGCCATATTCTAGGTGTGGCCTTACGATACTTTTAAATACAGTTAGAAACATATCTTTATCCATAAAATCGAAGCTTCTTTTGATCATTCCTAATCTTTGATTTGCCTTTTTCGTCTGTAGATTAATGTGTTGTTTGAATTTAAGCTTGTCGTCGATTATTATCCCTAGATCTTTTTCTTCTGTTACTTGCTGTATATTACTTTCTCTCATTTTATATTTTATGTTGGTGTTAGGTCCTAAATGTATATGCTTGCATTTTGACTTGTTAAATTTCAGTAACCATCTGTCTGACCATTTCAATAAACTATCTATATCATTTTGCAAACTGATTTGTTGCTTTTCCTCATTAACCACAGCATACAATTTGGTGTCATCTGCAAAAAGTTTTACTATGTTTTGAAAAACATCAGGTAGGTCATTTATATATATTGTAAATAGGATCGGGCCCAGAACGCTTCCTTGAGGAATTCCACTTGTCACTGATATCCAATTTGAGCCCGTACCATTTATTACAACCTTTTGTTTTCTATTAGCAAGAAAGTCTTTAATCCAGCCTAAGATTTTTCCACATATGCCGTCACTTTGTAATTTGTTAATGAGACGCTGGTGAGGTACTGTGTCAAAGGCTTTTTGGAAATCTAAATATATGGTATCTATTGCATTTTTGTTGTCGAGTTGTTCTGTCCAGTCATCTAAAACTTCAATTAATTGTGTAACGCAAGATCTGCCTTTTCTGAATCCATGCTGATGGATAGTAAATAATTTGTGTTTTTCCATATGGTCCAAAATGATATCTCTGATAAATTTGTCCATTGTCTTACATACTATTGATGTTAAACTGATAGGTCGATAATTTTCTACTAGATTTTTAGGTCCCTTTTTATGTAGAGGTGTAACATTTGCTTTTTTCCAATTATCTGGCAGTTTTCCAGTCTGCATTGATATATTAAAAATATGCGCCAACGGTGTAGATATGCTTTTAGATGTCTCATTTAAAAATTTGGGGTGCATTTGGTCCGGCCCTGGCGATTTGGTAACTTTTAACTTTTCTAGATGTTTTTGTATAATTTCTGGGTTGAATTCTATTGTCGATAACTTTTTATTGGATCGTTGATTAAGCGTTGGGGCGTTTTGACTATCTGCTTCCACAGTGAATACACTTTGGAAAAATTTATTCAGTAACTCTGATTTAGTTTTATCATCTGTGTTTATTCCTCCTTCATCATCTAAAATACATGGTATGCTCTCCTTAGCCTTAGTTTTTGATTTTATAAATTTCCAAAAGATTTGTTGTCCTCTTTCATATTGATCGCTATTGTGCGTTCGTATTCATATTTTGCTTTCCTGACTAACCTGTTAGCATCAATTCTTGCTTCTTCATATTTTGTTTTATTTTGTGGATTTTTATTGTACCTGTATTTCTTCCAAAGCTTTCTCTTTTTTACAAGTGCAATCTTACTTTCTTCGTTTATCCAAGGTGTATCATATTTTCTGGACATTGATTTGCTCTCTGGTATGTTTTCTTCATATATTATTTTTAATTCATCTGCAAATCTTTGCCACAGATTATTGATATCTCCTTGGGCCAATTTTAAGTTCCAATCTATTTTGTTCAATTGTGCGTTGATTTTTTCATAGTTCCCTTTGAACCAACATAATTTATTTTGGTAATGCTTTTTCTGCTTTATCCCGAATCTGAAATTGAATTCTAAAGTTTCATGATCACTATTTCCTAGCGGAGCATTATGTTCAATAGTGTCAATCATGCCCTCTTCATTCGTGAAAATTAAGTCTAGACGACTTGGTTGGTTATCTCCCCTGCATCTTGTCTCTTTTGTAACATGTTGCGACAGATAAGTGTCTCTTACCATTTCTAGGAATTTAGTTGTCAGATGATTAGATCCCACATTTGTTGAGTTTCTTTCCCAATCTATTTCCTTAAAGTTGAAATCGCCCATATATACACGATAACCATATTTTATGTTTCTAATCTTAGAATTGGTTAATATCTCTCGCATTTCCTCTATGCATTCTATATCCATACTATTTGGACTTCTATAAATACAAGAGATTAAGAGTTTTATGTCCTTATTCAGATTTATTCCTAATTGTATATATTCTACATGTTTGAACTTCTTACTTTCGATTTCAATTGTATCTATTTCCTCTTTTACATATACAAGACAACCTCTCCTAGTGGCAATATCACTCGGGGAAATAAACTCCTTATAACCCTTTATTTTCCATTCAATGTCACTTACATTAGAATCAACTATGTTTTTGGGGTAAATTTCTGTTAGTGCAATGACGTCATAATCTTTGTCATTTATCAAATTTAGCAATTCATCCTTCTTGTTCATAAAAGTATCCACATTTGAATATAAAATTTTCAAGTGCTCTCTATGTACAGTGTATGTTAAAATTCTAAAACTGTTTTCCTATGTATGTTTAGTATGTTGGTCTGATTGACCAACTACTGATTCTCTTTGGTCTATGTTGAAACCACCAATTAATGTTTCATCACCAACATTTGAAAATGAAAGATGCATTTTGGACCTTTCTAAAGGTTTATTGCAGCTCAGTGGGCCTATACTTTGGTGAGAGTCATTTGTTGGTGCATGTAGTATAGTGCCCTGAGTGTAGTAGTCTTGGTCTGTGTCTTGACAATTTTGAATCTCCATATCGTCTACTTCTTCCTGTATGGTTTTCATTTCACTAGCTTTTGTTTTCTGAAGCGATTGTTTGTTATTTTTATTCTTCAATTCTCTTTTTTTCTTGTTTTGGTCACGTTGTTGAATAGTAAGATCTTTAGCAATTATTACTTTAGAAAGTTTATTTGATACAGGTATATTCTTCATGTTGTAAGCATTATCCAGAATATCTTTTCGATGTTTTTTGTTATTGAAGACAATTTTAAGTGGCCTTGGTTTCATTATTTGCTTACCGAGCCTGAAAGCAATTTTAATATCTGGTTCTTGTATTTTTATAAGTGAACATACTTCATTTATTAGTGAATGGTCGTACTCGTTTCGTACAATGTTATTTTTGTCTTCACTCTCTGGCACGTTGAAGAATATCAAGTTCATAGCTCTTGTTTTTTGGTCTTCTATCTCACGTACTACCATTCTAACATCATCTTGTAAAGTACTTTTAATGTCTTGTTTAATTTCTTCTATTAGAGAAGGTTTTATAGTTTTCACCTCACCTCTTATCTTTTCATCTAAACCTGTTTTCATGTCATGAACATCATCTTCTAGTTTGCCATTATAGCCATCTGTTTGGTGTAATGCTTATTGTGCTCATCTCAAACATTATAGCCGTCTGTGTGGTGTAATGCTTATTGTGCTCATCTCAAACATTATAGCCGTCTGTGTGGTGTAATGCTTATTGTGCTCATCTCAAACATTATAGCCATCTGTGTGGTGTAATGCTTATTGTGCTCATCTCAAACATTATAGCCGTCTGTGTGGTGTAATGCTCATCTCAAACATTATGGCCATCTGTGTGATGTAATGCTTATTGTGCTCATCTCAAACATTATAGATAGTCAGTGTGGTGTAATGTTTATTGTGCTCATCTCAGTATTGCCATCTGTGTGGTGTAATGTTTATTGTGCTCATCTCAAACATTATAGCCGTCTGTATGGTGTAATGCTTATTGTGCTCATTTCAAACATTATAGCCGTCTGTGTGGTGTAATGCTCATCTCAAACATTATGGCCATCTGTGTGATGTAATGCTTATTGTGCTCATCTCAAACATTATAGATAGTCAGTGTGGTGTAATGTTTATTGTGCTCATCTCAGTATTGCCATCTGTGTGGTGTAATGTTTATTGTGCTCATCTCAAACATTATAGCCGTTTGTGTGGTGTAATGTTTATTGTGCTCATCTCAAACATTATAGCCGTCTGTGTGGTGTAATGCTTATTGTGCTCACCTCAAACATTATAGCCATCTGTGGTGTAATGCTTATCTCAAACATTATAACCGTCTGTGTGGTGTAATGCTTATTGTGCTTATCTCAAACATTATAGCCGTCTGTGTGGTGTAATGCTCATCTCAAACATTATAGCCGTTTGTGTGGTGTAATGCTTATTGTGCTCATCTCTAACATTATAGCCGTCTGTGTGGTGTAATGCTCATCTCAAACATTATTGCCGTCTGTGTGGTGTAATGCTCATCTCAAACATTATAGCCGTTTGTGTGGTGTAATGCTCATCTCAAACATTATAGCCGTCTGTGTGGTGTAATGCTCATCTCAAACATTATAGCCGTCTGTGTGGTGTAATGCTTATTGTGCTCATCTCAAACATTATAGCCGTCTGTGGTGGAATGCTTATTGTGCTGATCTCAAACATTATAGCCGTCTGTGTGGTGTAATGCTTATTGTGTTCATCTCAAACATTATAGCCGTCTGTGGTGTAATACTTATTGTGCTCATCTCAAACATTATAGCCGTCTGTGTGGTGTAATGTTTATTGTGCTCATCTCAAACATTATAGCCGTCTGTGTGGTGTAATGCTTATTGTGCTCATCTCAAACATTATAGCCGTCTGTGTGGTGTAATGCTTATTGTGCTCATCTCAAACATTATAGCCGTCTGTGTGGTGTAATGTTTATTGTGCTCATCTCAAACATTATAGCCGTCTGTGTGGTGTAATGTTTATTGTGCTCATCTCAAACATTATAGCGTCTGTGTGGTGTAATGTTTATTGTGCTCATCTCAAACATTATAGCCGTCTGTATGGTGTAATGTTTATTGTACTCATCTCAAACATTATGGCCGTCTGTGTGGTGTAATGCTCATCTCAAACATTATAGCCGTCTGTGTGGTGTAATGCTTATTGTGCTCATCTCAAACATTATAGCCGTCTGTTTGGCGTAATGCTTATCTCATTATAGCCTTCTCTGTGGTGTAATGCTTATTGTGCTCATCTCAAACATGATAGCCGTCTGTGTGGTGTAATGCTTATTGTGCTCATCTCAAACATTATAGCCATCTGTGTGGTGTAATGCTTATTGTGCTCATCTCAAACATTATAGCCGTCTGTGTGGTGTAATGCTCATCTCAAACATTATAGCCATCTGTGTGGTGTAATGTTTATTGTGCTCATCTCAATCATTATAGCCGTCTGTGTGGTGTAATGTTTATTGTGCTCATCTCAAACATTATAGCGTCTGTGTGGTGTAATGTTTATTGTGCTCATCTCAAACATCATAGCCATCTGTGTGGTGTAATGCTTATTGTGCTCATCGCAAACATTATAGCCATCTGTATGGTGTAATGCTTATTGTGCTCATCTCAAACATTATAGCCGTCTGTGTGGTGTAATGCTTATTGTGCTCATCTCAAACATTATAGCCGTCTGTGTGGTGTAATGTTTATTGTGCTCATCTCAAACATCATAGCCGTATGTGTGGTGTAATGCTTATTGTGCTCATCGCAATCATTATAGCCATCTGTGTGGTGTAATGCTTATTGTGATCATCGCAAACATTATAGCCATCTGTATGGTGTAATGCTTATTGTGCTCATCTCAAACATTATAGCCGTCTGTGTGGTGTAATGCTTATTGTGCTCATCTCAAACATTATAGCCGTCTGTGTGGTGTAATGCTTATTGTGCTCATCTCAAACATTATAGCCATCTGTATGGTGTAATGCTTATTGTGCTCATCTCAAACATTATAGCCGTCTGTGTGGTGTAATGCTTATTGTGCTAATCTCAAGCATTATAGCCGTCTGTGTGGTGTAATGCTTATTGTGCTCATCGCAATCATTATAGCCATCTGTGTGGTGTAATGCTTATTGTGCTCATCGCAAACATTATAGCCGTCTGTATGGTGTAATGCTTATTGTGCTCATCTCAAACATTATAGCCGTCTGTGTGGTGTAATGCTTATTGTGCTCATCTCAAACATTATAGCCGTCTGTGTGGTGTAATGCTTATCTCAAACATTATAGCCATCTGTGTGGTGTAATGCTTATTGTGCTCATCTCAAACATTATAGCCGTTTGTGTGGTGTAATGTTTATTGTGCTCATCTCAAACATTATAGCCTTCTCTGTGGTGTAATGCTTATTGTGCTCACCTCAAACATTATAGCCGTCTGTGTGGTGTAATGCTTATTGTGCTCATCTCAAACATTATAGCCATCTGTGTGGTGTAATGCTTATTGTGCTCATCTCAAACATTATAGCCGTCTGTGTGGTGTAATGCTCATCTCAAACATTATAGCCATCTGTGTGGTGTAATGCTTATTGTGCTCATCTCAAACATTATAGATAGTCAGTGTGGTGTAATGTTTATTGTGCTGATCTCATTATAGCCATCTGTGTGGTGTAATGCTTATTGTGCTCATCTCAAGCATTATAGCCGTCTGTATGGTGTAATGTTTATTGTGCTCATCTCAAACATTATAGCCATCTGTGTGGTGTAATGTTTATTGTGCTCATCTCAATCATTATAGCCGTCTGTGTGGTGTAATGCTTATTGTGCTCATCTCAAACATTATAGATAGTCAGTGTGGTGTAATGTTTATTGTGCTGATCTCATTATAGCCATCTGTGTGGTGTAATGCTTATTGTGCTCATCTCAAGCATTATAGCCGTTTGTATGGTGTAATGTTTATTGTGCTCATCTCAAACATTATAGCCGTCTGTGTGGTGTAATGTTTATTGTGCTCATCTCAATCATTATAGCCGTCTGTGTGGTGTAATGCTTATTGTGCTCATCTCAAACATTATAGCCGTCTGTGTGGTGTAATGCTTATTGTGCTCATCTCAAACATTATAGCCGTCTGTGTGGTGTAATGCTCATCTCAAACATTATAGCCATCTGTGTGGTGTAATGCTTATTGTGCTCATCTCAAACATTATAGCCGTTTGTGTGGTGTAATGTTTATTGTGCTCATCTCAAACATTATAGCCGTCTGTGTGGTGTAATGCTTAATGTGCTCATCTCAAACATTATAGCCATCTGTGGTGTAATGCTTATTGTGCTTATCTCAAACATTATAGCCGTCTGTGTGGTGTAATGCTCATCTCAAACATTATAGCCATCTGTGTGGTGTAATGTTTATTGTGCTCATCTCAAACATTATAGATAGTCAGTGTGGTGTAATGTTTATTGTGCTCATCTCATTATAGCCATCTGTGTGGTGTAATGTTTATTGTGCTCATCTCATTATAGCCATCTGTGTGGTGTAATGTTTATTGTGCTCATCTCATTATAGCCATCTGTGTGGTGTAATGTTTATTGTGCTCATCTCAATCATTATAGCCGTCTGTGTGGTGTAATGTTTATTGTGCTCATCTCAAACATTATAGTCGTCTGTGTGGTGTAATGCTTATTGTGCTCATCTCAAACATTATAGCCATCTGTGTGGTGTAATGTTTATTGTGCTCATCTCAAACATTATAGCCGTCTGTGTGGTGTAATGTTTATTGTGCTCATCTCAAACATTATAGCCATCTGTGTGGTGTAATGTTTATTGTGCTCATCTCAATCATTATAGCCGTCTGTGTGGTGTAATGCTTATTGTGCTCATCTCAAACATTATAGCAGTCTGTGTGGTGTAATGCTCATCTCAAACATTATAGCCTTCTGTGTGGTGTAATGCTTATTGTGCTCATCTCAAACATTATAGCCGTTTGTGTGGTGTAATGTTTATTGTGCTCATCTCAAACATTATAGCCGTCTGTGTGGTGTAATGCTTAATGTGCTCATCTCAAACATTATAGCCATCTGTGGTGTAATGTTTATTGTGCTCATCTCAAACATTATAGATAGTCAGTGTGGTGTAATGTTTATTGTGCTCATCTCATTATAGCCATCTGTGTGGTGTAATGTTTATTGTGCTCATCTCATTATAGCCATCTGTGTGGTGTAATGTTTATTGTGCTCATCTCATTATAGCCATCTGTGTGGTGTAATGTTTATTGTGCTCATCTCAATCATTATAGCCGTCTGTGTGGTGTAATGCTTATTGTGCTCATCTCAAACATTATAGCCGTCTGTGTGGTGTAATGCTCATCTCAAACATTATAGCCATCTGTGTGGTGTAATGCTTATTGTGCTCATCTCAAACATTATAGCCGTTTGTGTGGTGTAATGTTTATTGTGCTCATCTCAAACATTATAGCCGTCTGTGTGGTGTAATGCTTAATGTGCTCATCTCAAACATTATAGCCATCTGTGGTGTAATGCTTATTGTGCTTATCTCAAACATTATAGCCGTCTGTGTGGTGTAATGCTCATCTCAAACATTATAGCCATCTGTGTGGTGTAATGTTTATTGTGCTCATCTCAAACATTATAGATAGTCAGTGTGGTGTAATGTTTATTGTTTTCATCTCATTATAGCCATCTGTGTGGTGTAATGTTTATTGTGCTCATCTCAAACATTATAGCCGTCTGTGTGGTGTAATGCTCATCTCAAACATTATAGCCATCTGTGTGGTGTAATGTTTATTGTGCTCATCTCAAACATTATAGCCGTTTGTGTGGTGTAATGTTTATTGTGCTCATCTCAATCATTATAGCCGTCTGTATGGTGTAATGTTTATTGTGCTCATCTCAAACATTATAGCCGTCTGTGTGGTGTAATGCTCATCTCAAACATTATAGCCATCTGTGTGGTGTAATGTTTATTGTGCTCATCTCAAACATTATAGCCGTTTGTGTGGTGTAATGTTTATTGTGCTCATCTCAATCATTATAGCCATCTGTGTGGTGTAATGTTTATTGTGCTCATCTCAATCATTATAGCCATCTGTGTGGTGTAATGTTTATTGTGCTCATCTCAAACATTATAGCCGTCTGTGTGGTGTAATGCTCATCTCAAACATTATAGCCATCTGTGTGGTGTAATGTTTATTGTGCTCATCTCAAACATTATAGCCGTCTGTGTGGTGTAATGTTTATTGTGCTCATCTCATTATAGCCATCTGTGTGGTGTAATGTTTATTGTGCTCATCTCAATCATTATAGCCATCTGTGTGGTGTAATGTTTATTGTGCTCATCTCAAACATTATAGCCGTCTGTGTGGTGTAATGTTTATTGTGCTCATCTCATTATAGCCATCTGTGTGGTGTAATGTTTATTGTGCTCATCTCAATCATTATAGCCATCTGTGTGGTGTAATGTTTATTGTGCTCATCTCAAACATTATAGCCATCTGTGTGGTGTAATGTTTATTGTGCTCATCTCATTATAGCCATCTGTGTGGTGTAATGTTTATTGTGCTCATCTCAATCATTATAGCCGTCTGTGTGGTGTAATGTTTATTGTGCTCATCTCAAACATTATAGCCGTCTGTGTGGTGTAATGTTTATTGTGCTCATCTCAATCATTATAGCCGTCTGTGTGGTGTAATGCTTATTGTGCTCATCTCAAACATTATAGCCGTTTGTGTGGTGTAATGCTTATTGTGCTCATCTCAAACATTATAGCCGTCTGTGTGGTGTAATGTTTATTGTGCTCATCTCAAACATTATAGCCATCTGTGTGGTGTAATGTTTATTGTGCTCATCTCAATCATTATAGCCGTCTGTGTGGTGTAATGTTTATTGTTCTCATCTCAAACATTATAGCCATCTGTGTGGTGTAATGCTTATTGTGCTCATCTCAAACATTATAGCCGTCTGTGTAGTGTAATGTTTATTGTGCTCATCTCAATCATTATAGCCATCTGTGTGGTGTAATACTTATTGTGCTCATCTCAAACATTATAGCCATCTGTGTGGTGTAATGTTTATTGTGCTCATCTCAAACATTATAGCCATCTGTGTGGTGTAATGTTTATTGTGCTCATCTCAAACATTATAGCCATCTGTGTGGTGTAATGTTTATTGTGCTCATCTCAATCATTATAGCCGTCTGTGTGGTGTAATGTTTATTGTGCTCATCTCAAACATTATAGCCATCTGTGTGGTGTAATGCTTATTGTGCTCATCTCAAACATTATAGCCGTTTGTGTGGTGTAATGTTTATTGTGCTCATCTCAATCATTATAGCCATCTGTGTGGTGTAATACTTATTGTGCTCATCTCAATCATTATAGCCGTCTGTGTGGTGTAATGTTTATTGTGCTCATCTCAAACATTATAGCCATCTGTGTGGTGTAATGTTTATTGTGCTCATCTCAAACATTATAGCCGTTTGTGTGGTGTAATGTTTATTGTGCTCATCTCAAACATTATAGCCGTTTGTGTGGTGTAATTTATATTGTGCTCATCTCAATCATTATAGCCGTCTGTGTGGTGTAATGTTTATTGTGCTCATCTCAAACATTATAGCCATCTGTGTGGTGTAATGCTTATTGTGCTCATCTCAAACATTATAGCCGTTTGTGTGTTGTAATGTTTATTTTGCTCATCTCAATCATTATAGCCATCTGTGTGGTGTAATACTTATTGTGCTCATCTCAATCATTATAGCCGTCTGTGTGGTGTAATGTTTATTGTGCTCATCTCAAACATTATAGCCGTTTGTGTGGTGTAATGTTTATTGTGCTCATCTCAAACATTATAGCCGTTTGTGTGGTGTAATGTTTATTGTGCTCATCTCAAACATTATAGCCGTTTGTATGGTGTAATGTTTATTGTGCTCATCTCAATCATTATAGCCATCTGTGTGGTGTAATGTTTATTGTGCTCATCTCAAACATTATAGTCATCTGTGTGGTGTAATGCTTATTGTGCTCATCTCAATCATTATAGCCGTCTGTGTGGTGTAATGTTTATTGTGCTCATCTCAATCATTATAGCCATCTGTGTGGTGTAATGTTTATTGTGCTCATCTCAAACATTATAGATAGTCAGTGTGGTGTAGTGTTTATTGTGCTCATCTCATTATAGCCATCTGTGTGGTGTAATGTTTATTGTGCTCATCTCAATCATTATAGCCATCTGTGTGGTGTAATGTTTATTGTGCTCATCTCAAACATTATAGCCGTCTGTGTGGTGTAATGCTTATTGTGCTCATCTCAATCATTATAGCCGTTTGTGTGGTGTAATGTTTATTGTGCTCATCTCAAACATTATAGCCATCTGTGTGGTGTAATGTTTATTGTGCTCATCTCAAACATTATAGCCGTCTGTGTGGTGTAATGCTTATTGTGCTCATCTCAATCATTATAGCCGTCTGTGTGGTGTAATGTTTATTGTGCTCATCTCAAACATTATAGATAGTCAGTGTGGTGTAATGTTTATTGTGCTCATCTCATTATAGCCATCTGTGTGGTGTAATGTTTATTGTGCTCATCTCAATCATTATAGCCGTCTGTGTGGTGTAATGTTTATTGTGCTCATCTCAAACATTATAGCCATCTGTGTGGTGTAATGTTTATTGTGCTCATCTCAATTATTATAGCCGTCTGTGTGGTGTAATGTTTATTGTGCTCATCTCAAACATTATAGACATCTGTGTGGTGTAATGCTTATTGTGCTCATCTCAAACATTATAGCCGTCTGTGTGGTGTAATGTTTATTGTGCTCATCTCAATCATTATAGCCATCTGTGTGGTGTAATACTTATTGTGCTCATCTCAAACATTATAGCCATCTGTGTGGTGTAATGTTTATTGTGCTCATCTCAAACATTATAGCCATCTGTGTGGTGTAATGTTTATTGTGCTCATCTCAAACATTATAGCCGTCTGTGTGGTGTAATGTTTATTGTGCTCATCTCAATCATTATAGCCATCTGTGTGGTGTAATGTTTATTGTGCTCATCTCAAACATTATAGCCGTCTGTGTGGTGTAATGCTCATCTCAAACATTATAGCCGTCTGTGTGGTGTAATACTTATTGTGCTCATCTCAATCATTATAGCCGTCTGTGTGGTGTAATGTTTATTGTGCTCATCTCAAACATTATAGCCATCTGTGTGGTGTAATGTTTATTGTGCTCATCTCAAACATTATAGCCGTTTGTGTGGTGTAATGTGTATTGTGCTCATCTCAAACATTATAGCCGTCTGTGTGGTGTAATGTTTATTGTGCTCATCTCAAACATTATAGCCATCTGTGTGGTGTAATGTTTATTGTGCTCATCTCAATCATTATAGCCGTCTGTGTGGTGTAATGTTTATTGTGCTCATCTCAAACATTATAGCCATCTGTGTGGTGTAATGCTTATTGTGCTCATCTCAAACATTATAGCCGTTTGTGTGGTGTAATGTTTATTGTGCTCATCTCAATCATTATAGCCATCTGTGTGGTGTAATACTTATTGTGCTCATCTCAATCATTATAGCCGTCTGTGTGGTGTAATGTTTATTGTGCTCATCTCAAACATTATAGTCATCTGTGTGGTGTAATGCTTATTGTGCTCATCTCAAACATTATAGATAGTCAGTGTGGTGTAATGCTCATCTCAATCATTATAGCCGTCTGTGTGGTGTAATGTTTATTGTGCTCATCTCAATCATTATAGCCATCTGTGTGGTGTAATGTTTATTGTGCTCATCTCAAACATTATAGATAGTCAGTGTGGTGTAATGTTTATTGTGCTCATCTCATTATAGCCATCTGTGTGGTGTAATGTTTATTGTGCTCATCTCAATCATTATAGCCATCTGTGTGGTGTAATGTTTATTGTGCTCATCTCAAACATTATAGCCGTCTGTGTGGTGTAATGTTTATTGTGCTCATCTCAAACATTATAGCCGTTTGTGTGGTGTAATGTTTATTGTGCTCATCTCAAACATTATAGCCATCTGTGTGGTGTAATGCTTATTGTGCTCATCTCAATCATTATAGCCGTCTGTGTGGTGTAATGTTTATTGTGCTCATCTCAAACATTATAGATAGTCAGTGTGGTGTAATGTTTATTGTGCTCATCTCATTATAGCCATCTGTGTGGTGTAATGTTTATTGTGCTCATCTCAATCATTATAGCCGTCTGTGTGGTGTAATGTTTATTGTGCTCATCTCAAACATTATAGCCATCTGTGTGGTGTAATGTTTATTGTGCTCATCTCAAACATTATAGCCATCTGTGTGGTGTAATGTTTATTGTGCTCATCTCAAACATTATAGCCATCTGTGTGGTGTAATGTTTATTGTGCTCATCTCAATCATTATAGCCGTCTGTGTGGTGTAATGTTTATTGTGCTCATCTCAAACATTATAGTCATCTGTGTGGTGTAATGTTTATTGTGCTCATCTCAAACATTATAGCCATCTGTGTGGTGTAATACTTATTGTGCTCATCTCAAACATTATAGTCATCTGTGTGGTGTAATGTTTATTGTGCTCATCTCAAACATTATAGTCATCTGTGTGGTGTAATGTTTATTGTGCTCATCTCAAACATTATAGCCATCTGTGTGGTGTAATACTTATTGTGCTCATCTCAAACATTATAGTCATCTGTGTGGTGTAATGTTTATTGTGCTCATCTCAAACATTATAGCCATCTGTGTGGTGTAATACTTATTGTGCTCATCTCAAACATTATAGTCATCTGTGTGGTGTAATGTTTATTGTGCTCATCTCAAACATTATAGTCATCTGTGTGGTGTAATACTTATTGTGCTCATCTCAAACATTATAGCCATCTGTGTGGTGTAATGTTTATTGTGCTCATCTCAAACATTATAGTCATCTGTGTGGTGTAATACTTATTGTGCTCATCTCAAACATTATAGCCATCTGTGTGGTGTAATGTTTATTGTGCTCATCTCAAACATTATAGTCATCTGTGTGGTGTAATGTTTATTGTGCTCATCTCAAACATTATAGTCATCTGTGTGGTGTAATACTTATTGTGCTCATCTCAAACATTATAGCCGTCTGTGTGGTGTAATGTTTATTGTGCTCATCTCAAACATTATAGCCGTCTGTGTGGTGTAATGCTTATTGTGCTCATCTCAATCATTATAGCCGTCTGTGTGGTGTAATGTTTATTGTGCTCATCTCAAACATTATAGATAGTCAGTGTGGTGTAATGTTTATTGTGCTCATCTCATTATAGCCATCTGTGTGGTGTAATGTTTATTGTGCTCATCTCAATCATTATAGCCGTCTGTGTGGTGTAATGTTTATTGTGCTCATCTCAAACATTATAGCCATCTGTGTGGTGTAATGTTTATTGTGCTCATCTCAATTATTATAGCCGTCTGTGTGGTGTAATGTTTATTGTGCTCATCTCAAACATTATAGCCATCTGTGTGGTGTAATGCTTATTGTGCTCATCTCAAACATTATAGCCGTCTGTGTGGTGTAATGTTTATTGTGCTCATCTCAATCATTATAGCCATCTGTGTGGTGTAATACTTATTGTGCTCATCTCAAACATTATAGCCATCTGTGTGGTGTAATGTTTATTGTGCTCATCTCAAACATTATAGCCATCTGTGTGGTGTAATGTTTATTGTGCTCATCTCAAACATTATAGCCGTCTGTGTGGTGTAATGTTTATTGTGCTCATCTCAATCATTATAGCCATCTGTGTGGTGTAATGTTTATTGTGCTCATCTCAAACATTATAGCCGTCTGTGTGGTGTAATGCTCATCTCAAACATTATAGCCGTCTGTGTGGTGTAATACTTATTGTGCTCATCTCAATCATTATAGCCGTCTGTGTGGTGTAATGTTTATTGTGCTCATCTCAAACATTATAGCCATCTGTGTGGTGTAATGTTTATTGTGCTCATCTCAAACATTATAGCCGTTTGTGTGGTGTAATGTGTATTGTGCTCATCTCAAACATTATAGCCGTCTGTGTGGTGTAATGTTTATTGTGCTCATCTCAAACATTATAGCCATCTGTGTGGTGTAATGTTTATTGTGCTCATCTCAAACATTATAGTCATCTGTGTGGTGTAATGTTTATTGTGCTCATCTCAAACATTATAGTCATCTGTGTGGTGTAATACTTATTGTGCTCATCTCAAACATTATAGCCGTCTGTGTGGTGTAATGTTTATTGTGCTCATCTCAAACATTATAGCCGTCTGTGTGGTGTAATGCTTATTGTGCTCATCTCAATCATTATAGCCGTCTGTGTGGTGTAATGTTTATTGTGCTCATCTCAAACATTATAGATAGTCAGTGTGGTGTAATGTTTATTGTGCTCATCTCATTATAGCCATCTGTGTGGTGTAATGTTTATTGTGCTCATCTCAATCATTATAGCCGTCTGTGTGGTGTAATGTTTATTGTGCTCATCTCAAACATTATAGCCATCTGTGTGGTGTAATGTTTATTGTGCTCATCTCAATTATTATAGCCGTCTGTGTGGTGTAATGTTTATTGTGCTCATCTCAAACATTATAGCCATCTGTGTGGTGTAATGCTTATTGTGCTCATCTCAAACATTATAGCCGTCTGTGTGGTGTAATGTTTATTGTGCTCATCTCAATCATTATAGCCATCTGTGTGGTGTAATACTTATTGTGCTCATCTCAAACATTATAGCCATCTGTGTGGTGTAATGTTTATTGTGCTCATCTCAAACATTATAGCCATCTGTGTGGTGTAATGTTTATTGTGCTCATCTCAAACATTATAGCCGTCTGTGTGGTGTAATGTTTATTGTGCTCATCTCAATCATTATAGCCATCTGTGTGGTGTAATGTTTATTGTGCTCATCTCAAACATTATAGCCGTCTGTGTGGTGTAATGCTCATCTCAAACATTATAGCCGTCTGTGTGGTGTAATACTTATTGTGCTCATCTCAATCATTATAGCCGTCTGTGTGGTGTAATGTTTATTGTGCTCATCTCAAACATTATAGCCATCTGTGTGGTGTAATGTTTATTGTGCTCATCTCAAACATTATAGCCGTTTGTGTGGTGTAATGTGTATTGTGCTCATCTCAAACATTATAGCCGTCTGTGTGGTGTAATGTTTATTGTGCTCATCTCAAACATTATAGCCATCTGTGTGGTGTAATGTTTATTGTGCTCATCTCAATCATTATAGCCGTCTGTGTGGTGTAATGTTTATTGTGCTCATCTCAAACATTATAGCCATCTGTGTGGTGTAATGCTTATTGTGCTCATCTCAAACATTATAGCCGTTTGTGTGGTGTAATGTTTATTGTGCTCATCTCAATCATTATAGCCATCTGTGTGGTGTAATACTTATTGTGCTCATCTCAATCATTATAGCCGTCTGTGTGGTGTAATGTTTATTGTGCTCATCTCAAACATTATAGTCATCTGTGTGGTGTAATGCTTATTGTGCTCATCTCAAACATTATAGATAGTCAGTGTGGTGTAATGCTCATCTCAATCATTATAGCCGTCTGTGTGGTGTAATGTTTATTGTGCTCATCTCAATCATTATAGCCATCTGTGTGGTGTAATGTTTATTGTGCTCATCTCAAACATTATAGATAGTCAGTGTGGTGTAATGTTTATTGTGCTCATCTCATTATAGCCATCTGTGTGGTGTAATGTTTATTGTGCTCATCTCAATCATTATAGCCATCTGTGTGGTGTAATGTTTATTGTGCTCATCTCAAACATCATAGCCGTCTGTGTGGTGTAATGTTTATTGTGCTCATCTCAAACATTATAGCCATCTGTGTGGTGTAATGCTTATTGTGCTCATCTCAATCATTATAGCCGTCTGTGTGGTGTAATGTTTATTGTGCTCATCTCAAACATTATAGATAGTCAGTGTGGTGTAATGTTTATTGTGCTCATCTCATTATAGCCATCTGTGTGGTGTAATGTTTATTGTGCTCATCTCAATCATTATAGCCGTCTGTGTGGTGTAATGTTTATTGTGCTCATCTCAAACATTATAGCCATCTGTGTGGTGTAATGTTTATTGTGCTCATCTCAAACATTATAGCTATCTGTGTGGTGTAATGTTTATTGTGCTCATCTCAAACATTATAGCCATCTGTGTGGTGTAATGTTTATTGTGCTCATCTCAATCATTATAGCCGTCTGTGTGGTGTAATGTTTATTGTGCTCATCTCAAACATTATAGTCATCTGTGTGGTGTAATGTTTATTGTGCTCATCTCAAACATTATAGCCATCTGTGTGGTGTAATACTTATTGTGCTCATCTCAAACATTATAGTCATCTGTGTGGTGTAATGTTTATTGTGCTCATCTCAAACATTATAGTCATCTGTGTGGTGTAATGTTTATTGTGCTCATCTCAAACATTATAGCCATCTGTGTGGTGTAATACTTATTGTGCTCATCTCAAACATTATAGTCATCTGTGTGGTGTAATGTTTATTGTGCTCATCTCAAACATTATAGCCATCTGTGTGGTGTAATACTTATTGTGCTCATCTCAAACATTATAGTCATCTGTGTGGTGTAATGTTTATTGTGCTCATCTCAAACATTATAGTCATCTGTGTGGTGTAATACTTATTGTGCTCATCTCAAACATTATAGCCATCTGTGTGGTGTAATGTTTATTGTGCTCATCTCAAACATTATAGTCATCTGTGTGGTGTAATACTTATTGTGCTCATCTCAAACATTATAGCCATCTGTGTGGTGTAATGTTTATTGTGCTCATCTCAAACATTATAGTCATCTGTGTGGTGTAATGTTTATTGTGCTCATCTCAAACATTATAGTCATCTGTGTGGTGTAATACTTATTGTGCTCATCTCAAACATTATAGCCGTCTGTGTGGTGTAATGTTTATTGTGCTCATCTCAATCATTATAGCCATCTGTGTGGTGTAATGTTTATTGTGCTCATCTCAAACATGATAGCCGTCTGTGTGGTGTAATGTTTATTGTGCTCATCTCAAACATTATAGCCATCTGTGTGGTGTAATGTTTATTGTGCTCATCTCATTATAGCCATCTGTGTGGTGTAATGTTTATTGTGCTCATCTCAATCATTATAGCCATCTGTGTGGTGTAATGTTTATTGTGCTCATCTCAATCATTATAGCCGTCTGTGTGGTGTAATGCTTATTGTGCTCATCTCAAACATTATAGTCAATGTGTTCAATATCCCAGGTTCAGTCAAATCAGACTACTGTATAAAGTTGGTGTTTGTTGCAATTGTCTCTCTGCCATAAATTAGACAGCACAAAGGAAAGGAGTAAGAGCAACTAAAAGTGTTGGTACAAAACAAATACCATCATTATCTCATCATATACAGCTATAGCTTTAATGTTGCTCATTTTGACTTAACTCACTCCAAAACACATTTTAGAGAGTTATGAACCATATACAAATGTACAGCAATTTATCACAATTAAACTGGTCTACTGTCTTCTGGAGTATAAGTACAAGAACCCTGCTGTCTAGATTGACCTTATATTCTTGGTAATCCATGCATACTTTTTGACTTTCTTATGTCCTCAGATATAATTACTACAATGTACTTTCACTTCCAAATCACAAGCGTTTGTGGCATGGAACATGCCCCATCTTAACTTTCAGTTATGTTTATTTTCAACAAAATTTATTTACTATTTCATATTATTTTCTCGATTCAAGTGTCCATATCCATCCAATCCCATATGGTAGCAGCAGCTTACATAAGCCTGACCTCTACCCTTCAATGACATAGTGCTTTCTCTGTGAAAATAACTCTTTCAGCATGACCTCCAGTACAAATACAAATGTAGGTTATGCTAGTTCAAATGTAATTATGATTCTAGTCGAGCTATCAAATTTTTGCGCCTATCCAATCACAACATAACTTTTTTCTGTGTTTATTGGTATGAGTTTGTTAGCTGCAGGGATAAGCTTTTGTTGTTGTTGATTATATTGTAATGTCAACCTGTGCTGTCTTACTTTTCATTTTAAATTAGCATGAATAATTGTTGAATAATTCATATATACCATATTTAGTAAGAAAATATATGGATGTAAATGAACATAAGAACTATTCAACATTACATTTAGATATACATTCAAGTAAAGTAACAGTGCTTCTATTGCTGTTCTACATATCACAGTAGGGTCTTCAACAATCAGCAAAACTCATACCCTAAAATGGGTGTGAAACATGTGCAAGCCTTTGTCTGTATGTTTCTTTGATTTCTGACACAAAGAAGGATTTTTGTTATTTTTATATCTGAGCCATACTTATATTCATCACATGCTATTAAACCTTAATGTTTTTAAGGTGATTGAATTTTGTCTAATCATACCAGACAAGATCAGGAATGTTCATCAAGAGCCTGTTAACTTATAAAATAAAATTATATATGCTATGCTATTGTAAATTGGAATTTCTTTTGATGCAGTATTGTATTAGTTACTCTATATTTTGGATATATTAAACTTTTGTTTCCCAAATTCATACAAAAACCTTTTATTAAAAATTCATGATGATCACATTTCATAATACAAGTACAAACAAACATATATATTTTTAACCAGTGATTTTAAAACCTTGTATTACTCACTTGGTTTTAAACCAGAGAAATACAAAAAAAGTGGATTAGACTGATTATCTCCATAACATTAGAGTACCAGTAATCTATATAATATCAATTCATGAAAGAAAGGTATTTGTTCAGCATAAAAATCATTGAAAATACAAGCATGCTGTGTGACAGCAAAATCTAAATTAAACGACCTCAATCCATAATCAATCTTTGGTATTTTTTATTAGCAAAATAGATCTGAAATGGTAAAATGTATCTTCAATATAATCAACTTCAACCTGTGTATGGATTTCAAAATTATCAGTTATGAATCTTAGCATAAACAAATCTCTATATTTCACCTGTAAACCAATATTTTCTGTATTTTTGGCATTTTTATGGAGAACAACTTTAAGATGGATGATGAATTCATTATCATCAAAATTAAGAGCTCAATATAGGTTTGGCTTAAGGTGTTTAACACCACTTTGTATCACAACTCAGTGTGTTTTACTTTGATCTTTAGTTTTGCCAAAAAAAAAAGGATCATATTTGAGTATCTGAAAAATAGGACACTAAAAATAAATAAAATATTTGTATGCTTAGGCCACACCAATCTAAGTTTTAGTTCTTTGGATTCGCTCACTCCACTTTTTCCAGAATGTATTTTGTTTTTAAATTGCCACCTCGTAATGTGTGTGCCGCATCAAAATTTTACCTTCGCCTCTAATATTTTCAATTTCAATAAAAAAATGAAAAAAAAGATCATCCGTCATGTTCGCTGCCATTTAACGTTTTGACGTTAACCACGTGTTCTATTAAAAACTTTTCCCCACGTCACTGACTGCTGGCGTATGTGACCAAGATCAGTCTTCTCAAAAGTTGGTCAAGTGCGACAGACGTCAATCACACATTTGCTTCTGTTTGATTGGTTATGTCACAAAACATTTAGAATACTTTTAATTTCTTGTATGCACAGATAAACTAATCTCGGGCACGCTCTCGATCAGTTTATCAGCACATACACAAAATTAAAAGTACTCTAAATATTACTTCAACAAGGGCAACGCAAAGCGTGGCGTATTCCCTCGCCTAACAATTTGACTCAGTGACCTTGACAATCAATAGGGTTCCAGATTCTCTTAAGGACTAAGCATGTACCAAGTTTGGTCAAAATCCATTGACGGATGTTGATTCTAGAGTGTTCACAAGGATGTTATGCGGTAAAAATTTGACCCGGTAACCATGACCTTTGACTTGAAAATCAATAGGGTTCCAGATTCTCTTAAGGACTAAGTATGTACCAAGTTTGGTCAAAATCCATTGAAGGATGTTGATTCTAGAGTGTTCACAAGGATGCTACATGGTAAAAATTTGACCCGGTGACCTTTGACCTTGAAAATCAATAGGGTTCCATATTATCTTAAGGACTAAGTATGTACCAAGTTTGGTCAAAATCCATTGAAGGATGTTGATTCTAGAGTGTTCACAAGGATGTTATGCGGTAAAAATTTGACCCAGTGACCTTGACCTTTGATCTATGACCTTGAAAATCAATAGGGTTCCAGATTTTCTGAAGGACTAAGTATGTACCAAGTTTGGTCAAAATCCATTGAAGGATGTTGATTCTAGAGTGTTCACAAGGAAGTTACGGAAGGACGGACGGTATCATTACTATATCCCTTCGCAACTTCGTTGGCGAGGGGATAACAATATTTTAGTTATATTGTGACAGTCAGTCTTATTTGTGGAGGAAACCAGAGTACATTGAGAAAACCACTGACCTGCCGCAAGTCACTGACAAACTTTATCACATTATGTTGTACTGAGTACACCTCGTCTGAGAGGGATTCAAACTCACAACATTAGTGGTGATAGGCACTGATTGCATAGATAGTTGTAAATCCAACTACCATATGATCACGATCATGAAGAGCTCACTATAAAATTGTCATAAATTAGAGAGTATATATAGATAACAGATGAAGATGGATGCACAGTGATGACAATACCTTCTAAGATAGGCTAAATGTAAATTAAATACTCCTCCAGATATATTTTTACACCATTAAAGCATGTGCACTATGACCTTAATAATTTAAATCCATGCCCTGTGTCAACTTGCTTTGGGGGCAACCATTTCATTCTTTTTCTCTTCAGACATCTTGTTACACATTGGCAACAAAAACATATGCTTCCTGCTCCACCGATATTAACGGCTTTGATCAAAGGCTTCATACATTTTGGGAAACTGCTATCCCAATGATTGTGAATATCTTCCACTGTGGGTAAATGGAATGTGAAATCGGTCCAACATTTTGATACTTTATACACTGCTCTGACAGTACGCTCTTTGTCTGACCATCCTGGGTAAATATCTGCATCTTCATTATAATGTACCCAGTCTTGTGTGAATGTCCCAACTTGACCCCTATTACCATATTCTGGATCTATTGATTTTTGGAATGTACACGTTTGTATTGCAACATATTCTCCCCACACTCGTTGTACTTCTTTTGCCCACATGTAGGAATGTGTAGTATCTAAAATAAGAATGAGCCTGGACACAGTTCCTGTGTTTTTAGAAGACCACCATTCTAATAAAAGCTCTAGCTTCAGACTTCTGTTATCTGTAAAACATTTCAAGAATATAATAACCCATTTTCAGAAAAACATTTATCCACAACACAGTCAGGAACATTTTATAACTATCCATATTAACATCAGACACTGTGACTCTGTTTTCCATATGGTTATTGTGCACATGTAAAAGATTATTTTTAAATGTACAGGTGAAGGCTGTCTAAATACATTTTTATTCTCCATTTCACATCTTACATTAAAGGGAGTCAAAGTGGCTGCCATCATAGAGTAGTTGGATTGCCATCTACCTACACAATCAGTCAGCGCCGTCTTAACACATGGGCACACTGAGCAGTTGCACTGAGTCCCATGCTAATCTATGTAGGTTGTGTACGGCATGTTTTTTAATGTTTAAACACTAATGTTGTTGGAAGTATCAATACAAAAAATATATCCTTAATTTTATCGACTTTTACATTTTTATTCATGCGAGTGGTTGTGTAGATATGGATATTAGTGCACTGCTTTGCTCGGGGGGCATATAATGTTGTCAAGATGACCCTGCAATCAGTACCTATCACCAGTAGACTTGTGACTTAGATACCACCCATAGCATGGTGTATGTACTCCATACAACTTTATGTGATGTAAGTTTGGTTGTAAAATGTTGGCGGTTTTCTCTGGGTATAACTGTTTCCTCCACCATGATAAATTCATTACATTTGCAATCAAAATTATCATATTTGTGAAGGGAAGTAATCTGTACTTATTCCTACATGTAATATGTTTTCTAACTTGAATAGAGTGAGTGAGTGATTGTTGTTTAACACCAACTCAGCAATTTTTCAGCTATATCATGGCGAGAACAAGTTAATTTTAAATGAGATGATGAGATCCGCTTTGTTCTAGACCAATACGCTGACTTGGATTTTAATAGTGTTTGCTTACTGAAACAACAGTCTGCGGATAGACATGTCGCCCCACTCGGACACATTATTCTGATCCCGAGCCAACCAGTCTTTGCTCTTACTTCTTAATGCTGCGTGCTTAGCGGAGAAGCAACAAATACCAATTTTATAGTCTTTGCTTTGACGGGGGCGCTGGCTCGAACCCATGATTTACTGCACTTGAGGCGAGCATGCTAACCATTACACCACTGATGCTGTTAAATTGAATAGAAACTCACCTTGCAGGATTAAGTGCAATATGTACATGTAGCTCCATTTTTTAGAATCAAATTATTGATCCAGGATGTATTTTCTTATACAAAACAATAACATTTACATTATTCTATGGACTATTCCACATATTTATTACAATTGATGGAAAAGTCATCATTTTAAAGTAAAAATACCCCAATCAATATAGTAACAAAACTATGATGTTATGGTGTTTAATGCCACTTTCAACAATATTTCAGTTATATCTGCTATAACTATACTGTAGTGTTTTAAATATATTAATATGTTTAATATAAACCCTATAACTACATTTTGTACCTGACTTAGCCTTAATATAAACCCTACCTGACATAGCCCATTCACCATTTTCATAGACATCACCACTAAAATACAAGATGTATGTGTCATATTTTGGTCCATCTGACATTCTCCTGTCAAAAAAAGCCTTAAGTTTGGACTCTAGATAGTCCATAGCTAGTCCACTAGTCGAGTAGTCACAGCCGTAGTTGTCTATCATGTGGAAGTTAAAAAAATGGCTGACTTTGTTCAACGTAGTTGTTGCTCTAATTCCCATATCCTGTACAGCCTCTTGTGACACAAGATTCATTCTAGTTCCTCCTCTGCAACATAATATACTAAGTACATTAAAATGTAATACAAATACTAAGGGTATACAACACAAATACCAAGGGTTCATAATCATGATAGTTAATGTATAAGTTGATTTAGTGAAAGTGACAAAATTACAATTTCTGTATAATGAACAGCTATATGGTATTCTGGGATTCCCAGTCCTCTGTATACTAATATACATGTATGTGAAGAAACACAGGGAGTGCCAATTTTTCATTTTACCAGAAAGGTACTCAAATTATCACCGTACACAAGCAACCATACAATGTACATACCATTCATGATATCATGGAGTCATGCACAGTTCAGTTCTATTGGTGTGTTCATTCAGTCTTAATGAAAATACAAATTTGATACAAATTACAATACAAGAATACATATTGAAGACCTTACTGTGACTGTGCAATGTGGAACAGCAATCAAAGCACTGTTAGTTTACTTGAATTTTGGTCTATGGGCAAGTGTAATGTTGGATGGTCTCTCATGTTCATTAACATCCATATCCTTTCTTACTAATAAATATGATTTCAAATTAAATACATGTAAAACAGTATGTACTTTTGCTATAATTCCTTCAAGTTAAGATATATAATATTGCTTATCAAAATACATTAGGTTACAACAGGCAACTTAAAAAAAATCAAATACAAAATGTATATTTCCAGGAACCTTGAATCAAAATTTGAATATGTGTATTAACATTCTTACTTTTGTCCGGTAACTGGGGCAATTACAGCATATCCTGTCGCTGTCCCACCAAGATTATCTCCAAGGTACCAGAACAAACTCAGAGTAAGACACTCGACAGGCAGTACCAGTAGAACCATGCTGAGACTGTTAGATGTCCTGGTCTCCCAGCTTAAAGCTCCTAAGATGATTGTTGTTAGCAGTGTTATGCAAATTAATCTTTGAGATATCAAACTGAAATGACGAACTCCTTTTGATGCCATAATTCTTCCCATGTTTTTCCGCTCATCAGTCAAGCTGTGGTATGTGAGATTGCATTCGGAAATCCTGGACATTAATTTCCAGCATGTTATGAAATACATTAAATGAAAGCACAACCAAAAACACGCAAAAAAACCAGTTAGTGGCACAACGACATACCATTCTTTGTGATTAGTTGATAATTTACCAATCACAGCACCTGTTGCAATATTGAACGCAAACACTAACAAAACAAATGAGTATCGTGAAAGTCTTGAAAGACTGAAGAAGGGCTGCCATCTTTGTAAAGTTGTGAGTCCAGAAAAATACAAATCTATGAACGGTTCAAAGGAATGTCGAGCAACAAAACATGCTAACCCATAGTAGTTACCAGCCAATGAGGCGTCACGGAATATAATAATTGTTGAAATTGTCATCATTAAGATAAAACTAAGTAATCCTAAAAACGATTTGAGTCTAATTGCGGTCAAATTACAATTGAATGCCAAAATTAGAATTGAAAAAGAAATAGCATCTTTCCCTGTTACTAAAGTTGAGATCATAAGTCCAATACTTTCCAATATTTGCATTGGCGTAAACATTTTCGCCTCATGTTTAACAAAATGTAACATTCTTTCTAAAAGATTCCAGCACCATGTTAACACTGCACTCGTTACCAGCAACACATTTGTTACTTCCTGTGTCATTATGAATTCGATCTTTTTGTCCGAAGAAAATATTATTATGCCAAGAATACATCCTAACCAAATATGTAATAATATTAGACCAAGCAATTCACAATTAAATTTATATTTCAAAGCAAAAGAGATTATGAAGATGAAAAATCCAAATATGACGAAACCTAAAATTATATCGTTTTCTGTGTATTGCCATTGTGTGTACAGTCCTAACCCTAACGCTACCACTAATACAATACTGGGAAGATATCCTAAATAAAGTAGTGTTTCCTTTGACTTCCGATTAACCATCGCCTCATCTTTCACAATCTTGGTCTGCATAATTTTGGTCTGGAACGGACATGTCATCCATGTGGGAAGTTTAAAATCTACAAAAATATAATAAATAAGATTTACTGTACATGTATATTTATTATTTTTAGTATATGTCTTGATACTCAGCTGTCTACGCCACTTTCAACAATATTTCAGTTATATCGTGACGGTCAATTTTATAGGTAGAGGAAACCGGATTATCTGGAGAAAACCACTGACATGTCGCAAGTCACTGACAAACTTTATCACATAATGTTGTATTGAGTACACCTTGCTTAAGCGGGGTTCGAACTCAAAACTTTAGTGGTGATCAGCACTGATTGCACAGGTAGTTGTAAATCCAACTACCATACGATCAAGGCCACAACAGCCCCTGATAATTAATTGGTCTAAATTACATTGTACTTGTGTTTTTTAAGTATGTATTATTTGAAATTTATATATGGGTGCTGAAACAAACAATCTTTACAATTGTAATTCATTTTCATTATGGCCACACTAGCTAGTAGGGTTGTCATGAAAATATATAAGTAATAACCAGAATCACAATTCTTGCATTCTAAAACATTGTTGTATATCTGAAGAATAGTACGTTAACACACTTAATAATTTACCAAATCTTATATGTACTTGCTACTCTCAGAAATGTGACATAGAAATAAATAAATATATATTTAGCTATCAGGGAAAAGTCGAGATCATCGAAAACACATGCTTACAAATCCCCCCTTTTTACAATATATCATTCTCATTTAAGTTTATCTATTGCACATGAGATCAAAATATATCTATTTGCTGATGAGTGATTGTGAGCCACAGCCTCCCCTTTCCCATATTTTTAGGTAATGTGTTCCTTTTGTCAATATTGTTTATATTTTTTATAAGATATAAGAGACTTTATTGACTCAGGGGCCATCGTGATCATATGGTAGTTGGATTTAAAACTACCTATGTAATCAGTGCCTAGTATCACCAATCAGGCGAGGTGTATGAAAGGCTTCGAGAGTTAACAAAATGCGGCAAAGACCACATGATTTCGCAGTAAGTTTCAACTTTTGTTTTACAACCCACGATATTGTCCTTTTAAGAACTTTTCGATGTTTTGATCGATAATTTGATGTGTATAAAGGTGCCCAAAGGAAAAATTATGTGACATATCAATGCAAAAGGGATTACCATCCGCAAAAGCGATATGGTGGAAAATTGAAGAGAAATAAATATTGAAGGAGTTGAAGTGAGGAGGGGTTAATATTATAATTTCATTGAGATTAGGATTATCTATGAAGAAATTTTCTGTTATTAATGGCATCCTCGCTTGTGATTTTTAAGTGGGTAAAACATTGACAATAAAAAAAAATTCAGTGGGGCGAATTAAAATTAAATGGCACTTGTTTCTATCAATGACCACGTCGACTCGCGGGTACCCCAAGGCACTGTCTTGGGCCCCTGATGTTTTTACTCTATGTAAATTATATAGGCGAAGGAGTAAACTCGGAGGTTAAGCTTTTCGCAGACGACTGCTTACTTTATCGAACCATTGAATCTGAAAGCGACACCAAACAGCTACAGGAAGATCTTAGCAAAATGACAGAGTGGTCTAAGAAATGGCTAATGATATTCAATGCCAAAAAATGCTATGTCATGAGACTCAAACGATCAAGACAGAACATCGTCTCTATTAACAACCATAACATTGATGGGAGCACACTGGAGGAGGTAGAACACCATCCATACCTCGGAGTGGAACTAGGGAATGACCTCAACTGGAACCACCACATTGACCAGATTACCACCAAAGCAATTGGCATTCCTTAGGAGAAACCTCAATAAATGCAGCAAAGAAGTCAAGGAGAAAGCGCCCAAACCTTGAATACGGATCATCTATATGGGACCCTTTCCACCAATATCAAATTGATGCAGTTGAAATGCAGCTGCCCGCTTTGTAACTGGTCAGTACAATTGCTACCAAAGTGTCACAAAAAACAGTCACATCGATGCTCCAGGAGCTGAAATGGACATCTCTACAACAGAGACGACAAGAACAGCGATTGGGAAATCTCTACAAATGCATAAACAACATCAACGCTCTCCAGATACCACCCTATGCCGTAAGACTAACAAGAACGACAAGAGGACAAAACAGTAACAGCTCTATTCCAATTAGCTGTAATAATGACAGCTACAAATACAGCTACTTTCCAAAAACATTACTGGAATGGAACAACTTACCAGAGAGGGTCGTCAGTCAGAAAACTGTGGAGGCATTCAAGACCTCACTCCAGTTTTATTGAAGAGTAGGGTAAAGTGGTGCTGTAAATAGTTTTAAACTGTATAAACGGACAACTTTTAACGGCCTTGTGTGGAAGCCACGCCACACTAGTTTTCCTGTGAGTTGATGCTGTTTGACGGCCCTTCACAGTATTCCAGTAAATGTAAAAAAATGATAATGTGAAAGTAGCCTATCCATGTAATATGAATAGTCGACCTTCCGGTGCCAGTCGACTTTTCGATTGATAGAATCAAGTCCTTGTGGTCGCATCTGCGTTTGAAGCCAAAGTGCTGAAAATATGCCAGGTAGTACCATGGGAGATATAATATCTACATCATGATTCATGTTGTAGATGGTATATTTTGTTGTACATGAAGTCATGATGACGAGTTTGTATATGACAACCCCTTCACCCATTGAACAATAATGAATATGATTAAAATCAGGAATATTGGGAGAAGAAAAGGACAAAGAACAGGCATCCAATTTGGAAACTGAAAAGAATGACTAACCTGGTTACAAACATTTCTTGAGAAGAAAAAAAAAACAACATAGCGGAAATGCCATTTGTCATATAAAAACGAAACAATTTCGGAGCAACACACAAACGGGTATCCGGAAAGATGTGTGAAAATGTCCTTTCCCCCTTAATTTGATAACAATAAACACATCTTAATTATTAAAACTGATTATTAATATGAATAAAAGGTCTAATTTTTAATGTGCCCACATTTATGTTTATAAATTTACTGGCTAATGCATGCCGGTCATGGTACACCATCGTCGGTATGTATTCATGTAATATGAGACAGGCAACCTGTTTGAAGGACGAAGTCCTAAGATTTCAATAATACGATGATCCGTACACGTTAGCCTCACCGGACGCAATTACGAACAATTTCGATGATATTGACATTTGATAATAAATTTGACCAAATTGATGAAGCTGATTACATGTTCATATTTCAGATTAAACACCAATATTCCTTTTGAATCATAGCCCATATATTATTCAATGCATTGTTACGGGTTTTAACATAGAACAGATTTTCATGACTCCGTTCTAGTCACTCTGTGACCTAGATCCGCACACAATTTCCAACGACATCATAATAACCTTTCTAGTGTAAATTATTTAATGACAACTGTTAAAATTGAAAGAGCATTCATTCATTTACGTTCACATATCTATTTGTATATAATACACACGACATAAAAACCTTTCATTTATTCATAACAAAAATGTGTGCCAGTTTGCATTCGGAATTCCTTGGACTCTTCAATGAATATAACTTGAATAATACTGCGCCCTCTATCGGCACTTTCGCTGGACGAGGGCTTGAACGCTCTTAGTGGTAAAAATCCGTCAGGCTGCTGGCTGGTACAGCCGACCAATCAAATGTCAGATATTAGCGCGTATGCGCATTAGTGACTTCCTTTACTTCCGTTTGTAAATATTGACAAAACAAACACGGAGATTGATTGTGCACGTGCCTTTGCATATTTAGAAAGCAAATACACCTTTATTCTTATAATTATGATTTAAATTGCCATAGATTCACAAATCTTTAAAGATTTAAAAAAATAAAACACTGTGTAATCATTTTTTGAAGTTTTTATGTTTTAATCTAAATTTGCTAAAATGTCGCAATACACATCTAACATGTATTTGTATGTGGGACAATAAAAGTGAATTTATTGTGGATAATAGGGTCGATACACGTAACTTGCCGTTAACATAAGATTGTATAAATATGGATATGCACAAGTTAAATTAAGGAAAATGGGATGAAATAATAAAGAAATTTTATTGAAAATAAATATGTAAACAGAAAGTTGATTATTTCATAAATTAAAATGATTTTTAATACAATTTATAAAGAAATACCCATCACAATATCGTTATTTAGGTAAATACTTATTAGACTGATTTTTTTAAACCCATTTTTGACTTTAATTGATAACTGACCCAAGTTAGCCTAAATAAATGAAATATGATTTAATGTATTAATTATATAAATCCTTGCCTTCTATCAATTTTAATTTCTTAACTAATTCTTATTCTTATTATGTAACAATATGGTCAGGTTGTTATTTTCATTGAATGGCATCTCAAAATAGATGACTTAACAGTATGAGCTCTTCCTGTACATTGCTTACATCCTGTATATTACAACTGACAGCTAATGCATGACAAACAATTTTAATCAGCCATCAGTATCATAAAATACATTTTTTTTAAATCTTTATTTTATATGAAATTAAGAAATCATTATAAGAGTGAATTCAATTCAAGCTTTTATTTACTTTCCACCTTTGAAATAAAAATCATTATGTTTTAATATTTAAAAAATAGTAATTATTCATTTATGTTTTATTTCATGTTTGGTTGTATTTATCCGGATATGTGTATTGCATACAACATTACATCATCTGATCGCTCCACAACACTTTAGCTCCTCCTATTTTATGTCGTAATATACCCATAAGTCATAGCGATTTACTTTTCCGGTTTGACAGATTTTATCTATGAATGCATCCAGGCGTTAATGCAGCGACTAGCGGGAGAGTAATATAACGACTGGATTATTCGGGTTACAATGAATAAGGTACATCACGGATTTTGACATTTTGGGATAGATCAAGGTAAGGAAAATGTATTATATTGACTGTTTTTGTTTTAATTTCAATGAGTTCTACATATGCATATAGAAACAGGAGATCATATTCTTTCCAATTACAGGCATAATATAACAAAATATGCGTACCTCAATGAATTTTAGCGATAGATTCCAAGTGCAATTGTCGATCGTTTTCTGTTTACAAATATGAAAACCCGTCGTGTGCAACATTCAACAACTGCGCATGAATAATTTTCTCCCAAAACACGAGTAATTTAGCGGGGTATCTATTTATAAAAGCATTTTTTTAATTCATGTTTTGAAGGAACAACTAGGGGATATACTTTTTATTTCGTTCGTGTTTTGAAGGAACAACTAGGGGATATACTTTTTATTTCGTTCGTAATTGCGTCCGGTGAGGCTATTATCTTTTATTTTGAATGAATTGTGTAGCCGATTTGTTATGGCGTTCATTTTACCTACGCCGCTCTTCCATCGGGAGTTTCGTAGAAAGAGATTTTTTTATTAGAATTTTATTAAAAGTTTATTTCGATTTTGCATAGAGTAAATAATCAATGAATTGGGAATTTTTCATTGAAATAGATTACTTTTGCGTTTCTAAATTATCAATTGATCTAATTTTTAAACTTTCGGTGAGTAGATTTTTGGCTATCAATATAGAAGGAAAAATCGGACAGCTTACCGTTAGAAGGACTTCGTCCTTTATAAAGAAGACGGTCTTACATTTTTGTCCGATCCTAGAAACAATACAATGGTTGAAAGAAAGAAGAAGAAGAAGGGTACAAACAAATCTTATCAACATATGGAATGGTAGTTCATGCTGGCCAGTGATTTGCCTGCAAATCAACATAGTTTATCAACTCCTTTTATTTATTGCTAATGCTTATTTTATTTTGTTTTACTTTGCTATTTTAGTTTTTTTCGGTGCTTGCTTATTCTTAGTTGCTTAACATGTCACTATCACATGAGGTGTTTCTATGTCTGTTAGTGACGTACCTAGCATCCATCCGTTGTACCTTTTCTATTTATCCTATCAGTTTATGTTCTCAATAAAGTAAGGATCCCAAACTGAATAGGAATATCCTAGTGATGGTTGAACTAGAGATTTATATGCCTATTACTGAGGCGGAACTGGTGTTTAAATTCCTTCGTAAAAAGGTCAAGTGTTATGTTGCCTTTATTACAAATGTTATTTATATGGTTATCCCATTTTAGATTCGACTGTACAGTTAAACCTAGGTAGATTGCATTGTCTACATATATTACCATGTAAGAAGGTGTAAGTGTAATTAATAAGGTGCTTATTTCGGCTGATTGTTGAGGCATTGCACTTGTCTCGATGTAATGTGATTTTCCATATTTGTTCCCAAATACCTAGTTTATCAAGATCTTGTTGAATGGTTATACAGTCACTGGTGGATTTCTTTACAAGATATACGGTGGTGTCGTCAGTAAAGATGTGTATGGTGTAATGTAAGCCAACTGGAATGTCATTTATATAGAATACAATCAGCCGAGGTCCAATGATCTGCTAGGTACGTCACTAACAGACATAGAAACACATCATGTGATAGTGACATGTTAAACAACTTAAAATGGAGAAGCCTATCAGACAGGAGAACAGAATAACGCCTTGTTATGTTGTACAAAAGTTCATATAACGCCTTGTTATGTTGTACAAAAGTTCATATGAAATGGTTGACGTTCAAAAACAGAAAGACTAATTCCACCACTCACTCACATATCAAATATCGACATGCAGAACACACTATTGGTCCGGCAAACAATCACAAACTGGAACAGCCTTCCATTGAGTACTAACACAGCTGTCTCAAAATACACATGTACAGTCACTCAAATTTCTTTTCATTATGTGTAAATAGTTTTATCCTAAAATTCAATTAATTAAATAAATATAAAAAAAGTTAGAATTGTAAATATGTTACTTAAATCTATTTGATAGTTTATCCGGACAGTACCAATGGCATAAACTCAACTTGTTGAAGGCGGTCAATAAGAAGAAATCGTCTTATTGAAATGAAAAATTGATATAACTGAAAATTGTATGATATTTTAAACAAGTTCTTGTAAACAATAGCTAATGAATAATATTTCATATTAATTTTAAGAAAAGCCAACAAAAACGAATCACGGGAAGACATGTAATAAATTAATAACTTCTGAATCACAAAAATGTATAAAACTATATATATGAGGGCGTTTTGATCAAACGATTTTTATTTTGGAAAATTGCGTATGCCTTTATTACTATCACTGTATCTATACCTCTGCTGTAGGAATATCATAGTCTCGATGGTATCATTCACCCAGTAGTCAATGCTTATAAGATATAGTTATCATGAAATTTACAGGCGTAGCCCCTTTGAGTAGGTAACGTACCTTAGTCGTGTTTCGGTATTCTGTTTTTATGCATGTTGATGTCTTGCTCTAAAAAGACTGTTAAATTATTTTGGCGTCTTCCAATCGCTTGACTTTGAGCGTACACGATGAAGACTATTCCAGAAACGCATCGTCGGCACTAATTTAGATATGTACGAAATGTGTCTAATGGGTAAAAACACATTGGTATATAGAACACATTGTTTTCTACTTCTACTTAATACTGACCGCCTTCAACAAGTTTAAGATTATGTAGTTGAACATGACAATTGAAAAAAATGTGAAAACTTTTTACAGGTTTTTATAAATTAGCATTTGATAGAGGATGTATTAACGGCAACCGAGTCACTCAAAACTATGGACTGTGGCAGCCGGTTATCGTACGAGGGAAAACGATTCTTGTCTTTGTTGATATTTGCAAGGAGGGATAAAGAAAGACGAGGAGTGCATGTTCCGTTGTGCTCTCAATGGTGGCTTTAGTCTGTCTTGTTTAGTAATAACTACATTTTCGTACGAATTTTATACGTCTGTCTTCAAGACTGCACCAGTTCAAGTGTTGTAACATGTTACCACTATATGTGTGTTTCGCTGACGAGCCTTGCAGACTTGGGTTGGACAATTTCGAGTTGATCGATTTCGCCTTTATTATAGGGGTCCCAGATAGAACACGCATGATTTAGTTAGAGATGTGTAGGCTTGTTCCTCTACTGAGTTTCGACGTAGCATATAAATATGTATCACGGTTACACATCTAAAGTGGGATAAAACAAAATGCATGGGGATATGGGGATGATTGTCATTCATTACTGCCATCAAACGTCTTCGAAATGTTTTCAGTAACAACTGCTGCAAAAATCCATTTAATTCGGTTTGATTTTTATACCATGTATATCTGTGTGAGCTATATAGAACGCCTATATATATTTTGTAATTTTTGTTTCAGTCGAGCCCTTAAAGTCTATGTATACAGCTGTATATCGAAATGTTTCTTTAGTTCCCATTGCAGGTGGTGTTTTGATAATGTATTGTTGATATGCAAATAATAAATACACTTTTATAGTTTTATGTTTAGCACAAGTCGACACAGGACACAATTTTTGTCAGAGCTTGACTTTCATTCGCCTATGCCGAGTGTAGCTTGTTTTTGGAATTTTTAGGTAATAAGGGCACATCGTGACTGTCAAGACATCAATTGATTGATTGCTTAAGTCGCTTTTAACAATGTAAACCACATCTATGGCAAGTGATTTATAGTGGTATAGGGAGTCGTGATTCTAGATGGAATACCCAACCAGCTTTGTCGGTCGAACCACAGGCGCTCGTGGCACGGACCACCCCCTTTTTCTAACTTTCTGTTTACAAATTTATTTTCAATAAAATTTCTTTATTTCTTTATTATTTCATCTCTTTTTCCTTATTTTGACTTGTTCGTGTCATACAATCGACTCTATATGATCCTATATAGATACTATCATATAGAGTCGACACATGCAATCTATCTATATAGGATCATAATTATAGAGTCGACACATGCAATTTGATGTTAACATAAGATTGTATGAATATTGACACGAACAAGTTAAAATAAGGAAAAAGAGATGAAATAATAAAGAAATAAAGAAATTTTATTGAAAATAAATTTGTAAACAGAAAGTTAGAAAAAGGGGGGTGGTCCGTGCCACGAGAGCCTGTGGGTCGAACATGAAGCAGTTTTCGACAAATTTGAAATAACTGTCACGAAAACTATGCATACAGTGTACGTATACTTAGAATTTCAAAATAAATATTATTAAATTGTATTCTTAAAATCCACATAAAAAATTTGTCGTATTACTAATTACTTATTTCAGTTAAAATCAGGAACATATGGAATAAATATTTGCAAATTACTATGCAAAGGATGTTTATTCAATGTCTCATTCGTATGTATCTATTTTTTTTACAAAAAAAATACGATCAGAAGACCCATTGCATATTTTGACAACAAAATTCATAGTAAATAAATATTGCACAAATAACCCTTTGAAGGTAATAACAATGAAAATTCAGAAAGCGTTTAGGTTGAACCCTGTTTAGATTTAAACATTTTCTTGTCATGCCTTTTCATGCATACATTCTAAAGTATTTACTCTATTGTAACACTGGACAATACGACTTATATAAATTTGTTTATCTTTGCTATACATAAGGAAATTAATTATTATTATTTTTTTATTAAATCTAGCGGATTCTAGGATACAAAAGCTTATTTCAAGTTCAAATGAAATTTCCTTCAATACGACAAGTAACAATCGGTTCGTCATAATCTTAAGCATACAGTACATGTGTATGATATCGCTTAAAAAAGAGAACAATTTGTTCTTTTATTGGACAATTGAAAGCAGAGGGTCGTCGTGATTGTATTAGTTAGAAATTGTGGACAACATTTTCATATTAAAGACGTTCAAAAGAACTTTGGTATTACTTTTCACCAGGAGGAAGCTGGTATACACGGATTACATGTACGTTTACAAAGGATGTTACATAACATTAAATATGTTCTCTTATAAGCTGAAAAATGACAAATAATTCGGAAAATAGTCGGTATTCAAGAAATACTTTCTATGAGAGGAACGACAGAATAACGGATAGGCCAACAAGTGGGAGAACCGAGTTAACGGACAGGACGATCATAATTCCTGAATATACATTAAATGGAAGGCATGTTGGTCTCTCTAGTCGGCAAAGAAGACATGAAAATGAAAGCATTATGGAAACAGAAGATGACGAGTTTACAGTACCCATTCTTCCTACTGGATTAGCAGTAGTTTGTGGGGTTCTTAACTTTACTCTACCGGGATTCGGTGAGTTAATTATAAATAAGGTTTTTTTTATTGAAAAGGATCGTTAAAATGGATCCAAAACCTCTGTAAAATGCGCAATAATATAAAAATATTCTAGTTAAAATGCTACTTTTGATGTAAAAAGAAAACAGAAGATGAATTTCTGATTGATTACTAATATTATACATTTTGTATACCGGTATTCATATAGGGGATTTACTGGTGATCGAGTTCGTTGGATTTACACCTATCCATGCCATCAGTACCTATCATCACAGAAGTTGTGAATTTTTTCCTATCCGGTACTCGTTACAGCTTTATGTGATCCAGTTTGTTAGTGACTTGCGGCATGACTGTACTTTCCTCCAAATACTCGGATTTCCTCCACAATTAAAACTGCATGACCGTCATGATACATGTATCACTAAAACAGTATTGAAAGTGGCGTTAAACACCTTTAATCTTTAACCCTATATACATGTACATATAAATGGCAAATAAAGATATTATACACTTGCTGTTCAAATATGATATAGCATAAAATAATATTTGGTGGATGTTATTGTTTCAGGGACAATTTTAGCTGGACTATGTGCCCCGTGCTGTGCTAAATCAGAACTGGGTGTAAAAGACTATAGCTGTATGTCTGCTTGTGTTATTGTTGGTGTTGGATTTCTTCAGTTACTCTTGACGGCCTGTTTGCTGATTGGCTGGGTTTGGAGTGCAATATGGGGAATAGCATTAATAGGAATTGCATGTAAGTTGTCATGCACTGCCGCACTTATTATCTATCTGGTTAAGCATCTCATTTAAGAAAAATATATTTATTATCTTAAAAAGGAGAAGACAAAATGTATATGTAAACACCATCAATATAATTATGTTAAGGTGTCAAAATTATAAACATGTTGTGTAATAAGCACCAAATTTGCATTATGAAAATTTAAATTTAAATGGTAACGGTCAACAATTCCACCAATATCAACAAAATGAACAATCTGACTCTCATCTCAAATCATAGAACAGACAAAGAAAAACATGCTTGGGACAGTCACAGAAATGTGGTGCTGTCAAACCGGTTAATGAGAGCCGACCCTCCCATCCATTAGATTTCCTACGCAATATAAACATAAACAAGCAATAACAAAAACTGCACAGATTCGCTCCGGTTAAAACGATATCGTCCCAGTATCTAGTTATTGTTGAATATAGACTAAGCAATGAGTGCTTAGAAGGATATTTGAACAAATCAACAATGAGAGGAGCAGAGTCCCTGTAGAATTCCACCAATTTGACGATACATTGTATCACCCAAACGAACATAAATGTTGTCTTAAAGGAAAACTCAAGTCAGTTGAATAATTGTTATAATTCAATATTATAGTAAAGTGGGCTGTGAGTTTCTGATGAACAACAGCTGATAATGGTATACATAAGCACAATGACATGGATGAGGACTCTTACTTGAATATATAAACACAACATCAAACACATAAAATTAGATTTCTAATTTTTCATACTTAAAAAGTTACCTCTTTAAATGGATTAGTGCTATACCTACACTTCTCATTATATACTTATTTACCCATCGTTGTTAACAAACAAAAACTAAGAGTCGTACATGTACATGTATTTGCTCTATTTGTTCATTGTAGCTGATTTTTCAAATTATAACCCATCAAATCCAGAATCGTCGTATTGGCGGAACAGACCTACATCAAATAGGTCTCGACGGAGCTGGAGACCTCGATCAAATTTCATCTATCCTATGAGAGCACGATCGAACCTGGATTACGGCAGTCCACCACCTCCATATCAAATGTTTAGAACACCACCACCACGATACGCTTCTAGACCCTCATCCGAGAGATACATAACTACAACTTCTGCATCACCTCATAATATGACAAGAACTGATGAAATATCATCTAGTCGTACGGTAAGCAATATCCAAAATCACCATTGTATATAAATGAAAATATGTGCATCTGAGTGTGTTAGCAATTGGTCTTCTACCACGAAGTGAGCAATGTCGTCAACAAGTTTTATTATGCATGCTTTGTACTAGAGTCTGAGAGTCGTCCAGTGGCGCTGGTGCACAAAGTAAGAATAAGTGGATACATATTACAGCGAGTGAGTTATTGTTTGTTAAACGACAAGTAACAATTGCATATATCATGGCGAGAATAAGTTGCATTTCGATGACATGATGATGATGATGTCCGATTTGAACTAGACCAACATGCCTAGTTGAATTTGTTAAGTGTTAGCTCATTGAAACAACTGTCCTTCCTCTACTTCACATTATCCTGATTCTGGGTCAATCATGCAATATTTGCCCTTACTCCTTAATGCTGCGTGTACCTTAGTGGAGAAATTAACCAATAATTAGTTAGTTATTATGTGTCCACACGAATTACTAAATATAATTTTTTCCGTGGTTCTTCTGGACACACATTTAAAAATATTCGAAGATAGGCAATTTTCCTGAACTGTAACATTTTTAACATATGTATTTCTGAAAACTGATATGATCTGTATGGAAAAAGGGGAAGGTCTGGAAATGACGTGTGTCCTTTATGAGAGTTGAATCACATTCCTATAAAATAACTTTACCTAAAGATAAGCATACAATGTATTTTCCTTCTATATTTATACATCTTAGAAAATGCTGTTTAATAATTTATGTTAATATTCACAGATGACGACCACACAAATTACAGAAGATTCTAGAGAGAGAACGACATGGGATTGTCGTCAGTGCAATGAGGTCTACGGGGAAGACACACGAAAAGTATGTTATTTGTAATGGTTATTTCTTCAAACACATTAAATAATGCTCAACGGATCATCCCATCATCTCCATGAAAATGTAGAATTTTCATTGATCGGGGAACATAATATCACAAATACACAGACACCATTAAGCACGTGTACACCCAAAGCAGAGACACTCCGGGTTTCCATTTGACCAACGGGCTTGTTCCAATAATTTCGGCAACATCTCATTATGTTTCAAAAGGTTTCAAGCTTCTTAAATAAATAGTAGGGGTGAGGGTTATGGTATTTAACACAACTTTCAAAAATATTTCAGTTATATCGTGGCGGTCAGTTTCATTGGTGGAAGAAACCGGAGTACTTGGAGAACACTTGTCGCAAGTCTCTGACAAACTTTATCACATACTGCTGTATCGAGTACATCTCACCCGGGCGGGATTCGAACTCACCACTAACGTTGTGAGAGGCACTGATTGTATATGTAGTTATAACTCCAACTACCATACGATCACGACCAATACAATCACGACCAATACGATCACGACCAATACGATCACGACCAATACGATCACGACCAATACGATCACGACCAACACGATCACGACCAACACGATCACGACCAACACGATCACGACCAACACGATCACGACCAACACGATTACGATCACGACCAATACGATCACGACCAACACGATCACGACCAACACGATCACGACCAACACGATCACGACCAACACGATCACGACCAATACGATCAAGACCAACACGATCACGACCAACACGATCACGACCAATACGATCATGACCAATACGATCACGACCAACGCGATCACGACCAACACGATCACGACCAATACGATCACGAACGATCACGACCAATACGATCACGACCAATACGATCACGACCAATACGATCACGACCAACACGATCACGACCAATACGATCACGACCAATACGATCACGACCATACGATCACGACCAATACGATCACGACCAATACGATCACGACCAATACGATTACGACCATACGATCACGACCAATACGATCACGACCAATACGATCACGACCAATACGATCACGACCAACACGATCACGACCAATACGATCACGACCAATACGATCACGATCAATACGATCACGACCATACGATCACGACCAATACGATCACGACCAATACGATCACGACCAACACGATCATGACCAATACGATCACGACCAAGACGATCACGACCAACACGATCACGACCAATACGATCACGACCAATACGATCACGACCATACGATCACGACCAATACGATCACGACCAATACGATCACGACCAATACGATCACGACCAACACGATCACGACCAACACGATCACGACCAATACGATCACGACCAATACGATCACGACCAATACGATCACGACCAATACGATCACGACCAACACGATCACGACCATGACGACCCGAAAATAAATACAGGTAGTAGTAAAACAATATTAACAGTAATTGTTGTTTCATATGTAAAAATTCTCAGTTTAAAATGGTTCGTGTATATCTCGTTTTAGCACCTATGTCGAAGATGTTCCAGAGATGTGTGTCCAAGATGTTATACCAAACACATCAGAACACGTGGAGATGATAGCATAATCGTCTGTGACAGATGCTTTACAGAAATGTCACGAGATCCCAGACTGACGAGAATTTGACCCAATTTTGACTCCATATACTTTTTTTTCAAAATTCATTTCGTCATCTGCTGGTTCGGATGTGAAAGAATACTTATTTCAAATTTGGAAATGTAAATTTTTATTTCGGTCAATAGTTGGAAAATCGAACATTTTTAATGGATTAATAAATTTTCATATTTATCATACACCAAAGGATTAACATTGCTGAGTCTTCGAAGTAAGCATTAACTATTTTCTTTTAATAACAAAATGTGCCAAAATCATCAATATTATAGTTGGTGTTCTTCGTTACATATGAATTGTTATAATAAACGATGAATAAATGCTTTTATTTGTATTATTTCCATCATCAAAGGGTTTCATGGTTTATGGTGTTTAACGCCACTTTCAACAACATTTCAGTTATATCGTGGAGGTCAGTTTTATTGGTGGAGGAAACCAGAGTACCCGAAGAAAACCACCATCATCAAAGGCAATATACATAAATTACAAAATATAGTATTTATTGTATTAGGTGACAATGCATAATAACAATATCATAAATGTCATGCAAAACATACCATTACTACGAAAAAAAGCAAAAAAAAAAAAAAAAACCAAATCAAGCAAAAAAAAAAAAAAAAAAAAAAAAAAAATAATAATAAAAAAAAAAACCATCAACAAAAACAAAAACAACAAAAGATATTAATGGGGAAAATATTAAGTCAAGACTTCCTTATATCAGTCTGGGGACTATTTGTTAAAGAAACAGTTGCTTAAAGGTCAAATGCTTGCATGTACAGCTTGGAGTATAATAATAATAATAATAATAATAATAATTTTATTGATTTAAAATCCAAACATTGAACAATCATCAAAAAATAAAACAGAACTAAGCTAAATACATACAATACATGTACAAAGTAGATGTTATCACAGCTGAGGAGTGTATGAATTATCTCCCATTGAAGATTACAATATTTATAAGGATTATCTCCCATTGTACACAACAGTGTCACTCAATGTATATAAAAATATTTAAATAATTCTGTATATACTGTAATAATAATTTTGCATAATAATTAAGTTATAACTTCCCTTTCAGATCTTGATTGATAGAATACAATTTATTCACACCTAAAATACATATTTTACATATATCAAGATCATTACTACTCAATATGAATTTAAATTTTTGGAACTCATCCATATCATTAAATGAAGGAACCACTGAAAATAATTCTTTACGACACTCATCCAATTTGGGACATTTTAAAATGAAATGTATTTCATCCTCTGGTTCTATATTACAGAGAGGACATATTCTCTTTTCCACTGGAAGTTTGATGTATCTACCCCTTTCAATATTCAGGTTACTGTTGCTTATTCTAATTTTAACAAATATAGATAAAGCAAATTTATCGACATCAGAGTATAAAAATTTCTCCATTTTGTAACTATTTTTTAATTTCCTATAAGTTCGCACTTTATTACCACCATTTTTATTATCATCATTAAACAATAATTTTTTCCAATGGTTAATATATCTGTCTTCTAGTTTGATTGATAAAGAGTGTAATAATTTAGACTTAGAAAATGTACCTTGATTCACCCAAAACGTGAGTAAACCCAATTTCAGCTAGTAAAAGTTTTATTTTAGAACATAAGCCATCTTTACGCAAAGGTGTTTTCTTGGTATGAATGATAAATTAAGCTATTTGCATTTGCGCTCAAAAGATGAAGCCAATAATTAATAGTAACTTTTATAGTACACAATGAAAGGGGGAATAACCCAAGTTCCGATAATACAGCAATATTTGTTGCTGACTTATGAACTCCTAATACACATTTGGCAAATTTTATTTGTGTTTTATTTGGAACAAAGGAATCGTATTTTGATTCAAAATTTAAATTTCTTTTAATTAGGATATCAAGAGACCATATATGAATGGTTAATACTGGTGAAATACAAATTTTAATTTTAATATTACAAAACGAGATATTTTTTTTGGTTATTGGAATTTTATACAATGTTTTAACTACAATACACAGGGTCAGGTTCGAATTTGGTTGTTATTCCTATTGTGGTTTCATAGTTACATCCGTAAATTAATTATGGTTTTGTGCTCTTACTTTTGTGTCCCATGGGCAAACGTTTTGAATTATTTTACAATTATTTTAACAACAATGCATAGTTTAAGGTCAATTTTGGTCTATAATTGCTTATACGGTTCCAGAGTTATACTCCTTACATAATTGTAAAATGTCGCACTTGTGGTTCTGGTACTCTTACTCTAGTTTGGCCAAATGTTTGAAATTTTTACATAATGTTTCTTATTTTGGCTATAAAGTGGCTGGAACATTGGTGGTTTTTCTTGACCAAATATTTTGAAATATCTCCACAATGGTTTTGTCTACAATACACATGTCAAGCTCGGATTCGATTATCATTCCGTTGTTTTCAAAGCTATGCCCCTTAATTAGTTGAAAAATGGCAAATTCGTGATGTCTGTACTCTTTTCCTTTGCCAAATGTTTTTAAAATGTTACGTCATGCTTTCTACTACAATACACAGACCCACTCCCCTACAGAGGCCACATTCTAATTGGACTATAATTTCTAGTTCAGTTCCAGAGTTATACCTGTAATCTTGTCCTAGTCTTCTTTTTATCTAAACATAATGAAAGACTAATTTTGGAAAATAATCAAAAGTGAAGTGTACGTTTGTCAATTACTTATCATACACACATCTATATGTTAAACGTGATCATATACACATCTATATGTTAAACGTGATCATATACACATCTATATGTTAAACGTGATCATATACACATCTATATGTTAAACGTGATCATATACACATCTATATGTTAAACGTGATCATATACACGTCTATATGTTAAACGTGATCATATACACATCTATATGTTAAACGTGATCATATACACATCTATATGTTAAACGTGACATTTACATGATACATGAGATAGTTCCAGACCAATTTCAACCTTTTCTCATTTTTATATGCTGACGACGACACTATGTTATTGATTGAACTTCGAAATTGTTTAGACTCTCTTGAAGATTAATGTTCGATTTTGATAGAATTAATAAAGTAGTTGTATTTTTAAGAGGAGATATGGCATTAACATTTTGCTTTAACTACTATTATCTTAAATGATGCACAACTAAAAATAATATGTCAACAAATCTAGAAAAATTGAAAAAGAATCAGTATAAATCAATTTAATAACACATAGCTTATAGGGTGGTAGTACACGTTACCCATCGAAATTTGATTGCAGGCAGTCCAACTCAGATTCGCTTCTGTTTACAACTTATCGGGAAAACAATCTGCTCAACCGGTCACACTCTAAGCTATGTCAGGGGTTTCAAAGTTTTTTTTATAATAGGAGGTACTTCTTAAATTTTAGGAGGTACCTAAAAAATTAGGCTGAGGGCCGTAAGGGGTCCAGGGGGCGGAAGCTCCTGAAATCTAGCATTTTGTGGACCAAAAAATGTACTTCAGAGACTGCAAAACATTATAAAAGAAAAATCCCATTAACTTTAGAGTTCATATTTCACCAAGAGTGAAGACCATGCATAATGCCTGGATTCCTCCCCCCCCCTTCAGCCAAGATTATTCATAGATAGTCTGCCGCATCTTAAAAAAAACCAAAAGGACCATAGAGAGCTACGGTTCCGCAGCTAGACTTGACCAATCCATTGTTATCAAAGCATAAACTTCTCAAAATTCTTTTGTTGACTTTGTCCTTTTCTTTTTCACAATACCTTGGCTTGTGTGTTTTTTTTACTTTATTACCAGTAATTAAACTCATCAAAGACCATTGGCAGGATCAAGACATATAAGATAAAAGCACAATCTTGACCGGAAGCCTACATGTACCTTTTCAGAGTTAGCAGTCGGCTAATTTTCAACTTTGATTTCAAATTTCTCAAAATTCAATGAACCCGGTCAAAAACCGTTTGAATATTCTTAAAGACAATTTTATACTCTATCAGATGATATAAATTTGATTTTATGGAAATATTGGTGGAAAGCACAATCTTGACCGGAAGCCTACTTTTTCAGAGTTAGTCAACGGCGAATTTTCAACTTTGATCTCAAATTTCTCAAAATTCAAGGAACCCGGTCAAAAACTGTTTACATATTCTCAAAGACAATTTTATACTCTAACTGATGATATACAAATATTTTTGTTAAGGTATTAGATAAAAGCACAATGTTGACAGGAAGCCTACCTTTTCATAGTTGGTCGCTGATAATTGGACACGTTTTTCTCCAAATCTGCTTCAAGTAAAAGGTAGGCTTCCGGTCAAGTTTGTGTTTTTCAGCAATATTTTAATGAAATCAAACATATATGATCTTATAGGGTATAAGATTGTCTTTAAGAATATCTAACCGGTTTTTAACCGGATTCTTTGAATTTTGAGAAATTTAATATCAAAGTTGAAAATTTGCCGATGGCTAACTCTGAAAAGGTAGGCTTCCGGTCAAGATTGTGCTTTCCACCAATATTTCCATAAAATCAAATTTATATCATCTGATAGAGTATAAAATTGTCTTTAAGATTATCTAAACGGTTTTTGACCGGGGTCTTTTAATTTTGATACATTTGAGATCAAAGTCAAAAATTTGTCCATTGCCCGTTCTCATTTTTGACACTTCCGGTCAACTTTTAAGTACCTAAATAATAAAATATTGTATTATTTATTTCTTGAAAAGATAGATCTTAACAATAGCTTTTAGAATCCGTTTAGATTTTTATCCTAGGTTGAGTACTTTTCAAGATATGATCTTTCAAGTACCCATTTTGGGCTTACTTCCGTGTTTTCCCACTTCCGCGTTTTAGACCTTCCCATTACAATGCAATTCGTATTTGAGCCATGTCCGGTCCTTTTTCAAGATTTCTAGTAATTTTCTATCCCTTATCTCCTCGTACCCCCTTTTAAAAATGTTTTTCAGCACACTTTCATTTCTGTGAACAACCGCGGTAGGGCCCCGTCAAAATATGTAAATAAATTAGCCATAGGTTTTGGGGGTTTTTTTTATACCGGAAGTTAAACAATATGGACTGAGTTAAGCAACAAGACAAGTACGCCCCAGAATGATTCGACCCTGGGTTTTAAATGGATAAAAAAAAATCGCACAAAATATTGTGTAGTCATATATTCATAATAATCATACTTATATTACTGGAGATTACACTAAATTGTGTTTGAACATAATTTGTAATCGGTCATTTTTTTTATTTTGAAATGACGTCAGCTTTGTTCCGGTCCGAGTTTTACACAAGGATGAAAAGATATTGGGGCGAAAACATATCTATTTACCGCATGCACAAACTGCTATTTACGATTCTAAGATAAAGTTATTTTTAAAACAGGGAATATCCCATCAACTTGGTCGTGACGCAGTTGTTCGATTTGAATGCGAGAATTCAGCAATTGACGTGATCATTAATTTTTTATGAAAAATATTCCACAAGCCTATCGACCATCGTACTTGTGGTTTTGACCACCGCTAATTTTGGGGGGTTCAGTAATTTCTACCGGTACTATACACGATCTCAGACGGGTAAAAGTACCGGGTACCGGCCCACTTTGAAACCCCTGCTATGTGTGTGGTGTTTTTTTTAAAATATATATTAAGTATAACGACCAATCGTGATTTCTCCCAACAAACCCAATTCAATATGCCCAAAAATAGTTGACTATTACAACATTCTCTTGTAAAATTATTTTACAAATTTGATATTTATATTTTCCCGCCGATTGGATTTGTGTATAGTATATGTAATTCTGTTCTATATTTAGAAACTGTCACTACAACAAGCAACATAATAATTTACCTGTATATTAATGTGTGTAGTAATTCAGACGTAAACATTACAAGGAAATAAACAAAATGGGACTAGGGGAAGGCAGTGGTGGTAGGACAAGGGCCAGGGCAAAGAAGGACAGGAAGTATATACCGGCCATGCCCATGCCCCTGGCAGTTTTATGTTGTATATTAAACTTTTTAGTTCCAGGTTTAGGTAAGTAATTATTATATATTTGTTAAATGACTAAATATCATGTAAAGATATGAATCATTTTGTTGTCGTAATCGGATCAAATCTACTTTGAGTGTGAATATGAAATCAGGAGGGTTGGAGTAAAAAAAAAAGGGGGGGGGTGTTAAAAATTTAGTTCCGATTATCCAAACAATTATGTATGGGTATTATTGGTATGAGAATGGAACTAATATTTCTATGCATGAAATATTGAATGGTTTAGCGAACATGCCAAACAAACAAACACGTAAAAAGAAAACATTCAAATCAAAAACAAAATGAAAAAAAACACGAAAAAATAATATGACTGTATTATCTGTTTGATAAAATAGTAACGCAAACACAAGCAAATATATTTAATAAAAAGAAAACTTCCTATTTATTCGAACTAACCTGTCTATATATTTCGAAAAATAACATGCAATTGTATCATTTGTATAAATATCCATTTGAATCCACCCATAATGTTACTCCCTCCCCTTTTCCGCCATTTATGTTTTCAAGAAAATATTTTTTTTTTAGGTAAGAGTTGTCTTTCTTTACCCTATATATTACATATAAAACGGATCTGTAAATAAAAAATTTCAGGGTCGACGGACGTAAAACCCCCACAAACTAACTAACTAAAATTTTTCATGAATTGATGATAATTAGCATTTTAAAATAGATTACTGAATCTTGTATCTCTCTCCATATATTCTGGTTTTAGACTTGTAAACTAGTCGGCGTGGTTTTGCCTCCGTCGTCTGATAAAACCTTTTTCACAACTCGATCTTTCTCAACAAAACCGCATGTCGAAATTGTAATCAAACTTAGCATCACTGTTCATTGTACAATGTATTTGAAACAAATTTCCTTTTTTTGGGTATCGAATGTAAAATTCAAGATGACCACCAACGCAGGACCCTAAGTGAAAATGTAAATTATGTCATTTTCTTTTAAACTACTGTAACATATCACTTAACAATATTTGTGTTTTAGTGGATTATTGTATTAAGTATAAACTTTTCAGGCTTACGCATTATTCCGTTTATTTAACCCATGTTATACGTTTACATCTGTCCGATCTCAGTGCCGTATTAACTTAGTAGCAATTTAACGTAGCATATGTTACGGACTCTACATTTCCGAAGGCCCCGCACTAAATACTTGCCAGCTGTCTGGTGAAATCGGAATCTCACGATCTGGCAACGTTATTTATATGTTTTCTTTTAATTTAAGGCACTTATATAACATGTGCTACAGGCCACTCACTAGCTTAATCCGGTCATGGTCTAAGTTTTTCCCTAATGAACTTAAATAAACTACTTTCCTCAGATGTGTTTGAATATTTCCCACCGTACCTAAGGGACAATTTGAAAGATTTCAAGTTTTTATACATAGCTCACAGTTACGTAAATACGTAACTGGAGCATATTGATTGATACAATTTAAGACCCCCACTGGATATGAAAAATAAATTATAATATTATTATATATATTGGTCTTGGTTCAATAAATTATTAGTTGACGTAAATAACACTTATTATTATTGGATAATTTTTAATCAAACTCGAACTTAATTTTTTTTCAATCTAATTGAGATTAGATCTTATAATACCTTCCCCTTTTTGATATGTAACCGGCATTTAGTGTGACATATCAGAAAGATCGGTGCAGTGAGTTAGTGATTGTTGTTTAACGCCAATTCAGCTTTTCAGCTATAAATCATGGCGATTTTCAATGAGATGATGACGAGGTCCGCTTTGTTCTAGACCAACACGCTGAGTTGGATGTTTATAGTGCTAGCTCACTGAAACAACAGTCCGCGGGTAGACATGTCGCTCCACTCGGACACATTAATGCTGTGTGCTTAGCGGAGAAGCAAAACATACTAATTTTATAGTCTTTGGTTTGAGCCGACTGGGGCTCGAACCCACGATCTACCGCACTCGAGGCGAGCACGCTAACCATGACGCCACCAATGCGGTTAAGTTGGGGGCAATTTAAGATCTAGGTTTAATTAAAGTATCCATTTTTATTAAAATATTTACGAGATTATATGACAAAACAGTCGAATCTATTATTAAATAGACCATTTGCATTTGTCCGATTTTGATTTTAAAGTTATACTTTTACAAGAGTTATTGCCCATTAAAGGCGGGAGACGGGACCCCCTTTCAAGCAAAGTTCAATGAAAATAAATCATATTTTCCCATGTTGTAACAACTTGTGAATTTTCTATTTGTTATAAAATTATACTCTGATTTTTGACAAGCTTTAAATATCTAAAAGTATTACTCAAATTCGTTGTTCTTTTCATTGCTCTTGTTATACTGGATGCCATTTTACTGGTCGTAAAGGAAATAACTCTTATAAAAAGGTATATAAAAATGTAAAATTTTAGATTTCAATCGGATATGCGAAAGGTCTGTTCGAAATGACTATCTTTTAACAAAAAAAAACAAGTGCAGGGACGCAGTTCCCTCAACTTTTTTGACAAAAAATGATAAAAGCTTAATATAAAGCATGCAAGCAGAAAATGTACAGTAAATCAATACGTTTAAGGGTCCTAATGCATGCCTAGAACCCCCCCCCCCCCCCCCCCCCCACACACACACTTTTTCGTCCACTTCAAAAGTTTGCCCCATACTTCTTAATTTGTCCACTTCAAAAGACCCCCTCCCCCCTTACACACACATTCCGGTCCACGCCGATGCCTCTGTCGTGGAGATACATTTCAAACCAGTTGAATTTTTATCAATTAGGGCTAGCTATTGTTAGCTAAAAAAAGTGTATGATACATGTACATTTAAAATTTTAATAAATAGATCATTTTTGTATGACTTCTAATTCATGACATTCATATTCTATTATGGTATTTTTCCAGGTACAATCATAGCTGGATTCTCTGTTTGTTGTTGTGCAAGAAATGAAGACATGTCGTGTTGTGAAAAATTTTGCAGTGCAATATTGAGTGTAATATTTGGACTGTTACAATTGATATTAGCACCATTACTTCTAGTTGGCTGGTTGTGGAGTTGTTTCTGGGGCATTTCTTTTATTGGAATGTCAAGTAAGTGTATATCTTCAGTTTCATTTTCATTTGAAATAATGACCATCATTTCCGGAAAGAATCTCAGACTTTTTCTCACTTAATATTTAAGTAATAGCTCAGAAAGTATATATTGCCAGTCTCATTTTTGTAATCCTAGTCCTTGTTTCTGAGTTTCTGAAAGGAATTTAAGTCTGATGTTTTGAGTAGATTTCAAACAAGTCATAATGTTGACTTAAAATCTTATATACTATCAATGACTATATTTTTTTGTATTGTAGATATATTTTTTTATAATGTAGATATTGTAGGAGAGTTTAGAAAAAATCTCAGCTTAAGGTTTGTCATATTTTGACCACCTCAATGAACCTGGTGTAATTAACTGTGATGTAGTAGATATCTCAGAGCAGAAATGCTACTTTCACTGGTTGATTTGGTTCACAATTATGTTTCATTCTTTATTCCAGTAGTGAAAATTGGAATTGTGTGATCAATCATTTATTGATTAAAAATCAAGTATAATTTGTGCATGTTCGAAATTAAACAAGTCGAGGAATCAACATATTATGACGAACTAAACTATTAAGAATATTTGACTGCAATAGAAGTATTGTTAATTATATGTTATATGTGAGTGTTACATTCGGATAAATACCCCCCATCCCACACGTTAAATTCGGTTACTTTAATCAAGGATTTCGCTGTTTTTATATTTAGATATTTGTAAACATCAATTATATAGGAAATACAATAAACTTGTCTCCGAGGTCAGATGGCTCTATAGTGGGAGTTTTGAAATTAAAGTGCATCAGTTTGCTACATTGTAAAGTAGATTGAATTATGTCCTTTATTAAACCAATAACTAGTTCTTAAACTAGTATCGTTCACCTTGTTATTTGTGAACTATTTGGATTAAAACAATTTGCCATCATGTGTTTAGGGGTTATGGTGTTTAACGCCACTTTCAACACTATTTTAGTTATATCGTGGTCGTCAGTTTTATTGGTGGAGGAAACCGGAGTACCCAGAGAAAACCAACGACCTGCCGCAAGTCACTGACAAACTATATCATATAATGTTGTATTGAGTACACCTCGCTCAATTCGAAATCACAATAGGTAGTTATAAATCCAACTACCATACGATCACGACCACGACGGTCCCCAGGTGCCAGCATGCGTTGTTTCTGGTTGATTAATATATAATTCCATTCTTGTCTAATCCAGCTGCTGGTTTGATTCCTTAACTGACTCTGCAGTACATCGCATCACTTTAGGTTTCAAGTATGAATTCGAATTGTTCAAGGGTTTATTCTTAATTTGTTGTAAAGTTATTTTTGCTGTGTATTCTGATCGCCCCTTTATCCAGACAACATTTCGATCATGAGTACACCATGTTCGTGTTGCATAATGGACATGCTTTTTATTATGGCAAATACATGTAATTTAAGAAATAAACCATGTGAAGTTTTTTTGTTAACATCGGATGTAATTATCAATACGTCATCTTTCTTTCAGAGGAATATTACCATGACAATAAACCATTTGATGATGAACCACAGAACACAGCTATTACTACCCAACCTGGATATGGTCCTAATCAGTGGTCTACACCTCCAGGCCCTGGTGGCCCTTATGGAGTACAACCGGGTCCAAGTCATGGTTATCCACCAGGAGGTCAATATTCAGGACAAATTGATCCCGCACAAGGACAATACAATCAAAACCAAGTTGTTCCCTCTGCTCCACCAGCAGAACCAGGATACCCTCAGCCCCCACCGGGATATGGTGAACCCCCGCCGGGATACAGCGAAGCCCCACCTCCATACGACTTTAAAGATCCACTTCCACACAAGTGATTATTGTTTTATATTGATCATATGGTATGAATTTATCAAAAAGTTGTCCTGATGGTGCTACAGATAGTATTTCAATCAAGGATTTATATAGTAGACTATTTAAATCCTTGTTTCAATGAAGTAAACTTTTAGGGAGGTTTTTGGTATTTTAGCATTTATTTCAATTTTACATGAAACCATGAAAAGAATATTCCTCACAGCAATACACCATAACAATTGAATAGCAATTTTTATAATTTAAAAAAAGTCAAGAAATATTTAAAGGCATACAGGCTGTCAGAAATGATTTTATTTTATTAAAAGTTGCCAATATTCGATGTTTTATACTAATTGCAGTTGAAATTTTTCATAATATCATGCGGAACTAGCCTAGAACGAAGGAAATACGTCGCTGTTTGATTTTCTTGTATCCAGTAAAATTTCAATGTTGACACCGCAAAATTTCAAAGTTTTCATAAAATTTCAAAATTAAAGTAAAATAGAGAGGTATGTAATAAAGCAATTACTACACTGGAACTTGATCAATATGAGGTTTTATGGAGGAGAGTACAACAATATTGAACTCGGCTTCGCCTCTTTCAATATTGTTGTACTCTGCTCCATAAAACCTCATATTGATCTCGTTCAAGTGCAGTAATTGTATATTATTAAATTGAGAAAGGGTTATTTTCCCGAGGTCCGAAAGACCGAGGGAAAATAACCCTTTCGAGATTTAATAATTATGGATATTAACTTCTCATGAAGGACATAACTGTATTATTATACTGAACTAATATGAGGGAAATAATTAGTTATTGGTTCGACGTGCTGAGGGAAATAACTAATTATTGGTTCGACGTGCAAAAGCGCGCCAATTTCAAACAGTTATTTTGTGCTACGTGCAGATTCCCTCGGTTATTTGACCTACGTGCAGTTTGCCGCGGGAATAATGAGTTATTTCTTGTTCCATGGAATAAAACTTTAAAATGTCTTAATTATTTCTTGTTGATTTTTATAGTAAAGTATAATAATAGCAGTTATCAGTGTTCGGCAAACTTCGGAACAGCAACCGACTTATAATTAGGTTGTGTTAATGGCGATTTCACCAACATACATTCGAATTCTTTTCACTAATTCGACATTATAACATATTTATTAAACCTGGCTTTTTGTTCAGCACATTTTATTAGTATAAAACATCGAATATTGGCAACTTTTAATATAAACAAATTAATTCAATTCTGACAGCCTGTATGCCTTTAAACAGCAGACTGATAATATTTTACCATTTTAGTGTAATATTTTCTTAGTTTTAGCCCATGAACATCATAGTATACATGGCATTATATATATATATATCATTTCAATAATTAAATCTTTATTTTAAAATATTCCATACCAAACTCTTACTTCCTCCGAAATTTATTATTGATGAAAATGTTATTTGTGACTGATACATTTGTAGTTAATGCTTGTTATAAGATAGTTGCAGCTTTTACATTAGTTACTTAATACGAATACCATAGAAAGTGCAATCCTTATTTGATCAAATTTGAGACTGTTTTCTGATTTTAGTGAGTATTTTCGAATCATTTCTAATATATTATGTATAGATTTTTATATTAGAGATAATGTTGCTAATAATTATCTTTTTTTTTCTTCTTCTGGTAATGCAAAAGGGGGAACTATTTTTACTACCCAATTCATTTTGACAGTTGTGCATCTGCTCTGAAATTCTACCAGGTGTTATTAACATTCTGTCAAGGAATCTCTAATTTCCACCTCCCTATATGAATTTCTTATTCTAAATTTTGCCCTAATAACACATTTTGTTGACCTTATAGCTATATGGGTAAATGATATATTTTCATAATATGTTAGAACACATGTGTTCATGCTGAATCATTTAAAGTTTGTAAGTACAAGCTAGTCAATGTGTCATACATGTATTTATCATTCCATTTTGTTATTTTATACTATATTGTTACACGTTTTTTTTTAATAAAATCTTATCATTCATACATTTATTTCACTTCCAAAAAGTATGTGGATGCAATTGAACATGACAGAAAGTATACAAGGCAGTGTGGTTTAAGGTAGATCGGACTCAAAAACAAGTGTGTTATATCAATTGAATAATTTGACCTACTAAATAATTTCTTTGATAATTGATACCAATTAAAGGACAAATCTCAAGCATTCAAAACCGCATTGGTATAGTGTAATGGTTAACGTGCTCACCTCGAGTTCGGTAAATCGTTGGTTTGAAACCGAGTCAAGTCAATCTAAAAACTATAATATTGGTATTTGCTTTGGCTTTCCGCTAAGCACACAGCTCTAAAGAGTAAGAACAAAGGCTTGCTCGAAATCAGGATACTGTGTCCGAATGAAGCGACATGTCGACCCCGCGAATTGTTGTGTTTGTAAGCTAGCAATATAAAGATACAAAAACGTTAAACAAAATCACTCATTCCCTCCAAATATTCAAATTTATATTACACATTGGCCGTCATAAATTATGATTATCCAACTCCGTATATTTCACGTGTATTATACAGTCGCTACTTCTACTGAAGATAGAAGTTTTAGTGCCATGCTGCCATTTACAACGCATCAATGTAAGATTCAATGTGATGCTTACATGGGGGCTTTAGTGTCTCCGTTCTTCATGTTATAATCATTGTAATACTGGCACAGAGATGGTTTGGTTTATGGTGTTTAACGCCACTTTTAACAATATTTCAGTTATATCGTTGCAGAGAAGGTGCTTGACTGTTTAGCTTGCTTGGGTTTAGCTTGCACCACGCTTGGGTTTTCCTTTTTCTCATTAACCCAATGAATAAACATTAGAATTCGAAGAAACCCACTATCTATAACTAACCATGAGTGACGTCTGTTTTATATTTGTTGTCTTGAACTGGTAGTTTGAAAGCAGTGAGTAAATATTTTTTCCTCTTATATTGCAAATATTGACAGTCATGATAAAGTATAATGTTATTCTATGAAGACAATGTAATTACTACCGGTATGTGTCAACATTTTCAAGACAACAGAGCATAATGTTTCCCATAGAATGTAACATAAATTTTAAAAGTAAGATAAGACATCACGAACCCCCACAAACAACAGCGTGATGGCTAGGTGCTTTCAAGGATTAAGCTTATTCTCTGTTACATATATACATGTACTAACGTCTAAATTCAATTATCCGTTGGTGTCGTCTTGTTCCAAATATTGGGTTTGTAACCAGAGAAACAAGTCGGGGGCCACTTGTTTATTATGTAAATACTGTTTCATGACTTTGTACATCTCTATACCTCATTGTAACTTGCAATGGTTTATGGGAATAAAGATATATGGAGCAGGAACTGCATACCCTTCCATAGCACCTGAATTAACACCCTTGGTTTGTAGTGGGCTTCATGTTGCTCAATCTGAATTTTCTGTGTTTTATAGATCATTGTATTGTCTGTGCTTCTTCGATTTACGACTTTTAATTATCCCTTTGATATCTAAAAACGTTTCTTATACATTTGTACATTCATACTGAGTACATCTTTTCCAATTTCCAAAATATGCTCACATTGGTGGAAATTGATAGTTTACTTATCGAAGATGAGCGAATCATTTATTTAGTGAGCGAGTGTCTTGTAATGTTAGGTCAGAATTTCCGTCTACATGTAGAGCGTAACGGGAACAAATTGCTATTTGATTAGAGGGCGATGACGCAGATCTGGACATTTATAATGCTAGTTCACTAAAAGAACAGTGAGCAGATAGAGATGTTGCTTTACGCGGACACATTTTTATGGTAGACTCCTCTTATTCTCCTTGAGCGAGCGAGTGTTTTTTATATCAAATTAAGGAAACATTTTTGCGGTTATATCGTGATTACTGAATAGTTGGATTTACATCTACCTATGCAATTCGTGTATATCAATTGCGAGTTCGATTCCCGTCCATTGCGTGGTGTACTCGATACAACTCTGTGACAAAGTTTGTCCGTGAACTGTTGTATGTTGATAGTTTTTTCCATTTACTACTTCTCAAATAAAGCTAACAAGCACGATATGACTGAAAATACTGCTGAACATGGTGTTTTACACCAATAGTAATGACTCAACATTAATGACATGTGGGGATTTACATCAAATGCTACCAACCATAATTTACTTTTAATCAACCGATCAGCATTAATGTCATATATGGGTATTTATATCAAATACACTATTTTTATGAATTTTGTTATTCAAACAGATTTCTGAATGCCATTCAAATAGTGGAAATTGGCAGGATTGAAAGGAAGTCAACATGCTGGATGATTATGAAGACCGAGTCATTACTCCTGCAATGACCCCATGCATGGCACGGTTTTGTTGTGTACTCAACTTTGTTATTCCTGGAACGGGTTTGTTATGTAAAACAATGGTTGTCTTTTAAAGCTGTAGTTGTCCTCTTGAAAATACGGATTATCAAAGTGCTTTGGGAAATAACTCCTTCTCAATTTGATAATTATGGATATTAACTTTTCAGGGAGGTAATAATTGTATATTACAAGTCTGTTGTAACAGATAACGAATCCAAGATGGCCATCACCGCGTGACTTATTTAATCATAGGCCCATACGGGAAAGTGAACAAGTCATTTTAACTGAAACAACTGAACCGTTAATAAAAGGGAAACTTGGTTGGAATATTCTTTGAATGTTCTTGTGGGGAATTGTGCGTCGATCAGAAATCCTAGATTGCACTGAACCATTTAAAAAAAAGTTTTTATGTTGACCAGAAATAAAAGAATAATAAACGATAATGTAATGGGAACTTTGTCAGGAACCGATATAAACGCAAGATAATTTTAAGCATGGCTAGATGAATTAGTACCAGATTGCCGATTCCATTTTGCCGACTTTTGTTAAAAATGACAAAATTTCATCATATTATTTTTTATTTAAAAAAAAAAATATTGATGTGTAAATATTTTATTGAAAGCAGTAATTTTTCTCGCAATTTTAATTAGAAAAACCATAATCAAATGCATACTGATTGTTGAATAGGAGATGCCGATACTCATTACTCAAACAATTGAAGAACAATGGAAAAAACTACAAATAAATAAATGTTTTTTTTAGAGTTTTACCAAGTAAGAAAGAAAAACAATGCCGAAAATTGTCGTTAAATAGCAAATTATTTAGAACTGATTGATGATTTCGGTAATCTAAAAATGAACTAGTACTATACCCACAATATCCAAGCTAGGTGATTATGGTAGATTTTAATAAATGGTCGGCAATTAATTAACTCCAGACAAATTTGGGGCGTATTTACAAAACAAAAAATGTGTATTTATTTACATATGTCAGCTAATTAGGAATCGGCAATATTTTCGTATCGATGGTAAACATTTACTGGTACAAAACACAACTGTACTTACTAGACAGTTTTAATTCTTCAATAATTTTGACTTGGGGGCCGATTTGGTTTGGGGCCGATTTGACCTGCTTCCCACAACTCCAATGGAACTGATCTGTTTTGGAGACCGTAACGATATACACATGGTCATATCATACATGTAATTATATAGTTCCGTCAATAGATAAAAAGACTAGTTACATACACAAGCTTAAGTGTATGTATTTTTTCAAAGTCGAAAACATATTTTTTCTGTTTGAAAAATCACAATAACAATATATGTGCATGCACATATCTTACCTTATCTTTATTATACCCCCAAATATTAATAAATTTCACCAAAAAGTAAATTATTATTTGCCTACACCACAGAATGCAATAGACATGTTTATACATTGTATATAGGGATATCTTGAGAAATTGAATATGGGTCATACCTCCCATGGAACGGGTCTGTTTGGAAAACCGTACTGATATCCGCATACTCATACCAATCAAGACACCATGCCAACAATACTAGATTCAATGCCAAAAGACGGACGGGTAATAGGACAAGCTAGCACTATTAAAATCAAACTAAGCGTGTTGGTCTAGTACAAAGCAGACATCATTATCATCTCATTGAAAATTAACTTTCTCTCGCCATGATAAAGCTGAAAAATTGCTGAGTTGGCGTTAAACAACAATCACTCACTCACTCACTCATTGCACGTTTTGAGTTGTAAGCAAAATTAAATGTCACGCCTCCTCCCACAGAGATTCGAAATGACCGTGGAAATCCCTCAAACATTACATAAGATATTTTATTTTTTGGGTGGATATACTGTATGGATAGTTAGAAAATAGTAGAAACAAATAAAGTGCCTGTGGATGGGCATATCGATTGCAGTTTTTAAAGAACATAATTATAAGTCTAGTATTGGAAAATATTACTTTGTGAATAACAACCACATAGCAATCGTAACAATAGGGTTAGGGTTATGGTGTTTAACGCCACTTTCAACAATATTTCAGTTATATCGTGGTGGTCAGTCGTAGCAACATGCTCCTCGTTTATGCTACAACTTATATTGGTGAGAGCTTCGGATTCTCAAAACAGTGCGCAAATTTAAGCCCCGCAGGTGGATGTTGCTTGTTTTTCTCATCGCACACCCCCTAGAATATTTTTATGGGAGAGGTCGTACGCGACCAAGTAACAAAACAGTTGGATCTCATTTCTATACCACGGCATTAGCACAGGATTTCAGATCGAAAATATGTACTTTATATAATAGATATAGTTTTCAGAGAAATATAACAGAACCACATTCACACCAGGCAAAATCTTTATTTTCAGAGTTATCTCCCTTTGAAAATTGTAATATTAGTTCGGAAAAATACATCTGCTTACTGCATTTTTTTTTAAAATGATTTAAACCTCAGGTAAGCGAAACGTTATGGAATTAATTACATGTCAATGCAACCTGTTAGTGGTAGTGTAATATTAGTAGGACATACATAAGGTATGTTATCTTCTCTGGTATTCTGAGTGACACCAATAAAACCTATATAATATATAATACCTCTAAATATAACTCAAATATTGTTGAAGGTGGATGGGTTAAACACGACGGATGCCACTAATGGGACAGGAATTGCCTACCCTTCCGGAACACCCGAGTTCACCCCAAGATTTTAATGGGATGTTTGTTGTTAAATCTTTAGTTTTCTGCTTAGTGTTTTATAAATCATTGCTTGTCCTTTTGTCCTTTGTCTGTTGATCATTGCAGGGTGGCTCAATGAGTTAGGTCGTTGGATCTAACAACTCATACAAGCCTATCACTAATACGGCGTGGGTGGCGTGGGTTTGCACCCAGCTTTGTAAATTACAAAAAAGGGTGTACTCGACTCGCAGCCGCAAGTGATAAAATTTACCAGTTGCTTACCCAGGGTCGGTGGTTATCTCCGGCTTCCTCCACCACTAAAACTCGTCGACATGATATAGCTGAAATATTGCTGAAAGTGGCATTAAACACCAAAATTCAAATTCAAATTCTTTTGAACATTGCATTGCAGTGTCTGTATTCAGTTTATATCTTCAATCAGCCTAAACACTCGCATATCAATGCAATCCATTTTAAGTTCTAAATCTGAATTATCATAATACTGCAGTTTTGTAATTTGTTGTTAATTATGATTCTGTTTCTTTTATGTCACTTTCTTGGGTTTAGCCATCCGGAATACATATCATAGACATCAGAGAAACTGCTGGTATGACTAACTTCAAGTCCGAGTTCATTAATTCGCTGCAATGCCCACGTAAAATCTTTATCATACTGTAAGGCAGCTGCTAGTACACCCATAAAGGCTGTAATATAAAAGTAAACATGGCAGATTACTACTAAGGAGGCTATTTATTCTGTATTATATGTATTTGAATAATATAAAGTATAAAGTTCAAGATTATGATTTACATCACGATAACTGATGGTCAGGTGACAATTTTTCAAATCAGATTACAGACGCTGATGAAGCTTGTCGGTCAAGCGAAATATCCGTCAACTTCATTATAATTATAGTCTTTTTGTAGACTTATAGTTATTTTTGTTATATTTTAACATCTTCTTATGGTGTTGTTGTGCTACATTTTAGACGTTTATTTATCATTCTGTTTGTTTGCACAGAATCGTTAACACTTGTTTCCGATCCGACATCCGACATCCCGTAGGTTCATACGTTGGCTACTTTTTCAGACGTTATATATATATAAACGTCTAAAATGTTAGCACAACGATATCAAAAAAAGATGTTAAAATGTAACAAAAATAACTATAAGTCTACAAAAAGACTATAATTATAATTAAATCGACGGATATTTCGCTTGACCGACAAGCTTCATCAGCGTCTGTAATCTGATTTGAAAAATTGTCACGTGACCATCAGTTATCGTGACGTAAATTACTAAAAATCATAATCTTGAACTTTATACTTTATATTATTCAAGTTTATATGTACACTAATTTATAAACAATATGAAAGCAATGAGAAAATGTAATGATGAAATTTACCAACTAGCTAAGGGCCAGGCACTGGTTAAAAAGTAAAAAAAAATTTAGGCCTTTTTGTTTATGCCTTCCGGATATAATGTTCGTAACTCGCGGATCCAAAAACTCTCTCTTTTTTGTCTTTGATTTTCTTTCCAACTTAGATTGTGGTCAATGATAAAAAAAAACATTTGATCTGCCAAAGTCATCCAACGAATGCCCATGTACAACTGTAGATTTGTATATATGGGTGGTCAAGATCTGTGGATACAGAAATGCTAAGTTCAAAACGTACATCATAGAAAAACATAAAAAAGAAGATAGAAGGGGCACTGTCTTTTTGTCTTTCATGAGTCGCACATTAATTCAGCTTCATACGAATATAAAGAAAGGAAATATGGCTACGCAAATTACACCCCTTAGAATGCCAGTAGCATGTTGGCTAAGCCCATCACAAATATGTATTGTATCAAAAAATCCAGAAGGTTGTGTATATTATGTTTGATTAGACAGTGTTATAAAAATTACAATTGCTTGCTATTTATGCATACTTCGATATGAAACTATTACTTCAACATTCCATTGCAATGCATTTGATGGATCTGGGGAGAGTAAGGAAAAGGTGAAAGAAAAATGTAAAGTATTTTCTGAAAAGTTCTCTCAACATATCCTAAATCATTTTACGATTGAAAACCTACCCAACCAATCCCGCCATTATAACAAATATTTTGTGAATTTGCAATCACCTATTTCTCGTTCTTCCAATGATGACAGCATAACAAAATTCATATGCAAACTTTTCAAAATAACCTCGGACTTCACTTTTATTCATATTTTTGGTTAATCTCACCTGCTCTTCTACCAGTGGCACAATGAAACAACACGGGACCTTGTTTTCCTATCTCCACCAATATATCGTTGTATTGTCTAAATATATCTGGGCTGTATGTAATAGGTGAACCTGTGAAAACGTCAAAACGTGAAAATTAAAAATCCTTGATAATAATAAAAATAAAAATAAAAACGTAGATATCAAAATGTAGTGCGCACGAAGCGTTTTTGGATAATCTGCATCAGTTACGCTCAAAATACAAAGATTGAATAGCTCACTGTTTTGTTTTCATCTTTAATGTTTATGCTCCCCGTGATATGGAACATGGTTAAATTAATGATGATCTTTGATCTTTTAATAATTTTATTAGATATTAAGATGCATTAACTTAAAGTGTACTTTCCCTGTATGTTAATTATACATTATAAACGAAGTCATCCACAAGTTTTGACATTGAGGCGTGTAATCGATTTTGTTCCACCATCCATGACTATTTCAAACGATGCACGAATCAAACACTAACACAAAATTAACATTTTACATATGCCTGTACTTTTTGTCCATTCATTTCTTTGCATAATGTACCAAATTAATTTGAAAGTGTTCTCAGTCCAACAGATTCTTCTTGTAAGAATTTGAATCTTGTTTTATTTCAACAACATAATTATTTACATCAATATATATCTAAAATACAGCTAAACGCCAATCAATAAATCAATCAACATCAACATAATGTACACCACGTTATATCTGAAATACTGCTAAAGTTGGCTTTAAACACCAATCAACAACATAATGTACACCACGTTATATCTGAAATACTGCTAAAGTTGGCTTTAAACACCAATTAACAACATAATGTACACCACGTTATATCTTAAATACTGCTAAAATTGGCGTTAAACACCAATAAATCAACAAAATATGTAAGCCACGATATATCTGAAATACTGCTAAAGTTGGCATCAAACACCAATCAATCGATCAATTAACAACATATGTACACCACGTTATATCTTAAACACTGCTAAGTTGGCGCTAAACATCAATCATTCAATCAACAAAATATGTACACCACGATATATCTTAAATACTGCTAAAGTTGGCGTTCAACACCAATCAATCAATAACATATGTAATGTAGATATAAAGATATACTATTAATAACAAACTGTATTTTGATTTTTTAAGTAGAAACAAAGACAAGTGCAGTCTTACCTAGTGGAAGATGATAATACTTCAGGTTTGAATTCTTGAAATCGTTACTCTCTAATTCTTCATTAAAGCCAACGTCATCACCATATTCTCCAACATTTCTGCTCTCATAATTCACTGTGGAAGTTGGAGAGATGTATGCATTGTCCCTTGTAGAGTCCAGAACAAGTGTTTTTAAAGTGGTGTCTAACTGTCGTAAAGGCTTGTAATTGTCATCGTATGTTGGGGTATTGTCTTGTATGTTGATCAAAGTAATGGCTTCTTGTGATAAGTTTCCGTTATGTGTTATACCTTGTCGCATGTTGATAACAGATTTAAAGCCAGCATATTGTATCTCTTTTAAATGTCCCCTCCTAATCTGACCAGCAGTAAACCAATTTTTGTACACTGGATGAGCAAACCAATACCCTAACCAGTTGCTTGGAATTACATTCGGTTTTATTGGATTTTCAACAGTAGGTTCACCTGTTATTTCGGCAACGACTGACTTTGAAGTTTGTGTGGTGAAATCCATACCCATAACGGCACCCATCTTGTAGATTTTCTCACTGTTGACTTGTGGACGGTGGTGTGGATCACGCCTTGTTTGATACGCCAAATGCATCAGAGTTGCAAAGGCAATAGATCTTGGTTGACTTGAATACAATAAAATCGGTTTTTGAACACGAGAAATAATTCCAGATAGTTTTTGAATTGACGCAAGAGAAACACAATCCTCATTGTCATTCAAAACAGTTTCAAACTGCATTCCTGTAATATTTGCAATATTCTCTCCTTCAGATGTTGTTGCCAACGATTCGCTTCCATAGTTACCAGGATTAGCTTCAGAGTAAAGAGAAATGATAGACTTAAATCCACCTTCATATGCATATTTTATTTGTCTCGCTGTTAATCCACCAGCGACGTGGAGTTCTGGAGTAATTTCCTTTGCCCACCATAGTTTTTTTGAAGCCTTTAAGCCAGGTATACTCCTTTGAGTCAACGTGTCAAGTTTGATATTTGCTCCTGTAGATAATCCTTGAAAACGCAAAGAACGAACAATCGTAATACTATACCATATCACAGCAATGTTCCTTTTGCCATTCCACATTTTGTAAGATTCTTTGTGTCAAGCTATTAAGTTAAAAATGAAATTAATTGTATGCTTATTTCCGATCTATTGATTACAAGTAAGTATAATGACGTAACCAATAATTGGTAAATTTAGAATACAGTTCCGAGTCACCTTGTTACAGTGATAAGTTAACGAGAACTCACAAAACTGTTACAACAAGTATAATTGATTAACACTGTTACACAAATACAATACCGTGTACGTTTTATAGCAGGGAATTCCCTGTTTATAGTAACAAGTACATGTGTATAAATAGCACTTCCAAGTTCTACTCATTCATACCGATATTTTTTTTTATTAAAAAGGGTTTTTATCTTGGATAGAAGTTCTTTATATAGTGTAAATGTGACCCTTATCATATAGTATATCGGTTTTATTTTTATTGCAGATAAGCTGTCAAAAATAAATCATATCGTATTACGAGCCATTGTGCAATTCAAGGTCGTTGATTTAACCACACGTCTACATGGAATATAATAAAACTGATTTGTATTCGAACTCTGATATCCTTGCAAACACATATTCAACATAAGTACAAGACCCGGGGATTCACTGCTCGTCTCGTTAATAGTAACTGTCTGCTGGGATTCCCTACCCCAATAACACTACATAATAACTTATAAAAAGGTTGTGAACGTGACGACAAATACAAACGACCTTGTCTAACTTTCAGTTATCTTTATTTCCTATAGGTGTGTTTAAATGAAAAATGTATTTTACCTTGTGCACAATTACGTATTAAAACAGTTAAAAGTTTTTGCATATATGAAGAAACAGGATGATGTATTTCATTTCAACCTGAAATTGGAAAACAAAGTGGGGGGGGGGTCCTCATCGTGAAAGTTATGATAATATTTACAGAAACGGATTCAGATTGATCGAATTGACCAAATATCATCGTAAATTCTAAGTAATAATTCAGGAAAGAGGGGATGTCTCCAACCCCGAGTAATTGATTTTAAAATGACACAGAATGTGTATGTCGATAAATAAAATATCACCAGTTTTCCTCGATCGAGACCAAACTAATAAAATGTAAAATGTCAATCTATTTTAATTAGGTATATGGATCTTTGGAAAATACACATAACAAAATCATAATTTGCGTCATCTGACAAAATAATTTAACGAAATGGCACAATAATAGTCAACCCTTTTCACATCATAATTATTTTGTCATTTCTAATCTGACCAAGTTGTATAATTTCCTGTTTACCATGGAAACGATCTTGCATTTAACAGAAAACAATTTGTTCAATAGTTTCAGAAATAAATTAACCTTTATTATTAATATTTGCTGTGAAGTTATTGTAATTCATTTTAGGTATTCATCCCAGTAATAATGATTCTTACCTCCGACGTCTTTGTTTTCAAAGCATATAAATAGTGTAAAACATGCTTACAGTGATTAGCAGTGATTCAACAGAGCTCAGACTAGACCCTTCTTTGTAAATATATTCATAATCTTCTGATTAATGTTTACCATTTCATACCTGAATTAACATGTGTATAACAACGTACGTGCAAAAGTAATACGTTGGAATTCAGTAATATCAGGGGATGTAATTGGGAAGGGGATGGAATCAGCAAATAATTATGCTAGAAAATGGTCGATTTTACCATTCGATGTATCTCGGGATTTTATAAAAAGTAAGGATATTCTCGTCTATTTCGCGTATAACGAGAAACTTTTCATTTGAAGTGTGTATGCAAATTTAGAATCGACCGAATTAAGTCTGAAAATACCATAGTATAATTATAACCCGCATAATCCAGTCGTTATATTACTCTCCCGCTAGTCGCTGCATTAACGCCTGGATGCATTCATTGAAAAAATCCGTCAAACCGGAAATAGTAAATCTCTATGACTTATGGGTATTACGACATAAAATAGGAGGAGCTAAAGTGTTTGTAAATAATGTCCAATGGAGCGATCAGATGATGTAATGTTGTATGCAATACACATATCCGGATAAATACAACCAAACATGAAATAAAACTTAAATGAATAATCACTATTTTTTAGATATTAAAACATAATGATTTTTATTTCAAAGTTGGAAAGTAAATAAAAGCTTGAATTTAATTCACTCTTATAATGATTTTTAAAATTTCTTTTAAAATAAGGATTTAAAAAAAATGTATTTTATGATACTGATGGGTGATTAAAATTGCTGTCAGTTGTAATATACAGGATGTAACCAATATACAGGAAGAGCTCCTACTGTGAAGCCATCTATTTTGAGATGCCATTCAATGAAAATAACAACCTGACCATATTGTTACATAATAAGAATAAGAATTAGATAAGATATTAAAATTGATAGAAGGCAAGGATTTATATAATTAACACATTAAGTCACATTTCATTTATTTAGGCTAACTTGGGTCAGTTATCAATTAAAGACAAAAATGGGTTTAAAAAAATCAGTCTAATAAGTATTTACCTAAATAACGATATTGTCATGGGTATTTCTTCATAAATTGTATTAAAAATCATTTTAATTTATGAAATAATCAACTTTCTGTTTACATATTTATTTTCAATAAAATTTCTTGATTATTTCATCCCATTTTCCTTAATTTAACTTGTGCATATCCATATTTATACAATCTTATGTTAACGGCAAGTTACGTGTGTCGACCCTATTATCCACAATACATTCACATTTTATTGTCCCACATACATTACAAAAATACATGTTAGATGTGCATTGTGACATTTTAGCAAATTTAGATTAAAACATAAAAACTTCAAAAAATGATTACACGGTGTTTTATTTTTGTAAATCTTTAAAGATTTGTGAATCTATGGCAATCTAAATCATAATTATGAGAATAAAGGTGTATTAGTTTTCTAAATATGCAAAGGCACGTGCACAATCATTCTCCGTGTTTGCTTTGTCAATATTTACAAACGGAAGTAAAGGGAGTCACTAATGCGCATACACACTAATATTAACTTGAATAATACTGCGCCCTCTATCTGACATTTGATTGGTCGGCTGTACCAACCAGCAGCCTGACGGATTTTTACCACTAAGAGCAGAGGAGGCACGACACGTTGGTGTCGTGTGTAAAATTTAACTTGTTGCTCAACCGGAAGTCGGCATCAATATATCGTTATCTGATGAGGGTGACATTATCGAATTTTCAGTGTTTTACTAAGCCGATTACTGCGTTCATGGATGATTAATGGCGAGTCCCTCTCGGTAAATTATTGATAGATATCTATACATGAATGGAATTAACATAAGAATGTTTGGGTTGAATGTTAAATGTGATCATCTGCAATTTTCGAGAGGGGCATTTTGTCGCCATCTTTTTTTTCATTCATAGCGTCCTCAACCGATCACCATTAAAAATGAAAATTTGTAAAATCTGTTGGAAACTTTTCCTATCCCATTTAGTATGACATAGATCAATCATTTTGCTTCCAATATTTTCTTAAGTCTCCTTAAGTCTCCATCCATTGCGCCACAATTGACCTTGAAAAATCCCCCAATTTTTCGTGATTTGTGTTGTATCAAACATCTCCTGTGACAATTTGAATCTACAGAATATCATATTTTAGCCTTTTTAATGGTGATTATACGATTTCACACTAAAACATATTGAGGATTACGTGAACTTTATGTATACAAATATATAATAAAAAATATATGATAAAAAAAGTACAAGTATTGTGGAAGTATTGTTACCTGTATTTTACCTGAGAACTAATTAGTGCATACACTGTATGTGATTTTGATAAGAAGGTTTTAGTATTGTTGCGTAACTAAATGTAATTAAGTTTAATGATCTTTAATAATTATGATAAATGTTGTAGATGTGTATTGCAGAGACATGTTTTTGTATTGTGCAATAACTAAACTATAACCGTTTTTCTATAAAACAAAATGTCAAATAAGTGAAAAAAAATATGGACAATTTATTAATTATGATTCTTTAAATAAAAACACAATTTCATTAAAACTCCATAACAAAAGAAAAATAATCATAATCAATAGAGTTCAACTATTGAGGGGGAGGGAATAACAATACTTGTACACTTTTTATACAAGTATTGTTGACAATACTTGTATACAAGTATTGCGATCATACATTTCAAGAGATCCCATATTGAAAATAAATTTAGACAGCTGGATAAATTCACGTTTAATTTAAGTATTTTTATTAACGAGATGTTTTCACTTCAAAATCCATTTTCAAACTGAATCGTAAACATCCGGTTGTTGATAATATACTTGCTATATGCGTGTCGTGTGCAAAGCGTCGTGCCTCCTCTACACTAAGAGCGTTCAAGCCCTCATCCAGCGAAAGTGCCGATAGAGGGCGCAGTATTATTCAAGTTAGTATAATTACAGAAAATACCAAAGGAAATTCGGCAATGTATATTTAAAGGAAAGTGGGCGTTGATTATATAAATAAATCCAAAAGGTAGGTATATTTAATCTAAATATTGCAACTATAATATTCATATAAATATGAACATTAAAAAAGTTATTGTTTAAAGGGATATTGTCTACCAGCTGCGTAATTTTTTCATACCCAAAATTATTGTCGATTTCCGTACTGACCTTCATAAAATGAAGATTAAACACCGAATTATTGATGAATACGCTCCGAAACGTTGTTTTTTCGACTAAAAAAGCTGACCATCGTTACCGGAAGCTAATTAATTATGCACTGACCTGGGCGAGGCCAACTCTATTTATTTATCTATTTTTATGTCAGTAGCCCGGATGCTGCAGCATGGATATTGAGGTAAGTTTCTATAAAAGTTGAGGAAAAAAGCTATTTGCGAACCGATTGTATCTAAAAGACGTAGAATAAATAATTTCTGTATCAGGAATAGATTTTCTTTGATGAAAACTACATGCCTTAACAGATTCAGCCGATATTTCCACGATAACCATTGAAAACATGCCAGGAGGCACCCTATGGGGACAAGCTCAACTACGTATTTTCGATCGGAAATTTTTGCCGGCGTTAAAAATAACTAAATTAGTTTTTTTCTTTTTATAAGTTATGAAGTTGTTCCCCGAGATTTTGATACACGTGTTAAATTAATTTATTTTAGCCAGTTTACCGACAATATGAAAACAGAGACATACATGTAGAACACAGTGAAATACATGTCTGATGAAAACGAATGACGTAGCCAGTGTTGTTTTATTTGTTAATTGACTGGAATGTTTCAGAGAAATTTCGGCTGGATTAGAAACAAAAGAGACCTTACTTCTAGTTCCACAAGACAGTTGCTGCAAAATAATATGGGACTGACCATTTACCTTGAAGGGGGCTATGTCACGTAGAAATTTTGTTTTTCAGACGCCACAGAAATCATATTTTCTTATTTTCCAATCTAATTAAAACAAGGTGAACTGTGATCTAATTCTCACTTATGATACCCCTGCCACTTCCCATGATATGGGGTACCTATATGAAGCTTGTGACCAAATACCAGATTTCTGCCATCAATAGTTGTTGAGAAAAATGTGCATATATGTTCAATGTGGATAAACACCAACTAAGTCGGCAAACTGGAAGTAGGAATCTGATGGTTCCAAAAACGCTTCCCACGATATGGCATACCTATGTGAAGCTTGTGACCAAATATCAGATTTCTGCCATCAATAGTTGCTGAGAAAAATGTGACGAAAAATATTTTGGAAGGACGGACGGACAGAGGTAAAACAGTATACCCCCGCTCCCCTTCGGGGGAGCGGGGGTATAATTAGATCTAAAATAGGGAGCAAGTGCGTAGATATAATTTTAATTGGATTGGCGAAGTGCTGGAATAATTTTTTTTTCTTCAAAATTTTGTATACGATTATACTGTGAAAATGGCAAGTATATGATTATATACTGTGAAAATGTCAAGTCGGAATATATTTTTTTCTCCTGTCCAGCCAAATTTTTTTCTTCAAGATTCAGAATCAAAATAATTTTTAGGAAAAAAACCATAAAATTAAAATTTAATAGCTCGAGGGGTAAATTGATAAAAAAAAATTTGCAAGACCAAAATGGTTCTCCCATATACCAACAAAAAAACGAAATAAAACTGTGGTCATAAGAAAGTCCCACGAGAAAATCTTTCCTTCCAAAATAAGACTTTTTTTTATTTCTCTAAACTGAATTTGTGCAAACTATTTCACTTATAATGAATTATATTTCTTTTTTAAATAAAGCTCATTTTTCTAGATGAATGTATAACCATCTGTCTTTACTCTGTTTTTATTAAATCTCTTGTCTTTATTACAGGACTTTGATCGGATTGTCCTTGATGAGGAAGTGTTGGGGGTTGCTAGAATGTTTCGAGAGGAACTTGTAGTAATGCCCCATGACGAGGTTTACAACAGATCCAATAGGTATGCAGCCTACCGCCAGTATACCATTTGGGCACATGGCCGACTTGGAGCTGGGGTCAGACGTGTGACCCCAAGCTGTTGTACTTGGAAAATTAGAGACAAATATCCTGATCTATATGGACAATACAAGGGTTTCATTCCTAGACGATTTAATTAAAACTTGTTCATGAAATATTTTGTATTTTATCCCATATACCCTAATGATAAAGTTTACCACTTGCTTCCCTATGGTCGGTGGTTGTCTGGGTACTCTGGTTTCCTCCACCACTAAAACTGGTCGCCATGATATAGCTGAAATATTGCTGAAAGTGGCGTTAAAACACCAAAAATAAAAAATAAATCAACCCTAATGAGTTGTTAATTTCACAAGTTGGTCAGTTGGAATTGTAAATTTAATTTGAAAGTTTTGCCATCTTATTATTATTTTTTGTTCTATCAGCACTGACAACTTCTTCTAAAATGGACTGACAGTCTTTTATATAATTCAAAACCAAACTTGGCAGAGATGTTTTCTATGAGGTCCTACACAAGAGTTGTTACTTTTGTGCAGATTCGTCAAAAAACATGGCCACCATGTGACTTTGAAAATTCTGATTGGTCGATTTTCAAGAAACTTCTTCTCAAGAACCGCTGAAGGGATTGAATTGAAATCTGGTATATATGTTCCTATGAATGTCTTTAACATGTGTTGTTACTGTTTGCGCCATTTGAAAATTCAAAATGGCCACCAGCGGAGGTCAAAGTTTGCATTGAAACCCTATGGGAAACAACATTTTCATCTTCTTCTTGAGAACAGCCGAACAGAATTTAACCAAACTTGGCAGAGATGTTTCTTGTGAGGTCCTAAAGAGTTGTCCTGGTTTGTACTTACTAGACCAACACACTGAGTGTTATCATTATTGTGCATTGGACAATTTGTAATGCCCATTATCCCGACTTGGGTACTTTTCTGCTCTAAATGTGCAGAACTTCTGTCAGACCAGGAAAAACAAAGAGTGACAATCTAAATTTATTTTATGCGACAATATAGTCAATTGTTTTGTCTTGGTCTTCAAATCTGGATTTCTGAGATGCTACAATATCATCCCGAGTTGGAGGTTGTGGAATTGGTGCAAGATAGACCGAGATTCTTCTGGGATCATCTACTTCCAACTGCACACGTTAATTCATTCCTTCATTATCTTGCAGTCTCATACAAATGATGACCCTTAATAGTCTTGGAACATAGGAATATGACTTGTCAGCTTTAACAGGCTGCACAGACCATCTAGCTGTCTTTTTGTTGTAACTTCTCTGCCACTTGAAGTAGAAAAATACTTACAATGTAATTCACAAGAATAAAACAATAGAGATTATGATCTATGGAGCCCTAACTTTCAATTCAAGATGAATATCTCGAATGTATAGTGAATGAGCAACTAAACATATCATTACAAGTCCACTTTATGAAGGATTTGAGTGATTTGTAGACAGATTTTAGGTTGTGGTCATCCCTCAAGAAGTTCTACGGCAGGCATCACGAGCTGGTCAATGGTTACAGGGTGTCTGTTACCCAAATCAGACCTGATCTTCATTTGTTGTTGATGTCTTTCCCTTCATCGGATGGGACTTCTACCAGACTTGACCATGGACAACGCAGCGGGTTTGCGACTTTCGATTGACCCTTCTGAAGCCTATGATCAAATATCAGATTGCTGCCATAAATAATTACTGAGAAAAATGTTATGAACATCTTGGGACAAACGGACGGACAGAGGTAAAACAGTATACCTACCCCTTTCCAGTGGAGCGGGGGTATAATAAAGCTCCTATGACATATGATCATGCATGGTTCTGTTATTAGGACAAAATTTCAAGTATGTAAGTTACAACTGAAACATATGAAATTAACATGACAAACCTTAGAGTGAAGTTGAGGCTAGGTTCAAAATCTCCATCGTCAGAATCATCACCAACATCACTGCCCTCTTCAATAATATCTATTGAGAGACTGTAAGAATAAAAAATAATTGTTTATTACAGTGTATGTGTATAATATCGAAACAAATTTTGCTATATGGTTCTGATGTGCAGCTGTATAACGAAAAAGCTTTTCAAAATAATATTAAATCTTTATACATCTATCCAGCACACATCTACACAACACAATATAAAGAGACAAAATTACATCAAAGTTCCAGGAAAATATTTGGTGCGCCAGACGTGCGTCAATTCTGTCCCAGTTTGGTTTCATTGCCGTAAGTAGCTAAGGAGGACTGGCCATTTCAGCTTGTGGATTGATGAAAATGTAACGATAACGCAGAAGCCAACATGATCCCTATATAATATAGCTACTAGTAGTATCACTATGCAAGCCACAATAATTAATAGGAAACTGTTATACAAGTGACTGTGTTGAACAATATTGACAATGTTACCTATAAACATAATGTAGAATATGTCTAATCTTTAACAAAATGAACATACTCAAATGGGTTCACAAATGAACTCGATTTCTCCAGTTTCATCCGTTTCGTTGAAATGTGATGGCTGCTCATTTCTTCTACTCTAGAATTACCTTGGTCAGAATATCTAAATCAAAAGTACAAATATCAATCACTACAAAATCACATTTGTCTGAAATTACCAGTTTTAGTAGTAATTTGCCTAAAAAATTTAGATAATTTTACAAAAACCTGCATGATTTTAACACAGACATGGGCCATCGGTCTACTGTTAAATTCACACACTGTGAAACATGCAAATTGCTATGGATCTTCACATTATTTCTTAAAAATCTTGTTTATTAATCATACTTACAAGATCCAAACTAAACAAGGGCAAAGCGTGGCATATCACCTCGCCTAAAAATTTGACCTGGTGAACTTGACCTTTGACTTTGAAAATCAATAGGGTTCCAGATTCTCTTAAGGACTAAGTATGTACCAAGCTTGGTCAAAATCCATTGAAGGATGTTGATTCTAGAGTGTTCACAAGGATGTGACGGACGGTAGGGTTACTATATCCCTTCGCAACTTCGTTGGCGAGGGGATAAAAAGCAATTAAAATGACAATTCTTTAAATAGAAAGCCTTTATATGAAAAATACATATTGATTTCCCTCTATCATGTCTATGTTGATAATTCTAAGATAGTAAAGTATAATTTTGGCTCCCTGAACTAAAAATTATGTCCAAAATTGTTGAAATGTAGTAAAAAACTAGTTAATGTAATGTTTTTAGAATAGTCAAGAAATAAACTTGGTTTGCATAAGGAAATTGAAAACGATTTTCATTTAGTCATAGTCTAAAATATGCAGTTCAGGACATTTCAGTAAAATTTTATAGTCACATATATAGAAAAGTTTCTGAAACTTGCAAATTTCTATGGATCTTCATATTATTTTTTAAAAACCTTGTTTATGTATCATACTTACAGGATCCAAACTAAAAATGCTATTGAAATGACACTTATTTAAATGGAAAGCTTTTTATATAAAAGATACATACGGATTTTCCACTATGGTAATAATTCACAGACAGGAAGATATAATTTTGGCTCCCATAACAAAGTGTTATGTTCAAACTTGTTGAAAGTACTTTTAACCTTATTTATGTAATGTATTTCCAGTACCCAAGATATGAACTTGTTTGCATAAAGGAATTAAAATGATTTTCATTTAGCCATGGTCTAAAATATGCATTTTAGGACATTTCTGAAATTTTCAGTAAAATTTTGTAGTCATATATAAAAAAAGTTCTGAAACTTGAAAATTTCAATGGATATTCATATCATTTCTTCAAAACCTTGTTTATAATTATATATTATACTTACAGGATCCAAACTAAAAGTGCAATTGAAATGAAGCTTCTTTAAATAGAAAGCTTTTATTTGAAAAATACATACTGATTTTCCATTATAGTGATAATTCGCAGAGAGTAAGGTATATACTTTTGGTTCCCAAAACTAAGTTTCTTGTCCAAGTTGTTGAAATTTGATAAAATTAAAAGCCTAATTATATGTTGTATATCAAAGAAATAAATTTGCTTGAATAAAAAGAACTTTATAGGGTTTTCATTAAGCCATGTACAGTTTTAATTCTTGCATTAAAAATGAATTGATTCGATATTTCTTTTTAAATTGATAATAATAAACTGCATTGTCATTGATATCATTTTTGCACTCCCATTTCCCCTTTGCTGGCCTCTTAAAATTTGTGTTTGTTTACCTCGCAAATACGGCCGTTTTATGCTACTCATTGACAATAATTTGCTGTTGCCAGGTGCAAAATTAAATATATTGATTAATATCTACCGAAAATGATCATAGGCATCATCATAAATTCATAAAATATGAAAAACGATTGAGAAAAGAAGGCAACATGCTCGGCTTACCTATCAACAATAATCAAGCACTTCCTTGAGTTCGCTCCATCCAACGGCAACGGTCCAACTGATCCCCTACATATATCCTGCATTTGTTCCATTTGGAAGATACTTCACTTCTATTCCTCTTTATCTCTGAATCCGTCAAAGTCCGCTTTCTTCCACGCGTTGACAGTTTCTCTTTTGCCCAAGAACCACATGTTGTTTATTGTTTCTAAACAGTGCGCATGCTCAAGACGTGTTCACATAGAAGGCCATATGAATAGATTTGAATATTGTCATCCGGACAATAATTCTTTTTTGGGTCTTTTTTGTCAAAAAATCGTATCTTTTGCAACATAACTCGGTGTTAATCTTCATTTTATGAAGGTCAGTACGGAAATCGACAATAATTTTGGGTATGAAAAAATTACGCAGCTGGTAGACAATATCCCTTTAATATTGATAACAATTTCAAAATTAACAGTTAAATACAATAAGTTGAATTAACAATAATTATTGGGGAAAATGCTTTTTAAGGAATTTGAATAAAGGGAGATAATCATAGTACTGTATTAATATTATAAAATTACTACTGAAAAGTTTTTTGAGTAAAAAAAAAATTGAATAGTGATTAACACAGTTTGTCTATAAGCTAGTAATAAGTATCCTTATATTAAAAAAAAAAATTGAAATAAATAATATGAAACCGGCACGGCCATGAATGCTCGCGCATCTGAAAATTATCTGGCAATTTCATCAAAAAGTGTCGAGATATTTTGGGCCGAGATATATTGGGGACGACTTTTTTTTAGGGCCGAATCTAGTCTCATTCAATCTAGTCTGGTACTCGTGACCCCTCGGATTTTTTTGTTTGATCCGAGGGGTCACGAGTACCAGACTACATTCAATCGAGCTGTCGTTCCTTTATTCGAGTTGATCGTTCCTTACGAAATCTCAAAAGTTAACTTCCGCGTAGAAACAAAAATTCTTGTCAGTATGTCAGAAGAGATTTAATAAATTTAAAAATATAAATATAAGTAAAACAAGTTAGCAAAATGACTTTTATTACACACGGGTTCGGGTTTCAATGGTATCGGACGTACGAGAGAGGGTACGAGATTTCAGGATCACATTTGCGCTTTATGTTAAGAAGATCTTCATTAGTTGAGTTTGTTAGTGTGTTACACGGAAACCGGTGTTTACAAAGCGTCGAAATTTTTTTTCTTTGACAGTATGTTCAACCATGTTTGTTAAAAAATCCTAAGTACACATTTTATATCATAAAGAGCTCGCTTAAGCTCACATATTACACTATACTGTCTGTACTCCTGTAGGAGTGGGAAGCTCATCTAAATAGATCCTCTGTTTTCAATAATAAATTTATATATTCATAAAATAAAATAATCTAAAATGCATATGCAGGGGCGTAGCTACCCCAAAATGAAGTGTACTCAAATCTGTTTAAGAATCTAGTGGAAGGGTCATGAAGTGATCCTCCCTCACCTCGCAGAGGTGGCCTTACGGCAGGGGCCCCAGAAGCTCTGGGGTAAAGGGTGCAAAATCCTGCATTCTCGCAATTTCCTGGCACTAAAAATGATCACACGGAAACCAAATTTTCATGAGCAACAAGTCAACTTTTGAACATAAATTTTGAGAAATAAAAAGTTTTTTGCAGTGTAAAATTAAATTTGATTGTTTTGATTTATTGTGTTTAACGCCACTATCAGCAATATTTCAGCTATATCATAGCGACCAGTTTTAGTGGAGGAGGAAGCCGGAGTACCCGGAGAGAACCACCGACCATGGGCAAGCAACTGGTAAACTTTATCACTTGCGCTGCGAGTCGAGTGCACCCATTTTTGTAATTTACAAAGCCGGGCGCGAACCCTCGCCGTATTGGTGATATGCTTGTATGAGTTGTTAGATAATCCAACTACCTAACTCATTGAGTCACCCCTGTAAAATTAGATTATTTCTAAAAGTTCTACAGAATCCGGCATAAAAATCATTACAATCAACTGAAATATCGCTATATGTTGTATTTACCAATGCATGAAATGTTGCCAAAAATTAAAAAGATATTGATGAATGATTTATTTTACTTAGAGATATACTTTTGTTGAGGAAAAATCAGTTAGTAATTAGTTATAGCCTAAAAATTGATGTCAACAGACTTTTTTTGAATTCCGGCATTGTCAAATTGTAAACATGTAAAGAAACCGATTGTGTCATTATTAAGAACTGGATTTGTCAGTATGTAAATACCACTGATCGTATTATTATTGATCATTATATTGCAATTTAACAATAGTTATGATTAGGAAATATCTCAAAAGCGATAAATACTGACCCATAGTTTGAATATTCGCCATGACTCCTAAATTCAGCTACTTTGTACGATGAAAAATCATTATTTTGTTAAATTGCCACTGTAGCGAACACTTAACTGTTTATGCCTTTTTGACACTGACATCACAACTGGCGTTCATTGCGCTACTATCACTTTCTGTCGCTGTCCAGGTGCATCAATTGACTAGTGGGAGATATTTTTTATAATGCTATATTTGAATTTTATACTCGTTGATAACAAAGTAAGTCACTCTGTGGAAATACCTTCGTGGATACGATATATAGACAATATACATACATTGTCGGAAAATATAAAATTTATATATACGAGCTTTAGAAACGGGAAGAAACGCGAACATTTGACGAGTTTATCTTACCTCGCCTCGAGTGCGGTAGATCGTGGGTTCGAGCCCCAGTCGGGTCACACCAAAGACTATGAAATTGGTATTTGTTGCTTCTCCACTAAGCACACAGAAGAAAGAGGAAAGAGAAAGAGGAAAGACTGGCTGGATCGGAATCAGAATAATGTGGTCGAGTGGAGCGACATGTCTACCCGCGGACGGTTGTTTCAGTGAGCTAGCACTATGAAAATCCAAACTCAGCGAGTGGGTCTAGAAATAAGGGGACCTCATCATCATCTCTTTGAAAATTAACTTTTCCTCGCCATGATATAGCTGAAAAATAGCTATATTGGCGTTAAGCAACAATCACTCAATCACTGACTCTAAAAAGAGCAGAAACAAGCGTCGTTCTTGTCGTTTTTGATTATGGCCTCTGTGAAGTCCGCGCTTATTAGTTTATAAGCGTAAATGCTGTTACTGTTTCTTACCGTCGCTCAACATGAATCAGGTACCAGGAAACTATATCTTGGTCAGTGACCAAATATAACAAATAATTATCCGGTCAATGCAATGTGACTGCTCAAATAGAACAAGTGCAGGAAGAAAAAAACCCATTATAACGGGACGGCGAAAAAATACTTCCGCCTGTTAAAACATCTTATCCTTCAATCTTTTTTTCCATTATTCTTTCAATTTTGTACAGTGACAGAACCAGTTCTACTTAAATACAATTTTTGTGACTCAACCGGAAAGTAATGGTTGACAAAACCGGAACGAATTTACGTAATTAAGCATTTTGTTTTTATCTGTAGTTAGTCTAAAACTATTCATGGTAGGCATACATGAGGAACTACAAGTGTTTAATAGTATTAAAACACACCACATTAGTAGTACTTCAATTATTATGAAAGACCTATATCATTTATTTCCAGAGCTTTTTCCTTTTGAAACGAAATCAAATTATTATGACCGTGTATTCATGGGGAGATTTAAGAAATATTGTTCTTGTAATCTTTGTTTAATTATTACCAATTTTAAAAGAGAATTGAGATCTTTAGGTAGACCGGCTGAACTGTTCATGCGAAACATAGCTAGATCTCATTTAAAGTCCGTTTTCTTCAGACGCTTTTAATTATTTTTAGATGTTAATATTTCAGTTGTAATCATGTTCGTAAAATGGTTGTAAGTTGCATTGGTGGAGGGAACGGGAAACAGAGAGAAAGTCACGCGTCAGCCACAAGTCACAGACAAACTTACATATTGAGTACATCGCGCATATTTAGTTGATGGTAGTTACAATATAATTCACGTCAGGGGCTTCCTAGCTAAAACTTATGCGTCTTGAATATCCTACAGTGATATCTGTATTCTTAACAATTCCCGCCAATAAAAGTTCATCACAATGTGCAATAATTGATGCTATCCATTGGCTACAACCGAACATATCAAATTTGGTGACCCCTCCCCACCCCTCCAAACAGGAAAACCAAAAAGTCTAAACAGGAAAACCAAAGGGTCTACAGAGGAAAACTAAAGGGCCTAAGCAATAAAACCAAAGGTCTAAACAGGAAAAGCAAAGGTCTAAGCAGGAAAACCAAAGGGTCTAAACAGGAAAACCAAAGGTCTAAACAGGAAAACCAAAGGTCTAAACAGGAAAACCAAAGGGTCTAAGCAGGAAACCCAAAGGGTCTAAACAGAAAAACCAAAGGGTCTAAACAGGAAAACCAAAGGGTCTAAACAGGAAAACCAAAGGGTCTAAACAGGAAAACTAGAGGGTCTAATCAGGAAAACCAAATGTCTAAACAGGAAAACCAAAGGGTATAAACAGGAAAACTAAAGAGTCTAAGCAGAAAAACCAAAAGGTCTAAACAGGAAAACCAAAGGGGTCTAAACAGGAAAACCAAAGGTTCTAAACAGGAAAACCAAAGGGTCTAAACAGAAAAACCAAAGGGTCTAAACAGGAAAACCAAAGGGTCTAAACAGGAAAACCAAAGGGTTTAAACAGGAAAACCGAATGGTCTAAACAGTAAAACCAAAGGGTCTAAACAGGAAAACCAAAGGGTTTAAGTAGGAAAACCAAAGGGTCTAAACAGGAAAACCATAGGGTCTAGACAGGAAAACCAAAGGTCTAAACAAGAAAACCAAAGGACCTAAACAGGAAAACCAAAGGGTCTAAACAGGAAAGCCAAAGCGTCTAAACAGGAAAACTAAAGGGCCTAAGCAATAAAACCAAAGGTCTAAACAGGAAAACCAAAGGTCTAAACAGGAAAACCAAAGGTCTAAACAGGAAAACCAAAGGGTCTAAGCAGGAAACCCAAAGGGTCTAAACAGAAAAACCAAAGGGTCTAAACAGGAAAACCAAAGGGTCTAAACAGGAAAATCAAAGGGTCTAAACAGGAAAACTAGAGGGTCTAATCAGGAAAACCAAATGTCTAAACAGGAAAACCAAAGGGTATAAACAGGAAAACCAAAGGGGTCTAAACAGGAAAACCAAAGGGTCTAAACAGGAAAACCAAAGGGTTTAAGTAGGAAAACCAAAGGGTCTAAACAGGAAAACCATAGGGTCTAGACAGGAAAACCAAAGGTCTAAACAAGAAAACCAAAGGACCAGAACAGGAAAACCAAAGGGTCTAAACAGGAAAGCCAAAGCCTCTAAACAGGAAAACCAAAGGGTCTAAACAGGAAAACCGAAAGGTCTAAACAGGAAAGCCAAAGCGTCTAAACAGGAAAACCAAAGGGTCTAAACAGAAAACCGAAGGGTCTAAACAGTAAAACCAAAGGGCCTAAACAGGAAAACCAAAGGGTCTAAACAGAAAACCAAAGGGTCTAAGCAGGAAAACCAAAGGGTCTAAACAGGAAAACCTACATCTAAACAGGATAACCAAAGGGTATAAACAGGAATACCTTACGAAGACGGACCTTCCGATGGCCAGGATCCAATTCACTAATTGGTACTATTTCGTGAGCGTGTAGTGCTTTGCTAGGTTTGTGCATTTGTTTAAATTTGGTGCAAATAAATGTGTCGCAGTCCAAACACTTCCACAGAGTCGGGGACGAATTGTCACTACAAAGTTGACATGCCATAGCTGCTTGGTGTGATGTCGCGATTTTAGAAACTAAGGACTTCCTGCTAAAACTATTTTATTTTTAGCAAACGTATATGACATGCAAATATTTATAGAAACGATATCTATTCCTCATCTGTAAATATTTCATAATGAACGAGGTTAAAGTTAATTATTGCTAAGCATGGATGAATTTGTTGTAAAACGTGAATGGCATGTCCCAACAGAGTAAATATAATTTGCAGTTTAATTTCAAAGGTATTAATATGCAATATCTTTGTGATTTTTAAATTTTAGATATACCTATACTAGTCAACAAAAGAAACGATAGAGAGATTTCTTTGAATTTGGCTTTCTGAAAATTTGGATTTTCACAAGAACGTTAATCCACGGCTCCGTCAAAATGACCGCGAGCGAGCGGTGGGCATGGGTCAGGCTGGAATGACTCACCAGGCCGTAGCAGACCACTTTAATGTATCTAGATTAACAATTTAATGGTTAATGTTTCGAATTCGACATACAGGTAGGACGAATGACAGACCCCGTAACGGGAGGCCGCGTGTGACCGCACGTCAGGACAGACATTTACGTCTTATTAACCTTCGGAACCGTATGATAGCAGCTGAGGACACTGCCCGTAAGAACACCTGGTCTAGCAAACGTCCGAATTTCGGGCAACACATCCTTTTTAGTGATGAATCCCGATTTTCACTTCGTTTTAGCGATGGACGTTATCGTGTGTACTGCAGGCGTGTGGTACGTTTTACGGACCAATGTGTGTACTAGTCCGCCCGTTTTGGAGGCGGAAGTGTTATGGTCTTGGCTGGAATTTGTCATGATGGTCGTACTCAGCTCAAAATTGTTCAAGAAATATTGAATGCCGTAAAATACAGAGACGATATTCTTGATCCTATCGTTCTCCCCTTTCAGCAAAAGCGAAACTTTGATCACGTCTTTCAACATGACAATGAAAGATGTCACGTGGCTCGTGCTTGTCAAGACTTTCTGAACCAGAATCACATCCGTGTTCATCCTTTGCCGGCATTATCACCGGATCTGTCACCAATTGAACCTTTATGGAATGAACTTGGTAGACGTGTTCTCCACAGTTAAAATCCATCGAAAGCACTACAGGAGCTGCGTGACGCACTTGTGTACGAGTGGAACAACATCACACAAGCCTTTATCCAACGATTGATTGGCTCTATGCGTTGGAGATGCGAAGCTGTCGTTGCTGCAAGAGGTGGTCACACACGTTACTGAACTCCGCAAACCCCCATACTGCATGACAATCTCTCTCTGTCCATGATTTGTTCTGATAATGATGTTGAGAAATTTTGTATCTAAATATGAATCTAAATATGAATCTAAATTAACCGATTTGTATCGTTTCGTTTGTTGACTAGTATATTTTCGATGTCAAACCTAACTTGTTCTTGGTAATTTAGTGCAACGTTTAAGACAGTCATTTTGACTGGGGCACTGAAGATATTTTTATATATGCTTTGTTAGTGGAAAAAAAGAAGGACTGGAATAACCTTCATCAGGTACCAGTTGACGTTTTCAAAAGATTGAAATGCCAAATAATTTACAAATCTTCTGAAACAAGTGAAAGGTATTAAAAAGGGTAGCTAATATCAGCTATTATTATACTTCACTATCTTTTTTCCTTTATAAAAACATGACAGTAGTTTTGCTATTTCATCCTAAAAAGCATCTGGATGACTATTCCCCCGGTGGTGCCGGTCACAAATTGTAGGACTATTCCCCCTGTGGTAATTTCAGCAATCATATTTCCCGGACTTTTCTAATTCATTCATTTCATTTGGTTAAATTAAATGACGTCATGCAAGTCCCCGGACTTTTTAATTTCGCGAGCTATTAAGCATCACGAGACGGCAGACGACAAGTAAGCCCCTTGTGGTAATTTCAGCAATCATATTTCCCGGACTTTTCTAAACCATTCATCTCATTGATTTAAGTTAAATGACGTTTATAATGGAATGATCTTATCACCCTCTAATAGAAGACAAATGTCAATATCCATACAAAACAGAACGAACTAAATAAAAAATGTTTTTTTTCCCATTAATTTCTTCTTCAAATATACACACATGAAAATGTAGTAGACTAGAAATCCACCAGAAAAGGGCCTACAATTTAGAATTTTGAATTGCACAGTTGTTCAGTATAATGAAATACTTATAGATTTGATATTCGGGTAATAGCACTTTTATTGTCCCCAAGGTACCAACTATTTTCCGTGGCGTTGCCTCGGAAAATAGTTGGTGCCTTGGGGACAAATCAAGTGCTATAACCCTCATACCCAGTCAATAAGTGTATAATGTTACCCTATTTCTGAGGAGATTGACTTTAATCCTAATGATCGCCTCGAGTGTGGTAGATCGTGGGTTCGAGCCCCGGTTGGGTCAAACCAAAGATTATAAAATTGGTATTTGGTGGTTCTCCGCTAATATTTAATATTTCATACCTGAATTAACATGCGTCTAGTAACGTACGTGCAAAAGTAATACATTGTAATTCAATTATATCTACAGTGTTCACCGTTTGAAACAAACGAACCATGTCGACATACAATGATTGGGGGACGGATGTATGTCAAATATTAGGCCGAAGTCTGGGGGTGAATAAGATAATGGTTATCAAATTGATTAATTCCATCATAAAACTACAGGGACGGTCGTGGTCGTGATCGTATGGTAGTTGGAGTTACAACTACCTAGGCAATAAATGTCTATCACCACTAACGTTGTGAGTTCGAATCCCGCTCATGGAGAGGTGTACTCGATACAACATTATGTGATAAAGTTTGTCAGTGACTTGCGACAGATCAGTGGTTTTTCTCCGGGTACTCCGGTTTCCTCCACAAATTAAACTGACCGCCATATTATTTATTGTTGAAATATTGTTGAAAGTGGCGTTAATTACAATAACCCTAATCCATTGGATCACGATTAATTAAACTAACGTACCCACACAATTAATAAAATAGAATTAATAAAATATGTTTAAATTAATCTCATACAATTATAAAATATATAATCGAATGTAACAGTAATTGTAACACGACCGATGTCATACGTGGAACATGAACTGTTTACACTTCCTGAGTTCACGCCGGGTTTTGATAAAGTCCGTGTTGCCTGTCTGCTTTCGTTTTCTATTGGGTCACGTTGACTATTACTTGTCTTTATTTTTCTTTTATTTTTTGTCACACGTGTGTCTTTCTTTGTATTGGTCGATTGTATTTTCTCACGTAATAGTCTTGTAAGTTTATAGTGAAGATACTCATCTCAAAATTGTATGCATAAAATCCCCAAAAGAAATTTGCAACAGAAAACTTATATAGTACAATACAGTGAGTGAGTGATTGCTGTTTAACACCAATTGCGCAATTTTTCTGATATACGTATCATGGCGAGAACAAATGACATTTTGATGAGAGGATAAGGATGTTCGCTTTGTACTAGACCAACGCACTGCGTTGAATTTTTATAGTTCTAACTAGGCCACTGAAACACCAGTTCGTGGATAGACATGTCGCCCTACTCGGACACATTTTCCTGTTTCCAAGCCAACCAGTCTTATGTTACTCATTAGTGCTGTGTGCTTAGCGGAGAAACAACAAATACCAATTTATAGTCTTTGATTTGACATAAAAGGGGCTTGAATCCACGATCTACCTCACTCGAGGCGAAGACGCTAACCATTATGCATACACTAACGATATGATAAAAGTTCAATTCATGTATATATATATATTTTCCTTTAATATGCGGTGAATTTTTATAGTTCTAACTAGGCCACTGAAACACCAGTTCATGGATAGACATGTTGCCCTACTCGAACACATTATCCTGTTTCCAAGCCAACCAGTCGCATGTTACTCATTAGTGCTGTGTGCTTAGCGGAGAAACAACAAATCCCAATTTATAGTCTTTGCTTTGACATGAAAGGGGCTTGAATCCACGATCTACCTCACTCGAGGCGAGCACGCTAACCATTATGTATACACAAACGATATGATAAAAGTTCAATTCATGTATATAGATTTTTTCATTTAATATGCATTGAAAGATTGATGACCCTAATGTTATATTTTTATTGGTAATATGTTATATGTCATTATCCGGTATATTGTGTAATTCTTTTTATGATTTTATTGATGGTTTAATGGTCACGATGAAGATGATTCAATGATTGGAGGTGATAGATGGTTTTCCGTTTTGTTGATACATTTGTATCGGTCGAATTGTTGACCAGCACTGTTTAGATTGTCTTTTAATAGCAACATAACTGTGTTAGAGAATGAATGCTTTAAATTTCCATATTCTAAGCGCTACATAAATACATGATACATGCAGTACTGAGAAATCATATTTACTGTGTAAGTGGTCGTTTTACGTACTTGGATTACTTAACACACCACAATCTCAATAGAATGAGACGTTAATATTAATAAATTGTAAACATACTTCTGTCAGCATTTAATACTTGAAGAAGGCAGATAATTTCTAGTAAATCACAATGTATTGTTAAAAAAAGAGAACAAACGTGCTACATCACAATGCATATTGCTATATACATAAAACGATAGTATGTTGTTATATAAATAAAACGATAGTATGTTGTTATATAAATAAAACGATAGTATGTAGTTATATAAATAAAACGATAGCATATTGCTATATAAATAAAACGATAGTATGTTGTTATATAAATAAAACGATAGTATGTTGTTATATAAATAAAGCGATAGTATGTTGTTATATAAATAAAACGAAAGTATTTTGTTATATAAATAAAACGATAGTATGTTGTTATATAAATAAAACGATAGTATGTTGTTATATAAATAAAACGATAGTATGTTGTTATATAAATAAAACGATAGTATGTTGTTATATAAATACAACGATAGTATGTTGTTATATACATAAAACGATAGTATGTTGTTATATGAATAAAACGATAGTATGTTGTTATATAAATAAAACGATAGTATGTTGTTATATAAATAAAACGATAGCATATTGCAATATAAATAAAACGATAGTATGTTGCTATATAAATAAAACGATAGTATGTTGTTATATAAATAAAACGATAGTATGTTGTTATATAAATAACACGATAGTATGTTGTTATATAAATAAAACGATAGTATGTTGTTATATAAACAAAACGATAGTATGTTGTTATATAAATAAAACGATAGCATATTGCTATATAAATAAAACTATAGTATGTTGCTATATAAATAAAACGATAGTATGCTGTTATATAAATAAAACGATAGTATGTTGTAATATAAATAAAGCGATAGTATGTTGCTATATAAATAAAACGAAAGTATTTTGTTATATAAATAAAACGATAGTATGTTGTTATATAAATAAAACGATAGTATGTTGTTATATAAATAAAACGATAGTATGTAGTTATATAAATAAAACGATAGCATATTGCTATATAAATAAAACGATAGTATGTTGTTATATAAATAAAACGATAGTATGTTGTTATATAAATAAAGCGATAGTATGTTGTTATATAAATAAAACGAAAGTATTTTGTTATATAAATAAAACGATAGTATGTTGTTATATAAATAAAACGATAGTATGTTGTTATATAAATAAAACGATAGTATGTTGTTATATAAATAAAACGATAGTATGTTGTTATATAAATACAACGATAGTATGTTGTTATATACATAAAACGATAGTATGTTGTTATATGAATAAAACGATAGTATGTTGTTATATAAATAAAACGATAGTATGTTGTTATATAAATAAAACGATAGCATATTGCAATATAAATAAAACGATAGTATGTTGCTATATAAATAAAACGATAGTATGTTGTTATATAAATAAAACGATAGTATGTTGTTATATAAATAACACGATAGTATGTTGTTATATAAATAAAACGATAGTATGTTGTTATATAAACAAAACGATAGTATGTTGTTATATAAATAAAACGATAGCATATTGCTATATAAATAAAACTATAGTATGTTGCTATATAAATAAAACGATAGTATGCTGTTATATAAATAAAACGATAGTATGTTGTAATATAAATAAAGCGATAGTATGTTGCTATATAAATAAAACGAAAGTATTTTGTTATATAAATAAAACGATAGTATGTTGTTATATAAATAAAACGATAGTATGTTGTTATATAAATAAAACGATAGTATGTTGTAATATAAATAAAGCGATAGTATGTTGTTATATAAATAAAACGATAGTATGTTGTTATATACATAAAACGATAGTATGTTGTTATATAAATAAAACGAGAGTATGTTGTTATATAAATAAAACGATAGTATGTTGTTATATAAATAAAACGATAGTATGTTGTTATATAAATAAAACGAAAGTATGTTGTTGTATAAATAAAACGATAGTATGTTGTTATATAGATAAAATATAAACAAGAACGAATGCATGTTTTGTATTTGTCAGATATTCAGATTATCTTTTTCTTTATTATGTAGATGGGTGACAGGTGAAAGGTGATATTGCACACTAAATCTCGTCAAATGTCTGTATGTAGTAAGGGAGACAACCAAAGAACAATTCCAATATAATTCTATGTTTTAAGATTTATTTACAATATCAAAGTATATCTAATACAATGAACACTTATTGTCTTCCAATTCAAAATGTCGTAGATGTCTACATTTTCTATCAACTTTTAAAAAAGACATTACACGAATGAATATTCATAAAGCATTGAGATATATCTGATATACATAATAAAACATATATATCTAACATAGCGCACTCGACACCTTTCTGTAATAACCTATATTAGGTATGCTCAATGTCAAAAGATTTGAAAACACAATAATTTAAAAGACTTTGGGAGCTAGAAAATTAACGGCCTAACAGGATAGCCGTAATCGACAATAGTCACCTATACATGACTGAAGGAATATCAAATCTTAGTTTTGATAATAATTACATTATTTAGGAGCTGTAAATTTAATAATATATATATCAAATAAACCATATCAGTGCCGATACATTGACTACTTGGTGCATGACATCATCGGGGACTAATAGTCCACCAGCGAGTAACCGATCCAATAAATATATTACAGACATAGATAAATAGTTTAGTGTGAAAAGATTCAAACAACCAAACAATTTAAAAGTCATTCGGGGCAAGAAAAACCAAAGGGTCTAAACAAGATGGCCTACATCTAAGCCGAAAGTAACCTATCACTGAGAGAGGAGAACATTAACACAGAACTATTTTGGCATCTTTGGTGTTAAGTTGAACCGTTCAAACATGCAATTCAAGCTTGATGTTTACGAGATTTTTTCTGTTTTTAGAAAGAAATGTTTCCAGTGACAATGATATTACCCACGTCTGACTATTGTTGCAATTGTCCACTCCTTAACCCCATTTGCAGACACTAGAAGCATACGCGTGTCATGAGACCAAATAGAAAAAAATATTTTTAGTAGTTTTTGGTCATGAATGTTTATTTCAACTAATGTATCTACTTTTCAATCTCATAATATGGCTCTATGTATTTTGCTAACCCAATTATATTTCTGGTGAATAGCTGATTGCATGAATTTGTCCTGTTTGTTTTTCACTATCCACAGCTATTGAACCACCAATCCACAAAATTCCAGTGCGGTCAAATGTAACAGAAAGAGGATAGCAGACGCCTAGATCAGCACTCTTCTTTTCAAGTTTAACATTTCATAAATAATCCAACACTATTATCAAATGATCTTGTAATATAGTCAATATGACATTGCCATCTTCAGATACTGTCATTCCTGTTGGATTAAATGGCTTTCTGAATAGTGCTTCCGTTAAATGTCCACAGAAACACAGCACCCCCATTTAAAACTATGAGTTGTTTTCGGTCTTCGGATGTAGCATCAATGACACAAATCATGTCTTCGGTGGTGTTTATGCTCATGGGGAATAGAAACATATCTTCAGAGTCTTTGTTATACTTGATAATATTATTAAATTTTCCACCAGGCGTCCATTTCATGATCTGCCTAATATTAATTTTTATGTTTTCATAAAAGAGATTCTCCCTAACAACTGATTCTACAACACCAACTAAAATATCCCCTGAATTTGTAACGTGAATAGAAATTGGGAAAAGAGGTGAACAATCTATAAACTTCTCGAACTTTTTGCCTCCTGCATGAAGCCTGTATATTTCATTCCTGTGTGGATTACCGTACACTGCAATAATACTACCGTCCGATGTCTAGTCAAAATCTCTAAAGCCACCATTTATTTTCAACACCTCTTTTACAGGATAGCTCAATTTAATTTTCATTAAAAGATTATCACAAGTAATCCAAGTAGCCTTTTTTTCAACAATACGTAAAATGGGTACGAATTTCACAGGAGAGACGTACGTTTCTAACGGAACGAGTTTTATAGAATTCTTTGACAGGTTTCGTTATCTTTAAATGTACCGAACATCGAACGTAATACATCCGTGGAAACATTGTTTGGTTTAAACTCCAGATCTGGTAAAACTATGTCACTTGTGTTTCTATAAGATTTGATAAGTGCTATTGATTGAGGAACACAATTTAACGTATCTTCAAATAAATGTGAATCAAGGACATCATTGATCTTTTGCTTTTGATGCAGAACTTTGTCCCGTTTTGCTTGGATATCCTCTTTTCCTTCTTGTATTATCTTCTGACATGTCTTGAAATTGTTCTCTAAATCAAGCAATGTTTTTTGTTCTATTTCGTAATGCAGTTTATAATATTTCTTCTGTGGTCAATAATGTTTGTCTTTGTCTTCTCAAACCTTTCTTCTTCCTTTGTTAGTATCCGATTTATTTCCTTCTCCTTAGAAATAAGACCTTGGTTATCATTGTCAATGGCAGATACATCACAAAATAATTCAGAAGAATTCTCATCATATAAAGTATAGAAATCCTTCAAGTCATGTTTTTGATGTTCAGAACTCACACATTTTGCACATACGAGATCACTGCAGGTACAACAAAATAAACAAAATTCACTGTAATGTTGTGTACATTTTACTTGACGAAGACGGATCTTCCGATGGACAATATCTAATTCACTAATTCATACTATTTCGTGAACTTGTAGTGCTTTGCTACGTTCGTACATTTGTTTACATTTGGGGCAAATAAATGTTTCGCAGTCCAAGCAATCCAAACAGTCCGACACGTATTTCCACTACAAAGTTGACATTCAATAGTTCCTTGGTGTGATGTCGCCATTTTGAAAACCGGAGACTTCCTCATGAAACTATTCTATTTTAGGAAGCGTAAATGACAAGAAAATATTTATAGATACCCAATATATTCCTCGCAAATAATTTTTTCATTGCTAAGCATCATACAGTCGTCATGTAGTAATTATCGGTAATTACCAGGATGAGGGATTCTCCATAACAATAGATTGCATTTACACAGTTTGTCTTCTCTCTTATTAATTCCTAATCTTTAAGACAGAACAGATATAAGTGTTCACTTGACAGCGGCCAATATTTTCATAAACACGTCGCGTACAATAAATTTGATATCTACGTATTTATTTCTCATCATATGATAATTTTTTGTACTTATTAGTTTTTATATGGTATTAATATTTCATTTACATACTAGTCAACGAAAGAAACAATACAAGGGTTTGATGCTCAATTTTGTTACATAGAGAAAAAAAATCTACAAAAATCGTATAATTGAAATTCATATGAGCATAACAAATAATAAGGTAATATCAAGAAAATTTATCAACATCAATATCAGAACAAATCATGGACAGACAGAAATTGTCATGCAGTATGAAAGGTTTGCGGAGTTCAGTAACGTGTGTGACCACCTCTTGCAGCAACGACAGCTTCGCATCTCTGACGCATATAACCAATCAATCGTTGGATAAAGGCTTCTGGGATGTTGTTCCCCTCGTGCACAAGTGAATCACGCAGCTCCCGTAGTGTTTCCGGTTGATTTGGACAGTGGCGAACACGTCTACCGAGTTCATCCCATAAATATTCAATTGGTGACAGATCCGGTGATAATGCTGGCCAAGGAAGAACACGGATGTGATTCTGGTTCAAAAAATCTTGACAAGCACGAGCCACGTGACATCTTGGATTGCCATGTTGAAAGACGTGATTAAAGTGTCGCTATAACAAAAAGGCAGAACGATAGGATGAAGAATATCGTCTCTGTATATTACGGCATTCAATGTTCCTTGAACAAGTTTGAGCTGAGTTCGACCATCATGACAAATTCCAGGAGAAACTATAACACTTCCGCCTCCAAAACGGTCGGATTCGTACCCACACTGGTCCATAAAACGTTCCCCACCTGCGGGTACACACGATGTTATTGTTTGTTTTGTGAGGATGAATGCGTTTCACGCAAACATTGACGTAAATGATAATAAAAAATTGTTTTTGTTTCAGCATAACAATATATTTAAAAAAAAAAAAAAAAAATTATCGTTTCTTTTGTTGACTAGTATATTTTCGTTACGTTTCCTGATTTATTTAGCACATCGGCAGGGCATTTTAATTCTTATTAATTCGCAGCCTTTTCTGGTATTTTATACTGTATTTAATCATATTTTTTCTCTTGGCCATTTGAATCGAGAAACGGGAATTGCCGTCACACATGCAAGTTCAATCCCGCCATATTTCAATGTGGCTGTTCCACTCATGAATCAGTAATATTGTGGCAGTCTTGGTGTTTTTTTGTGTTTTTTTTTTATCTTACACGTATTTGTTAGTCACTATTACATTGAAAGGGTGACCTTTATGGATTTGTTTTAGCTTTGTTCAAGTGGCCTTCTTGGCTTTGCTTGGTTATTGTACTATCGATTGCTATATTGTAAAGTGTGATGAATGAGATTAATTTCATTGAATGTGCACAAATTTAAACGGCATCGGTGGTGCTTCTGTTAACCCGGTTGCCTCGAGTGTGGTAGATCGTGGGTTCGAGCCTCGGTTGGGACAAACCAAAGACTATACAATTGGTATTTGGTGGTTCTCCGCTAAGTATGCAACATTAGGGAGAAAGACTGATTGGCACGGAATCAGCATAATGTGTCCCAAGTGAAGCGATATACGTCTACCTGCAGACTGTTGTTTCAGTGAGTTAGTACTATCAGAATAAAACCAAGCTTGTTGGTCTAGTACATCATTGTCATCTCATCGAATGTAATTTGTGTTAGTCATGATATATCTGAGGAATGGCTCATTTGGCGTTAAATAACAATCATTCACTTTTTCACTCCGGCTACAAATTTGAATGAAATATGAAGCTTATAATCACAATACGTGATACTCTTCTGTGCGGTGGATTTTTGTTGTTATTTGAAAAAATTATATCGTGGTACATATACAATGTAAAATATATGTAATATATATGTAAGTACGAATAGCATAAATGTAATAATCGTGCTTAATAATATTATAGGATTTTATAATTTTATTATATCTATCGTGTTTAAAGCTACCAAAGAAATCCGTATCTTACTGGCCATGGGCAGCAGTTATTATTTCAACGGGTATATAGGTGACATATCATTGTACATTTGTATATTATGCTAACTGGTATATGTGCACGTCACGTACCCGTCAATAAACCAAAATATAAAATTGTGTATCAAATTGGCACTTTTTGTGTGTATTTTTGTTCAAAAGCAGTTGAAATATTTCAGTACAATTGTACCGTTAAGTCAACAAATATATATGTGCAATACTTGTCTATTTAAGATATCATGCACCAATAGTTGAAATATTTTTAAAGGGCCAAATATATATATTGTGACGTTTCATTCTATATTATGCACATACATGTACAGTACATCTAGTGTAAACAAGCTTTGAAATTTAATGAGATGTTGATAGGTGGAATACTATAAGTGTATTGTGGACGAAATCATGTTGATTATGCCATTTAATACGTGAAAAAAAGGCAGATCATTTTGTCACTTCAATTTTTATTAAATCAGAATGCATTGTTTCCAAAAAACTAAATAAAAAAGAACAGATGTGTAAAATAACAATGCATATTATTATATAAATAAAAAAAAATTAAAACAAAACATGTTTTGGGTATTTGCCAGATATTCAGATTGTGTTATGCTTAACTATGCAAATGTATGAAGAGTGATATTGCTCATTAAAACTCGTAAGGTTTGTGATTTTTAAGATATAAAGCTTTTTAAAAGAAAGGTGCATTAATCACTGTCGTCAAAGAGCTCCGGTCGAAAATGTTCCGTCAGCTTCCGGTACAAATATCATTTTTGTTTGTTTTTACCTATATGTTTCTGTGGTTAACTTTATCCATTACTTCAGATATGGATAAAATGATGGACATAAACAATGACAAATGCTAATAATGAACTTGAAATCATTAAATAAAGCTATAAAAAGTAGTCTATATGTTTAATTAAAGTACACAATCCCTTTGTAATGCTTAGATAAATGATAATTTGCACTGGGATGCTACCATGAATAGTTTTAGACTTACTACAGTGAAAAACACAATGCTTATTTACGTACATTCGTTCCGGCTTTGTCAACCATTTCTTTCCGGTTGAGTCCCAAAAATTCTATTTAAGTAGATCCGGTTTTGTCAATGTAGAAAATTGAAATAAATAGCGTAAAAAAGCTCAACATCACAGTTATGTTTCCTTTTTACAATTTATTTAAGGTTCATTATAACACTTGCCAAGGGTGTGTTCGACTTGCAAATTGATAAATAGAAAAAAGCCACAAATTCGTCTTCAATGAATACAAATTGTTAAGAAAACAACAGCACATAGTCAAAATATTTTACGTGTGGATGCTTTGTATAACATTAAAAGAAAGAAATACAAAACGGTTTGTGCAGAATTGGCATTCGCCAAAGTCACCTTAGACAGAATGGTCATGATTTTTTTTATAGAACTTGTAATGTTTTCTTTATTTGCTATGCAGTTGGATTATTGCAATATTCAGAGTGTTTGATCAAAAGTAGGAACTCTCACTGTTTATATGCTCATAAGTTGTATTTTAATGCCTGAAAATTGTTTCAGAAGTGGAAAAAGTTGCAAATTGTACGCCATATTCACAAGGTTTTCAAGTTCTGAGGTATCTTTTCAACATTTTGAAATTAAATAACGCTATGTATATGCCGCGAGTACCTAGCCTATTTATTCCATTAACAACATGTTGTGCTATTTATTTTTTAAATAATTTGCTATTTAAAACAAAAGATCTGAATTCTAAAAAAATGATGTGGAATCATGCAAAATCGGAAACTGTACCACCCATTATTAGACGTGTATAGATATCAAGTAACTCATATTGTTTTGGATTAGTTTTTGTTTTCAAACAATATATTGAAGGACACTAAGAAATTTTGATTAAAAAGAGGATAAAATAAAATAAAAATTGGGAACCGCATCGGTCGCGTAATGGTTAGCGTGCTCGCATAGAGTGCGATAGATTGTGGGTTCGAGCCCCGGTCGGGTCAAACCAAAGAATATAAAATTGGTATTTGTTGCTTCTCCGCTAAGCACGCAGCACTAAGGAGTAAGAGCAAAGACGGGTTGGCTCGGAATCAGAATAATGTGTCCGACTGTTGTCTCAGTGAGCTAGCACTGTACAAATCCAACCCAGCGTGTTGGTCTAGAACAAAGTGGACGTCATCATCATCTCATTGAAAAACTAACTTGTTCTCACCATGATATAGTTGAAAAATTGCTGAATTGGCGTTAAACACTCACTCACTCACTCACTCACTCACTCACTCACTCACTCACTCACTCCCTCCCTCCCTCCCTCCCTCCCTCACTCACTCACTCACTCACTCACTCACTCACTCACTCACTTAAAAAAATGGCATATCGAGTGTACCCTTTGAGTTTGATAAGTGTTGTAATGAACCTTTAGTATACAACTGTTTGTTTGTTCAGTATATATTACAAAAACCGGCTCAAGACATGGCATACGTACGCTGTTTAATATTTTGATTGCACATTTTGTAATGAAATTCTAGTTTTGTTTTACTTGCATTTCAGGTAGAGATGAATACTGGAAGCTTGTCGCCATTTGTTGTTTCTACTGTCAAACGACATTCTTGAATTTTACAATATAATGTAAATGTACCAATCAAATTATCTGAGGCTAATACAAATAAAATGAGGGTAATCGCAAGATTGAAACATAAGATGTTTTAATAGTATTTCTTCGCCGTCCCGTTACTGTTTTTTTTATCCTGCACTTGTTCTATTTGAGCAGTTCTATTGACCGGATATTTTTTTTATATTTGGCTATTGACCAAGATATAATTTTCTGGTATCTGATTCATGTTGAACGACGGTATGAAACAGTAACAGCATTTATGCTTATAAGCGCGGACTTCACAGAGGACACAATCAAAAACGATAAGAACGAGGCTTGTTTCTGCTCTTTTTACACAATTTGACAGTTTCTTTGGGGCTTTTGACATACCACGATATATACAATATACGTATATTGTCGGAAAATATATAATTCATTTCCCCTCGCTGCGAAACAGGTAAGAAAAACTCGTCAAAACTCGTATATATAAATTTTATATTTTCGACAATGTATGTATATTGTCTATTTATTTTCCCCCTCGTTTCACTCCTCAGAATTTTTTTTTTTATTAACTAAAATAATGTAATATAAATAAGACTCGACACAGTGTAGGATTGTGCGTTCACAACAAGATCGCATATCATTTATTATAAACATATATCAACATAACAAATTCATTCAATCTGTCATTTCTATCCCTAAAAATGCAAAATATATAGTTGAAATTCTCTTGGAATTAATCTAGGTGGATGGGCGGGGGAATATAACATCCAAATCACGAACTTTTGTCGTATTGCAACTTGTAACAAACGTCGCATTAATCGAGTACACCTAACATTTTCTTTATATACTAACTGCCAAAATCGTCCGTGCGGAAAGGAATTCAATACTACAGCCTTTGCTAATTTGCATATCAATATCGTTTATGCAAACATTATACTGTGAAGAAATTTAAATATCGTTTCCACGAAGTTCTTTAGAGTGACTTACTTCGTTATCAACGAGCATAAAATTCAAATATTGTATAATAAAAAGAATTTCCCACTACTCAACGTATGCGCCTGGACAACGACCGCAAGTGAATGTAGCGCATTGAGCACTAGCCCTGATGTCAGTGCCACAAAAAACATAAAAAATCAAGTGTTCGCGACAGTAGCAATTTAACATAGAAATAGCGATTTTTTTTATTGTACAAAGCAGCTGAAATTAGAAGCCATGGCGAATATTCATACTATGGATCACGATTTATCACTTTTGAGATATTTCCTAATCATAACTATTGTTAAATTGCAATATAATGATCAATGATAATACGATTAGTGGTATTTACATACTGACAAATCCGGTTCTTATTAATGACACAACCGTTTCTATGCATGTTTACAATTTGACAAAGCCAGATTTCAAAAACATCTGTTGACCTGAAGTCTTAGGCTATAACTAGTTACTAATTGACTTTTCATCAACAAAATAATATCTCTAAGTAAAATAAATCATTCATTTTTCTTTTTTAATAACATTTCATTCATTCGTAAATGCAAGATATAGCGATATTTCAATTGATCGTAATGATTTTGATGCCTTATAACTTTTAGAAAAAAAGCTAATTTTACACTGCAAAAATCAATGATATTTGCACAAAAAATGACAAAAATAATAATAACAATCATAAAGCATCCTAATTCAAAACATTATATATACAGTATATTCATAAAAACTGACGATAATCGTCTGTCTTCTTTAAGAATACCGTTTTAGAATATCCCGGATGTTGACGAAACATTTTCGATCGGAGTTCTTTGTCGACAGTGTTTCATTCGGCAACATATGAGAAATAATTTTCAAATGTCTGTATGTAGTAAGAGAGACAACCAAATAACAATTCCAACATAATTCTATGTTTTAAGATTTATTTACAATATCAAAGTATATCTAATACAATAAACACTTATTGTTTTCATTATACCTAAGGCAACTCAATTGCATTGTGGTTTTTCTTAGTCTGATAATCATCTTCTCTAATATATGTAGTAAACATATACTAACCTTCTTCGGGTACGCTCAAGTCAAAAATAATTTAAAAGACCTTTTGAGCAAGCAAATAAACGAGCTAAGAAGGTTGCCAAAATCGACATGACTGAACTAATATCAAATCTTAGTTTTAATAATAATTACATTATTTAGGAGCTGTAAATTTAATTATATAATAGTTACTGATATGGAGGGCAATATCAGGATATACAGATTCCACGACCCAAGGGCAGCTTGTCTATCCTGATATTGCACTCCATATCAGTAATTATTGTGTTTATTGCATTGAAGATCAGAATCTGACACATACAATATAAATGCATATAAATTTTTAATCAGGATCATTGAAGGTTTCCCTAGGCATTATCACCTTCGTTATTACCTAATTTGAATTGACTACAACAATTGTTTGAATGGTGTTCAACTGATAATGAGAAATAAAATGAGTTTATCAGTATCATTGTAATTTATTAAAACGCAAACATACAAATATCCGTGTATAGACCAGTAGGACCAGTCTATACACGGTTTTGGGACCGGTCTATATCAGCATTCCAGTCTACATCGCGGAATAGTGAAGGTCACGTGAAGAGTGTTCAGCCAATTAAATGTATGATTTTTATTTGATATGCAATAATAATAAATATATCAAATAAGCCATGCCAGTGCCAATGCACTGATTACTGATTACAGATGACACTATAAAGAACTAATAGTCCACCAGTGAGTAACCGATCCAGGGAATATACTACAAACATAAATAAATATGTTAGTGTGAAGAGATTCTGCACAAAAGATTCAAAAAGCAAATAACTTAAAAGTCTTTTGGAGCAGGAAAAACAAAGGGAATAAACAGGATAACAAACATCTAAACAGGATAACCAACATCTAAGCCTAAAGTCATCTATCCCTGAGGGAGGAGAACATTAGCACAAAACTAATTTGGTATCCTTGGTTTAATTGAACCATTCAAACATGCAATTCGAATTTGATGTTCACGATATTTGTTTTTCTGTTTTCAAAAAAAAGGTTTCCAGTAACAATGATATTACCCAAGTCTAATTAATGTTGTGGATACTGTTAGGTGTCCACTCTGTAAAACCATTTGCGGACAATAGAATCATAAGCGTGTCATGAGACCTAATAGAACAACACATATTTTGAGTATTTTTGATCATGAATACATATTTAACTATCTACTTTTCAATCTCATAATATGGCGCTATGTATTTAGCTAACCCAATTATATATCTGGTGAATAGTTGATTGCATGAATTTGTCCTGTTTGTTTTTCACTATCCACAGCTATTGAACCACCAATCCACAAAATTCCAGTGCTGTCAAATGTAACAGAAAGTGGATAGCAAACGCCTAGATCAGCACTCTTCTTTTCAAGTATAACATTTCCTAAATAATCCAACACTATTATCAAATGATCTTGCAATACAGTCAGTATGACATTACCATCTTCAGATACTGCCATTCCAGTTGGATGAAATGCCTTGTCAGCTTTCTGAATAGTATTTCCGTTAAATGTCCACAGAAACACAGCATCCCCATTTAAAGCTATGAGTCGTTTTCGGTTTTCCGATGTAGCATCAAGAACACAAATCATATCTTCGGTGGTTTTTATGCTCATTGGGAATAGAAACATACTTTCAGAGTCTTTGTTATACTTGATAATATTATCAAGTTTTCCACCAGGCGTCAATTTCATTATCTGCCTAATATTAGTTTCTCTGTTTTCATAAAAGTGATTCTCCCTAAGAACTGATTCTACAACACCAACTAAAATCTGCCCTGAATTTGCAACGTGAATAGATATTGGGAAAAGAGGTGAAAAATCTCTAGACTTATTGAACTTTGTACCACTTGCCTGAAGCCTGTATATTTCGTTCCTGTCTGGTTTACCGTAAACTGCAATAATACTACCGTCCGATGTCAGGTCGAAATCTCTAAAGCCGCCATTTATTTTCACCATCTCTTTTATAGGATAGCTCAATTTAATTTTCTTTAAAAGATTATCTGCGTCGCAAATAATCCAAGCAGCCTTTTTGTCAACAATGCGTAAAGTTGTTGTGAATTTGAAAGGAGAGACGTACGTTTCTAACGGAGCGAGTTTTATAGAACATTTTTGACAGGTGTCGCTATAATCTAATGAACCGAACATCGAACGTAATACATCCGTGGAAACATTGTTTGGCTTAAACTCCAGATCTGGTAAAACTATGTCACTTGTCTTTCTATTAGATTTGATAAGTGCTATTGATTGGGGAACATAATTTAAAATATCTTCAAATAAATGTGAATCAAGGACATCATTGATCTGTTGCTTTTGATACAGAACTTTGTCCCGTTTTTCTTGGATATCCTCTTTTCCTTCTTGTATTATCATCTGACATGTCTTGAAATTGTTCTCTAAATCAAGCAATGTTTTTAGTTCTATTTCGTAACGCAGTTTATAATCTTTTTTCTTTGGTCAATAATGATTGTCTTTCTCTTCTCAGACTTTTCTTCTTCATTTTTCAGTATCCGATTTATTTCCTTCTCCTTAGAAATAAGACCTTGGTTAACATTGTCAATGACAGATACATGACAAATTAATTCAGGAGAAAGTTTATCATATAAAGTATTGAAATCCTTCAAGTCACGTTTTTTTATGTTCAGAACTCACGCATTTTGCACATACAAGATCCCCCCTGCATGTACAACAAAATAAAAAAAAATCGCTGGAATGTTGTGTACATTTTACTTGACGAAGACGAACTTTTCGATGGACGAGATCTAATTCACTATTCGTACTATTTCGTGAACTTGTAGTGCTTTACTACGTTCGTGCATTTGTTTACATTTGGTGCAAAATTTGTCGCAGTCCAAACACTTCCAAACAGTCCGCCACGAATTTTCACTACAAAGTTGACATTCAATAGCTACTTGGTGTGATGTCACCATTTTGAAAACCCGATACTTCCTTATGAAACTATCTTATCTTTAAAAAAACGTCTATGACTTGAAAATATTTATAGATTCCCAATATATACCTCTCAAATAAATTGTTCATAATGAAGGAGTTTAAATTGTATTATTGCTAAGCATCATTGAGTAATTACCGGTAATTACCAGGATGAGGGATTCTCCATAGCAATAGGCTGCATTTACAGTTTTTCCTCTCTCATATTAATTCCTAAACTTTAAGACAGAACAGATATAATTGGTCACTTGACAGCGGTCGATCTTTTCATTAACGTGTCGCGTGCAATACATTTGTTATCTACCTTTTTTATTTCTCATCATATGAAAATTTTTGGTACTTCCTAGTTTTTATATGGTGCTAATATTTCACTTATATTTTCATTATGTTTCCCGGTCTATTTAGCACATCTGCAGTGTTTATTAATTAATATTTATTAATTCGTATCCTTTTCTGGTATTTTATATTTCTCTGAACATTTGAATCGGCGAGAGGGGGAATTGTCATCTCACATAATAGTTTAATCCCGTCATATTTCAAAGTGTCTGTTCCACTCACGAATCAGTAATATAGTGGCTATCTTGGTTATTTGTTGTCTTACACGTATTTGTTATTCACTATATATTGCATTGCAATGGTAACCAATTTCGATTTATTTTAAGCTTTGTTCAGGGGACCTTCTTGGATATATTTAGTTATTGTACTATCGATTGCTATATTGTAAAGTGTGATGGGTGAGATTAATTTCACTGAATGTCTACAAAATTGAACTGCATCGAAGGTGTAACGGTGAACATGATCGATTCGAGTGTAGTAAATCGTGGGTTCATATCTTGGTTGGGTCAAACCGAAGACCATTACATTGATATTTGGTGATTCTCCGCTAAGTACGCATCATTGGGGAGAAAGACTGGTTGGCTCAGAATCAGCATGCCTACGTGAAGCGACATGTCTACCTGCGGACTGTTGTTTCAGAGAGCTAGTACTAAAAGAATATAACCAAGCGTGTTGGTTTAGTACAAAGCGGACATCATTATCATCTCACCGAATGTAAGTTGTTCTCGTCATGATATAGCTGAAGAATGGCTCTTTTGGCGTTAGGCAACAATCATTCACTTACTCATTCTTCAGACACCGTCTGTGTATTTTTTTTTATTAACTGTTGTAATTTCAAAAAATTATATCGTAATATATATACAATGTCAAATATATGTAATATCATAACATATGTTTTGTGGGGTTGAGTGGGGGTTTCATAAATATTTTGTTATGTTGATGCGAATATCTTTTATGTAATACTTATACTAAATAATATTATAAGATGATTTTGTTATATCTGAGGTGCAATTTTTCGTTTTCTGTCATACTTAACTCGTGTATAAAGGTAACACAGGAATTCGTATCTCGTGAGCAACAATTATTATGGCAGATGGGTGATATACCAATTTATATTATGTTAACTAGTATATGTATACGTCACGTACCCGTTAATAAACCAAAACATAAAATTGTGTATTGGCTATTTTTGTGTGTATTTTTGTTCAAAAGCAGTTTAAATATTTCAGTACAATTTTACCTTTAAGTCAACAAATATAAATGTATAATACTTGTCTATTTAAGATATCATTCATCCATAGCTGAAATACGCTTAAAGGGTAAAATATATACATTGTGACATTGTGACATTTCCAGCAATAAAAGTCCATCACAATGTGCAATAATTAATGCTATCCATTGGCGACAAACTAACATATCAAATCTGGTAGCCAGCACCCGCCCCCAACAGAAAAGCAAAAAACAAAAAAAACAAAAAACAAAAAACCAAAAACCCCCGAAAAAAACCGAGGAGACGATAATAAAATAATATCGTTTTTGAAGGTATTCTAATTTGTCATTGTGTTGCATGAAGTCATCTAAATAGCATACTTGTATTATAAATTTAAAATAGACAACGCCATTCTAAATAGATCTCAGTAATCGGTCTATGCTGCTTCTTCACTGGGCAAGCAACATGACGGAGTACGAGAAAAGACATGGTAGCCCGACCAGGATAATATTCCACGAAGTAGGCACATATTAACCTGCTTGTTATTTTGTTCACTGCACTAGCTTTATATAAGAAAGGCTTCCGTCATGTATACAGCAGTCCTAAGTCAGGACATGGAAGTCCATCGTCACATGTCGTCGCTTTTTGTCTTCAACGATTGGAGGTATTGTGTGGTTTTTCGCTTTATTGATATTGGTCGAATTGTTGACCAACACTGTCTGAATTGTATTGTAATAGCAACATGACTGTGCTAGAGTACGAATGTCTGAAATTTCTATATTTCAAGCGCAACAGAAATAACTGATATATTCATTACTGACAAAGCATATCCATTTTCTAGATGGTCGTTTTATGTAATTTGATTACTGAACACACCACAATCTCACTATAATGAGACGTTAATATTAATAAATTGTAAGCATACTGTTGACAGTTATTCAGCATAGCGTGCAATGCAGCCTGCATTTTGTTGACTGTGCCATTTAATACTTGAAGAAAAGAGATAATTTCTAGTAAATTACAATGTATTGTAAAAAAAAGAGAACAAACGTTCTACATCACAATGCATATTGCTATATAAATAAAACGAACGAATGTTTTTTATTTGTCAGATATTCAGATTATCTTATTCTTTTCTATGCAGTTGTATGAAAGCTGATATTGCTCATTAAAGCTCGTAACATTTGTGATTTTTAAGATATAAAGCTATTAGAAGAACGGCATTTTTCATGCAGTAACATACGAGAAAGAATTTTCAAATGTCTGTATGTAGTAAGGGAGACAAGCAAAGACAGTTCTAACATAATTCTATGTTTTAAAGGGATATTAAAGCTCGTTTTAACATATATTTTTTCAACTCGTGACGAAGTTGTTTCTTTTCAAATTGTTTGTAAAAACAATCCAAAAATACTTTGCACGCCCATATAATCCCTAGTACCGTTAAAATATCACTTAAAAGGGTCGAAATGAATTTTTGTCCAGGAAGCAAAAATTCAACGAATTATGTCACTTTTACAAAGTTTCATTGACAAAAACCGGGTTAATGTTTCATAAATATCATTTATTGAACCAAGTTTTCATGAGATACAAAAAATTACCAAAATGGGATTTAATATCCCTTTAAGATTTATTTACAATATCAAAGTATATTTAATACAATAAAAACTTATTGTCTTCCAATTCAAAATGTAATCGCTGTTCTACATTTTCTATCAACTTTTAAAAAAGACATTACGCGAATGAATATTCATAATGCATTGTGATTTGTTTAAGTCTGCTAATCATATTCTCTAATTATGCAATAAAAACGTACTAACTTTCTTCGGGTACACTCACCGTCAAGGGATTCGAAAAGCAAATAATTTAAAAGATTGTGGGATTTGGATAATTAACTTGGCAAAGGGGAGAACCATTTAAAAGGCGCTAAAATTAACGGGATAAAAAAATTGCCAAAATCGACAGTAGTCACCAATACGTGACATAAGGAATATCACATCTTAGTTTTAATAATAATTACAATATTTAGGAGCTGTAGATTTTATAATAAATATATCAAATAAACAATGTCAGTGCCGATACATTGACTACTTGGTGGATGACATCATCGGGGAGTAATAGTCCACCAGCGGGTAACCGATCCAGTGAATATATTTCAAGCATAGATAAATATGTTAATGTGAAATGTTTCTGGTCAAAAGATTTAAAAGTCATTTGGATCAAGAAAACACAGGGTCTAATTAGGATAGCCTAAATCGGGTAAAGTCTTCGACCCCTTAGGGGGTATGACATGTTTTAATCTGACGCAAAGAACTAATTTGGTATCTTTGGTCTTTAATCGAACCGTTCAAACGTGCATTTCGAGTTTGATATTTACTTGTTATTTTCTGTTTTAAAAGGAGAAACCATTTGTGGACACTAGAATCATACGTGCGTCATGCGACCTAATAGAAATAAATTATTTTGAATATTTTTAGGTCATGAATGTCTGTTTTAACTGTCTACTTTTCAATCTCATAATATGGAGCTATGTATTTTGCTAACCCAATTATATTTCTGGTGAATAGTTGATTGCATGAATTTGTCCTGTTTGTTTTTCACTATCCACAGCTATTGAACCACCAATCCACAATATTCCAGTGCTATCAAATGTAGCAGAAAGTGGATAGCAAACGCCTAGATCAGCACTGTCCTTTTTAAGCATAACATTTCCTAAATAATCCAACACTATTATCAAATGATCGTTTAATACAGTCAGTATGACATTGCCATCTTCAGATACTGTCATTCCAGTTGGATTAAATGGCTTGTCAGCTTTCTGAATAGTTCTTCCATTAAATGTCCACAAACACTCGGTATTATCATTTAAAGCTATGAGTCGTTTTCTGCTTTCCGATGTAGCATCAAGGACAAAAATCATGTCTTCGGTGGTTTTTATGCTTACCGGGCATAGAAACATATTTTCAGAGTTTTTGTTATGCTTGATAATGTTATTAATTTTTCCACCAGGCGTCAATTTCATTATCTGCCTAATATTAGTGCCTCTGTTTTCATAAAAGTGATTCTCCCCAACAATTGATTCTACAACACCAACTAAAATATCCCCTGAATTTTCAACATGAATAGAAATTGGAAAAAGAGGCGAAAAATCTATAAATTTCTCGAACTTTTTACCTTTTGCACGAAGCCTGTATATTTCATTTTTGTGTGGTTTACCGTACACTGCAATAATACTACCGTCCAATGCAAGGTCGAAATCTCTAAAGCCACCATTTATTTTCAACAGCTCTTTTATAGGATAGCTCAATTTAATCTTCATTAAAAGATTATCTGCATCGCAAATAATCCAAGCAGAATTTTTGTCAACAATACATAGAGTTTTTGTGAATTTTAAAGGAGAGACGTACGTTTCTAACGGAACGAGTTTGATAGAACTTTTTTGAGAGGATTCGTTATCTTGAAATGTACCGAACATCACACGTAATATATCCGTGGAAACATTGTTTGGTCTAAACTCCAGATCTGGTAAAACTATGTCACTTGTGTTTCTATTAGATTTGATAATTGCTATTGATTGGGGAACACAATTTAGCGTATCTTCAAATAAATGTGAATCAAGGACATCATTGATCTTTTGCTTTTGATGCAGAACTTTGTGCTGTTTTGCTTGGATATCCTCTTTTCCTTCTTGTAGTAGCGTCTGACATGTCTTGAAATTGTTCTCTAAATCAAGCAATGCTTTTTGTTCTATTTCCGTAACGCAGTTTATAATCTTTTTTCTTTGGTCAATAATGTTTGTCTTTGTTTTCTCAAACTTTTCTTCTTCCTTTGTTAGTATCCGATTTATTTCCTTCTCCTTAGTAATGAGATTTTGGTTAACATTGTCAATGGCAGATACATGACAATATAATTCAGAAGAATGCTCATCATATAAAGTATTGAAATCCCTCAAGTCATGTTTTTGATGTTCAGAACTCACGGATTTTGAACATACGAGATCACTGCATGTACAACAAAATAAACAAAATTCGCTGGAATGTTGTGTACATCGTACCTTACGAAGACGGACCTTCCGATGGCCAGGATGCAATTCACTAATTCGTACTATTTCGTGAACTTGTAGTACTTTACTACGTTCGTGCAGTTGTTTACATTTGGTGCAAATAAATGTGTCGCAGTCTAAACACTTCCACACAGTCGGGGACGAATTTTCCCTACAAAGTTGACATGCCATAGCTGCTTGGTGTGATGTCGCCATTTTGGAAGCTCGGGACTTCCTGGTGAAACTATTTTTATCTTTAAACTAATTTAGATTTGCATTTTAAATGCCAAGGTATTCATATACAATATATGTGGGAATTTAAAATTTTAGATATATCTATACTAGTCAATAAAAGAAACGATTGAGAGATTACTTTGTAATATATGTTTATGTTAAAAGTAAAACACTTGTTTACTGTTATTTACGTCAATGTTTCCGTGAAACGCGTTTATCCTCACAAAACAAACAATAGCATCCTGTTGAGTTATGGAAAAAAATGCGAAGATCGAATTAGGCATTTAAGTCATCTGCGGTCATTAATTGTGATGGAAACAAAAGTAAACAATTTGCCATTCATATAATTTGGATTTTCACAAGAACGTTAATCCACGGCTCTATGGTTCAGGCTGGAATGACTCACCAGGCCGTTGCAGACCAATTTGATGTATCTAGAATAACAATTTCAAGGTTAATGATTCGTCTTCGACAAACAGGTAGGACTAATGACAGAATCCGTAACGGGAGGCCACGTGTGACGGCACGTCAGGACAGACATTTACGCCTTATTAACCCCCGGAACCGTATGATAACGGCTGAGGACACCGTAAGAACTGTAAGAACACCTGGTCTAGCAAACGTCCGAATTTCGGGTCAGACTGTTCGCAGAAGACTACGTGAATCTGGACTCCGAGCTAGGCGTCCGGTGGTAGGGCCAATTCTTAACAGCACCATAGGATCGCGATACTAACCTGGGCTCGTGCACACCGTCGTTGAAGGCTTCACACATGGCAACACATCCTTTTTAGTGATGAATCCCGATTTTCACTTCGTCTTAGCGATGGACGTTATCGTGTGTAGTGCAGGCGTGGGGAACATTTTACGGACCAGTTTGTGTACGAGTGCCGTTTTGGAGACGAAAGTGTTATGGTCTGGGCTGGTATTTGTCACGATGGTCGCACTCAGCTCAAAATTGTTCAAGAAACATTGAATGCTGTGAAGAACAGAGGATATTCTTGATCATATCGTTCTGGCCTTTCTGCAACAGCGAAACTTTGAACACGTCTTTCAACATGATAATGCAAGATGTCAGGTGGCTCGTGTTTGTCAAGACTTTCTGAACCAGAATTACATCCGTGATCTTTATTGGCAGGCATTATCACCGGATCTGTTACCAATTGAACATTTATGGGATGAACTCGGTAGACGTGTTCGCCACCGTCAAAATTCACCAGAAATACTACAGGAGCTGCGTGACGCACTTGTGCATGAGTGGAACGACATCCGACAAGACTTTGTTCAACGATTGATTGGTGCTATGCGTTGGAGATGCGAAGTTGTCGTTGCTACAAGAGGTGGTCATACACGTTACTGATCTCTGGAAACCTAAATACTGCATGACCATTTCTGTCTGTCTATGATTTGTTCTGATAATGATGTTGATATTTCCTTATTTGATATGCCCATATAAATCTAAATTATATCGTTTCTCTTGTTGACTATTATATTTTCGATGTCCAAGCATAACTTGGTCTTGATAATTTAGTGCAACGTTTAAGACAGTCATTTTGACTCGGGGGGATTGGATATATTTTTGCATATGTTTTGGTAGTGGAAAAAGAGAAGGACTGGAATAACCTTCCTGAGGTACGAGTTCACGTCTTCAAAAGATTGATATGCTAAATAATTTAAAAGTCTCTTGGAGCAAGTAAAAGGTATTAAAAAGGGTAACTACTATCAGCTCAGGTTACCCTATGTCTGAGGAGATTGACCTTAGTTTTAATGATCGCCTCGAGTGTGGTAGATCGTGGGTTCGCGACCTGGTTGAGTCAAACCAAAGACTATCAAATTGGTATTTGGTGGTTCCCCGCTAAGCACGCAACATTGGGGAGAACGACTGGTTGGGTTGGAATCAGCATGTCTACGTGAAGCCACACATGTCTACCAGCGGACTGTTGTTTCAGAGAGCTCGTACTATAAGAATATAACCAAGCGTTTTGGTCTAGTACAAAGCGGACATCATTATCATCTCACCGAATGTAATTTGTTCTCGTCATGATATAGCTGAAGAATGGCTCATTTGGTGTTAAACAACAATCATTCACTTTACAAATTTGAATCAATTGTGAAGCTTATAATCGCATTACGTGACATCGTCTGTGTATTTTTGTTGTTGTTGTAATTTGAAAAAATGATATTGTAGTACATATACAATGTCAAATATATGTAATATCATAACGTATGTTTAGTGGGGTTGGGGTGGGGGTTTCATAAATAACTTGTAACCAATCATTTTTATGTCTATACGAATAAAATTTATGTAATACTTATGCTTAATAATTTTGTAGGATTTTATTTCATCTGATGTGCAATTGTTCGTTTTCTATCATACTTAAAGTTATCAAAACAAATTCGTATCTCTCTCAAACAAATCAGTTAAAATTTCCCTGGATCGTCAGCAAAAAATGTACACTTGTGTGTAGATTCTTGATCTGTGCTTACAATTGACAAATTCAAACGACAAAAGAAAAAAGAACTGGTATTCCATATTTGATGTTTTTTTCTAGATGCCCAGTTCGTTCTTTTATAACATGTTCATCAACTTTCATCTGCTAAAGATTCATCGCTGTATATAGTGATGTGAAAAAATATATAGAAATGCACATCTAGTTGTATGTTAATCCAAAGTATAAATGAAGGGGAAAAAAAAGAAAAAAGTGTATAAAAAAAAGAAAAAGAAAAGAGATGTGTAATATCAATTTATTTCATTCATATTATATCATTTCCGCACGTTCATGTGTTTTTTTTAGCTTAAAATGTCAAAATTCCGTGTCAGATTTGATGCAATGTTATTGTGCGAAATGTGTTTGTCTATCAGCGTATGAATGCCTACAAAAATATGCTTGTATGCATATTATTATATACCTTTCTTAAATGACCAGTCTTTCCATCACTAACAAAACTTTGTAAATCAAACTGGCGAGCGAAATCGCTTTCCACATCAAATATGCCTCAGTCATCATCGTGTACATCGAATTACATGTGCTACCTGTTATTGTTCGACCTTGAACGGTCGAACGATTTTCATAAAGGCGCACTCTATTGATAATAACACGATATATGTTATTAAATTGATGTTTTTTTTATTCATTTAAGATAATGATAACATTATTCTTATAAATTACCGTATTATATTTTACTATGGCAATTAACAAAATATATCAGGTTCATAGGTACATAGGGATATATAATATTTGACATTTTTTTTTAAATGCACAATCGATTGGTGATATATAAATCAATAAATCAATTTTAAAGTTGTAGTTGGATTAAATACAATACCATTTATTTTTTCAACAACACTATTATTGTACAAGTTAGATACATTATTATTGAAACAAAAGAATTTGCCCGTATTGGATACAACGAGTTTCTCTTTCCGCATTCGTAATCAGGTGACGCCTTGGTGCTACGCACCTCGACCTTCACCTGAGTACTCATGCGGAAAAAGAAACCCGTTATATCCATATACGGGCCGCTTCTTTTGTTTCCATAGTACTGTATCTTATACATATTGTGTTAACTGGTAAATGTGCACGTCACGTACCCGTCAATAAACCAAAACATACAATTGTGTATTGGCATTTTCTCTGTTTATTATTTTTCAAAAGCAGTTTAAATATTTCAATACAATTTTACCTTTAAGTCAACAAATATAAATGTATAATACTTGTCTATTTAAGATATCATATCTGAAATGCGTTTAAAGGGCCAACTATATATAATGTGACGCTTCCTTTTATAGCGAGCACAGAGAGCTCTACAGCAACATGGGCATGCGCATTGAATACACAATCTTCCTTATGATGAGATTGAAATCCTTTCGTCCGGAAATTGATAAAAATTGGCAGCCCTGGAGAGAATGCCAAAAATATAAAAAAAAGTCTCCAATAAATGATTTTAAAACTAAAATGATATCATGAACTTCTAAAAAATGCTATTTAAGTAATAAAAGACAATAAAAGGTGCTTACATTGTTAAATTAATCAGAATGACATCTCGCTATCAAATTCATGACGTCATGTTATTCATAGACATAGGCCAACGTCGTCAACAACATTTCGCGGAATTTTAATTAAAATCTTGTATTTTCATTCCCGAGTCAAAAAATTTCAAAACGACATCTATTTCATTTGCAACTGCGTCAATTCCGTAAATCGTGACATGTAAACAAACACAGCACTTTTTTCAAGCGTGTCCAGATTATTACATAAAAACCTTTCTAGTTACGGATTAGTAAAAGATAATTATAGAATAAATTTGACTTAATTTTGAACTACAACATTTTCAGAAAATATCAAATTTATTTTTTGGACCATTTGCAGCCGATGTAGAAAAACTCGCCTTGGTGTGTTTTAGTTTTGTTTTATTTTTTGCAGAATCTACGCGGGTGGTCTAAATATTTACTCGGGTCAATCAAAACTTTGATTAATACAACACTGGCGTACTGAAAGGACTTTATGTTAACATGGACTATCAGGTTAAGGACAACAACTGTTCATTTTTTTATCACTGTGAATGACTCTTTAAAAGACAACACGAATCTGGTCATTTTTTGACGTATGGACATTTCATGTCACGCCCAACTGCATTGCACTGTCGAACTCCAGATTTATATTGACATTTCGTTACTGTATATATGACTTACCAGTTTAAAAGAAATCCAAACACAATTCCTGTCTCCAAGATTATTTGCACATGTACCACAATATTCCTAAAGTTCTACAATAAATGCGTAAATAAAAACGAATCTGGCCACCATTCATCGTCATGTTAATATTTTTTTTATCACGTCATATTTTACGTTGCATGTGTCCCTTACCACCGGCTCATATGTCTCTGATAAGAAAAGATAGTGGTGAACATCAACATTTTTCATTTTGTGGTGAACATTAACATTTTTCATTTTCATACAATTTTTGCATTTATTATTTCTTTGGCTAAGTAACAAACATTTTCTAACCATGATGTGCTTGCAAGGAACAAGGAACGCGTGACTTTTTCCTTATTTCTGTTAGTGTTAATTATTTCTATCAGTACCCATTTGTTTATTCATCTTAAATTTTCCGTCAGTCTGATCCTAAAAAATATTTGAATACTACCAACATCTGCCGACAATGGTTTAGAATAGTAAGACACAATGAATTTTATTTATTTAACTATTAATTATGCCGTTCATACTATATGTATATCTGTTATTATTTATTAAACTCAGTCTTTCTAAAATAAATGCTATAAAATTATTAACCAGCTTGTTGTTGAAACTTTAAAAGGTAATAACATTACACAAGAAGGAATATATGCCTGTATAATCTTGTCACAGATAATTTTAAAGAGTATGATTTCGATACTGAATATTGCCTTAATATATATATCACGCCTCCACTGTGCTTTTTCCAATAAAATAATATTGAATATTGATAAATATTTTGTATGTGAAAGCAGAGACATGTCTGATGAAAGCGGTACCTATATAATTCTTTTCAAATTAAAAACTATTTTGTTCACTTGGAGATAGCATAATATTGGCCCAAATACACATACTTTAAAATGTCGAAATGAACATTATCAGTATTAAAGTAACTGTACGCAGTGCGGTCTTATGTATGGGCACAATGGTGGTCCCAAAAGCAAATGAACCCCATGCTAATCTATGTATGTTGTATACGGCATAATTTTTAATTTTTAAACACTGATGTTGTTGGAAGTATCAATACAAGAAATATATGTTTAATTTTATCGACCATATATAATTTTATTTCTGTGAGTGTTTGTATAGATATGGGCCTCAGTGCACTGCTTTGCCCGGGGCCTATATTGCTGACAAGACGGCCCTGACCGTACGTCATTCATCATTTACACTTCATGAATATATATCGGCTGTACATAGCATGGTATAGGCCAATATTGCTTATGTATGTTGGTTGCATTAATTGATATTTTCGTAATGAAACTCTTTTCTTATGACTTAAAAGACCATACTTTCATTTTACAGACACCGGCGTCTACTACCCCCTTTAGGCTTTATAATGGTTGATACCACCCGCGTACTAGTACTAGTTAGTCTTCAATGTTTGCACTGTCCCTAGTCCAACAATAAAAGATTCCATACATTTTTCTCATACTTTTCTATTCTACTTCATTTAACTTTCCAATGGATGTCATAGGGGATATCATTTAATTTCAAATACTAATGTCCTCTCTATAGGCCATGCCTACTCATATTATGTTGTGATATTCAACTTTCACTCAAATATATACACACTGGCCAGACAGAAATGCTGTGCTCGCATCTAGGCAATGCCTACTCCATATTAATTGAGTAGTAATGATCTTGATATATGTAAAATATGTATTTTAGGTGTGAATAAATTGTATTCTATCAATCAAGATCTGAAAGGGAAGTTATAACTTAATTATTATGCAAAATTATTATTATAGTATATATAGAATTATTTAAATATTTTTATATACATTGAGTGACACTGTTGTGTACAATGGGAGATAATCCTTATACATATTGTAATCTTCAATGGGAGATAATTCATACACTCCTCAGCTGTGATAACATCTTCTTTGTACATGTATTGTATGCATTTAGCTTAGTTCTGTTTTATCTTTTGATGATTGTTCAATGTTTGGACTTTAAATCAATAAAATGATTATTATTATTATTATTATTATTATTATTATTATTATTATTATTATGTAGTGTAAACAAACTTTGAAATTTAATGAGATGTTGATAGATGGAATACTATAAGTGTATTGTGGACGAAATCATGTTAAATATGGGATTTAATACGTTAAGAAAGATCATTTTCTTCCTTGAATTATTATTAAATCACAATGCATTGTTTTAAGAAAATAAAATAAAAAAGAACAGATGTGTAAAATCACAATGCATATTATTATATAAATAAAATTAAAAAAAATCCCAGATATTCAGATTGTATAATACTTTACTATGCAGTTGTATGAAGAGTGATATTGCTCATTAAGACTCGTAACGTTTGTGATTTTAAGATATAAAGCTATTAAAAGAACGGTGCATTCTTTTTTTCATGAAGCAAAATATGAGAAATAATTGTCAAAAGTCTGTATATAGTAAGGGAGACAACCAAAGAAAAATTCTAACATAATTCTATGTTTTAAGATTTATTTACAATATCAAAGTATATCTAATACAATAAACACTTATTGTCTTCCAATTCAAAATGTAATCGATGTACTACATTTTCTATCAACTGTAAAAAAAAATATTACACGAATGATTATGCATAATGTATTGGTACATTTCTAATTATGACGATCCTATTTTCTAATATACATAATAAAACGTATACATATCTAACTTAGCGCACACGACGCCTTTCTGTAATAACCGTCATCAGGTATGCTGAAAGTCAAAAGATTCGACAACCACATTAGTTAGAAGTGTTTAGGAGCAAGAACATTAACGGGCTAACAGGATAAACAAAATCGACAAGTCACCTATACTTGACTGTCAATATAATAATAAATATATCTATTAACCATGATAGTGCCGCAACATAGACTACTAGGTGGATGATATCACCGGGGACTAATAGTCTACCACCGAGTAACCGATCCAATGAATGAATTTCAAACATAGATAAATAGTTTAGTGTGAACAGATTAATATTTAAAATCAATTTGGAGCAAGAATACCAAAGGGTCTAAACAGGATAACCTACATCTAAACAGGATAACCTACATCTAAACAGGATAACCTACACCTAAACAGGATAATATACATCTAAACAGGATAACCTACATATAAACAGGATAGCCTACATCTAAACATGATAGCCTACATCTAAGCAGGATAATCTACATCTAAACAGGATAACCTACATCTAAACAGGATAACCTACATCTAAACAGGATAATATACATCTAAACAGGATAACCTACATCTAAACAGGATAACCTACATCTAAACAGGATAACCTACATATAAACAGGATAGCCTACATCTAAAGAGGATAGCCTACATCTAAGCAAGATAACCTACATCTAAACAGGATAACCTACATCTAAACAGGATAGCCTACATCTAAACAGGATAGCCTACATCTAAACAGGATAACCTACATCTAAACAGGATTACCTACATCTAAACAGGATAACCTACATCTAAACAGGATAACCTACATATAAACAGAATAACTTACATCTAAGTGTAAAGTCACCTATCACTGAGGGAGGAGAACATTAACACTGAACTAATTTGGCATCTTTGGTGTTAAATTGATCCATTCAAACATTCAATTCGAGTTTGATGTTTACGAGTTTTTATTTACTGTTTAAACAGAAAGGTTTCCAATGACAATGATATTGCCTAAGTCTAATTATTGTTGTAGTTGTCCACTCTGTAAAACCATTTGTGGACACTAGAATCATGAATGTGTCATGACACCAAATAGAAAATATTTTATGTAGTCTTTTATTTTTCGGTCGTGAATGTCTATTTTAACTATCTACTCCTCAATCTCATAATATGGCGCTATGTATTTTGCTAACCCAATTATATTTCTGGCGAAAAATTGATTACATGAATTTGACCTGTTTGTTTTTCACTATCCACAGCTATTGAAGCACTAATCCACCATATTTCAGTGCTATCAAATGTAACAGAAAGTGGATAGCAAACGCCTAGATCAGCACTGTTCTTTTCAAGTATAACATTTCCTAAATAATCCAACACTATTATCAAATGATCGGAAACAGAGAAAGTCACGCGTCAGCCGCAAGCCACAGACAAACTTGCATATTGAGTACATCGCGCCACAGGCGAGAATTGCAGATTTAGGCGATGGTAATTACAATATAATTCACACCACGGGCTCCCTAGCTAAAACTTAAGCGTCTTGAATATCTGTATTCTTATATGCAACAATTTCCACCAATAGAAGTTCATCACAATGTGCAATAATTGATGCGGTCCATTGGTTACAAACAAACACATCAAATCTGGTGACCACACCCCTCCCCCCTCCCCACCAAAAAAAAGAAAAAGAGAAACAGAAAAAAAAACAAAATACAAAAATGGAAGACGACAATAAAATGACATCGTTTTTGAAGAGATTCTGATTTGTCATTGTGTTTCATGAAGTCATCTAAATATCATACTTTTATTATGAATTTAAAATGGACAACGCCAATCTTAATAGATCTAGTAATTGGTTTATGCTCCTTCTTCACTGGGGAAGCAGCATGAAGGAGTAAGATAACAGACGTGGTAGCCCGACCTGGATAATGTCCCTGCAAGTAGGAACATATTAACCTGCATGTAATTTTTTCACTGCATAGCTAAAATTTGGGGGAAGAGAAATTTATTTTTAATAACAATTACATTATTTATAAACAAGAAATTTAATAATAAATATATCAAATAAATCATGCTAGTTCCGATGAATTGACTACTGTGCGGATGCTACACGAAGGCACTAAATGTCCACCAGCGTGCAACCTAAACATAGATAAATATGTTATTGTGAAAAGTTTCTGGTCAAAAGATTCAAAAACCAAATAATTTAAGTCTTTTGGAGCAAGAAAACCAAAGGGTTTAAACAGGAAAACCAAAGGGTCTAAACAGGAAAACCAAAGGGTCTAAACAGGAAAACCAAAGGGTCTAAGCAGGAAAACCAAAGGGTCTAAACAGGAAAACCAAAGGATTTAAACAGGAAAACCAAAGAATCTAAACAGGAAAACCAAAGGGTCTAAGCAGGAAAACCAAAGGGTCTAAGCAGGAAAACCAAAGGGTCTAAACAGGAAAACCATAGGATCTAAACAGGAAAACCAAAGGGTCTAAGCAGGAAAACCAAAAGGTCTAAGCAAGAAAATCAAAGGGTCTAAACAGGGAACCCAAAGGTTCTAAACAGGATAACCTACATCTAAACAGGATAATCGACATCTAAACAGGATAACATACATCTAAACAGGATAACCTACATGTAAACAGGATAACTTACATCTAAACAGGATAACCTACATCTAAACAGGATAGCCTACACCTAAACAGGAAAACCTACATATAAACAGGATAACCTACATCTAAACAGGATAACCTACATCTAAACAGGATAATATACATCTAAGCAGGATAACCTACATCTAGACAGGATAACCTACATCTAAACAGGATAACCTACATCAAAACAGGATAACCTACATCTAGACAGGATAACCTACATCTAAACAGGATAACCTACTTTTAAGTCTAAAGTCGCCTATCACCGAGGGAGGAGAGCATTAGCACAAAACTAATTGCGCATCTTGGGTGTTTAATTAAACCATTCAAACATGCAATTCGAGTTTGATATTTACGAGATTTGTTTCTCTTTATAAAAGGAAGATTTCCAGGTACAATGATATTGCCCAAGTCTAATTATTGTTGTAATTTCCACTCTATATAACCATTGACTGACACTAGAATCATAAGCTTGTGATGTGACCCAACAGAAAATAATAATTTGAGTATTGTTTGGTCATGAATGTCTATTTTAACTATCTACTTTTCAATCTAATATGAGGCAGGTGGAACCTGAAACACTCCCGAAGAACAGTAATTTTTCTTCCTGTTTACAGAATATCAAGCTTAGAAATAACACTACCTAAAACTCTACAGCTGAAAACTTTGGATTTCTTGCAGCAGACGATCACAATGTATTTCTTCTTTTTTCTCGTTGGATCGATCACTTTATTTGCTACTCGCGTATTGTTTATATTGGAGATAGTTTAGGTCACGTGATTTGTCGTTTAATTTATCGTCCTGAATATAGCTGAAAAATTGCTCGCTGGACCTAAAACATCAATCAATCAATCAATCAATCAATCAATCAATCAATCAATCAATCAATCAATCAATCAATCAATCAATCAATCAATCAATCAATCAATCAATCAATCAATCAATCAATCAATCAATCAATCAATCAATCAATCAATCAATTCCCTGTTGGTAGCCATAGCTTAGGTCACGTGATTTGTCTTTTTATTTATTTACGGTTGGCAGCCATGTTGTTGAACATTTTGAAGTGCATTAGTATGTTCATACTTCTACCATTAACGCTCCCTTAGGGAGCGCAATAATATGGCGCTATGTATTTTGCTACCCCAATTAAATTTCTGGTGAATAGTTGATTGCATGAATTTGTCCTGTTTGTTCTTCACTATTCTCAGCTATTGAACCACCAATCTATAATATTCCAGTGCTGTTAATTGTAACAGACAGTGGATAGCAAACGCCTAGATCAGTACTGTTCTTTTCAAGTAATATGAGGCAGGTGCAACATGAAACGCTCCCGAAGAACAGTAATTTGTTTTCCTGTTTACAAAATATCAAGCTTAAAAATAGCACTATCTAAAACTCTACAGCTGAAAACTTTGGATTTCTTGCAGCAGATGATCACAATGAATGAGAATACGCAGTGGCAAATGATTAAAGATTCGGTGTTATTCGCTTTGAGTTCGGGATTTTCCGTTTCATTGTTTCATTTTCAATCGAAAAAAAAAATCGACTAGAGGTGTATTGTTCTGTATTTCTTCGTTTTTCTCGTTGCATCGATCACTTTATTTGCTACTCGCGTATTGTTTATATTGGAGATAGCTTAGGTCACGTGATTTTTCTTTTAATTTATTTCCGGTTGGCAGCCATGTTGTTGAACATTTTGAAGTGCATTAGTATGTTCATACTTCTACCATTAACACTCCCTTTTGGAGCGCATAACATGTCCTAAATAATCCAACACTATTATCAAATGATCTTGTAATACAGTCAGTATGACTTTACCATATTTAGATACTGCCATTCCACTTGGATTAAATGGCCTGTCAGATTTCTGAATAGTCCTCCCGTTAAATGTCCACAAATACTCAGTATTCTCATGTAAAGCTATGAGTCATTTTCTGCTTTCCGATGTAGCATCAAGAACACAAATCATGTCTTCGTTGGTTTTTATGCTTATCGGGCATAGAAACATATTTTCTGAGTTTTGTTATACTTGATAATATTATTAAGTTTTCCACCAGGTTTTAATTTCATTATCTGCCTAATATTAATTTCTATGATTTCATAAAAGAAATTCTACCCACCAACTGATTCTACAACACCAACTAAAATATTCCCTGAATTTGTAACGTGAATAGAAATTGGCAAAAGAGAAAATATTATTAAATTTCTCGAACTTTTTACCTCTTCCATTAAGCCTGTATATTTCGTTCCTGTAGGATTTACCGTACACTGTAATAATACTACCATCCGATGTAAGGTCTAAATCTCCAAAGCCACCATTTATTCTAACCACCTCTTTAATAGGATAGCTCAATTTAATTTTCATTAAAAGATTATCCGAGTCGCAAATACTCGAAGCAGCCTTTTTGTCAACAACGCGTAGCGTTGTTGTGTATTTTAAAGGAGAGACATACGTTTCTAACGGAGCGAGTTTTATAAAACATTTTTGACAGGTTTCATTATATTCTAATGAACCGAACATCGAAAATAATACATCCGTGGAAACATTGTTTGGCTTAAACTCTAGATCTGGTAAGACTATGTCACTTGTCTTTCTATTATATTTGATTAGTGCTATTGATTGGGGAACACCATTTAACGTATCTTCAAATAAATGTGAATCAAGGCCATCATTGATCTTTTGCTTCTGATGCAGAACTTTGTGCCGTTTTGCTTGGATATTCTCTTTTCCTTCTTGTATTATCTTCTGACATGTCTTGAAATTGTTCTCTAAATCAAGCAATGTTTTGTTCTATTTCCGTAACGCAGTTTATAATCTTTTTTCTTTGGTCAATAATAGTTTCTTGATCTTCTCAAATTTTTCTTCTTTCTTTGTTAGTATCCGGTTTATTTCCTTCTCCTCAGAAATAAGACGTTGGTTAATATTTTCAATAGCAGATACATGACAAACTAATTCAGAAGAATGTTCATCATATAAAGTATTGAAATCCTTCAAATCATGCTTTTGATGTTCAGAACTGACGCATTTTGCACATACGAGATCACTGCATGGACAATAATATAAACAAAATTCACTGTAATGTTGTGTACATTTTACCTGACGAAGACGGACCTTCCGATGGACGAGATCTTATTCACTAATTCATACTATTTCGTGAACATGTAGTGCTTTGCTACGTTCATGCATTTGTTTACATTTGGTGCAAATAAATGTATCGCAGTCCAAACACTTCCAAACAGTCCGCCACGAATTTTCACTACAAAGGTGACATGGCATATAGCTGCTTGGTGTGATGTCGCCATTTTGAAAACCCGAGACTTCCTTATGAAACTATTTTATTTTTAACAATCGTATATGACTTGAAAATATTTATACATGCCCAATCTATTTCACGCAAATAAATTTTTCATAATGAACGAGTGTAAATTGTATTATTGCTAAGCATCATACAGTAATTACTGGTAAATACCAGGATGAGGGATTCTCAGCAGCAGCGGCAACTCTTTTCAAAAACGTGGCGTGAGCAATACATTTGATATCTACGTTTTTATTTCTCATCATATGATCATTTGTTGTACGTCCTATATTTAGCCGAGTTGCAACGAAGTTGCAGTCGGCTTATGTTTTGGCGAAAGGCGGGCGGGCGGGAGGGCGGGCGGGCGGGCGGGCGGGCGGGCGGGCGGGCGGGCGGGCGGGCCGGCGTATGTTAACTTATCTTCGTTAACACGATAGCGCTCTTAGTTTTTGGCCGATCAGCATAATTTTTGGTAGGAAGCATTATTACACTATTATTTAGAGTGAGTTCGAAATTCAGATTAATCTATTGTTTTTTTCTTGTAAAATCATGGTTTTTTATAGAAAAAGTACATATTTTGAGAATTATCTTCGTTAACGCGATAGCGTTCTTAGTTTTTGGCCGATCAACGTAATTTTTGGTAGGAAGCATTATTACACTATTATTTAGAGCGAGTTCGAAATTCAGATTAATCTATTGTTTTTTTCTTGTAAAATCATGGTTTTTTATAGAAAAAGTACATATTTTGAGAATTACACATTTCTCTGAAACCACAAAAGATAGAAACTTAATATTTGGTATGGGTGGAGATGCCAATGTGAAGTTTTGCATTCAACATTTTTATCCCCGGGGCTCGGCCCCACCCCGCTGGGAAATCTGTTTTAAAAAATGTGACCGAGATCCCCACCCTAAACCATATATATTTATGATCAGGGTGACTAGGCAAATTAAATGCATTATAGCTCGGGCCCCAGGGTCATACCCCACCCCCTACCTGAAGTGAACTTTTTAATGGTTGAGATCCCCACCCCTAAACCATATATATTTATGATCAGGGTGACTAGGCAAATTAAATGCCTTATAGCTCAGGCCCCGGGGGTCATACCCCATCCCCTACCTGAAGTGAACTTTTTAATGGTTGAGATTCCCACCCCTAGACCATATATATTTATGATCAGGGTGACTAGGCAAATTAAATGCCTTATAGCTCAGGCCCCGGGGGGTCATACCCATCCCCTACCTGAAGTGAACTTTTTAATGGTTGAGATCCCCACCCCTAGACCATATATATTTATGATCAGGGTGACTAGGCAAATTAAATGCCTTATAGCTCAGGCCCCGGGGGGTCATACCCCACCTCTACCTGAAGTGAACTTTTTAATGGTTGAGATCCCCACCCCTAGACCATATATATTTATGATCAGGGTGACTAGACAAATTAAATGTCTTATAGCTCAGGCACCGGGGGTCATACTCCACCCCATACCTGAAGTGAACTTTTTAATGGTTGAGATCCCCACCCCTAAACCATATATATTTATGATCAGGGTGACTAGGCAAATTAAATGCCTTATAGCTCAGGCCCCGGGGGTCATACCCCACCCCTACCTGAAGTGAACTTTTTAATGGTTGAGATCCCCACCCTTAAACCATATATTTATTCTTTATTTTCTTACTTATTTATAAAACAAGACCAAATGATTATGACTTGCAACTCGGCTGTTGCATCTCTGATGCTTTCTCGATTTTTTATTTATATTTTCGTTATGTGTCCCGGTCTATTTAACACATCGAGAGTGTATATTAACTGATCGTTATTAATTCGCACCCCTTTTCTGGTATTTTATAGTGTATTTAATAATATTTTTCTCTGAACATTTGAACAATTGAAATTGTCATCTCACATAATAGTTTAATCCCGTCATATTTCAAAGTGTCTGTTCCACTGATGAATCAGTAATATAGTGGCTATTTTGATTTTGTTTTCTCTTACACGTATTTGTTATTCATTATATATTGCATTGCAATGATGACCAACTTGAATTTTTTTAAGCTTTGCTCAGGGGACCTTCTTGGATATATTTAGTTATTGTACTATCGATTGTTATATTGTAAAGTGTGATGGGTGAGATTAATTTCACTGAATGTCTACAAAATTGAACTGCATCGAAGGTGCAACGGTGAACATGATCGATTCGAGTGTAGTAAATCGTGGGTTCGAGTCTTGATTGGGTCAAACCGAAGACCATTAAATTGGTATTTGGTTGTTCTCCGCTAAGTACGCAACATTGGGGAGAAAGACTGGTTGGCTCGGTATCAGCATGCCTAAGTGAAGTGACATGTCTACCCGCGGACTATTGTTTCAGAGAGCTCGTGCTATTAGAATATAACCAAGCGTGTTGGTTTAGTACAAAGCGGACATCATTATCATCTCACCGAATGTAAGTTGTTCTCGTCATGATATAACTGAAGAATGGCTCTTTTGGCGTTAGGCAACAATCATTCACTTACTCACTCTTCAGACACCCGTCTGTGTATTTTTGTTGTCAACTGTTGTAATTTGAAACAATTATATTGTAGAATATATACAATGTCAAATATATGTAATGTCATAACATATGTTTTGTGGGGTTGAGTGGGGGTTTCATACATAATTTGTTATGTTTATGCGAATATCATTGATGTAATACTTATGCTTAATAATATTATATGATGATTTTATTATATCTTAGGTGCAATGTTTCTGTTTTCTGTCATACTTAACTCGTGTATAAAGTTATCAACGAAATTCGTATCTTCATGGACAACAATTATTATTTCAAGGGGTATATGGATGACATATCATTGTATATTATGTTAACTGGTACATGTGCACGTCAAGTAACCGTCAATAAACCAAAACATAGAATTGTGTATTGGCACTTTTTGTGTGTATTTTTGTTCAAAAACAGCTTAAATATTTCAGCACAATTTTACCTTTAAGTCAACAAATATAAATGTATAATACTTGTCTATATAAGATATCATGCACCCATAGTTAAAATACGCTAAAAAGAGTCAACTATATACATTATGACATTTCCACCAATATAAGTTCATCACAATGTGCAATAATTGATGCTATCCATTGGCGACAAACTAACATGTGGCAAATTTGTTGAAAATTTGTCAAAAAATTTGTCAAAAAAAACTACAAAAAAACAAAACAAAAGCAAAAACAAAGCAAAAAAAAAAGAAAAAAAAGAGAAGACGATAATAAAACAACATCGTTTTTGAAGGTATTCTAATTTGTCATTGTGTGCATGAAGTCATCTAAATAGCATACTTGTATTATCAATTTAAAATAGACAACACCATTCTAAATAGATCTCAGTAATCGGTCTATGCTCCTTCTTCACTGGGCAAATAACATTAAGGAGTACGAGAAAAGACGTGGTAGCCCGACAAGAATAAAATTCCACGAAGATGGCACATATTAACCTGCATGTTATTTCTTCACTGCGCTAACATTATATAAAAAAGGTTTCCGTCATGTATACAGCAGTCCTAAGTCAGGACATGGAAGTCCATCGTCACATGTCGTGGTTGTTTGTCTTCAATGATTGGAGGTGATGTGTGGATTTTCGCGTTATTGATATTGGTCGAATTGTTGACCAACACTGTCTGAATTTTCTTGTAATAGAAACAATACTGTGTTAGAGAATGAGTGTCTGAAATGTCTACATTTCAAGCGCAACAGAAATAACTGATATATTCATCACTGACAAATCATATCCATTTTCTAGATGGTCGTTTTATGTAATTTGATTACTGAACACACCACAATTTCAATAGAATAAAACATTAATATTAAACAATTTTAAACACATTTTTGTCAGTTATTCAGTATAGTTTTCAATTAAGTCTGAATTTTGTTGACTGTGGCATTTAATACTTGAAAAAAGGAAGATAATTTCTAGTAAATCACAATGTATTGTTAGAAAAGAGAACAAACGTGCTACATCACAATGCATTTTGTTATTTTAATAGAATCTTAAAAAGAACGAATGCATGTTTTGTATTTGTCAGATATTCAGATTATCTTATTGTTTACTATACAGTTGTGTGAAAGGTGATATTGCTAATTAAAACTCGTAACGTTTGAGAGTTTTAGGATATAAAGCTATTTAAAAGAAAGTGCATTCATTTTTCATTCAGCAACATATGAGAAATAATTTTCAAATGTCTGTATGTAGTAAGGGAGACAGCCAAAGAACAATACTAACATAACTTTATGTTTTAAGATTTATTTACAATATCAAGATATATCTAATACAAAAAAAACTTATTGTCTTCCAATTCAAAATGTAATCGCTGTCCTACATTTTCTATCGATTTTTAAAAAAGACATTACGCGAATGAATATTCATAATGCATTGTGATTTTTCTATGTCTGATAATCATATTCTCTAATCTATGTAGTGAAAACATACTAACCTTCATCGTGTACGCTCAAGTTAAAAATAATTTAAAAGACCTTTTGAGCAATAAACGAGCTAACAAGGTTGCCAAAATCGACAATAGTCACCTATACGTGACTGAACTAATATCAAATCTTAGTTTTATTAATAATTACATTATTTAGGAGCTGTATATTTAATTATATAATAGTTACTGATATGGAGGGCAATATCAGTAACTATTGTGTTTATTGCATTGAAGAACAGAATCTGACACATACAATATAAATGCATATACATTTTTAATCAGGATCATTGAAGGTTTCCCTAGGCATTATCACCTTCATTATTACCTAATTTGAATTGGCTACAACAATTGTTTGAAAGGTGTTCAACAGATAATAAGAAATAAAATGAGTTTATCAGTAAAATGTAATTTATTAAAACGTAAACAAACAAATATCCGTGTATAGACCAGTAGTACCAGTCTAAGCACGGTTTTTGGATTGGGCTATATCAGCATTCCAGTCTATATCGCGGAATAGTGAAGGTCACGTGGAGAGTGTTCAGCCTATTAAATGTATGATTTTTATTCTGATATGCAATAATAATAAATATATCAAATAAACCATCCCAGTGCCAATGCATTGATTACTGATTACAGATGACACTCTAAAGAACCAGTGAGTAACCGATCCAGTGAATATATTACGAACATAGATAAATATATTAGTGTGAAAAGATTCTGCACAAAAGATTCAAAAAGCAAATAACTTAAAAGTCTATTGGAACAGGAAAAGCAAAGGGTATTCACAGGATAACAAACATCTAAACAGGATAACCAACATCTAAGCCTAAAGTCACCTATCCCTGAGGCAGGAGAACATAAGCACAGAACTAATTTGGTATCTTTGGTTTAATTGAACCGTTCAAACATGCATTTTGAATTTGATGTTAACGATATTTTTTTCTGTTTTCAAAAGGAAGGTTTCCAGTGACAAAGATATTGCCCAAGTCTAGTTAATGTTGTGGATACTGTTAGTTGTCCACTCTGTAAAACCATTTGCGGACACTAGAATCATAAGCGTGTCATGAGACCGAATAGAAAAAATTTATTTTGAATATTTTTGGTCATGAATACATATTTAACTATCTACTTTTCAATCTCATAATATGACGCTATGTATTGTGCTAACCCAATTATATATCTGGTGAATAGTTGATTGCATGAATTTGTCCTGTTTGTTTTTCACTATCCACAGCTATTGAACCACCAATCCACAATATTCCAGTGCTGTCAAATGTAACAGAAAATGGATAGCAAACGCCTAGATCAGCACTCTTCTGTTCAAGTATAACATGTCCTAAATAATCCAACACTATTATCAAATGATCTTGTAATACAGTAAGTATGACATTACCATCTTCAGATACTGCCATTCCACTTGGATTAAATGGCTTGTCAGCTTTCTGAATAGTCTTTCCGTTAAATGTCCACAGAAACACAGCATCCCCATTTAAAACTATGAGTCGTTTTCGGTTTTCCGATGTAGCATCAAGAACACAAATCATGTCTTCGGTGGTTTTTATGCTCATTGGGAATATAAACATATCTTCAGAGTTTTTGTTATACTTGATAATATTATCAAGTTTTCCACCAGGTGTCAATTTCATTATCTGCCTAATATTAGTTTCTCTGTTTTCATAAAAGTGATTCTCTCTAACAACTGATTCTACAACACCAACTAAAATATCCCCTGTATTTGCAACGTGAATAGATATTGGGAAAAGAGGCGAAAAATCTCTAAACTTCTCGGACTTTGTACCTCCTGCCTGAAGCCTGTATATTTCGTTCCTGTCTGGCTTACCGTACACTACAATAATACTACCGTCCGATGTCAAGTCGAAATCTCTAAATCCGCCATTTATTTTCACCACCTCTTTTATAGGATAGCTCAATTTAATTTTCATTAAAAGATTATCTGAGTTGTAAATAATCCAAGCAGCCTTTGTGTCAACAATACGTAAAGTTGTTGTGAATTTGAAAGGAGAGACGTACGTTTCTAACGGGGCGAGTTTTATAGAACATTTTTGACAGGTGTCGCTATATTCTAATGAACCGAACATCGAACGTAATACATCCGTGGAAACATTGTTTGGCTTAAACTCCAGATCTGGTAAAACTATGTCACTTGTCTTATTATTAGATTTGATAAGTGCTATTGATTGGGGAACATAATTTAAAATATCTTCAAATAAATGTGAATCAAGGACATCATTGATCTTTTGCTTTTGATACAGAACTTTGTCCCGTTTTTCTTGGATATGCTCTTTTCCTTCTTGTATTATCATCTGACATGTCTTGAAATTGTTCTCTAATTCAAGCAATGTTTTTTGTTCTATTTCCGTAACGCAGTTTATAATCTTTTTTCTTTGGTCAATAATGTTTGTCTTTGTCTTCTCAGACTTTTCTTCTTCCTTTGTCAGTATCCGATTTAGTTCCTTCCCCTTAGAAATAAGACCTTGGTTAACACTGTGAATGACAGATACATGACAAATTAATTCAGAAGAATGTTCATCATATAAAGTATTGAAATCCTCCAGGTCATGTTTTTGATGTTCCGAACTCACGCATTTTGCACATACGAGATCATTGCATGTACAACAATATAAACAAAAATCGCTGGAATGTTGTGTACATTTTACTTGACGAAGACGGACCTTCCGATGGACGAGATCTAATTCACTAATTCGTACTATTTCGTGAACTTGTAGTGCTTTACTACGTTCGTGCATTTGTTTACATTTGGTACAGATGAATGTGTCGCAGTCCAAACACTTCCACACAGTCGGAGACGAATTTTCACTACAAAGTTGACATGCCATAGCTGCTTGGTGTGATGTCGCCATTTTGGAAACGCACGACTTCCTGGTGAAACTATTTTAATCTTAGCAAACCGCATATGACATGTATAGATACAATATATTTTCCTCGTCAGTAAATGGTTCATAATGAACGAGCTTAAAATTCATTATTGCTAAGCATGGATGAATTTGTTTGAGAAAGTCTTACCCGACTAACACATGCAGTTTAAATTAAAATGTATTCATTTACACTATCTTTGTGAAGTTATATTTTTAGATATATCTATACTAGTCAACAAAAAAACGATAGAAAGATTTCTTTGAATATATTTTTATGCCAAAACCAAAACAAATTTGTATTATCATTTACGTCAATATTTGCGTGAAACGCGTTTATCAATTGGACATTTAATTCACCTGCGGTCATTAATTGTGCTGTCAACAAAAGTAAACAATTTGCCATTTTAAAAATTTTAATTTTCACAAGAACCTCGATGCCATGGCTCCGTCAAAATGACCATGAGCGAGCGGTGGGCATAGGTCAAGCTGGAATGATTCACCAGGCCGTTGCAGACCACCTTAATGTATCTAGAATAATCATTTCAAGGCTAATGATTTGTCTTCGACAAACAGGTAGGACGAATGACAGACCTCGTAACGGCAGGCCGCGTGTGACTTTACGTCAGGACAGACATTTACGCCTTATTCACCTTCGGAACCGTATGATAACGGCCGAGGGCACTGCACGTAAGCACACCTGGTCTAGGAAACTTTCGAATTTTGGGTCAGACTGTTCGCAGAAGACTACGTGAATCTGGACTCCGAGCTAGGCGTCCGGTGGTTGGACCAACCCTTTAACAACGCCTTCGTAGGAGGCTTCACACCTGGCTACACATCCTTTTTAGTGATGAATCCCGATTTTCGCTTCGTTTTAGCGATGGACGTTATCGTGTGTACTGCAGGCGTGTGGAACGTTTTACGAACCAATGTGTGCACGAGTCCGCCCGTTTTGGAGGCGGAAGTGTTATGGTCCGGGCTGGAATGTGTCATGGTGGTCGCATTCAACTCAAAATTGTTCAAGAAACATTGATGTCCGTAAAATACAGAGACGACATTCTTGATCCTATCCTTCTGCCCTTTCTACAACAGGGAAACTTCAATCACGTCTTTCATCATGAAAATGTAAGATTTCACGTAGCTCTTGTTTGTCAAGCTTTCTGAACCAGAATCATATCCATGTTCTTCCTTTGCCGGCATTATCACCGGATCTGTCACTGATTGAACATGTATGGGACGAACTCGGTAGACGTATTCGCCACCGTCAAATTCCACCAGAAACACCAGAGGAGCTGTGTGACGCACTTGTACACGAGTGGAAAAACATCACGCAACCCTTTATTCAAACTTTGGGTGGTTCTATGCGTTGGAGATGCGAAGCTGCCGTTGCTACAAGAGGTGGTCACACACATTACTGATCTCCACAAGCCTCCATACTGCATGACAATGTATGTTTGTCCATGATTTGTTCTGATAATGATGTTGAGAAATGTTGTTGATATTGTCTTATTTGCTATGCCCATATCAATTTGAATTATACGATTTGTATCGTTTCTTTTGTTGACTAGTATATTTTCGATGTCAAACATAACTTGTTTTTGATAAATAAGTTCAACGTTTAAGACAGCCATATTGACTCGGGGGCATTGGAGATATGTTTATGTATGTCTTGGTAGTGGCAAAAGAGAAGGACTGGAATAACCTTCCTCAGGTACGAGTTCACGTTTTCAAAAGATTGAAATGCGAAATAATCTAAAAGTCTTTTGGAACAAGTAAATGGCATTAAAAAGGGTAGCTAATTTCAGCAAAGGTTATCCTATGTCTGAGGAGACTGACCTAGGAGATTGTCATTAGTTTTAATGATTGCCTCGAGTGTGGTAGATCGTGGGTTCGAACCTTGGTTGGGTAAAACCAGACTATGAAATTGGTATTTGGTGGTTCTCCGCCAAGCACGCAACATTAGGGAGAAAGACTTATTGGCTCGGAATCAGCATAATGTTTCCAAATGAAGAGAAATATGTCTACCCGCGGACTGTTGTTTCAGAGAGCTAGTACTATAAGAATATAACCAAATGTGTTGGTCTAGTACAAAGCAGACATCATTACCATCTCACCGAATGTAAGTTGTTCTTGCCTTGATATAGCTGAAGAATGGCTCATTTGGCATTAAACAACAATCATTCACTTACTCACTCTACAAATTTGAATGTGAAGCTTATAGTTGCATTACGTGACATCCTTCTGTATAATTTTGTTGTCAACTGTTGTAATTTGAAAAATTATAATATCGTAGTACATATACAAATATATGTAATATCATAACATATGCTTTGTGGGGTTGGGGTGGGGATTTCATAAATAACTTGCAACCAATCAGTTTTATGTCTATACGAATAACATTTATGTAATGCTTATACTTAATAAAACTTTATTATACATGTATTTGATGTGCAATTTTTCGTTTTCTATCATACTTAACATACTTATCATACATTTTTATAGTTATCAAAACATATTCATATCTTCCTGGACAACAATTATTATTTCAATAGATATATGAGTGACATACAATTGTATATTAGTATATTGTGTTAACTGATATATGTGCACGTCACGTAGCCGTCAATAAACCAAGACATGCATGAGACATGAGTCCCAATAGAAAACATTTTTGTAGTCTTTTGCTTTTGTGTCGTGAAGGTATAATTTAACTATCTACTCTTCAATCTCATAATATGGCGCTATGTATTGTGCTAACCCAATCATATTTCTGTTGAATAGTTGATTGCATGAATTTTCCTGTTTGTTTTTCACTATCCACAGCTATTGAACCACCAATCCACAAAATTCCAGTGTTGTCAAATGTAACAGAAAGTGGAGAACAAACGCCTAGATCAGCAATGTTCTTTTCAAGTATAACATTTCCTAAATAATCCAGCACTATTATGAAATGATTGTTTAATACAGTCAGTATGACATTGTCATCTTCAGATACTGCCATTCCAGTTGGATCAAATGGCTTGTTAGCTTTCTGAACAGTCTTTCCGTTAAATGTCCAGAGAAACACTGCATCCTCTTTAAAAGATATGAGTCGTTTTCTGTTTTTTGTGAAGTTGCATCAAGAATAAAAATCATGTGTTCGATGGTTTTTATGCTTACCGGCCACAGAAGCATATTTTCAGGGTTTTTGTTATACTTGATAATGTTATTAACTTTTCCACCAGGTGTCAATTTCATTATCTGCCTAGTATTAGTTTCTCTGTTTTCATAAAAGAAATTCACCCCACCAACTGATTCTACAACACAAACTAAAATCTGCCCTGAATTTGTAACGTGAATAGAAATTGGGTAAAGAGGTGAAACATCTATAAATTTCTTGAACTTTTTACCTCTTGCATAAAGCCTGTATATTTCGTTCTTGTGGGGCTTACCGTAATCTGCAATTAAACTACCGTCCGATGCAAGGTTAAAATCTCTAAAGCCACCATTTATTTTCACCACCTCTTTTATAGGATAGCTCAATTTAATCTTCATTAAAAGATTATCTGCGTCGCAAATAATCCAAGCAGCTTTTTTGTCAACAATACGTAAAGTTGTTGTGAATTTTAAAAGAGAAATGTACGTTTCTACGGAACGAGTTGTATATAACTTTTTTGACAGATTTCGTTATCTTCTAATGACCAGCACATCGAATGTGCTATATCCGTGGAAACATCGTTTGGTTTCAACTCCAGATCTGGTAAAACTTTGTCACTTGTGTTTCTATTAGATTTGATAAGTGCTATTGGTTGGGGAACACAATTTAACGTATCTTCAAGTAAATGTGAACCAAGGACATCATTGATCTTTTGCTTTTGATGCAGAACTTTGTGCCGTTTTACTTGGATATCCTCTTTTCCTTCTTGTATTATCATCTGACATGTCTTGAAGTTGTTCTTTAAATCAAGCAATGTTTTTTGTTGTATTTCTGTAACGCACTTTATAATCTTTTTTCTTTGGTCAATAATGATTGTCTTTCTCTTCTCAGACTTTTCTTCTTCATTTTTTAGTATCCGATTTATTTCCTTCTCCTTAGAAATAAGACCTTGGTTAACATTGTCATTGACAGATACATGATAAATTAATTCAGGAGAAAGTTTATCATGTAAAGTATTGAAATCCTTCAAGTCATGTTTTTTTATGCTCAGAACTCACGCATTTTGCACATACAAGATCCCTGCATGTACAACAAAATAAACAAAATTCGCTGGAATGTTGTGTACATTTTACTTGACGAAGACGGATTTCCAATGGACGAGATCTAATTCACTATTCGTACTATTTCGTGAACTTGTAGTGCTTTACTACGTTCGTGCATTTGTTTACATTTGGTGCAAAATTTGTCGCAGTCCAAACACTTCCAAACAGTCCGCCACGAATTTTCACTACAAAGTTGACATTCAATAGCTGCTTGGTGTGATGTCACCATTTTGAAAACCCGATACTTCCTTATGAAACTATTTTATCTTTAGAAAAACGTCTATGACTTGAAAATATTTATAGATTCCCAATATATTCCTCTCAAATAAATTGTTCATAATGAAGGAGTTTAAATTGTATTATTGCTAAGCATCATTGAGTAATTACCGGTAAATACCAGGATGAGGGATTCCCCATAGCAATAGGTTGCATTTACAGTTTTTCTTCGCTCATATTAATTCCTAAACTTTAAGACAGAACAGATATAATTGGTCACTTGACAGCGGTCGATCTTTTCATTAACGTGTCGCATGCAATACATTTGTTATCTACGTTTTTATTTCTCCTCATATGAAAATTTTTGGTACTTCCTAGTTTTTATATGGTGCTAATATTTCACTTATATTTTCATTATGTTTCCCGGTCTATTTAGCACATCATATTTCAAAGCGTCTGTTCCACTCACGAATCAGTAATATAGTGGCTATCTTGGTTATTTGTTGTCTTACAGGTATTTGGTATTCACTATATATTGCATTGCAATGGTGACCGATTTGGATTTTTCTTAAGCTTTGTTCAGGTGGCCTTCTTGGATGTAATTGGTTATTGTACTATCGATTGTTGTAAGTGGGATGGGTGAGATTAATTTCACTGAATGTCTATAAAATTTAACTGCATCGAAGGTGTAACGGTGAACATGATCGATTCGAGTGTAGTAAATCGTGGGTTCATATCTTGGTTGGGTCAAACCGAAGACCATTACATTGATATTTGGTGATTCTCCGCTAAGTACGCATCATTGGGGAGAAAGACTGGTTGGCTCAGAATCAGCATGCCTACGTGAAGCGACATGTCTACCTGCGGACTGTTGTTTCAGAGAGCTAGTACTATAAGAATATAACCAAGCGTGTTGGTTTAGTACAAAGCGGACATCATTATCATCTCACCGAATGTAAGTTGTTCTCGTCATGATATAGCTGAAGAATGGCTCTTTTGGCGGTAAGCAACAATCATTCACTTACTCATTCTTCAGACACCCTTCTGTGTATTTTATTTATTAACTTGTAATTTCAAGAAATTATATCGTAGTATATATACAATGTCAAATATATGTAATATCATAACATATGTTTTGTGGGGTTGAGTGGGGGTTTCATAAATATTTTTTTATGTTGATGCGAATATCTTTTATGTAATACTTATACTAAATAATATTATAAGATGATTTTGTTATATCCGAGGTGCAATTTTTCGTTTTCTGTCATACTTACCTCGGGTATTAAGGTAACACAGAAATTCGTATTTCGTGAGCAACCATTATTATGGCATATGGGTGATATACCAATTTATATTATGTTAACTAATATATGTGTACGTCACGTACCCGTTAATAAACCAAAACATACAATTGTGTATTGGCTATTTTTGTGTGTATTTTTGTTCAAAAGCAGTTTAAATATTTCAGTACAATTTTACCTTTAAGTCAACAAATATAAATGTATAATACTTGTCTATTTAAGATATCATTCATCCATAGCTGAAATACGCTTAAAGGGTAAAATATATACATTGTGACATTGTGACATTTCCACCAATAAAAGTTCATCACAATCTGCAATAATTAATGCTATCCATTGGCGACAAACTAACATATCAAATCTGGTGGCCAGCACCCGCCCCCAACAGAAAGGCAAAAAACCAAAACAAAAAACAAAACCCCCCTCCCAAAAAAAACGAGGAGACGATAATAAAATAACATCGTTTTTGAAGGTATTCTAATTTGTCATTGTGTTGCATGAAGTCATCTAAATAGCATACTTGTATTATAAATTTGAAATAGACAACGCCATTCTAAATAGATCTCAGTAATCGGTCTATGCTGCTTCTTCACTGGGCAAGCAACATGACGGAGTACGAGAAAAGACATGGTAGCCCGACCAGGATAATATTCCACGAAGTAGGCACATATTAACCTGCTTGTTATTTTGTTCACTGCACTAGCTTTATATAAGAAAGGCTTCCGTCATGTATACAGCAGTCCTAAGTCAGGACATGGAAGTCCATCGTCACATGTCGTGGCTTTTTGTCTTCAACGATTGGAGGTATTGTGCGGTTTTTCGCTTTATTGATATTGGTCGAATTGTTGACCAACACTGTCTGAATTGCATTGTAATAGCAACATGACTGTGCTAGAGTACGAATGTCTGAAATTTCTATATTTTAAGCGCAACAGAAATAACTGATATATTCATTACTGACAAACCAAATCCATTTTCTAGATGGTCGTTTTATGTAATTTGATTACTGAACACACCACAATCTCACTATAATGAGACGTTAATATTAATAAATTGTAAGCATACTGTTGACAGTTATTCAGCATAGCGTGCAATGCAGCCTGCATCTTGTTGACTGTGGCATTTAACACTTGAAGAAAAGATATAATTTCTAGTAAATTACAATGTATTGTAAAAAAAAGAGAACAAACGTTCTACATCACAATGCACAGTTCTAACATAATTCTATGTTTTAAAGGGATATTAAAGGTCGTTTTAACATATATTTTTTCAACTCGTGACGAAGTTGTTTCTTTTCAAATTGTTTGTAAAAACAATCCAAAAATACTTTGCACGCCCATATAATCCCTAATACCGTTAAAATATCACTTAAAAGGGTCGAAATGAATTTATGTCCAGGAAGCAAAAATTCAATTAATGGAAAAACCACAAGATATGACAGAATTATCCACGAATTATGTCACTTTTACAAAGTTTCATTGACAAAAACCGGGTTAATGTTTCATAAATATCATTTATTGAACCAATTGCAAGTTTTCATGAGATACTAAAAATTACCAAAATGAGATTTAATATCCCTTTAAGATTTATTTACAATATCAAAGTATATTTAATACAATAAAAACTGATTGTCTTCCAATTCAAAATGTAATCGCTGTTCTACATTTTCTATCAACTTTTAAAAAAGACATTACGCGAATGAATATTCATAATGCATTGTGATTTGTTTAAGTCTGCTGATCATATTCTCTAATTATGCAATAAAAACGTGCTAACTTTCTTCGGGTACACTCACCGTCAAGGGATTCGAAAAGCAAATAATTTAAAAGATTGTGAGATTTAGAAAATTAGCTTGGCAAAGGGGCGAACCATTTAAAAGGCGTTAAAATTAAAGGGCTAAGAAGATAGCCAAAATTGACAATAGTCACCAATACGTGACTGAAGGAATATCACATCTTAGTTTTAATAATAATTACATTATTTAGAAACTGTAGATTCTATAATAAATATATCAAATTAGCCATGTCAGTGCCCCAACATAGAATACTTGGTGGATGATATCATCAGGGAGTAGTAGTCCACCAGCGAGTAACCGATCCAGTGAATATATTTCAAGCATAGATAAATATGTTAATGTGAAATGTTTCTGGTCAAAAGATTTAAAAGTCATTTGGATCAAGAAAACACAGGGTCTAATTAGGATAGCCTAAATCGAGTAAAGTCTTCGACCCCTTAGGGGGTAGGACATGTTTTAATCTGACGCAAAGAACTAATTTGGTATCTTTGGTTTTTAATCGAACCGTTCAAACGTGCATTTCGAGTTTGATATTTACTTGTTATTTTCTGTTTTAAAAGGGGACACCATTTGTGGACACTAGAATCATAAGTGCGTCATGCGACCTAATAGAAATAAATTATTTTGAGTATTTTTAGGTCATGAATTTCTGTTTTAACTGTCTACTTTTCAATCTCATAATATGGAGCTATGTATTTTGCTAACCCAATTATATTTCTGGTGAATAGTTGATTGCATGAATTTGTCCTGTTTGTTTTTCACTATCCACAGCTATTGAACCACCAATCCACAATATTCCAGTGCTATCAAATGTAGCAGAAAGTGGATAGCAAACGCCTAGATCAGCACTGTCCTTTTTAAGCATAACATTTCCTAAATAATCCAACACTATTATCAAATGATCGTTTAATACAGTCAGTATGACATTGCCATCTTCAGATACTGTCATTCCAGTTGGATTAAATGGCTTGTCAGCTTTCTGAATAGTTCTTCCATTAAATGTCCACAAACACTCGGTATTATCATTTAAAGCTATGAGTCGTTTTCTGCTTTCCGATGTAGCATCAAGGACAAAAATCATGTCTTCGGTGGTTTTTATGCTTACCGGGCATAGAAACATATTTTCAGAGTTTTTGTTATGCTTGATAATGTTATTAATTTTTCCACCAGGCGTCAATTTCATTATCTGCCTAATATTAGTGCCTCTGTTTTCATAAAAGTGATTCTCCCCAACAATTGATTCTACAACACCAACTAAAATATCCCCTGAATTTTCAACGTGAATAGAAATTGGAAAAAGAGGCGAAAAATCTATAAATTTCTCGAACCTTTTACTTCTTGCACGAAGCCTGTATATTTCATTTTTGTGTGGTTTACCGTACACTACAATAATACTACCGTCCAATGCAAGATCGAAATCTCTAAAGCCACCATTTATTTTCAACAGCTCTTTTATAGGATAGCTCAATTTAATCTTCATTAAAAGATTATCTGCATCGCAAATAATCCAAGCAGAATTTTTGTCAACAATACATAGAGTTGATGTGAATTTTAAAGGAGAGACGTACGTTTCTAACGGAACGAGTTTGATAGAACTTTTTTGAGAGGATTCGTTATCTTCAAATGTACCGAACATCACACGTAATACATCCGTGGAAACATTGTTTGGTCTAAACTCCAGATCTGGTAAAACTATGTCACTTGTGTTTCTATTAGATTTGATAATTGCTATTGATTGGGGAACACAATTTAGCGTATCTTCAAATAAATGTGAATCAAGGACATCATGGATCTTTTGCTTTTGATGCAGAACTTTGTGCTGTTTTGCTTGGATATCCTCTTTTCCTTCTTGTAGTAGCGTCTGACATGTCTTGAAATTGTTCTCTAAATCAAGCAATGCTTTTTGTTCTATTTCCGTAACGCAGTTTATAATCTTTTTTCTTTGGTCAATAATGTTTGTCTTTGTTTTCTCAAACTTTTCTTCTTCCTTTGTTAGTATCCGATTTATTTCCTTCTCCTTAGTAATGAGATTTTGGTTAACATTGTCAATGGCAGATACATGACAAATTAATTCAGAAGAATGCTCATCATATAAAGAATTGAAATCCCTCAAGTCATGTTTTTGATGTTCAGAACTCACGCATTGTGCACATACGAGATCACTGCATGTACAACAAAATAAACAAAATACGCTGGAATGTTGTGTACATTTTACCTTACGAAGACGGACCTTCCGATGGCCAGGATCCAATTCACTAATTCGTACTATTTCGTGAACTTGTAGTGCTTTACTACGTTCGTGCAGTTGTTTACATTTGGTGCAAATAAATGTGTCGCAGTCCAAACACTTCCACACAGTCGGGGACGAATGTTCACTACAAAGTTGACATACCATAGCTGCTTGGTGTGATGTCGCCATTTTGGAAGCTCGGGACTTCCTGGTGAAACTATTTTATCTTTAAACTAATTTAGATTTGCATTTTAAATGCCAAGGTATTCATATACAATATATGTGGGAATTTAAAATTTTAGATATATCTATACTAGTCAATAAAAGAAACGATTGAGAGATTACTTTGTAATATATGTTTATGTTAAAAGTAAAACACTTGTTTACTGTTATTTACGTCAATGTTTCCGTGAAACGCGTTTATCCTCACAAAACAAACAATAGCATCCTGTTGAGTTATGGAAAAAAATGCGAAGATCGAATTAGGCATTTAAGTCATCTGCGGTCATTAATTGTGATGGAAACAAAAGTAAACAATTTGCCATTCATAAAATTTGGATTTTCACAAGAACGTTAATCCACGGCTCTATGGTTCAGGCTGGAATGACTCACCAGGCCGTTGCAGACCAATTTGATGTATCTAGAATAACAATTTCAAGGTTAATGATTCGTCTTCGACAAACAGGTAGGACTAATGACAGAATCCGTAACGGGAGGCCACGTGTGACGGCACGTCAGGACAGACATTTACGCCTTATTAACCCCCGGAACCGTATGATAACGGCTGAGGACACCGTAAGAACTGTAAGAACACCTGGTCTAGCAAACGTCCGAATTTCGGGTCAGACTGTTCGCAGAAGACTACGTGAATCTGGACTCCGAGCTAGGCGTCCGGTAGTAGGGCCAATTCTTAACAGCACCATAGGATCGCGATACTAACCTGGGCTCGTGCACACCGTCGTTGAAGGCTTCACACATGGCAACACATCCTTTTTAGTGATGAATCCCGATTTTCACTTCGTCTTAGCAATGGACGTTATCGTGTGTAGTGCAGGCGTGGGGAACATTTTACGGACCAGTGTGTGTACGAGTGCCGTTTTGGAGACGAAAGTGTTATGGTCTGGGCTGGTATTTGTCACGATGGTCGCACTCAGCTCAAAATTGTTCAAGAAACATTGAATGCTGTGAAGAACAGAGGATATTCTTGATCATATCGTTCTGGCCTTTCTCCAACAGCGAAACTTTGAACACGTCTTTCAACATGATAATGCAAGATGTCAGGTGGCTCGTGTTTGTCAAGACTTTCTGAACCAGAATTACATCCGTGATCTTTATTGGCAGGCATTATCACCGGATCTGTTACCAATTGAACATTTATGGGATGAACTCGGTAGACGTGTTCGCCATTGTCAAAACCCAACGGAAATACTACAGGAGCTGCGTGACGTACTTGTGCACGAGTGGAACAACATCCCACAAGCCTTTATCCAACGATTGATTGGTTCTATGCGCTGGAGAAGCGAAACTGTCGTTGCTATAAGAGGTGGAAAAAGAGAAAGACTGGAATAACCTTCATCAGGTACGAGATCACGTTTTCAAAAGATTGAAATGCCAAATAATTTAAAAGTCTTTGGTAGCAAGTAAAGGGTATTACAGAGAGTAGTTAATATCAGCTAAGGTTGACCTATCTCTGAGGAGAATGACCTTAGTTTTAGTGATCGCCTCGAATGTGGTAGATCGTGGGTTCGAGCCAAAGACTATAAAATTGGTATTTGATGGATCTCCTCTAAGCACGCAACATTAGGGAGAAAGACTGGGTGGCTCGGAATCAGCATACTGTGTCCAAGTGAAGCGACATATGTATACCCGCGGACTGTTGTTGCAGAGAGCTAGTACTATAAGAATATAACCAAGCGTGTTGGTTTAGTACAAAGTGGACATCATTATCATCTTACCGAATGTAAGTTGTTCTCGTCATGATATAGCTGAAGAATGGCCCATTTGGCATTAAACAACAATCATTCACTTACTAACTCTACAAATTAGGATCAATTTGAAGCTTATAATTGCATAACGTGACATCCTTCTGTGTATTTTTGTTGTTGTAATTTGAAAAATTATATCGTAGTTCATATACAATGTCAAATAAATGTAATGTCATAGCATATGTTTTTTGGGGTTGGAGTGGGGTTTCATAAATAACTTGTAACCAATCATTTTTATGTTTATGCGAATAACATTTGTGTAATACCTATGCTTACTAATATTAGATGATTGTATTATACATGTATCTGATGTGCATTGTTCGTTTTCTATCATGCTTAACATACTTATCATACATGTTTAAAGCTATCCAAAAAAAAAATCTTCCTGGCCAACAATTATTATTTCAACACGTCATGTAACCGTCAATAAACCAAAGCATAAAATTGTGCATCGGCACTTTGAACTGTGTGTTGTCTACCAGCGTGTAACCCGCAAATGGTCTATATTGGATAGCCTAAGTCGGCTAAAGTCACCTTTCCTTGAGGGAGGAGAACCTTAGTGTTAATTTGATTGGCATTTTTGGTGCTTAATTTAACAATTCAAACGTGCATTTCGTGTAAGATATTTACTTGTTGTTTATTGCTCTAAAAAGAAAGGTTTCCAGTGACAATGATATTGTCTAATTAATGTTGTGGTTATTGTTAGCTGTCCACCAAGTAAAACCATTTGCGAACACTAGAATCATAAGCGTGTCATGAGACCCAATAGAAAACATAATTTGTAGTCTTTAATTATTGGGTCGTGAATGTCTATTTTAACTATCTACTTTTCAATCTCATAAAATGGCGCTATGTATTTTGCTAACCCAATTATATTTCTGGTGAATAGTTGATTGCATGAATTTGTCCTGTTTGGTTTTCACTATCCACAGCTATTGGACCACCAATCCACAATATTCCAGCGCTATCAAATGAAACAGAAAGTTGATAGCAAACGCCTAGATCAGCACTGTTCATTTCAAGTAAAACATTTCCTAAATAATCCAACACTATTATCAAATGAACGTTGAGTATAGCCAGTGTGACATTGCCATCTTCAGATACTGCCATTCCTGTTGGATTAAATGGCTTGTCAACTTTCTGAATAGTCCTACCGTTAAATATCAACAAATACTCAGTATTATCATTTAAAGCTATCAGTCGTTTTCGGTCTTACGATGTAACATCAAGAACAAAAAGCATGTCTTCGGTGGTTATTATGCTTACCGGTCATAGAAACATATTTTCAGAGTTTTTGTTATACTTGATAATATTATTAACTTTTCCATCTGGTGTTAATTTGATTATCTGCCTTATATTATTTTCTCTGTTTTCATAAAAGGGATTCTCCCCGCCAATTAATTCTACAACACGAACTAAAATATCCCCTGAATTTTCAACGTGAATAGAAATTGGGAAAAGAGGTGTACGATCTATAAACTTCTCGACCTTTTTACCTCCTGCATGAAGCTTGTATATTTCGTTCCTGTGTGGTTTACCGTACGCTGCAATAATACTACCGTCCGATGTTAGGTTAAAATCGCTAACGCCACCATTAATTTTCACCACCTCTTTTACAGGATAACTCAATTAAATTTTCATTAGAAGATTATCACAAATAATCCAAGCAACCTTTTTGTCAACAATACGTAAAGTGCGTACCAATTTTACAGGAGAGACATTCGTTTATAACGGATCGAGTTTTGTTGAACCTTTTTGACAGGTTTCGTTGTCTTCAAATGTACCGAACATCGAACGTAATACATTCGTGGAAAAATCGTTTGGCTTAAACTCCAGATCTGGTAAAAATATGTCACTTGTGTTTCTATTGTACTTGGTAAGTTCTATTGATTGGGAACACAATTTAGAGTATTTTCAAATAAATGTGAATGAAGGACATCATTGATCTTTTGCTTTTGATGCAGAACTTTGTCCTGTTTTGCTTGGATATCCTCTTTTCCTTCTTGTATTATCTTCTGACATGTCTTGAAATTGTTCTCTAAATCAAGCAATGTTTTTTTGTTCTATTTCCGTAACGCAGTTTATAATTTTTTTTCTTTGGTCCATAATGATTGTCTTTGTCTTTTCAAACTTTTCTTCTTCCTTTGTTAGTATCTGATTTATTTTCTTCTCCTATGAAATAAGACCTTGACTAATACAGTCCATGGCAGATACATGACAAATTAATTCAGAACAATGCTTATCATATAAATATTTATTGAAATCCTTCAAGTCATGTTTTTGATGTTTAGAAGTCACACATTTTGCGCATACGTACTATTTCGTGAACTTGTAATGCTTCGCTACGCTTGTGCATTTGTTTACATTTGGTGCAAATAAATGTGTCGCAGTCCAAGCACTTCCAAACAATCCGCGAAAAATTTTCACTACAAAGTTGACATTGAATAGATCCTTGGTGTGATGTCGCCATTTTGAAAACCCGTTTCTTCCTTATGAAACTATTTTATTTTTGCACAAACATATATGACATGAACATATTTATAGATGCCCAATCTATTCCTCGCAAATAAATTTTTCATAATGAACCAATTTAAATTGTATTATTGCTAAGCATCACACAGTCGTCATACAGTAATTACCGGTTATTACCAGGATGAGGGATTCTCCATAACAATAGGTTGCATTTACACAGTTTGCCTTCTCTCTTATTAAATCCTAAACTCTAAGACAGAACATATATAAGTGTTCACTTGGCAGTGGCCAACCTGTTCATAAACGAACGTATCGCGTGTAATAAATTTGATATCTACGTATTTAGTTCTCATCATATGATTATTTTGTGTACTTCCTAGTTTTTATTTGGTACTAATATATCATTTACATACTAGTCAACAAAAGAAACGATACAACGGTTTGATGCTCAATTTTGTTACATAGAGAAAAAAAACCCGTATAATTTAGATTCATATGGGCATAACAAATAAGGCAATATCAACAAAATTTCTCAACATCATTATCAGAACAAATCATGGATAGACAGAGATGGTCATGCAGTATGAAAGTTTGTGAAGCTTAGTAGCGTGTGTGACCACCTCTTGCAGCAACGACAGCGTCACATCTCCGACGCATAGAATCAATCAATCGTTGGATACATGCTTGTGGGATGTTGCTCCCCTCGTACACAAGTGCGTCACGCAGCTCCTGTAGTGTTTCCGGTGGATTTGGACGGTGGCGAACACGTCTACCGAGTTCATCACATAAATGTACAAAGGAAGAACACGGATGTGATTCCGGTTCAGAATGTCTTGACAATCACGCGCCACGTGACATCTTGTATTGTCATGTTGAAAGACGTAATCAAAGTGTCACTATGGCAGAAAAGGCTGAACGATAGGATAAAGAATATCGTCTCTGTAGATTACGGCATTCAATGTTCATTGAACAATTTTGAGCTAAGTGCGACCATCATGACAAATTCCAGCCCTGACCATAACACTTCCGTCTCCAAAGCGGTCCAATTCGTACACACACTGGTTCGTAAAAAGGTGCACCACGCCTGCAGTACTCACGATAACGTCCATCGCTATATCGAAGTGAAAATCGGGATTCATCACTAAAAAGGATTTGTTGCCAGGTGTAAAGCCTCCAACGACGGCATGCACCAGCACAGACTAGCCTCGAGATCCTCTGGCGTTGTTTAAGGATTGGTCCTACCACCGGACGTCTAGCTCGGAGTCCAGATTCACGTAGTCTTCTGCGAAAAGTCTTACCCGAAATTCGGACGTGTGCTAGACCAGGTGTTCTTACAGGCAGTGTCATCAGCCGTTATCATACGGTTCCGGAGGTGAATAAGGCGTAAATGTCTGTCCTGACGTGACGTCACACGCGGCCTGTCGTTACGGGTTCTGTCATTCTTTCTACCTGTTTATGGAAATTCTTTTGATGAATTTGTTTGATAGTTTATCGGTCACGATGAAGTGTACTGTTTAGATTGTCTTGTAATAGCAACATGACTGTGTGAGAGAATGCATGCTTTAAATTTCCATATTCTGAGCGCTACATAAATACATGATAAATGCAGTACTGCGAAATCATATTTACTCTCTAAGTGGTCGTTTTACGTAATTGGATTACTGAACACACCACAATCTCAATAGAATGAGACGTTAATATTAATAAATTGTAAACATACGTCTGTCAGTTATTCAGTATAGCTTTTAATGCAGCCTTAATTTTGTTGACTGTGGCATTTAATACTTGAAGAAGGCAGATCATTTCTAATAAATCACAATGTATTGTTAAAAAAAAGAACAAACATAAAACATCACAATGCATATTGTTATATAAATAAAATATAAACAAGAAGGAATGCATTTGTCAGATATTCCGATTATCTCTTTCTTTACTATGTAGTTGTGTGAAAGGTGAAAGGTGATATTGCACACTAAATCTCGTCACGTTTGTGATTTTTATGATATAAAGCTATTTAAAAGAAAGCTGCATTTTTTTCATGCATCAACATATGAGAAATGATTTTAAATGTCTGTATGTAGTAAGGGAGACAACCAAAGAACAATTCTAACATAATTTTATGTTTTAAGATTTATTTAGAATATCAAGGTATATCTAATACAATAAATACGTATTGTCTTCCAATTCAAAATGTCGTCGCTGTCCTACATTTTCAATCAACTTTTAAAAAAGACATTACACAAATGAATATTCATAAAGCATTGAGATATTTCTGATATACATAATAACACTTTCTGTAATAATCAGGTGTGCTCAAAGTCAAAAGATTCGAAAACCAAATAATTTAAAATAATTTGCAAGCTAGAAGATACACGAGCTAACAGGATAGCCGTATTCGACAAGAGTCACCTATACGTGACTGAAGGAATATCAAATCTTAGTTTTGATAATAATTACATTATTTAGGAACTGTAAATTTAATAATAAATATATCAAATAAACCATGTCAGTGCCGATACATTGACTACTTGGTGGATGACATCATCGGGGACTAATAGTCTACCAGCGAGTAACCGATCCAATAAATATATTACAAACATAGATAAATAAATTAGTGTGAAAAGATTCAAACAGCCAAACAATTTAAAAGTCCTTCGGGGCAAGAAAAACCAAAGGGTCTAAGCAAGAAAGTCACCTATCACTGAGAGAGGAGAACATTAGCACAGAACTATTTTGGCTTCTTTGCTGTTAAATTGAACCGTTCAAACATGCAATTCAAGCTTGATTTTGACAATATTTTTTTCTGTTTTAAAAAGAAATGTTTCCAGTGACAATGATAAAAATAATTTTGAGTATGTTTTGGTCATGAATGTTTATTTCAACTATCTACTTTTCAATCTCATAATATGGCGCTATGTATTTTGCAAACACAATCATATTTCTGGTGAATAGCTGATTGCATGAATTTGTCCTGTTTGTTTTTCACTATTCACAGCTATTGAACCACCAATCCACAATATTCCAGTGTTGTCAAATGTAACAGAAAGCGGATAGCAAACGTCTAGATAAGCATTCTTCTTTTAAAGTTTAACATTTCCTAAATAATCCAACACTATTATCAAATGATCGTGTAATAGTCAGTATGACATTGCCATCTTTAGATACTGCCATTCCAGTTGGATTAAATGGTTTGTCAGCTTTTTGAATAGTCCTTCCGTTAAATGTCCACAAATACTCGGCATTATCATTTAAAGCTATGAGTCGTTTTCTGCTTTCCGATGTAGCATCAAGGACAAAAATCATGTCTTCGGTGGTTTTCATGCTTACCGGGCATAGAAACATATTTTCTGAGTTTTATTTATATTTGATAATGTTATAACCTTTTCCATCTGGTGTTAATTTATTTATCTGCCTTATATTATTTTCTCTGTTTTCATAAAAGGGATTCTCTCCGCCAACAAATTCTACAATACCAACTAAAATATCCCCTGAATTTTCAACGTGAAAAGAAATTGGGAAAAGAGGTGAAAAATCTATAAACTTCTCGAACGTTTTACCTCTTGCCTAAAGCCTGTATATTTCATTCCTGTGCGGTTTACCGTACGCGGCAATAATACTACCGTCCGATGTCAGGTCAACATCTCTAAAGCCACCAATTATTTTCACCACCTCTTTTACAGGATAGCTCAATTTAATTTTCGTTAGAAGAATATCACAAGTAATCCATGCAACCTTTTTATCAACAATATGTAAAGTGCGTACGAATTGTAGAGGAGAGACGTACGTTTCTAACGGAACGAGTTTTATATAACTTTTTTGACAGGTTTCGTTTTCGTCAAATGTTCCGAACATCGAACGTAATACATCCGTGGAAACATTGTTTGGTTTAAACTCCAGATCTGGTAAAACTATGTCACTTGTGTTTCTATTAGATTTGATAAGTACAATTTAACGTATCTTCAAATAAATGTGAATCAAGGACATCATTTATCTTTTGCTTTTGATGCAGAACTTTGTCCCGTCTTGGATATCCTCTTTTCCTTCTTGTATTATCTTCTGACATGTCTTGAAATTGTTCTCTATATCAAGGAATGTTTTTGTTCTATTTCCGTAACGCAGTTGATAATCTTTTTTCTTTGGTCAATAATGTTTGTCTTTTTCTTCTCAAACTTTTCTTCTTCTTTTGTTAGTATCCGATTTATTTCCTTCTTCTTAGAAATAAGACCTTGGTTAACACTGTGAATGACGAATACATCACAAATTAATTCAGAAGAATGTTCATCATATAGAGTATTGAAATTCTTCAAGACATGTTTTTGATGTTCAGAACTCACACATTTTGCACATATGAGATCACTGCATGTAGAACAAAATAAACAAAATTCCCTGGAATGTTGTGTACATTTTAGTTGACGAAGACGGACCTTCCGATGGCCGAGATCTAATTAACTAATTCGTACTATTTCACGAATTTTCACTACAAAGTTGACATGGCATAGCTGCTTAGCGTGATGTCGCCATTTTGAAAACACGAGATTTCCTTATGAAACTATTTTATTTTTAACAATCGTATATGACCTGAAAATATTTATAGATGCAAAAACCTATTCCTCGGAAATCAATTTTTCATAATGAACGAGTGTAAATTTTATTATTGCTAAACATCATACAGTCGTCATACAGTAATTACCGATAATTAACACGATGAGGGATTCTCCGCGGCAGCGACCAATCTTTTCAAAAACGTGGCGTGAGCAATAAATTTGATATCTACGTTTTTAATTCTCCTCATATGATCATTTTTTGTACCTTGTATATTTCATTTATATTTTCGCTATGTGTCCCGGTCTATTTAGCACATCGAGAGTGTATATTAACTGATCGTTATTAATTCGCACCCCTTTACTGGTATTTTATACTGTATTTAATGAAATTTTTCTCTGAACATTTGAATCGGCGGCAGGGGGGATTGTCATCTCACATAATAGTTTAATCCCGTCATATTTCAAAATGTCTGTTCCATTCATGAATCAGTAATATAGTGGCTATCTTGGTTGTTTTTCGTCTTACACGTATTTGTTATTCACTATATATTGCATTGCAATGGTAACCAATTTGGATTTATTTTAAGCTTTGTTCAGGTGGCCTTTTTGGATGTACTTGGTTATTGTACTATCGATTGTTATATTGTAAAGTGTGATGGGTGAAATTAATTTCAATGAATGTCTACAAAATTGAACTTCATCGAAGGTGCAACGGTGAGCATGATCGACTCGAGTGTAGTAAATCGTGGGTTCGAGTCTTGGTTGGGTCAAATCCAAGATCATTAAATTATTATTTGGTGGTTCTCGGATAGGTACGCACCATTGGGGAAAAAGACTGGTTGGTTCGGAATCAGCATGCCTACGTGAACCAACATGTCTACCTGCGGACTGTTGTTTCAGAGAGCTCGTACTATGAGAATATAACCAAGCGTGTTAGTTTAGTACAAAGTGGACATCATTATCATCTCACCGAATGTATGTTGTTCTCGTCATGATATAGCTGAAGAATGGCTCTTTTGGCTTTAAACAGCAATCATTCACTTACTCACTCTTCAGACACCCTTATGTGTATTTTTATGGAAGCTGTTGTAATTTGAAAATTTTTTATATCGTAATATATATACAATGTCAAGTATGAAAGCATGAAGGCATGAAAGAGTACGAGAAAAGACGTGGTAGCCCGACAAGAATAAAATTCCACGAAGTAGGCACATATTAACCTGCATGTTATTTTGTTCACTGCACTAGCATTATATAAGAAAGGCTTCCGTTATGCATACAGCAGTCCTAAGTCAGGACATGGAAGTCCATCGTCACATGTCGTGGTGTTTTGTCTTCAATGATTGGAGGTGATGTGCGGTTTTTCGCTTTATTGATATTGGTCGAATTGTTGACCAACACTGTCTGAATTTTCTTGTAATAGCAACAATACTGTGTTAGAGAATGAATGTCTGAAATTTCAATATTTTAAGCGCAACATAAATAATTTATATATTCATCACTGACAAATCATATCCATTTTCTAGATGGTCGTTTTACGTAATTGGATTACTGAACACACCACAATCTCAATAGAATGAGACGTTAATATTAATAAATTGTAAACATATTTTTGACAGTTATTCAGCATAGTTTTCAATGCAGCCTGAATTTTGTTGACTGGCATTTAATACTTGAAGCAGGCTAAAAGAAAGAGAACAAACGTTCTACATCCCAATGCATATTGTTATATAAATAAAACGAACGCATGTTTTTTATTTGTCAGATATTCAGATTATCTTATTATTTACTATGCAGTTGTATGAATGCTGATATTGCTCATTAAAGCTCGTAACATTTGTGATTTTTAAGATATAAAGCTATTAAAAGAACGGTTCTTATGTTTTCATCCATCAACATAGGAGAAATAATTCTCAAATGTATGTATGCAGAAAAAAGAGACAACCAAAGAACAATTCTAACATAATTCTATGTTTTAAGATTTATTTACAATATCAAGGTATATTTACAATAAACACTTATTGTCTTCCAATTCAAAATCTAATCTGTGTCCTACATTTTCTTTCAACATCTAGGAAAATGCATAATACGAATGAATATTCCTAAACTATTGAGATATTTCTGATATATATAATAAAACGTTTATATCTAACTTAGCGCACCCGAATCCTTTCTGTAATAGCATTCATCGGGTGCTCAATGTCAATAGATTCTAAAACCAAATAATCTAAAAGACTTTAGGAGGTAAAATATTAGCGGGCCTTAACAGCATAGCTAACATGTGGAGAACATCAGTTTTAATAACAATTACATTATTTATAATCTATATCTTTAATAATTAATATATCAAATAAACCATGCTAGTTCCGATGCATTGACTACTGTGATAATACCCCCAAGGGACTAATAGTCCACCACAGAGTAACCTAAAAATTGATAAAAATATTAGTGTGAAAAGTTTCAAAAACCAAATAATTTAAAAGTCATTTGGAGCAAGAAAACCAAAGGGTCTAAACAGGAAAACCAAAGGGTCTAAAGAGGAAAACCAAAGGGTTTAAACAGGAAAACCAAAGGGTCTAAACGAAAAAAACAAAGGGTCTAAACAGGAAAACCAAAGGGTCTAAACAGGAAAACCAAAGAGTCTAAACAAGAAAACAAAGGGTCTAAACAGGATAACAAAAGGGTCTACACAGGATAACCTACATCTAAACAGGATTGCCTACATCTAAACAGGATGACCTACATCTAAACAGGATAACCTACATCTAAACAGGATAACCTACATCTAAACAGGATAACCTACGCCTAAACAGGATAACCTACACCTAAACATGATAACCTACACCTAAACAGGATAACCTACATCTAAACAGGATTGCCTACATCTAAACAGGATGACCTACATCTAAACAGGATAGCCTACATCTAAACAGGATAACCTACACCTAAACAGGATAACCTACATCTAAACAGGATTGCCTACATCTAAACAGGATGACCTACATCTAAACAGGATAGCCTACATCTAAACAGGATAACCTTCATCTAAACAGGATAACCTACGTCTAAACAGGATAACCTACACCTAAACATGATAACCTACATTTAAACAGGATAACCAACATCTAAACAGGATAACCAACATATAAACAGGATAACCAACATCTAAACAGGATAACCTATATCTAAACAGGATAACCTACATCTAAACAGGATAACCTACATCTAAACAGGATAACCTACATCTAAACAGGATAACCTACATCTAAAAAGGAAAACCTATATCTAAGCAGGAAAACCAACATTCAAACAGGATAACCTACATATAAACAGGATAACCTACATCTAAACAGGATAACCTACATCTAAACAGGATAACCTACATGTGAACAGGATAACCTACATCTAAACAGGATAACCTACATGTAAACAGGATAATCTACATGTAAACAGGATAACCAACATCTAAACAGGATAACCTACATCTAATCAGGATAACCTACATTTAAACAGGATAACCAACATGTAAACAGGATAACCTATATCTAAACAGGATAACCTACATCTAAACAGGATAACCTACATGTAATCAGGATAACCTACATGTAAACAGTATAACCAACATCTAAACAGGATAACCTACATGTAAACAGGATAACCTACATCTAAACAGGATAACCTACATCTAAACAGGATAACCAACATCTAAACTGGATAACCTACATCTAAACAGGATAACCTACATCTAAACAGGATAACCTACATCTAAACAGGATAACCTACATCTAAACAGGATAATCTACATCTAATCAGGATAACCTACATCTAAACAGGATAACCTTCATCTAAACAGGATAACCTACATCTAAACAGGAAAACCTACATCTAAACAGGATAACCTACATCTAAACAGGGTAACATATATCTAAACAGGACAGCCTACTTTTAAGCTTAAAGTCACCAATCACTGAGGGAGGAGAACATTATAGCACAGATCTAATTGCGCATCTCTGGTGTTCAATTGAACCGTTCAAACATGCAATTCGAGTTTGATGTTAACGAGATTTGTTCTGTTTCCAAATAAGGTTTCTAGTGACAATGATATTGCCCAAGTCTAATTATTGTTGCAGTTGTCCACTCTTGAAAAACCATTTGCGAACACTAGAATCATAAGTTTTCTATCATATTTAACATACTTATCATACAGGCTTAAAGCTATGAAAAACAATTTCGCATCTTCATGGACAACAATTATCATTTCAACACGTTACGTAACCGTCAATAAACCAAAACATAAAATTGTGCATCGACACTTTGAACTGTGTATTCCACCAGCGGGTAGCCCAAAAATGGTCTATATAGGGTAGCCTAAATCGGCTATAGTCACCTTTTACTGAGTGACATCTAAACAGAATAACCTACATGTAAACAGGATAACCTATATCTGAACAGGATAACCTACATCTAAACAGGATAACCTACATCTAAACAGGATAACCAACATCTAAGCAGGATAACCTACATGTAAACAGGATAATCTACATCTAAACAGGATAACCAACATCTAAACAGGATAGCCTATATCTAAACAGGATAACCTACATCTAAAGAGGATAACCTACACGTAAGCAGGATAATTTACATCTAAACAGGATAATCTATATCTAAACAGGAAAACCTACATCTAAACAGCATAACCAACATCTAAATAGGATAACGTACATCTATTCAGGATAACTTACATGTAAACAGGATTACCTACATCTAAACAGGATAACCTACATCTAAACAGGATAACCTACATCTAAACAGGATTATCTACATCTAAACAGGAAAACCTACATTTAAACAGGATAACCTACATCTAAACAGGATAACCTATATCTAAACAGGGTAACCTACATCTAAACAGGATAACCTATATCTAAACAGGATTACCTACATCTAAACAGGATAACCTACATCTAAACAGGATAACCTACATCTAAACAGGATAACCTACATCTAAACAGGATAACCTATATCTAAACAGGATTACCTACATCTAAACAGGATAACCTACATCTAAACAGGATAACATACATCTAAACAGGATTACCTACATCTAAACAGGATAACCTACATCTAAACAGCATAACCAACATCTAAATAGGATAGCGTATATCTATTCAGGATAGCTTACATGTAAACAGGATTACCTACATCTAAACAGGATAACCTACATCTAAACAGGATAACCTATATCTAAGCAGTATAATCTACATCTAAAGAGGATAACCTAGGAACGTTATCAAAACTGGTATTTGGTGGTTCTCTGCTAAGCACGCAACATTAAGGAGAAAGATTGTTTGGCTCGGAATCAGCATAATGTGCCCAGGTGAAGCGACATATGTCTACCCGCGGACTGTTGTTTCAGTGAGCTAGTACTATAAGAATATAACCAAGCGTGTTGATCTAGTATAAAGCGGACATCATTATCATATCATCGAGTATAAGTTTATCTAGCCTTAATATAGCTGAAGAATGGCTCATTTGGCGCTAAGCAACAATCATTCACTTACTCACTCAACAAATTTGAATCAAATGTGAAGCTTATAATCGTATAACGTGATACCCTGTTGTAATTTGAGAAAAAATATAATATCGTAGTAGATTCTCTACATATTATATACAATGTCAAATATATGTAATATGATATGTTTTGTGGGGCTGGGTGGGGGTTCATAAATAAGATGCAATCGTTTTTATGTTTATACGAATATCATTTAGGTAATCCGTACACTTAATAATATTGTAAGATTTTATTATATCTGATGTACAATTTTTTGTTTTCTGTCATACTTAATTCGTGTGTAAAGATACCAGAGAAATCCATATGTACCTGGACAATAAATATTATTTCAACGGGCATATGGATGACATACCATTGTATATTGTGTTAACTGGTACATGTGGAGGTCACGTACACGTCAATAAACCCAAGCATAAAATTGTGCATTGACACTTTTGTGTGTATTTTTTTTTTCAAAAGCAGTTTAAATATTTCAGTACAATTTTACCTTGAAGTCAACAACTATAAATGTATAATAATAAATACGCTTAGAGTGTGAAATATATACAGTGACATTTCCACTAATAAAAGTTCATCACAATGTGCAATAAGTGATGCTATACATTGGCTACAAACTAACATATCATATCTGGTGACCGCCCCCCAAAATAAAAAAACAAAAACAAAAAACAAAAAACAAAGCAAAAAGAACAACAAAAAAACAACAGAAGACGATAATAAAATAACATCATTTGTGAAGGTTTTCTAATTTGTCATTGCGTTGCATGAAGTCATCTAATTATCATACTTGTATTATGAATCTAAAATAGACAACGCTAACTGGTCTATGCACCTTCTTCGCTGGGCAAGCAGCATGAATGAGTACGAGAACAGACGTGATAGCCCTACCAGGATACTATTCCACAAAGTAGAAACATATTAACATGCATGTTATTTCTTCACTGCGCTAGCATTATATAAGAAAGTTTTCCGTCATGTATACAGCAGTCCTAAGTCAGGATATGGGTGTCCATCGTCACATATCGTCACATATCATGGTTGTTTGTCTTCAATGATTGGAGGTGATGTTTGGATTTTCGCTTTATTGATATTGGTCGAATTGTTGACCAACACTGTCTGAATTGTATTTTAATAGCAACAATATTGTTTTAGGGAATGAATGTCTAAAATTTCTATATTTCAAGTGCAACAGAAATAACTGATATATCCATTTTCTAGATGGTCGTTTTATGTATTTTGGTTACTGAGCACACCACAATCTCAATAGAATGAAACATTAATATTAAGCAATTTGAAACACTTTTTTGTCAGTTATTCAGTAGAGCTTTCAATTAAGTCTGAAATTTGTTGATTGTGGCATTCAATACTTGAAAAAAGGAAGATAATTTCTAGTAAATCACAATGTATTGTTAAAAAAGAGAACAAAAGTGATACATCACAATGCATTTTGTTATATGAATAAAACAATAGTATGTTGTTATATAAATACAATTTTAAAAAGAACGAATGCACGTTTTGTATTTATCAGATATTCAGATTAACTTATTTTTTACTATACAGTTGTGTGAAAGGTGATAATGCTAATTAAAACTCGTAACGTTTGGGATTGGCGGAGAAGCAACAAATACCAATTTTATAGTCTTTGGTTTGTCCCGACTGGTGCTCGAACCCACAATCTACTGCACTCGAGGAGAGCACGCTAACCATTACGTCACCAATGCGGTTAAGCTTGGTGCAATTTAAGATCTAGGTTTAACTAAAGTATCCATTTTTATTAAAATATTTACGAGATTATATGACAAAACAGTCGAATCTATTATTAAATAGACCATTAGCATTTGTCCGATTTTGATTCTAAAGTTATGCGTTTTACAAGAGTTATTGCCCATTAAAGGCGGGAAACGGGACCCTCTTTCAAGCAAAGTTCAATGAAAATAAATCATATTTTTCCCATGCTGTAACAACTTGTGAATTTTCTATTTGTTATACAATTACACTCTGATTTTTTCACAAGCTTTAAATATCTAAAAGTATTACTCAAATTCGTTGTTCTTTTCATTGCTCTTGCTAGACTGGATGCCATTTTGCTGGTCGTAAAGGGAATAACTCTTATTAAAAGGTATATAAAAATGTAAAATTTTAGATTCCAATCTTGAATATGCGAAAGGTCTGCTCGAAATGACTATATTTTAACAAAAACAACAAGTGCAGGGACGCAGTTCCCCCAACTTTTTTGACAAAAAATGATAAAAGCTTAATATGAAGCATGCAAGCATAAAATGTACAGTAAATCAATACGTTTACGGGTCATAATACATGCCTAGAACCTCCCACTTGTTCGTCCACTTCAAAAGTTTGCCCCATACTTCTTAATTTGTCCACTTCAAAAGAGCCCCCCCCCCACCGTACGCACATTTTTATCAATTAGGGCTAGCGATTTTTAGGTAAAAAAAAAGTGTATGATACATGTACATATAACATTTTAATAAAAAGATCATTTTTGTATGACTTATAATTCATGACATTCATATTCTATTATGGTATTTTTCCAGGTACAATCATAGCTGAATTCTCTGTTTGTTGTTGTGCAAGAAATGAGGACATGTCGTGTTGTGAAAAATTTTGGAGTGCAATATTGAATATAATATTTGGACTATTACAAATGATATTAGCACCATTACTTCTAGTTGGCTGGGTGTGGGGTTGTTTCTGGGGTGTTTCTTTTATTGGAATGTCAAGTAAGTATATATCTTCAGTTTCATTTTCATTTGAAATAATGGCCATCATTTCCGGAAAGAATCTCAAACTTTTTCTCACTTAATATTTAAGTAATACCTCAGAAAGTATATATTGCCAGTCTCATTTTTGTAATCCTAGTCCTTGTTTCTGAGTTTCTGAAAGGAATTTAAGTCTGATGTTTTGAGTAAATTTCAAACAAGTCATAATGTTGACTTACAATCCTATATACTATCAATGACTATATTTTATTTGTATTATAGATATATTTTTTTATAATGTAACTTATTTATTAGATATTGTAGGAGAGTTTAGAAAAATATCTCAGTTTAAGGTTTGTCATATTTTGTCCACCACAATGAACCTGGTGTAATTAACTGTGATGTAGTAGATATCTCAGAGCGGAAATGCTACTTTTCTGGTTGATTTGGTTCACAATTATGTTTCATTCTTTATTCCAGTAGTGAAAATTGGAATTGTGTGATCAATCATTTATTGATTAAAAATCAAGTATAATTTGTGCATGTTCGAAATTAAACAAGTCGAGGAATCAAAATATTATGACGAACTAAACTATTAAGAATATTTGACTGCAATAGAAGTATTGTTAATTATATGTTATATGTGAGTGTTACATTGGGATAAATACCCCCCATCCCACACGTTAAATTCGGTTACTTTAATCAAGGATTTCGCTGTTTTTATATTTAGATATTTGTAAACATCAATTCTAATATGACGTCTATAAAACGGCACACACGATAATACTCAGCAACTCTATATTTAGCGCAAGTGCAGTACACAACAAATCTGGCTGTTCCATTGTGACTCCCACTGTGAAATTACCGTGACGACCGAGTGTAAACAAACAAAACACCAGCATATAGCGTATTTTTAAAGCCCTTAAAATAAAAATTCCCCCTCAGTTATGAATAATACTCGGAGAAAACCAACGACCTGACGCAAGTCACTGACAAACTATATCATATAAAGTTGTATTGAGTACACCTCGCTCATGCGAGATTCGAAATCACAATAGGTAGTTATAAATCCAACTACCATACGATCACGACCACCAGGTGCCATCATGCGTTGTTTCTGGTTGATTAATATATAATTCCATTCTTGTCTAATCCAGCTGCTGGTTTGATTCCTTAACTGACTCTGCAGTACATCGCATCACTTTAGGTTTCAAGTATGAATTCGAATTGTTCAAGGGTTTGTTCTTAATTTGTTGTAAAGTTATTTTTGCTGTGTATTCTGATCGCCCCTTTATCCAGACAACATTTCGATCATGAGTACACCATGTTCGTGTTGCATAATGGACATGCTTTTTATTATGGCAAATACATGTAATTTAAAAATAAACCATGTGAAGTTTTTTTGTTAACATCGGATGTAATTATCAATAAGTCATCTTTCTTTCAGAGGAATATTGCCATGACAATAAACCATTTGATGATGAACCACAGAACACAGCTGTTACTACCCAACCTGGATATTTTCCTAATCAGTGGTCTACACCTCCGAGACCTGGTGGCCGTTATGGAGTACAACCGGGTCCAAGTCATGGCTATCCACCAGGTGGTCAATATTCAGGACAAATTAATCTCGCACAAGGACAATGCAATCAAAACCAAGTTGTTCCCTCTGCTCCACCAGCAGAACCAGGATACCCTCAGCCCCCACCAGGACACGGTGAACCCCCGCCGGGATACAGCGAAGCCCCACCTCCATACGACTTTAAAGATCCACTTCCACACAAGTTATTATTGTTTTAAATTGATCATATGGTATGGATATATCAATGCAAAAAGTCGTCCTGATGGTGCTAGTTAGTATTTCAATGAAGTAAACTTTTAGGGTGGTTTACGGTATTTTAGCATTTATTTTAATTTTGCATGAACTAACTTATGCACTGGCTTCATATTTTTTTTTTTTTTTTTTTTTTTACCCATTAAAAGAATATTCCTCACAGCAATACACCATAACAATTGAATAGCAATTTTTATAATTTCATAAAGGTCAAGAAATATTTAAACAGTAGACTGATAATATTTTACCATTTTAGTGTAATATTTGCTTAGTTTTAGCCTATAAACATCATAATATAAATGACTTTACATACTGTATATTATTTCAATAATTAAATCTTTATTTAAAAATATTCCATACCAAACTCTGACTTTCTCGGAAGTTTATTATTGATGACAATGTTATTTGTGACTGTTACATTTGTAGTCAATGCTTGGTGTAAGACAGTTGCAGCTTTTATACTAGTTACTTAATATGAATACCATAGAAAGTGCAATCCTTAATTGATCAAATTTCGGATTCACCTATTTTTTACTACAAATTTGGGTGAGTATTTACGAATCATTTCTAAAGTAACTTCTTAAATGTTTTTTTTAATTCATATTAGGCACATATTTACTAATAATTTTAAACTTTTTTGTAATGCAAAAGGGAAAACTATATCCATAACCCAATTCATTTTGACAATTGTACATCTGCTCTGAAATTCTACCAGGTGTTTTTAACATTCTGTCAAGGAATCTCTAATTTCCACCTCCCTATATGAATTTCTTATTATAAATTTTGTCCTAATAGCATATTTTATTGACCTCATAGCTAAATGGGTAAATGATATTGTTTTTCTTAATATGTCAGAACACATGTGTTCATGCTGAATCATTTAAAGTTTGTAAGTACAAGCTAGTCAATGTGTACATAGTCATACATGTATCTATCATTCCATTTTGTTACTTGATAATATATTGTTATACGTTTTTTAATAACAAAATGTCATTGATACATTTATTTCTCTTCGAAACAATATATGCATGCAATGAAACATGACAGAAAAACCAGACTTGCTTAAAGCTTAACAACAGTGTAATACCAATAGTACTGTAAATATTGAATGTGTAGACCACATGGAATTGGACCTACTAAAGCAATTAGTTTGATGATACCAATTAAAAAACAAATCTCAAGCACTCAAAACTGCATCGATGGTCTGTGGTATAATGGTTAGCGTAGTCTCTCCGAATTCGGTATATCGTGGCTTCGAGTCCCGGTCAAGTCAAACAAAAAGAAAACTATAAAATGTGTATTTGCTTTGCTTCTCCGCTAAGCACACATGTTTAAGGAGTAAGATTCAAGATTGAATTGCTCGAAATCAGGATACTGTGTCCGAGTGGAGCGACATGTCGACCCACTGACTGTTTTAGTGAGCTAGCAGTATAAAGATCCAAATAAGCATGTTGGTCATGTTTATCATGACTGTCAATATGACAGTAAAACAACTTCATGTTATAGAGTGAAAAAGATTTACGAATTGTTTTCAAACTATCAGTTCAAGACATAAAATACAAATCAGACACCGCTCATAGTTAGCTAGTTCGAATTTTAATGTTTATTCATCGGCGTAACAAGACAATCACTCATTCACTCCCTAAATTATTCCATCATTTTCAATAAGTAAAGTTTCAATTTCATTTGGAAATTTAAATTATGATTGTATAAAAAAAGTTTGAAGATACCAAAGGGGTATTCAGAAGCCTAAAGTACAAAAATGATCTACAACACACCACACAGAAAACTAAAGATTGAGTAACATGAACCCCACTACAAACCGTGGGATAATTCAGGTGCTACGGAAAGGCAGGCATTTCCTGCTCCACAAGTGGCACCCTTCGCGTTTCTTTTATTACAAACCCAATATTTAGAACAAGAAGAAGCCAGTGAGTGAGTGATTGTCTTGTAACGCAGTCAGAATTTCCGTCTACATGTACAACTTGCTATTTAACAAGCGGATGATGACGCCTGTTTTGCATTGACCCATCACACTGATCATGACATTCATAGTGCTAGTTCATTGAAAGAACAGGAAGCAGATAAGATGTTACTTTACTCGGACACATTTTTCTGAGACAAACATCCCTTGCTCTTATGCTCCTTTAAGCGAGTGAGTGGTTGTTGTTTATCACTTATTTTAAAGTAAACATTTTTGCGCTATATACCGTGATTATATGATACTTGGATTTACCTCTGCATGAGTGCCTATCAATTGTGAGCTCGATTCCCGGACATGGCGATGCGTACTTGATAAAACTTTGTGATAAATTTTGTTAGTGACCTGCTGTAAGTTGGTAGTTTTATCCGTATACTCCAGTTTCCTCCACAAATAAAACTGACGAACACGGTATAATTGAAATACTGCTGAAAGTGGTGTTATACACCATAAGAATAACTCAACAATAATGTCTTGTATGAACACCAACTGTTATTTACTTTTAATCAACCAATCATCATTAACCATTGACGACATATCGGTTCACTATTTTTTCTGAATGGAAAATGACAATAGGTCACAATATATAGTTCTCCAACATCACAACAGGTACTTAATAGGTATTAGAATAACTTGTGTAGCAAAATGAAATATGCATTTTATCTTAATAGATTTCTGAATGACGTTCAAATAGTGGAAAAGGAAGTCAACATGCTGGATGATTATGAAGACCGAATCATTACTCCTGCGATGCCCCCATGCATGGCACGGTTTTGTTGTGTACTCAACTTTGTTATTCCTGGAACGGGTTTGTTATGTATAATAATGATTGTTTTGTTTTTCTCTTGAAAATACGGAAAATGAAAGGACCTCACATTCGAGCTCATTCCTTCTCAATTTGATAATTATGGATATTAACTTTTCAGGAAGGCCATAATTGTATACTTCTAGACTGTTGTAGCAGATAACGAATCCAAGATGGCAAACCCCAAAGGCTTAAACATGATAGAAAAAATCGGCTAAGGTCACCTATGCCTGCGGGAGGAGAACATTAGTTTTATTAATAATTACATTATTGAGGAACTGTACATTATAGTCTTGTTCGACTAAATAATCCGCTGTATATCTGTTTTGATAGGTTTCTTGTACATTGGTAGCAGGATTTGCAGTGTTCTGTTGCTCTAAGAACGATGACATGGACTTTGGAGACAAGTGTTCCAGTTGTTGTTGTAGTATATCAATTGGTATATTAGAGTTGGCACTTACAGTTGCTCTATTGATTGGCTGGTGTTGGAGTATTGTTTGGGGAAATTACTATGTGGAAATGTCAGGTACGATTTGACAGCATTGTATTAAAAGAAGCTTCCAATATTTAGAAGGACAAGGTGATTCTATATGTTGTGTGACAGAAAACTGTATTCATGGTATCAAATATCAAGAAGGATTAGATTCAAGTGGTTTATACATACACTTCGAAAATGTTAAGCGCTGACATGTTTATATACAAGCTTCAAATTTATGTATCATTACAAAATTAACAATGTACTTAAATAAAACCCCATCGTATCTTTGGTAATATTTCTTTATGGGTCTGGGTACTGGAGAATATTCGCAGGGCTCAAACCCAGAGTTGCGCAGCGCGTGCCCGGGTTGCGGAACTCTCTCGATGGGGTTGGGAGGAGTTGTCAGGTTATATTTTGTAAAAAATGAGAAATTTTGGAAATTAAAGAAATTAAGTCTTGTTTTTGTTGTGTGTGAACAAATCAAATAAAAATAAACCAATTTTATACGAGACTATCTATGCAAGAGATAATAATTTAGAAGTTGTGTTAAAATAACTATTGAAAAGGGGGCAATGAATCGATACATGGTCTTTAAAAAATGCACATGCGATAAACAAATATGCACTCTTTTTCTACAGACAAATATTATTCTGATCCCGCAACAGCACCGCACGTCGTCACTACGCAACCATGAAATACAGAATCAAGTGGACAATCAGGTAGACAAGGTAGAGTTCCTACAGCTATAACCGTACAGCCAAACGCAATTCCTTCTCCTTCCCCGCCTTACAGCCCTGCTCATCCGCCACCAACGTACACTGAAAGTACTAATATTGGGGGATAGCAAATACAAAGTGATTTCCATGGTAACAGGACATGGCGACAGACTACCGAGAATACTCGCATAGGATTTACACAATCACACACTGGATCAACGATAGGTAGATCACCAATTGAAGTGGAATCACCACCGTTGTATGAAATTATGTATCCGTCTGGACCAGCAGGATAATGTTTACATATAAACTATGAAATTCTTTAATGACGTATGTTTTTTTTTGTCTTTGTAAACCTATTTTATTGATAGTTGCAGTTTCAACTATTTGTAAGTACTAAGTATGTAGTTTTTAATGCAGTTACCATTGTCTCATTACAAAATCGATATAAACCTTATTGACAGGTGTCGTATCAATCTGAGCTACCATTAAATCAAGCTACTTTTTATCGTTCGGAATGATATTTTCCTAAACCGCACAGGCGTTACAAATGATAGGCACGGACATTTACATTAAAAGAATACTATTCCAGTTATTCCCCTTTTACCAAGTTTTGATAAATTAATAGAAGTTCCAAAAACACATCCGCTTGATATTAGTCTTATCCAGACACCGGAAACAATTACTAACTTAATCCAGACACCAGATTGGGGGCATGAACAGCTTTCACGTGATAGATTTTGCACATTATCAATCAAACATTACACTGCAAGGTGATAATTTCAGGCGTTGAAATAACACGACATTGTACTCAGTTAATCTGAGAACCATCCTAAATTCTTAGCCAAGACACTTGACTTGGGGTTAAGTTTCCAGGTCCAATAACTAGAGATAATTTTCGGTCAATATCTTTTAATCAAGATTATTCTGACAAGCATGCAAGAAATAAGATGTCTGCAAACTGTGTCATGCTAAGAATAGTCTTACTCATTTGTTATAGTATACATAGATTTTCAAAGTCATATGTCGTGGTCTTTTTGTGTGTGCAGTGAATGCAGGCGAGATGCAATTGTTCGTTTTGTTGATATTGATGAAATTGTTACTACCACTGTTTAAACATTCTTTTCATAATTAGGAGATAACAGTATTGTATTTGAAAATTTCACGGCATTAATTAGAGATTTGATGGTCGCAAATTGAGAACGGATATTTGCGACCATGAAATCGAAAATTGATGCCGTGACATTTTCATATACAATACAGTTATTTCCATTCTAATGTAACCATGTGTATTTAGATGTGCATTGTCACATTATTGACAAGATGACGTAAGCGGTAGTCAGCTAAAATTCTAAAAATAGTTCATGCTATTTCAACAGTGGCATTGATACCGTGAAAATGACACCATTAAATCGATAATTAATGCCGTGAAATTTTCAAATACAATACAGTTATCTCCATTCTAATGTAATCATGTGCATTGCCGCATTCTTGACAAGATGACGTAAGCGGTAATGGGCTAAAATTCTCATGATATTTCAACCGTGGAATTGATACCTTGAAAATTACAGCATTGTCCAATCACAAACCAGGAATATTAAACAACTACATTAGAATATATTATTACAAAGTCGAAAAGGGGCAGTAATTCATACATAAGTGTCTGTTTAAAAAATCCGCATGTACATTTATATCATATCAAATATGACATACCATAAAAATATAAAACACTGCAATATACATATTGCCTAACCAAAATACGGAACTGACGGATGTGATAATGTAACATTTGAGAAGTTGGAAAATTGTGCATAACTCCAATGGTACTGCATGATAAGGAAACCGTAACACATGGTCATATCATACAAAGACACCATGCATAAACAATATATGCAACTAGTCTTTTTATGTGTTGACCAAACTACACAAGCTTAAGTGATGGTTTTCTACAAAGCTGAAAACATAATTAGCCTGTTTAAAATTGTGTTATAGGCATGTTCATGTTTTTCTCATCGCACACTTCAAGAACATTTTTAGGAAAGGTCGTACGCGATGCAGTAATAACAAATTTGAATTTTATTTCTATACATTGGCACAGGATTTCAGACTGAAAATATGTAATTTATATAATAGATACAGATTTTCAGATAGCTATAACAGAACCACATTCATACCAGACAAAATCTTTATTTTCATAGTTATCTCTCTTTGAATATAATGATATTAGTTCGGAATTTTAATACATCTTTTTATTTCTCAGCTTACTGCAGTTTTTTTTAAATGATTTAAAACTCAGGTAAGCGAAACGTTATGGAATTAATTACATGTCAATACCAACTGTTTCAGTAGTGGTGTACTATTAGTAGGACATACATAAGGTATGTTTTCTTCTCTGGTATTCTGAGTCGACACCAATAAAAACCTATATAATATATAATACCTCTAAATATAACTTAAATATTTTTGAAGGTGGATGGGTTAAACACGACGGATGCCACTAATGGGACATGAATTGCCTACCCTTCCGGAACACCTGAGTTCATCCCAAGTTTTTAGTGGGGGACTTGTTGTTAAATCTTTAGTTTTCAGCTTCCTGTTTTATAAATCATTGTTTGTCCTTTTGTCCCTTTTTTCTTTTGGTCAGTGCATGGTCTTGTCCATAATCAGCTTACGGACACTTATTACTCCTTTGGTATATGCAACCATTCTTAATCACTCATAGTTCGAATTATGATAATGCATTTTCGAGAAATTATTTTTTTATTCTATAATTTCTCTGTTTTGTAATTTGTTGTTAATTATGATTTTGTTTCTTTTATGTCACTTTCTTGGGTTTAACCACCCAGAATACATATCATAGACATCAGATAAACTGCTGGTTTGACTAACTTTAAATCCGAGTTCATTAATTCGCTGCAATGCCCATGTAAAATCTTTATCATACTGTAAGGCAGCTGCTAGTACACCCATAAAGGCTGTAACATAGAAATAAATAAGACAGATTACTACTAAGGAGGCTATTTATTCTGTAATATGACAACAGTGTTTTCGTATATATACAACTGTATATTGTTTTAAAATAGCAACAGGAGACAATAAAAAAGGTCACAATCCGGATGTTTATATCAGTGAAATATAAATACAATAATATAAAATAACAAACGATGGGGGAAAACGGACTCCCGGAGTAAGAACATGCCTCATGGTTCAAAATCTTTTCCGGTACCAGTTTCGTATCCGCACTACAAAAACGTCCAATCAGAAGAAAGTATTTATTCGATACAGTGCTATGATTGGGTGTTTGTTGAGTACGAGCTTAATCTCGTTCTTCAAAGATGTATTACCGGAGAGCCATGTGCTTCCAGGTGGTGACACTTTCCATGCATGACACTAGAGTTATTTGCATATGAAGTCGTTGTATATATAGTAGATATCACGTATCTACGTCGCATTTAAGAAATCAGTGTGAGTGTAATTATGTTTAATTAACCAGTGCAATCAAAATGACAACTGCTTGCTACTCATGCTTACTTTAACATTAAACTATTAATTCAACGTTCAGTTGCAATGCATTAAGTTTGATGGGTATGTGGGTCATGTTGTGAGTTTACTCCTATTTCTCGTTCTCCCAACGATAGCAGCATAATAAAAATCGTATGCAAACTTTTCAACATAGCCCCCGACTTCAGTTTGATTATTTTTTTGTTATTCTCACCTGCTCTTTTACCAATGGCACAATGAAACAACACTGGACCTTGTTTTCCTATCTCTAACAATATATCCTTGTATTGCCTAAATACATCTGGGCTGCATGTGATAGGTAAACCTGTGAAATTGATTATCAAAACGTGAAAAATTAAAATCCTTGACATTAATAATAATAAAAATGTATATATCAAATTTAGTGCAGACGATGCGTTTCTGGAATAACCTTCATCAGGTACGTTCAGAATAACCTTCATCAGGTACGTTCAGAATAACCTTCATCAGGTACGTTCAGAATAACCTTCATCGGGTACGTTCAGAATAACCTTCATCAGGTACGTTCAGAATAACCTTCATCAGGTACGTTCAGAATAACTTTCATCAGGTACGCTCAAAATACAAAGATTAAGTAGCTCACCATTTGTTTCATCTTTAATGTTCATGCTACCCGTGATATGTGACATGGTTAAATTAATGATGATCTTTGATATTTTATTAGATATTAAGATCGATTAACGTAAAGTATAATTTTGCTGTATGTTAATGATACATTATAAACGAAATCAGTCACAAGATTAAAAAAAAATAATCTTGATTTCTGTACAAATGTACGAATGGAAGTATATTATTCAAATTGATTAAAAGCAAAATGTTTTTTACAACCCGATGTACATTTCATATTCCCCATAAGACTTGAACAAATTTGAAAATAAAATATTTTCACAGCATTCAAGTAATTTAATACCATGTGTGCACTTAACTGCATTGTACATGTACAATGTACATATATTTGAAGAGTTTAATAAACTTTGACATTGAGGCGTGTAATAGATTTTGTTCCACTATCCACGACTGTGTCAAATGAAGCACGAAATCGAATACTAACACAAACATAGCATTTTGCATATGCCTGCAATTTTATCTCCATTCATTTCTTTGTATACTGTAACGAATTAATTTGAATGTGTTCTCAGTCCTAACCAGTACAGCAGCTTTCTCTTGTCAGAATTTGAATCTAGTGTGATTTCAACAACATATGTACATCACGATACATCTGAAATACTGCTAAAGTTGTCGTTAAACACCAATAAATTAAACAATCAGCAACATATGTACACCACGACATATCGCAATACTGTTAGAGTTGTGCTAAACCACAATCAATCAATCATCAAAATGTACACACCATGTTATATCTGAAATACTGCTACAGTTAACATTAAACACCCATCAATTAATCAATCAACAAAATATGTACACCACAATGTTTTTGAATACTGCTAGAGTTGGCATTAAATACCAATCAATATATCAATCAACAACATAATGTACACCGCGCTATATATCTTAAATACAGCTTAACACCAATCAATCAATCAATCAATCAACAAAATATGTACACCCCGTTATATCTTAAGCACTGCCAAAGTTGGCGTTAAACCTCAATAAATCAACAACACACGTACACCACGCTATATCTTCAATACGGCTTATGTTGACGTTAAACACCAATCAATCAATAATCAATAACATATGTAATGTAAATATAATGATATACTATTAAAATCAAAATGTATTTTGATTGCTATAAGGAGAAATAAAGAAAACAACCTTACTTAGTGGAAGATGATAATACTTTAGGTTTGAATTCTTGAAATCGTTACTCTCTAATTCTTCATTAAAGCCAACGTCATCACCATATTCTCCAACATTTCTGCTCTCATAATTCACTGTGGAAGTTGGAGAGATGTATACATTGTCCCTTGTAGAGTCCAGAACAAGTGTTTTTAAAGTGGTGTCTAACTGTCGTAAAGGCTTGTAATTGTCATCGTATGTTGGGGTATTTTCTTGTATGTTGATCAAAGTAACATCTTCTTGTGATAGGTTTCCGTTATGTGTTATACCTTGTCGCATGTTGATAACAGATTTAAAGCCAGCATCTTGTATCTCTTTTAAATGTCCCCTCCTAATTTGACCAGCAGTAAACCAGTTTTTGTACACTGGATGAGCAAACCAATACCCTAACCAGTTGTTAGGAATTACATTCGGTTTTATTGGATTTTCAACAATAGGTTCACCTGTTATTTCGGCAACGACTGACTTTGAGGTTTGTGTGGTGAATTCCATACCCATAACGGCACCCATCTTGTAGATTTTCTCACTGTTGACTTGTGGACGGTGGTGTGGATCACACCTTGTTTGATACGCCAAATGCATCAGAGTTGCAAAGGCAATAGATCTTGGTTGACTTGAATACAATAAAATCGGTTTTTGAACACGAGAAATAATTCCAGATAGTTTTTGAATTGACATAAGAGAAGCACAATCCTCATTGTTATTCAAAATGGTTTCAAACTGCATTCCTGTAATATTTGCAATATTCTCTCCTTCAGAGGTTGTTACCAACGATTCGCCTCCATAGTTACCAGGATTAGCTTCAGAGTAAAGAGAAATGATAGACTTAAATCCACCTTCATATGCATATTTTATTTGTCTCGCTGTTAATCCACCAGCGACGTGGAGTTCTGGAGTAATTTCCTTTGCCCACCATAGTTTTCTTGAAGCCTTTAACCCAGGTATACTCCTTTGAGTCAACGTGTCAAGTTTGATATTTGCTCCTGTAGATAATCCTTGAAAACGCAAAGAACGAACAATCGTAATACTATGCCATATCACAGCAATGTTCCTTTTGCCGTTCCACATTTTGTAAGATTCTTTACCATGTGTCAAGCTATTAAGTCAAAAATGAAATTAATTGTATGTTTATTTACGATCTATTGATTACAAGCAAGTGTAATGACGTAACCAATAATTGGTAAATTTAAATAATACAGTTGTTTATAGTAACAAGTACATGTGTATAAATAGCACTTCTACTCATTCATCCCGATATTTTTATTAAAAAGAGTTTTATTTTGGACAGAAGTTCTTTATATAGTGTAAATGTGACCCTTATCATATAGTATATCGGTTTTATTTTTATTGCAGATAAGCTGTCAAAAATAGATCATTATATGTTATTCAGCTATCAGACAGGGTATATAATGTGACATTCCCGGCTTATGATCTATATTCCCTTCGGCTGCGCCTCAGGGAATCAGGGAATATAGATCATAAGCCGGGAATGTCACATTATATACCCTGTCTGATAGCTGAATAACAAATATATTACGGATTTAACCATTTTTTTGTTAAATACAGAACCAAACTGTCGTATAAATTGTTTTTTAATTTTTATTTATTTATTTTTTTTTGTTTGTTTCCTTTTTGTTTGTTTATTTTTATTTTCCGTTTGTTTTTTTTTACCACGTACATAATCCCAATTCATATTTAAAACTTTATTAAATATTTTGCGTCTTTTATTTTCATTTTCCGTATTTTTAGATGTCCCTTTTCGTACCTCTGACATTCTTTGTTCAATGACGTCAAATATTTGTCACGTGATATTTTATGTACTGAGGTGTCTCATAAAGGAAAATCCTGTTCAATATTTCTAAATCAACACAATTTCATATGCAGTAAATTTTATAAACTTTATAATTATAACATTAATATATTACATAACAAAACAACGAGTTTGTGAAACAATTTCAATAATTAAAATGTTAACAATAAGCAAAAACTTGGTGTGGCCCCGTGACCTCGAAAGTTTTAAAGGCGGAAACTTTAACACACTTTCACTTGTTGATCGCTATGTTCAAATTTGTAATGGTACAGCCGTGGAACATGGGAGTTTGCTGAATTGTTCTGGCGTTTGTGACGGAATTAACTGTTGTAAGAGTGTTATAATCACCAAATAAATCATCATAATTACATCCAAAATGTCAACGACGTCCGTAACCGACGATGAAACATGTGTATTGGCTCTCATTTGAACAAGTGATGTTGAACTTGAACTGTTTTGTGTCGGCGGCATGAGTTGCAACCGGGAAGTACTGTGCGGTGGCATTATTGAGGATAGTTGAGATGGTTGCTCTCCACGAACAGAACTTGTGATAATGTCTCCCATAACTTGTTTTTCTTTTGATGAAACACGTTGATATACTACAACTGACGAGGCAGATTTGTGTCCGGTAACTGCCATAATTTGTGCCATTGAACAGTTTCTTCCGAGGATAGTTGCACCCGTTGCACGAATTGAGTGGTTGGTGTAGATATCTTTTTTGTTCATACAACCGTTTTGAGTTTAAAAACAGCATTTAATTTGGTAAAAAATACATTTATTATTCCGTATTATGATATTGATTCAGTGAAGCGTAAATATTTCTGTTTTTGTCAACCACTTTGTTATTGTTTTTTGGGACCCAAATGAGGGAGACCGAAAACGTACATATATACCCCGTCTGTTTTCCGAATATATGCTGACATTCAGGGTTGAATAACCAATGAAAATGTGTGTAACAAACTAAATTCGTAATATATCGTCATACGAGCCATTGTGCAATTCAAGGTCGTTGATTTAACCACACGTCTACATGGAATATAATAAAACTGATTTGTATTCGAACTCTGATATCCTTGCAAACACATATTCAACATAAGTACAAGACCCGGGTATTCACTGCTCGTCTCGTTAATAGTAACTGTCTGCTGGGATTCCCTACCCCAATAACACTACATAATAACTTATAAAAAGGTTGTGAACGTGACGACAAATACAAACGACCTTGTCTAACTTTCAGTTATCTTTATTTCCTATAGGTGTGTTTAAATGAAAAATGTATTTTACCTTGTGCACAATTACGTATTAAAACAGTTAAAAGTTTTTGCATATATGAAGAAACAGGATGATGTATTTCATTTCAACCTGAAATTGGAAAACAAAGGGGGGTGGGGGTCCTCATCGTGAAAGTTATGATAATATTTACAGAAACGGATTCAGATTGATCGAATTGACCAAATATCATCGTAAATTCTAAGTAATAATTCAGGAAAGAGGGGATGTCTCCAACCCCGAGTAATTGATTTTAAAATGACACAGAATGTGTATGTCGATAAATAAAATATCACCAGTTTTCCTCGATCGAGACCAAACTAATAAAATGTAAAATGTCAATCTATTTTAATTAGGTATATGGATCTTTGGAAAATACACATAACAAAATCATAATTTGCGTCATCTGACAAAATAATTTAACGAAATGGCACAATAATAGTCAACCCTTTTCACATCATAATTATTTTGTCATTTCTAATCTGACCAAGTTGTATAATTTCCTGTTTACCATGGAAACGATCTTGCATTTAACAGAAAACAATTTGTTCAATAGTTTCAGAAATAAATTAACCTTTATTATTAATATTTGCTGTGAAGTTATTGTAATTCATTTTAGGTATTCATCCCAGTAATAATGATTCTTACCTCCGACGTCTTTGTTTTCAAAGCATATAAATAGTGTAAAACATGCTTACAGTGATTAGCAGTGATTCAACAGAGCTCAGACTAGACCCTTCTTTGTAAATATATTCATAATCTTCTGATTAATGTTTACCATTTCATACCTGAATTAACATGTGTATAACAACGTACGTGCAAAAGTAATACGTTGGAATTCAGTAATATCAGTGGATGTCATTGGGAAGGGGATGGAATCAGCAAATAATTATGCTAGAAAATGGTCGATTTTACCATTCGATGTATCTCGGGATTTTATAAAAAGTAAGGATATTCTCGTCTATTTCGCGTATAACGAGAAACTTTTCATTTGAAGTGTGTATGCAAATTTAGAATCGACCGAATTAAGTCTGAAAATACCATAGTATAATTATAACCCGCATAATCCAGTCGTTATATTACTCTCCCGCTAGTCGCTGCATTAACGCCTGGATGCATTCATTGAAAAAATCCGTCAAACCGGAAATAGTAAATCTCTATGACTTATGGGTATTACGACATAAAATAGGAGGAGCTAAAGTGTTTGTAAATAATGTCCAATGGAGCGATCAGATGATGTAATGTTGTATGCAATACACATATCCGGATAAATACAACCAAACATGAAATAAAACTTAAATGAATAATCACTATTTTTTAGATATTAAAACATAATGATTTTTATTTCAAAGTTGGAAAGTAAATAAAAGCTTGAATTTAATTCACTCTTATAATGATTTTTAAAATTTCTTTTAAAATAAGGATTTAAAAAAAATGTATTTTATGATACTGATGGGTGATTAAAATTGCTGTCAGTTGTAATATACAGGATGTAACCAATATACAGGAAGAGCTCCTACTGTGAAGCCATCTATTTTGAGATGCCATTCAATGAAAATAACAACCTGACCATATTGTTACATAATAAGAATAAGAATTAGATAAGATATTAAAATTGATAGAAGGCAAGGATTTATATAATTAACACATTAAGTCACATTTCATTTATTTAGGCTAACTTGGGTCAGTTATCAATTAAAGACAAAAATGGGTTTAAAAAAATCAGTCTAATAAGTGTTTACCTAAATAACGATATTGTCATGGGTATTTCTTCATAAATTGTATTAAAAATCATTTTAATTTATGAAATAATCAACTTTCTGTTTACATATTTATTTTCAATAACATTTCTTGATTATTTCATCCCATTTTCCTTAATTTAACTTGTGCATATCCATATTTATACAATCTTATGTTAACGGCAAGTTACGTGTGTCGACCCTATTATCCACAATACATTCACATTTTATTGTCCCACATACATTACAAAAATACATGTTAGATGTGCATTGTGACATTTTAGCAAATTTAGATTAAAACATAAAAACTTCAAAAAATGATTACACGGTGTTTTATTTTTGTAAATCTTTAAAGATTTGTGAATCTATGGCAATCTAAATCATAATTATGAGAATAAAGGTGTATTAGTTTTCTAAATATGCAAAGGCACGTGCACAATCATTCTCCGTGTTTGCTTTGTCAATATTTACAAACGGAAGTAAAGGGAGTCACTAATGCGCATACACACTAATATTAACTTGAATAATACTGCGCCCTCTATCTGACATTTGATTGGTCGGCTGTACCAACCAGCAGCCTGACGGATTTTTACCACTAAGAGCAGAGGAGGCACGACACGTTGGTGTCGTGTGTAAAATTTAACTTGTTGCTCAACCGGAAGTCGGCATCAATATATCGTTATCTGATGAGGGTGACATTATCGAATTTTCAGTGTTTTACTAAGCCGATTACTGCGTTCATGGATGATTAATGGCGAGTCCCTCTCGGTAAATTATTGATAGATATCTATACATGAATGGAATTAACATAAGAATGTTTGGGTTGAATGTTAAATGTGATCATCTGCAATTTTCGAGAGGGGCATTTTGTCGCCATCTTTTTTTTCATTCATAGCGTCCTCAACCGATCACCATTAAAAATGAAAATTTGTAAAATCTGTTGGAAACTTTTCCTATCCCATTTAGTATGACATAGATCAATCATTTTGCTTCCAATATTTTCTTAAGTCTCCTTAAGTCTCCATCCATTGCGCCACAATTGACCTTGAAAAATCCCCCAATTTTTCGTGATTTGTGTTGTATCAAACATCTCCTGTGACAATTTGAATCTACAGAATATCATATTTTAGCCTTTTTAATGGTGATTATACGATTTCACACTAAAACATATTGAGGATTACGTGAACTTTATGTATACAAATATATAATAAAAAATATATGATAAAAAAAGTACAAGTATTGTGGAAGTATTGTTACCTGTATTTTACCTGAGAACTAATTAGTGCATACACTGTATGTGATTTTGATAAGAAGGTTTTAGTATTGTTGCGTAACTAAATGTAATTAAGTTTAATGATCTTTAATAATTATGATAAATGTTGTAGATGTGTATTGCAGAGACATGTTTTTGTATTGTGCAATAACTAAACTATAACCGTTTTTCTATAAAACAAAATGTCAAATAAGTGAAAAAAAATATGGACAATTTATTAATTATGATTCTTTAAATAAAAACACAATTTCATTAAAACTCCATAACAAAAGAAAAATAATCATAATCAATAGAGTTCAACTATTGAGGGGGAGGGAATAACAATACTTGTACACTTTTTATACAAGTATTGTTGACAATACTTGTATACAAGTATTGCGATCATACATTTCAAGAGATCCCATATTGAAAATAAATTTAGACAGCTGGATAAATTCACGTTTAATTTAAGTATTTTTATTAACGAGATGTTTTCACTTCAAAATCCATTTTCAAACTGAATCGTAAACATCCGGTTGTTGATAATATACTTGCTATATGCGTGTCGTGTGCAAAGCGTCGTGCCTCCTCTACACTAAGAGCGTTCAAGCCCTCATCCAGCGAAAGTGCCGATAGAGGGCGCAGTATTATTCAAGTTAGTATAATTACAGAAAATACCAAAGGAAATTCGGCAATGTATATTTAAAGGAAAGTGGGCGTTGATTATATAAATAAATCCAAAAGGTAGGTATATTTAATCTAAATATTGCAACTATAATATTCATATAAATATGAACATTAAAAAAGTTATTGTTTAAAGGGATATTGTCTACCAGCTGCGTAATTTTTTCATACCCAAAATTATTGTCGATTTCCGTACTGACCTTCATAAAATGAAGATTAAACACCGAATTATTGATGAATACGCTCCGAAACGTTGTTTTTTCGACTAAAAAAGCTGACCATCGTTACCGGAAGCTAATTAATTATGCACTGACCTGGGCGAGGCCAACTCTATTTATTTATCTATTTTTATGTCAGTAGCCCGGATGCTGCAGCATGGATATTGAGGTAAGTTTCTATAAAAGTTGAGGAAAAAAGCTATTTGCGAACCGATTGTATCTAAAAGACGTAGAATAAATAATTTCTGTATCAGGAATAGATTTTCTTTGATGAAAACTACATGCCTTAACAGATTCAGCCGATATTTCCACGATAACCATTGAAAACATGCCAGGAGGCACCCTATGGGGACAAGCTCAACTACGTATTTTCGATCGGAAATTTTTGCCGGCGTTAAAAATAACTAAATTAGTTTTTTTCTTTTTATAAGTTATGAAGTTGTTCCCCGAGATTTTGATACACGTGTTAAATTAATTTATTTTAGCCAGTTTACCGACAATATGAAAACAGAGACATACATGTAGAACACAGTGAAATACATGTCTGATGAAAACGAATGACGTAGCCAGTGTTGTTTTATTTGTTAATTGACTGGAATGTTTCAGAGAAATTTCGGCTGGATTAGAAACAAAAGAGACCTTACTTCTAGTTCCACAAGACAGTTGCTGCAAAATAATATGGGACTGACCATTTACCTTGAAGGGGGCTATGTCACGTAGAAATTTTGTTTTTCAGACGCCACAGAAATCATATTTTCTTATTTTCCAATCTAATTAAAACAAGGTGAACTGTGATCTAATTCTCACTTATGATACCCCTGCCACTTCCCATGATATGGGGTACCTATATGAAGCTTGTGACCAAATACCAGATTTCTGCCATCAATAGTTGTTGAGAAAAATGTGCATATATGTTCAATGTGGATAAACACCAACTAAGTCGGCAAACTGGAAGTAGGAATCTGATGGTTCCAAAAACGCTTCCCACGATATGGCATACCTATGTGAAGCTTGTGACCAAATATCAGATTTCTGCCATCAATAGTTGCTGAGAAAAATGTGACGAAAAATATTTTGGAAGGACGGACGGACAGAGGTAAAACAGTATACCCCCGCTCCCCGAAGGGGAGCGGGGGTATAATTAGATCTAAAATAGGGAGCAAGTGCGTAGATATAATTTTAATTGGATTGGCGAAGTGCTGGAATAATTTTTTTTTCTTCAAAATTTTGTATACGATTATACTGTGAAAATGGCAAGTATATGATTATATACTGTGAAAATGTCAAGTCGGAATATATTTTTTTCTCCTGTCCAGCCAAATTTTTTTCTTCAAGATTCAGAATCAAAATAATTTTTAGGAAAAAAACCATAAAATTAAAATTTAATAGCTCGAGGGGTAAATTGATAAAAAAAAATTTGCAAGACCAAAATGGTTCTCCCATATACCAACAAAAAAACGAAATAAAACTGTGGTCATAAGAAAGTCCCACGAGAAAATCTTTCCTTCCAAAATAAGACTTTTTTTTATTTCTCTAAACTGAATTTGTGCAAACTATTTCACTTATAATGAATTATATTTCTTTTTTAAATAAAGCTCATTTTTCTAGATGAATGTATAACCATCTGTCTTTACTCTGTTTTTATTAAATCTCTTGTCTTTATTACAGGACTTTGATCGGATTGTCCTTGATGAGGAAGTGTTGGGGGTTGCTAGAATGTTTCGAGAGGAACTTGTAGTAATGCCCCATGACGAGGTTTACAACAGATCCAATAGGTATGCAGCCTACCGCCAGTATACCATTTGGGCACATGGCCGACTTGGAGCTGGGGTCAGACGTGTGACCCCAAGCTGTTGTACTTGGAAAATTAGAGACAAATATCCTGATCTATATGGACAATACAAGGGTTTCATTCCTAGACGATTTAATTAAAACTTGTTCATGAAATATTTTGTATTTTATCCCATATACCCTAATGATAAAGTTTACCACTTGCTTCCCTATGGTCGGTGGTTGTCTGGGTACTCTGGTTTCCTCCACCACTAAAACTGGTCGCCATGATATAGCTGAAATATTGCTGAAAGTGGCGTTAAAACACCAAAAATAAAAAATAAATCAACCCTAATGAGTTGTTAATTTCACAAGTTGGTCAGTTGGAATTGTAAATTTAATTTGAAAGTTTTGCCATCTTATTATCATTTTTTGTTCTATCAGCACTGACAACTTCTTCTAAAATGGACTGACAGTCTTTTATATAATTCAAAACCAAACTTGGCAGAGATGTTTTCTATGAGGTCCTACACAAGAGTTGTTACTTTTGTGCAGATTCGTCAAAAAACATGGCCACCATGTGACTTTGAAAATTCTGATTGGTCGATTTTCAAGAAACTTCTTCTCAAGAACCGCTGAAGGGATTGAATTGAAATCTGGTATATATGTTCCTATGAATGTCTTTAACATGTGTTGTTACTGTTTGCGCCATTTGAAAATTCAAAATGGCCACCAGCGGAGGTCAAAGTTTGCATTGAAACCCTATGGGAAACAACATTTTCATCTTCTTCTTGAGAACAGCCGAACAGAATTTAACCAAACTTGGCAGAGATGTTTCTTGTGAGGTCCTAAAGAGTTGTCCTGGTTTGTACTTACTAGACCAACACACTGAGTGTTATCATTATTGTGCATTGGACAATTTGTAATGCCCATTATCCCGACTTGGGTACTTTTCTGCTCTAAATGTGCAGAACTTCTGTCAGACCAGGAAAAACAAAGAGTGACAATCTAAATTTATTTTATGCGACAATATAGTCAATTGTTTTGTCTTGGTCTTCAAATCTGGATTTCTGAGATGCTACAATATCATCCCGAGTTGGAGGTTGTGGAATTGGTGCAAGATAGACCGAGATTCTTCTGGGATCATCTACTTCCAACTGCACACGTTAATTCATTCCTTCATTATCTTGCAGTCTCATACAAATGATGACCCTTAATAGTCTTGGAACATAGGAATATGACTTGTCAGCTTTAACAGGCTGCACAGACCATCTAGCTGTCTTTTTGTTGTAACTTCTCTGCCACTTGAAGTAGAAAAATACTTACAATGTAATTCACAAGAATAAAACAATAGAGATTATGATCTATGGAGCCCTAACTTTCAATTCAAGATGAATATCTCGAATGTATAGTGAATGAGCAACTAAACATATCATTACAAGTCCACTTTATGAAGGATTTGAGTGATTTGTAGACAGATTTTAGGTTGTGGTCATCCCTCAAGAAGTTCTACGGCAGGCATCACGAGCTGGTCAATGGTTACAGGGTGTCTGTTACCCAAATCAGACCTGATCTTCATTTGTTGTTGATGTCTTTCCCTTCATCGGATGGGACTTCTACCAGACTTGACCATGGACAACGCAGCGGGTTTGCGACTTTCGATTGACCCTTCTGAAGCCTATGATCAAATATCAGATTGCTGCCATAAATAATTACTGAGAAAAATGTTATGAACATCTTGGGACAAACGGACGGACAGAGGTAAAACAGTATACCTACCCCTTTCCAGTGGAGCGGGGGTATAATAAAGCTCCTATGACATATGATCATGCATGGTTCTGTTATTAGGACAAAATTTCAAGTATGTAAGTTACAACTGAAACATATGAAATTAACATGACAAACCTTAGAGTGAAGTTGAGGCTAGGTTCAAAATCTCCATCGTCAGAATCATCACCAACATCACTGCCCTCTTCAATAATATCTATTGAGAGACTGTAAGAATAAAAAATAATTGTTTATTACAGTGTATGTGTATAATATCGAAACAAATTTTGCTATATGGTTCTGATGTGCAGCTGTATAACGAAAAAGCTTTTCAAAATAATATTAAATCTTTATACATCTATCCAGCACACATCTACACAACACAATATAAAGAGACAAAATTACATCAAAGTTCCAGGAAAATATTTGGTGCGCCAGACGTGCGTCAATTCTGTCCCAGTTTGGTTTCATTGCCGTAAGTAGCTAAGGAGGACTGGCCATTTCAGCTTGTGGATTGATGAAAATGTAACGATAACGCAGAAGCCAACATGATCCCTATATAATATAGCTACTAGTAGTATCACTATGCAAGCCACAATAATTAATAGGAAACTGTTATACAAGTGACTGTGTTGAACAATATTGACAATGTTACCTATAAACATAATGTAGAATATGTCTAGTCTTTAACAAAATGAACATACTCAAATGGGTTCACAAATGAACTCGATTTCTCCAGTTTCATCCGTTTCGTTGAAATGTGATGGCTGCTCATTTCTTCTACTCTAGAATTACCTTGGTCAGAATATCTAAATCAAAAGTACAAATATCAATCACTACAAAATCACATTTGTCTGAAATTACCAGTTTTAGTAGTAATTTGCCTAAAACATTTAGATAATTTTACAAAAACCTGCATGATTTTAACACAGACATGGGCCATCGGTCTACTGTTAAATTCACACACTGTGAAACATGCAAATTGCTATGGATCTTCACATTATTTCTTAAAAATCTTGTTTATTAATCATACTTACAAGATCCAAACTAAACAAGGGCAAAGCGTGGCATATCACCTCGCCTAAAAATTTGACCTGGTGACCTTGACCTTTGACTTTGAAAATCAATAGGGTTCCAGATTCTCTTAAGGACTAAGTATGTACCAAGCTTGGTCAAAATCCATTGAAGGATGTTGATTCTAGAGTGTTCACAAGGATGTGACGGACGGTAGGGTTACTATATCCCTTCGCAACTTCGTTGGCGAGGGGATAAAAAGCAATTCAAATGACAATTCTTTAAATAGAAAGCCTTTATATGAAAAATACATATTGATTTCCCTCTATCATGTCTATGTTGATAATTCTAAGATAGTAAAGTATAATTTTGGCTCCCTGAACTAAAAATTATGTCCAAAATTGTTGAAATGTAGTAAAAAACTAGTTAATGTAATGTTTTTAGAATAGTCAAGAAATAAACTTGGTTTGCATAAGGAAATTGAAAACGATTTTCATTTAGTCATAGTCTAAAATATGCAGTTCAGGACATTTCAGTAAAATTTTATAGTCACATATATAGAAAAGTTTCTGAAACTTGCAAATTTCTATGGATCTTCATATTATTTTTTAAAAACCTTGTTTATGTATCATACTTACAGGATCCAAACTAAAAATGCTATTGAAATGACACTTATTTAAATGGAAAGCTTTTTATATAAAAGATACATACGGATTTTCCACTATGGTAATAATTCACAGACAGGAAGATATAATTTTGGCTCCCATAACAAAGTGTTATGTTCAAACTTGTTGAAAGTACTTTTAACCTTATTTATGTAATGTATTTCCAGTACCCAAGATATGAACTTGTTTGCATAAAGGAATTAAAATGATTTTCATTTAGCCATGGTCTAAAATATGCATTTTAGGACATTTCTGAAATTTTCAGTAAAATTTTGTAGTCATATATAAAAAAAGTTCTGAAACTTGAAAATTTCAATGGATATTCATATCATTTCTTCAAAACCTTGTTTATAATTATATATTATACTTACAGGATCCAAACTAAAAGTGCAATTGAAATGAAGCTTCTTTAAATAGAAAGCTTTTATTTGAAAAATACATACTGATTTTCCATTATAGTGATAATTCGCAGAGAGTAAGGTATATACTTTTGGTTCCCAAAACTAAGTTTCTTGTCCAAGTTGTTGAAATTTGATAAAATTAAAAGCCTAATTATATGTTGTATATCAAAGAAATAAATTTGCTTGAATAAAAAGAACTTTATAGGGTTTTCGTTAAGCCATGTACAGTTTTAATTCTTGCATTAAAAATGAATTGATTCGATATTTCTTTTTAAATTGATAATAATAAACTGCATTGTCATTGATATCATTTTTGCACTCCCATTTCCCCTTTGCTGGCCTCTTAAAATTTGTGTTTGTTTACCTCGCAAATACGGCCGTTTTATGCTACTCATTGACAATAATTTGCTGTTGCCAGGTGCAAAATTAAATATATTGATTAATATCTACCGAAAATGATCATAGGCATCATCATAAATTCATAAAATATGAAAAACGATTGAGAAAAGAAGGCAACATGCTCGGCTTACCTATCAACAATAATCAAGCACTTCCTTGAGTTCGCTCCATCCAACGGCAACGGTCCAACTGATCCCCTACATATATCCTGCATTTGTTCCATTTGGAAGATACTTCACTTCTATTCCTCTTTATCTCTGAATCCGTCAAAGTCCGCTTTCTTCCACGCGTTGACAGTTTCTCTTTTGCCCAAGAACCACATGTTGTTTATTGTTTCTAAACAGTGCGCATGCTCAAGACGTGTTCACATAGAAGGCCATATGAATAGATTTGAATATTGTCATCCGGACAATAATTCTTTTTTGGGTCTTTTTTGTCAAAAAATCGTATCTTTTGCAACATAACTCGGTGTTAATCTTCATTTTATGAAGGTCAGTACGGAAATCGACAATAATTTTGGGTATGAAAAAATTACGCAGCTGGTAGACAATATCCCTTTAATATTGATAACAATTTCAAAATTAACAGTTAAATACAATAAGTTGAATTAACAATAATTATTGGGGAAAATGCTTTTTAAGGAATTTGAATAAAGGGAGATAATCATAGTACTGTATTAATATTATAAAATTACTACTGAAAAGTTTTTTGAGTAAAAAAAAAATTGAATAGTGATTAACACAGTTTGTCTATAAGCTAGTAATAAGTATCCTTATATTAAAAAAAAAAATTGAAATAAATAATATGAAACCGGCACGGCCATGAATGCTCGCGCATCTGAAAATTATCTGGCAATTTCATCAAAAAGTGTCGAGATATTTTGGGCCGAGATATATTGGGGACGACTTTTTTTTAGGGCCGAATCTAGTCTCATTCAATCTAGTCTGGTACTCGTGACCCCTCGGATTTTTTTGTTTGATCCGAGGGGTCACGAGTACCAGACTACATTCAATCGAGCTGTCGTTCCTTTATTCGAGTTGATCGTTCCTTACGAAATCTCAAAAGTTAACTTCCGCGTAGAAACAAAAATTCTTGTCAGTATGTCAGAAGAGATTTAATAAATTTAAAAATATAAATATAAGTAAAACAAGTTAGCAAAATGACTTTTATTACACACGGGTTCCGGGTTTCAATGGTATCGGACGTACGAGAGAGGGTACGAGATTTCAGGATCACATTTGCGCTTTATGTTAAGAAGATCTTCATTAGTTGAGTTTGTTAGTGTGTTACACGGAAACCGGTGTTTACAAAGCGTCGAATTTTTTTTTCTTTGACAGTATGTTCAACCATGTTTGTTAAAAAATCCTAAGTACACATTTTATATCATAAAGAGCTCGCTTAAGCTCACATATTACACTATACTGTCTGTACTCCTGTAGGAGTGGGAAGCTCATCTAAATAGATCCTCTGTTTTCAATAATAAATTTATATATTCATAAAATAAAATAATCTAAAATGCATATGCAGGGGCGTAGCTACCCCAAAATGAAGTGTACTCAAATCTGTTTAAGAATCTAGTGGAAGGGTCATGAAGTGATCCTCCCTCACCTCGCAGAGGTGGCCTTACGGCAGGGGCCCCAGAAGCTCTGGGGTAAAGGGTGCAAAATCCTGCATTCTCGCAATTTCCTGGCACTAAAAATGATCACACGGAAACCAAATTTTCATGAGCAACAAGTCAACTTTTGAACATAAATTTTGAGAAATAAAAAGTTTTTTGCAGTGTAAAATTAAATTTGATTGTTTTGATTTATTGTGTTTAACGCCACTATCAGCAATATTTCAGCTATATCATAGCGACCAGTTTTAGTGGAGGAGGAAGCCGGAGTACCCGGAGAGAACCACCGACCATGGGCAAGCAACTGGTAAACTTTATCACTTGCGCTGCGAGTCGAGTGCACCCATTTTTGTAATTAACAAAGCCGGGCGCGAACCCTCGCCGTATTGGTGATATGCTTGTATGAGTTGTTAGATAATCCAACTACCTAACTCATTGAGTCACCCCTGTAAAATTAGATTATTTCTAAAAGTTCTACAGAATCCGGCATAAAAATCATTACAATCAACTGAAATATCGCTATATGTTGTATTTACCAATGCATGAAATGTTGCCAAAAATTAAAAAGATATTGATGAATGATTTATTTTACTTAGAGATATACTTTTGTTGAGGAAAAATCAGTTAGTAATTAGTTATAGCCTAAAAATTGATGTCAACAGACTTTTTTTGAATTCCGGCATTGTCAAATTGTAAACATGTAAAGAAACCGATTGTGTCATTATTAAGAACTGGATTTGTCAGTATGTAAATACCACTGATCGTATTATTATTGATCATTATATTGCAATTTAACAATAGTTATGATTAGGAAATATCTCAAAAGCGATAAATACTGACCCATAGTTTGAATATTCGCCATGACTCCTAAATTCAGCTACTTTGTACGATGAAAAATCATTATTTTGTTAAATTGCCACTGTAGCGAACACTTAACTGTTTATGCCTTTTTGACACTGACATCACAACTGGCGTTCATTGCGCTACTATCACTTTCTGTCGCTGTCCAGGTGCATCAATTGACTAGTGGGAGATATTTTTTATAATGCTATATTTGAATTTTATACTCGTTGATAACAAAGTAAGTCACTCTGTGGAAATACCTTCGTGGATACGATATATAGACAATATACATACATTGTCGGAAAATATAAAATTTATATATACGAGCTTTAGAAACGGGAAGAAACGCGAACATTTGACGAGTTTATCTTACCTCGCCTCGAGTGCGGTAGATCGTGGGTTCGAGCCCCAGTCGGGTCACACCAAAGACTATGAAATTGGTATTTGTTGCTTCTCCACTAAGCACACAGAAGAAAGAGGAAAGAGAAAGAGGAAAGACTGGCTGGATCGGAATCAGAATAATGTGGTCGAGTGGAGCGACATGTCTACCCGCGGACGGTTGTTTCAGTGAGCTAGCACTATGAAAATCCAAACTCAGCGAGTGGGTCTAGAAATAAGGGGACCTCATCATCATCTCTTTGAAAATTAACTTTTCCTCGCCATGATATAGCTGAAAAATAGCTATATTGGCGCTAAGCAACAATCACTCAATCACTGACTCTAAAAAGAGCAGAAACAAGCGTCGTTCTTGTCGTTTTTGATTATGGCCTCTGTGAAGTCCGCGCTTATTAGTTTATAAGCGTAAATGCTGTTACTGTTTCTTACCGTCGCTCAACATGAATCAGGTACCAGGAAACTATATCTTGGTCAGTGACCAAATATAACAAATAATTATCCGGTCAATGCAATGTGACTGCTCAAATAGAACAAGTGCAGGAAGAAAAAAAACCATTATAACGGGACGGCGAAAAAATACTTCCGCCTGTTAAAACATCTTATCCTTCAATCTTTTTTTCCATTATTCTTTCAATTTTGTACAGTGACAGAACCAGTTCTACTTAAATACAATTGTTGTGACTCAACCGGAAAGTAATGGTTGACAAAACCGGAACGAATTTACGTAATTAAGCATTTTGTTTTTATCTGTAGTTAGTCTAAAACTATTCATGGTAGCACGCCAGTGTAAATTATTATGTATCTAAGCATTACAAAGGGCTTGTGTGCTTTAATTGCACATATAGACTACTTTGTATAGCTTTATTGATGATTTCAAGCTCATTATTAGCATTTGTCATTGTCTATCATTTTATTCATATATGGGTAATCGACGGAGATAACCACAGGAACATTTAGGTAAAACTGATAACGACATCTTCTGGTTTCAAGATACAATAATGCTATATGATCATAATACTCCTTTTGTTTCGTCACCTGTATGTCAATCATGCTGAGCTGACATAACCGGAACCTGACGAAACATTTTCAGACGAGCTCTTTGACGACAGTACATTTTAGGCACTGTGCCGAAAAAGGACTAAAGGCCTGGTTCAGATAATGAGGATAAGACCGAAGTCTGAGGATGAATGAGAGAATGGTTATGAAATTTATAAATTCCATCATTAGACAACAGGGACCGTCGTGGTCGTCATCATATGGTAGTTGATGTACAACACTAGTATATGGGTACGGTTCAAGTAGCATTTGTGGAGAAGCGATGAGGAGCTACCAGAAGTGATGTGACCGGAAGTGACCGGAAGTGACGTCAGTCACATGACCGGAAGAGGCCCTGTTCGGAAGCGGCACTGTTCGGAAGTATGTTCTAACATCCAACATCCCATTGGGGCCAGAGTCGTCCTTCCAGACCATATTTTGAAGAACAGAGCTGTCGTTGCTTTAGTTGGTGGATACCATGGACCTTATACAGACAACCTATGCTTCTTCAGATGCCTGGCCGTACATCGTGGAGCTCCAGATGACAAAGCTTTAGAAGTTCCAACCAAAACGTATTACCACCAGTACCTGCAATACAGACAGATGGCTTCCAAGGATTTCCAGGGTGTATGTTTAGACGACCTGATGGTGTTAGAGCAGTTGTTCAGCTTTAACGTGTATGTGTACGACTTACAAGAAACATTTCAGCTACGTCAACGACATGGAGAAGTACAGCCACAGTTTCCTGTGTTCGAAATGTGACCGGTTGTGGAAATATGTTGGGATGCTGCACAGACACGAACGAACCTGTACCGGAGATGTCTCTACAAGTATCCTGGTGGCGTGTACAATACACCACAGACCGTATTCGACCGATTAGAAGACGAAGGCATCGACGTCCCAGACGAAGATCGGTATTACCTCTACAGAACTACCTATGACATAGAGGTGATGTTATTTGTACATTACCTCCAGAACTGAAAAAGATCATTTATAATCATCATATCACAAACCTTTGTAGAAATAAAAACCTCATACATGAGGAACTACAAGTGTTTAATAGTATTAAAACACACCACATTAGTAGTACTTCAACTATTATGAAAGACCTATATCATTTATTTCCAGAGCTTTTTCCTTTTGAAACGAAATCAAATTATTATGACCGTGTATTCATGGGGAGATTTAAGAAATATTGTCCTTGTAATCTTTGTTTAATTATTACCAATTTTAAAAGAGAATTGAGATCTTTAGGTAGACCGGCTGAACTGTTCATGCGAAACATAGCTAGATCTCATTTAAAGTCCGTTTTCTTCAGACGCTTTTAATTATTTTTAGATGTTAATATTTCAGTTGTAATCATGTTCGAAAAATGGTTGTAAGTTGCATTGGTGGAGGGAACGGGAAACAGAGAGAAAGTCACGCGTCAGCCACAAGTTACAGACAAACTTACATATTGAGTACATCGCGCATATTTAGTTGATGGTAGTTACAATATAATTCACGTCACGGGCTTCCTAGCTAAAACTTATGCGTCTTGAATATCCTACAGTGATATCTGTATTCTTAACAATTCCCGCCAATAAAAGTTCATCACAATGTGCAATAATTGATGCTATCCATTGGCTACAACCGAACATATCAAATTTGGTGACCCCTCCCCACCCCTCCAAACAGGAAAACCAAAAAGTCTAAACAGGAAAACCAAAGGGTCTACAGAGGAAAACTAAAGGGCCTAAGCAATAAAACCAAAGGTCTAAACAGGAAAAGCAAAGGTCTAAGCAGGAAAACCAAAGGGTCTAAACAGGAAAACCAAAGGTCTAAACAGGAAAACCAAAGGTCTAAACAGGAAAACCAAAGGGTCTAAGCAGGAAACCCAAAGGGTCTAAACAGAAAAACCAAAGGGTCTAAACAGGAAAACCAAAGGGTCTAAACAGGAAAACCAAAGGGTCTAAACAGGAAAACCAGAGGGTCTAATCAGGAAAACCAAATGTCTAAACAGGAAAACCAAAGGGTATAAACAGGAAAACTAAAGAGTCTAAGCAGAAAAACCAAAAGGTCTAAACAGGAAAACCAAAGGGGTCTAAACAGGAAAACCAAAGGTTCTAAACAGGAAAACCAAAGGGTCTAAACAGAAAAACCAAAGGGTCTAAACAGGAAAACCAAAGGGTCTAAACAGGAAAACCAAAGGGTTTAAACAGGAAAACCGAATGGTCTAAACAGTAAAACCAAAGGGTCTAAACAGGAAAACCAAAGGGTTTAAGTAGGAAAACCAAAGGGTCTAAACAGGAAAACCATAGGGTCTAGACAGGAAAACCAAAGGTCTAAACAAGAAAACCAAAGGACCTAAACAGGAAAACCAAAGGGTCTAAACAGGAAACCCAAAGGGTCTAAACAGAAAAACCAAAGGGTCTAAACAGGAAAACCAAAGGGTCTAAACAGGAAAACCAAAGGGTCTAAACAGGAAAACCAGAGGGTCTAATCAGGAAAACCAAATGTCTAAACAGGAAAACCAAAGGGTATAAACAGGAAAACTAAAGAGTCTAAGCAGAAAAACCAAAAGGTCTAAACAGGAAAACCAAAGGGGTCTAAACAGGAAAACCAAAGGTTCTAAACAGGAAAACCAAAGGGTCTAAACAGAAAAACCAAAGGGTCTAAACAGGAAAACCAAAGGGTCTAAACAGGAAAACCAAAGGGTTTAAACAGGAAAACCGAATGGTCTAAACAGTAAAACCAAAGGGTCTAAACAGGAAAACCAAAGGGTTTAAGTAGGAAAACCAAAGGGTCTAAACAGGAAAACCATAGGGTCTAGACAGGAAAACCAAAGGTCTAAACAAGAAAACCAAAGGACCTAAACAGGAAAACCAAAGGGTCTAAACAGGAAAGCCAAAGCGTCTAAACAGGAAAACCAAAGGGTCTAAACAGGAAAACCGAAAGGTCTAAACAGGAAAGCCAAAGCGTCTAAACAGGAAAACCAAAGGGTCTAAACAGAAAACCAAAGGGTCTAAGCAGGAAAACCAAAGGGTCTAAACAGGAAAACCTACATCTAAACAGGATAACCAAAGGGTCTAAACAGGAAAACCAAAGGGTCTAAACAGGATAACCTATATCTAAACAGGATAACCAACATCTAAGCCTAAAGTCACCTATCCCTGAGGGAGGAGAACATTAGCACAGAACTAATTTGGCATCTTTGGTTTAATTGAACAGTTCAAACATGCAATTCGAATTTGATATTTCATATTGCCCAAGTGTAATTATTGTTGTAGTTGTCCACTCTGTAAAAGCATTTGCGTACACTAGAATCATAAGCGTGTCACGAGACCCATTATATATTTTTTAAAAGAATTGTTTGGCCATGAATGTCTATTTTCACTATCTACTTTCCAATCTCATAATATGGTGCTATGTATTTTGGTAACCCAATTATATTTCTGGTGAATAGCTGATTGCATGAATTTGTCCTGTTTGTTTTTCACTATCCACAGCTATTGAACCACCAATCCACAATATTCCAGTGCTATCAAATGTAACAGAAAGTGGATAACAAACGCCTAGATCAGCACTGTTCTTTTCAAGTATAACATTTCCTAAATAATCCAACACTATTATCAAATGATCGTAAAATACAGTCAATATGACATTGCCATCTGCAGATACTGTCATTCCAGTTGGATTAAATGGCTTGTCAGCTTTCTGAATAGTCTTTCTGTTAAATGTCCACAAATACTCAGTATTCTCATTTAAAGCTATGAGTCGTTTTCTGCCTTCCGATGTAGCATCAAGAACAAAAATCATGTTTTCGGTGGTTTTTATGCTCATGGGGAATCGAAATATATTTTCAGAGTTTTTGTTATACTTGATAATATTGTTAACTTTTCCAGCAGGTGTCAATTTCATTATCTGTCTAATATTATTTTCTCTGTTTTCATAAAAGAGATTCTCCCTAACAACTGATTCTACAACACCAACTAAAATATTCCCTGAATTTGTAACGTGAATAGAAATTGGGACAAGAGGCGAAAAATCTATAAACTTCTCGAACTTTTTACCTCCTGCATGAAGCCTGTATATTTCGGTCCTGTGCGGTTTACCGTAAGCTGCAATAATACTACCGTCCGATGTCAGGTCGAAATCTCTAAAGCCACCATTTATTTTCACCACCTCTTTTATAGGATAGCTCAATTTAATTTTCATTAAAAGATTATCTGCGTCGCAAATAATCCAAGCAGCCTTTTTGTCAACAATACGTAAAGTTCTTGTGAATTTTAAAGGAGAGACGTACGTTTCTAACGGAAAGAGTTTTATAGAAATTTTTTGACAGGTTTTGTTATTTTCTAATGAACCGAACATCGAACGTAATACATCCGTGGAAACATTGGGTGGATTAAACTCCAGATCTGGTAAAACTATGTCACTTGTGTTTCTATTAGATTTGATAAGTGCTGTTGATTGGGTAACACAATTTAACGTATCTTCAAATAAATGTGAATCAAGGACATCATTGATCTTTTGCTTTTGATGCAGAACTTTGTCCCGTTTTTCTTGGATATCCTCTTTTCCTTCTTGTATTATCATCTGACATGTCTTGAAATTGTTCTCTAAATCAAGCAATGTTTTTTGTTCTATTTCCGTAACGCAGTTTATAATCTTTTTTCTTTGGTCAATAATGGTTGTTTTTGTCTTCTCGTACTTTTCTTCTTCCTTTGTTAGTATCCGATTTATTTCCTTTTCCTTAGAAATAAGACCTTGGTTAACACTGTCAATGGCAGATATATGACAAACTAATTCAAAAGAATGCTCATCATATAAAGTATTGAAATCCTTCAAGTCATGTTTTTGATGTTCAGAACTGACGCATTTTGCACATACGAGATCACTGCATGTACAACAAAATAAACAAATTTCGCTGGAATGTTGTGTACATTTTACCTTACGAAGACGGACCTTCCGATGGCCAGGATCCAATTCACTAATTCGTACTATTTCGTGAGCCTGTAGTGCTTTGCTACGTTCGTGCATTTGTTTACATTTGGTGCAAATAAATGTGTCGCAGTCCAAACACTTCCACAGAGTCGGGGACGAATTGTCACTACAAAGTTGACATGCCATAGCTGCTTGGTGTGATGTCGCCATTTTAGAAACTCAGGACTTCCTGCTAAAACTATTTTATTTTTAGCAAACGTATATGACATGCAAATATTTATAGAAACGATATCTATTCCTCATCTGTAAATATTGCATAATGAACGAGGTTAAAGTTAATTATTGCTAAGCATGGATGAATGTGTTGTAAAACGTGAATGGCATGTCCCAACAGACTAAATATAATTTGCAGTTTAATTTCAAAGGTATTCATATGCAATATCTTTGTGAATTTTAAATTTTAGATATACCTATACTAGTCAACAAAAGAAACGATAGAGAGATTTCTTTGAATTTGGCTTTCTGAAAATTTGGATTTTCACAAGAACGTTTATCCACGGCTCCGTCAAAATGACCGCGAGCGAGCGGTGGGCATGGGTCAGGCTGGAATGACTCACCAGGCCGTAGCAGACCACTTTAATGTATCTAGATTAACAATTTCATGGTTAATGTTTCGAATTCGACATACAGGTAGGACGAATGACAGACCCCGTAACGGGAGGCCGCGTGTGACCGCACGTCAGGACAGACATTTACGTCTTATTAACCTTCGGAACCGTATGATAGCAGCTGAGGACACTGCCCGTAAGAACACCTGGTCTAGCAAACGTCCGAATTTCGGGCAACACATCCTTTTTAGTGATGAATCCCGATTTTCACTTCGTTTTAGCGATGGACGTTATCGTGTGTACTGCAGGCGTGTGGTACGTTTTACGGACCAATGTGTGTACTAGTCCGCCCGTTTTGGAGGCGGAAGTGTTATGGTCTTGGCTGGAATTTGTCATGATGGTCGTACTCAGCTCAAAATTGTTCAAGAAATATTGAATGCCGTAAAATACAGAGACGATATTCTTGATCCTATCGTTCTCCCCTTTCAGCAAAAGCGAAACTTTGATCACGTCTTTCAACATGACAATGAAAGATGTCACGTGGCTCGTGCTTGTCAAGACTTTCTGAACCAGAATCACATCCGTGTTCATCCTTTGCCGGCATTATCACCGGATCTGTCACCAATTGAACCTTTATGGAATGAACTTGGTAGACGTGTTCTCCACAGTTAAAATCCATCGAAAGCACTACAGGAGCTGCGTGACGCACTTGTGTACGAGTGGAACAACATCCCACAAGCCTTTATCCAACGATTGATTGGCTCTATGCGTTGGAGATGCGAAGCTGTCGTTGCTGCAAGAGGTGGTCACACACGTTACTGATCTCCGCAAACCCCCATACTGCATGACAATCTCTCTCTGTCCATGATTTGTTCTGATAATGATGTTGAGAAATTTTGTATCTAAATATGAATCTAAATTAACCGATTTGTATCGTTTCGTTTGTTGACTAGTATATTTTCGATGTCAAACCTAACTTGTTCTTGGTAATTTAGTGCAACGTTTAAGACAGTCATTTTGACTGGGGCACTGAAGATATTTTTATATATGCTTTGTTAGTGGAAAAAAAGAAGGACTGGAATAACCTTCATCAGGTACCAGTTGACGTTTTCAAAAGATTGAAATGCCAAATAATTTACAAATCTTCTGAAACAAGTGAAAGGTATTAAAAAGGGTAGCTAATATCAGCTATTATTATACTTCACTATCTTTTTTCCTTTATAAAAACATGACAGTAGTTTTGCTATTTCATCCTAAAAAGCATCTGGATGACTATTCCCCCGGTGGTGCCGGTCACAAATTGTAGGACTATTCCCCCTGTGGTAATTTCAGCAATCATATTTCCCGGACTTTTCTAATTCATTCATTTCATTTGGTTAAATTAAATGACGTCATGCAAGTCCCCGGACTTTTTAATTTCGCGAGCTATTAAGCATCACGAGACGGCAGACGACAAGTAAGCCCCTTGTGGTAATTTCAGCAATCATATTTCCCGGACTTTTCTAAACCATTCATCTCATTGATTTAAGTTAAATGACGTTTATAATGGAATGATCTTATCACCCTCTAATAGAAGACAAATGTCAATATCCATACAAAACAGAACGAACTAAATAAAAAATGTTTTTTTCCCCATTAATTTCTTCTTCAAATATACACACATGAAAATGTAGTAGACTAGAAATCCATCAGAAAAGGGCCTACAATTTAGAATTTTGAATTGCACAGTTGTTCAGTATAATGAAATACTTATAGATTTGATATTCGGGTAATAGCACTTTTATTGTCCCCAAGGTACCAACTATTTTCCGTGGCGTTGCCTCGGAAAATAGTTGGTGCCTTGGGGACAAATCAAGTGCTATAACCCTCATACCCAGTCAATAAGTGTATAATGTTACCCTATTTCTGAGGAGATTGACTTTAATCCTAATGATCGCCTCGAGTGTGGTAGATCGTGGGTTCGAGCCCCGGTTGGGTCAAACCAAAGATTATAAAATTGGTATTTGGTGGTTCTCCGCTAATATTTAATATTTCATACCTGAATTAACATGCGTCTAGTAACGTACGTGCAAAAGTAATACATTGTAATTCAATTATATCTACAGTGTTCACCGTTTGAAACAAACGAACCATGTCGACATACAATGATTGGGGGACGGATGTATGTCAAATATTAGGCCGAAGTCTGGGGGTGAATAAGATAATGGTTATCAAATTGATTAATTCCATCATAAAACTACAGGGACGGTCGTGGTCGTGATCGTATGGTAGTTGGAGTTACAACTACCTAGGCAATAAGTGTCTATCACCACTAACGTTGTGAGTTCGAATCCCGCTCATGGAGAGGTGTACTCGATACAACATTATGTGATAAAGTTTGTCAGTGACTTGCGACAGATCAGTGGTTTTTCTCCGGGTACTCCGGTTTCCTCCACAAATTAAACTGACCGCCATATTATTTATTGTTGAAATATTGTTGAAAGTGGCGTTAATTACAATAACCCTAATCCATTGGATCACGATTAATTAAACTAACGTACCCACACAATTAATAAAATAGAATTAATAAAATATGTTTAAATTAATCTCATACAATTATAAAATATATAATCGAATGTAACAGTAATTGTAACACGACCGATGTCATACGTGGAACATGAACTGTTTACACTTCCTGAGTTCACGCCGGGTTTTGATAAAGTCCGTGTTGCCTGTCTGCTTTCGTTTTCTATTGGGTCACGTTGACTATTACTTGTCTTTATTTTTCTTTTATTTTTTGTCACACGTGTGTCTTTCTTTGTATTGGTCGACTGTATTTTCTCACGTAATAGTCTTGTAAGTTTATAGTGAAGATACTCATCTCAAAATTGTATGCATAAAATCCCCAAAAGAAATTTGCAACAGAAAACTTATATAGTACAATACAGTGAGTGAGTGATTGCTGTTTAACACCAATTGCGCAATTTTTCTGATATACGTATCATGGCGAGAACAAATGACATTTTGTTGAGAGGATAATGATGTTCGCTTTGTACTAGACCAACGCACTGCGTTGAATTTTTATAGTTCTAACTAGGCCACTGAAACACCAGTTCGTGGATAGACATGTCGCCCTACTCGGACACATTTTCCTGTTTCCAAGCCAACCAGTCTTATGCTACTCATTAGTGCTGTGTGCTTAGCGGAGAAACAACAAATACCAATTTATAGTCTTTGATTTGACATAAAAGGGGCTTGAATCCACGATCTACCTCACTCGAGGCGAGCACGCTAACCATTATGCATACACTAACGATATGATAAAAGTTCAATTCATGTATATATATATTTTCCTTTAATATGCGGTGAATTTTTATAGTTCTAACTAGGCCACTGAAACACCAGTTCATGGATAGACATGTTGCCCTACTCGAACACATTATCCTGTTTCCAAGCCAACCAGTCGCATGTTACTCATTAGTGCTGTGTGCTTAGCGGAGAAACAACAAATCCCAATTTATAGTCTTTGCTTTGACATGAAAGGGGCTTGAATCCACGATCTACCTCACTCGAGGCGAGCACGCTAACCATTATGTATACACAAACGATATGATAAAAGTTCAATTCATGTATATAGATTTTTTCATTTAATATGCATTGAAAGATTGATGACCCTAATGTTATATTTTTATTGGTAATATGTTATATGTCATTATCCGGTATATTGTGTAATTCTTTTTATGATTTTATTGATGGTTTAATGGTCACGATGAAGATGATTCAATGATTGGAGGTGATAGATGGTTTTCCGTTTTGTTGATACATTTGTATCGGTCGAATTGTTGACCAGCACTGTTTAGATTGTCTTTTAATAGCAACATAACTGTGTTAGAGAATGAATGCTTTAAATTTCCATATTCTAAGCGCTACATAAATACATGATACATGCAGTACTGAGAAATCATATTTACTGTGTAAGTGGTCGTTTTACGTACTTGGATTACTTAACACACCACAATCTCAATAGAATGAGACGTTAATATTAATAAATTGTAAACATACTTCTGTCAGCATTTAATACTTGAAGAAGGCAGATAATTTCTAGTAAATCACAATGTATTGTTAAAAAAAGAGAACAAACGTGCTACATCACAATGCATATTGCTATATAAATAAAACGATAGTATGTTGTTATATAAATAAAACGATAGTATGTTGTTATATAAATAAAACGATAGTATGTAGTTATATAAATAAAACGATAGCATATTGCTATATAAATAAAACGATAGTATGTTGTTATATAAATAAAACGATAGTATGTTGTTATATAAATAAAGCGATAGTATGTTGTTATATAAATAAAACGAAAGTATTTTGTTATATAAATAAAACGATAGTATGTTGTTATATAAATAAAACGATAGTATGTTGTTATATAAATAAAACGATAGTATGTTGTTATATAAATACAACGATAGTATGTTGTTATATACATAAAACGATAGTATGTTGTTATATGAATAAAACGATAGTATGTTGTTATATAAATAAAACGATAGTATGTTGTTATATAAATAAAACGATAGCATATTGCAATATAAATAAAACGATAGTATGTTGCTATATAAATAAAACGATAGTATGTTGTTATATAAATAAAACGATAGTATGTTGTTATATAAATAACACGATAGTATGTTGTTATATAAATAAAACGATAGTATGTTGTTATATAAACAAAACGATAGTATGTTGTAATATAAATAAAACGATAGCATATTGCTATATAAATAAAACGATAGTATGTTGCTATATAAATAAAACGATAGTATGCTGTTATATAAATAAAACGATAGTATGTTGTAATATAAATAAAGCGATAGTATGTTGCTATATAAATAAAACGAAAGTATTTTGTTATATAAATAAAACGATAGTATGTTGTTATATAAATAAAACGATAGTATGTTGTTATATAAATAAAACGATAGTATGTTGTTATATAAATAACACGATAGTATGTTGTTATATAAATAAAACGATAGTATGTTGTTATATAAATAAAACGATAGTATGTTGTTATATACATAAAACGATAGTATGTTGTTATATAAATAAAACGAGAGTATGTTGTTATATAAATAAAACGAGAGTATGTTGTTATATACATAAAACGATAGTATGTTGTTATATAAATAAAACGATAGTATGTTGTTATATAAATAAAACGATAGTATGTTGTTATATAAATAAAACGATAGTATGTTGTTGTATAAATAAAACGATAGTATGTTGTTATATAGATAAAATATAAACAAGAACGAATGCATGTTTTGTATTTGTCAGATATTCAGATTATCTTTTTCTTTATTATGTAGTTGGGTGACAGGTGAAAGGTGATATTGCACACTAAATCTCGTCAAATGTCTGTATGTAGTAAGGGAGACAACCAAAGAACAATTCCAATATAATTCTATGTTTTAAGATTTATTTACAATATCAAAGTATATCTAATACAATGAACACTTATTGTCTTCCAATTCAAAATGTCGTAGATGTCTACATTTTCTATCAACTTTTAAAAAAGACATTACACGAATGAATATTCATAAAGCATTGAGATATATCTGATATACATAATAAAACATATATATCTAACATAGCGCACTCGACACCTTTCTGTAATAACCTATATCAGGTATGCTCAATGTCAAAAGATTTGAAAACACAATAATTTAAAAGACTTTGGGAGCTAGAAAATTAACGGCCTAACAGGATAGCCGTAATCGACAATAGTCACCTATACATGACTGAAGGAATATCAAATCTTAGTTTTGATAATAATTACATTATTTAGGAGCTGTAAATTTAATAATATATATATCAAATAAACCATATCAGTGCCGATACATTGACTACTTGGTGCATGACATCATCGGGGACTAATAGTCCACCAGCGAGTAACCGATCCAATAAATATATTACAGACATAGATAAATAGTTTAGTGTGAAAAGATTCAAACAACCAAACAATTTAAAAGTCCTTCGGGGCAAGAAAAACCAAAGGGTCTAAACAAGATGGCCTACATCTAAGCCGAAAGTAACCTATCACTGAGAGAGGAGAACATTAACACAGAACTATTTTGGCATCTTTGGTGTTAAGTTGAACCGTTCAAACATGCAATTCAAGCTTGATGTTTACGAGATTTTTTCTGTTTTTAGAAAGAAATGTTTCCAGTGACAATGATATTACCCACGTCTGACTATTGTTGCAATTGTCCACTCCTTAACCCCATTTGCAGACACTAGAAGCATACGCGTGTCATGAGACCAAATAGAAAAAAATATTTTTAGTAGTTTTTGGTCATGAATGTTTATTTCAACTAATGTATCTACTTTTCAATCTCATAATATGGCTCTATGTATTTTGCTAACCCAATTATATTTCTGGTGAATAGCTGATTGCATGAATTTGTCCTGTTTGTTTTTCACTATCCACAGCTATTGAACCACCAATCCACAAAATTCCAGTGCGGTCAAATGTAACAGAAAGAGGATAGCAGACGCCTTGATCAGCACTCTTCTTTTCAAGTTTAACATTTCATAAATAATCCAACACTATTATCAAATGATCTTGTAATATAGTCAATATGACATTACCATCTTCAGATACTGTCATTCCTGTTGGATTAAATGGCTTTCTGAATAGTGCTTCCGTTAAATGTCCACAGAAACACAGCACCCCCATTTAAAACTATGAGTTGTTTTCGGTCTTCCGATGTAGCATCAATGACACAAATCATGTCTTCGGTGGTGTTTATGCTCATGGGGAATAGAAACATATCTTCAGAGTCTTTGTTATACTTGATAATATTATTAAATTTTCCACCAGGCGTCCATTTCATGATCTGCCTAATATTAATTTTTATGTTTTCATAAAAGAGATTCTCCCTAACAACTGATTCTACAACACCAACTAAAATATCCCCTGAATTTGTAACGTGAATAGAAATTGGGAAAAGAGGTGAACAATCTATAAACTTCTCGAACTTTTTGCCTCCTGCATGAAGCCTGTATATTTCATTCCTGTGTGGATTACCGTACACTGCAATAATACTACCGTCCGATGTCTGGTCAAAATCTCTAAAGCCACCATTTATTTTCAACACCTCTTTTACAGGATAGCTCAATTTAATTTTCATTAAAAGATTATCACAAGTAATGCAAGTAGCCTTTTTTTCAACAATACGTAAAATGGGTACGAATTTCACAGGAGAGACGTACGTTTCTAACGAAACGAGTTTTATAGAATTCTTTGACAGGTTTCGTTATCTTTAAATGTACCGAACATCGAACGTAATACATCCGTGGAAACATTGTTTGGTTTAAACTCCAGATCTGGTAAAACTATGTCACTTGTGTTTCTATAAGATTTGATAAGTGCTATTGATTGAGGAACACAATTTAACGTATCTTCAAATAAATGTGAATCAAGGACATCATTGATCTTTTGCTTTTGATGCAGAACTTTGTCCCGTTTTGCTTGGATATCCTCTTTTCCTTCTTGTATTATCTTCTGACATGTCTTGAAATTGTTCTCTAAATCAAGCAATGTTTTTTGTTCTATTTCCGTAATGCAGTTTATAATCTTTCTTCTGTGGTCAATAATGTTTGTCTTTGTCTTCTCAAACCTTTCTTCTTCCTTTGTTAGTATCCGATTTATTTCCTTCTCCTTAGAAATAAGACCTTGGTTATCATTGTCAATGGCAGATACATCACAAAATAATTCAGAAGAATTCTCATCATATAAAGTATAGAAATCCTTCAAGTCATGTTTTTGATGTTCAGAACTCACACATTTTGCACATACGAGATCACTGCAGGTACAACAAAATAAACAAAATTCACTGTAATGTTGTGTACATTTTACTTGACGAAGACGGATCTTCCGATGGACGAGATCTAATTCACTAATTCATACTATTTCGTGAACTTGTAGTGCTTTGCTACGTTCGTACATTTGTTTACATTTGGGGCAAATAAATGTTTCACAGTCCAAGCAATCCAAACAGTCCGACACGTATTTCCACTACAAAGTTGACATTCAATAGTTCCTTGGTGTGATGTCGCCATTTTGAAAACCGGAGACTTCCTCATGAAACTATTCTATTTTAGCAAGCGTAAATGACAAGAAAATATTTATAGATACCCAATATATTCCTCGCAAATAATTTTTTCATTGCTAAGCATCATACAGTCGTCATGTAGTAATTATCGGTAATTACCAGGATGAGGGATTCTCCATAACAATAGATTGCATTTACACAGTTTGTCTTCTCTCTTATTAATTCCTAATCTTTAAGACAGAACAGATATAAGTGTTCACTTGACAGCGGCCAATATTTTCATAAACACGTCGCGTAAAATAAATTTGATATCTACGTATTTATTTCTCATCATATGATAATTTTTTGTACTTATTAGTTTTTATATGGTATTAATATTTCATTTACATACTAGTCAACGAAAGAAACAATACAAGGGTTTGATGCTCAATTTTGTTACATAGAGAAAAAAAATCTACAAAAATCGTATAATTGAAATTCATATGAGCATAACAAATAATAAGGTAATATCAAGAAAATTTATCAACATCAATATCAGAACAAATCATGGACAGACAGAAATTGTCATGCAGTATGAAAGGTTTGCGGAGTTCAGTAACGTGTGTGACCACCTCTTGCAGCAACGACAGCTTCGCATCTCTGACGCATATAACCAATCAATCGTTGGATAAAGGCTTGTGGGATGTTGTTCCACTCGTGCACAAGTGAGTCACGCAGCTCCCGTAGTGTTTCCGGTTGATTTGGACAGTGGCGAACACGTCTACCGAGTTCATCCCATAAATATTCAATTGGTGACAGATCCGGTGATAATGCCGGCCAAGGAAGAACACGGATGTGATTCTGGTTCAAAAAGTCTTGACAAGCACGAGCCACGTGACATCTTGGATTGCCATGTTGAAAGACGTGATTAAAGTGTCGCTATTACAAAAAGGGCAGAACGATAGGATGAAGAATATCGTCTCTGTATATTACGGCATTCAATGTTCCTTGAACAAGTTTGAGCTGAGTTCGACCATCATGACAAATTCCAGGAGAAACTATAACACTTCCGCCTCCAAAACGGTCGGATTCGTACACACACTGGTCCATAAAACGTTCCCCACCTGCGGGTACACACGATGTTATTGTTTGTTTTGTGAGGATGAATGCGTTTCACGCAAACATTGACGTAAATGATAATAAAAAATTGTTTTTGTTTCAGCATAACAATATATTTAAAAAAAAAAAAAAAAATTATCGTTTCTTTTGTTGACTAGTATATTTTCGTTACGTTTCCTGATTTATTTAGCACATCGGCAGGGCATTTTAATTCTTATTAATTCGCAGCCTTTTCTGGTTTTTTATACTGTATTTAATCATATTTTTTCTCTTGGCCATTTGAATCGAGAAACGGGAATTGCCGTCACACATGCAAGTTCAATCCCGCCATATTTCAATGTGGCTGTTCCACTCATGAATCAGTAATATTGTGGCAGTCTTGGTGTTTTTTTGTGTTTTTTTTTATCTTACACGTATTTGTTAGTCACTATTACATTGAAAGGGTGACCTTTATGGATTTGTTTTAGCTTTGTTCAAGTGGCCTTCTTGGCTTTGCTTGGTTATTGTACTATCGATTGCTATATTGTAAAGTGTGATGAATGAGATTAATTTCATTGAATGTGCACAAATTTAAACGGCATCGGTGGTGCTTCTGTTAACCCGGTTGCCTCGAGTGTGGTAGATCGTGGGTTCGAGCCTCGGTTGGGACAAACCAAAGACTATACAATTGGTATTTGGTGGTTCTCCGCTAAGTATGCAACATTAGGGAGAAAGACTGATTGGCTCGAAATCAGCATAATGTGTCCCAAGTGAAGCGATATACGTCTACCTGCAGACTGTTGTTTCAGTGAGTTAGTACTATCAGAATAAAACCAAGCTTGTTGGTCTAGTACATCATTGTCATCTCATCGAATGTAATTTGTGTTAGTCATGATATATCTGAGGAATGGCTCATTTGGCGTTAAATAACAATCATTCACTTTTTCACTCCGGCTACAAATTTGAATGAAATATGAAGCTTATAATCACAATACGTGATACTCTTCTGTGCGGTGGATTTTTGTTGTTATTTGAAAAAATTATATCGTGGTACATATACAATGTAAAATATATGTAATATATATGTAAGTACGAATAGCATAAATGTAATAATCGTGCTTAATAATATTATAGGATTTTATAATTTTATTATATCTATCGTGTTTAAAGCTACCAAAGAAATCCGTATCTTACTGGCCATGGGCAGCAGTTATTATTTCAACGGGTATATAGGTGACATATCATTGTACATTTGTATATTATGCTAACTGGTATATGTGCACGTCACGTACCCGTCAATAAACCAAAATATAAAATTGTGTATCAAATTGGCACTTTTTGTGTGTATTTTTGTTCAAAATCAGTTGAAATATTTCAGTACAATTGTACCGTTAAGTCAACAAATATATATGTGCAATACTTGTCTATTTAAGATATCATGCACCAATAGTTGAAATATTTTTAAAGGGCCAAATATATATATTGTGACGTTTCATTCTATATTATGCACATACATGTACAGTACATCTAGTGTAAACAAGCTTTGAAATTTAATGAGATGTTGATAGGTGAAATACTATAAGTGTATTGTGGACGAAATCATGTTGATTATGCCATTTAATACGTGAAAAAAAGGCAGATCATTTTGTCACTTCAATTTTTATTAAATCAGAATGCATTGTTTCCAAAAAACTAAATAAAAAAGAACAGATGTGTAAAATAACAATGCATATTATTATATAAATAAAAAAAAATTAAAACAAAACATGTTTTGGGTATTTGCCAGATATTCAGATTGTGTTATGCTTAACTATGCAAATGTATGAAGAGTGATATTGCTCATTAAAACTCGTAAGGTTTGTGATTTTTAAGATATAAAGCTTTTTAAAAGAAAGGTGCATTAATCACTGTCGTCAAAGAGCTCCGGTCGAAAATGTTCCGTCAGCTTCCGGTACAAATATCATTTTTGTTTGTTTTTACCTATATGTTTCTGTGGTTAACTTTATCCATTACTTCAGATATGGATAAAATGATGGACATAAACAATGACAAATGCTAATAATGAACTTGAAATCATTAAATAAAGCTATAAAAAGTAGTCTATATGTTTAATTAAAGTACACAATCCCTTTGTAATGCTTAGATAAATGATAATTTGCACTGGGATGCTACCATGAATAGTTTTAGACTTACTACAGTGAAAAACACAATGCTTATTTACGTACATTCGTTCCGGCTTTGTCAACCATTTCTTTCCGGTTGAGTCCCAAAAATTCTATTTAAGTAGATCCGGTTTTGTCAATGTAGAAAATTGAAATAAATAGCGTAAAAAAGCTCAACATCACAGTTATGTTTCCTTTTTACAATTTATTTAAGGTTCATTATAACACTTGCCAAGGGTGTGTTCGACTTGCAAATTGATAAATAGAAAAAAGCCACAAATTCGTCTTCAATGAATACAAATTGTTAAGAAAACAACAGCACATAGTCAAAATATTTTACGTGTGGATGCTTTGTATAACATTAAAAGAAAGAAATACAAAACGGTTTGTGCAGAATTGGCATTCGCCAAAGTCACCTTAGACAGAATGGTCATGATTTTTTTATAGAACTTGTAATGTTTTCTTTATTTGCTATGCAGTTGGATTATTGCAATATTCAGAGTGTTTGATCAAAAGTAGGAACTCTCACTGTTTATATGCTCATAAGTTGTATTTTAATGCCTGAAAATTGTTTCAGAAGTGGAAAAAGTTGCAAATTGTACGCCATATTCACAAGGTTTTCAAGTTCTGAGGTATCTTTTCAACATTTTGAAATTAAATAACGCTATGTATATGCCGCGAGTACCTAGCCTAATTATTCCATTAACAACATGTTGTGCTATTTATTTTTTAAATAATTTGCTATTTAAAACAAAAGATCTGAATTCTAAAAAAATGATGTGGAATCATGCAAAATCGGAAACTGTACCACCCATTATTAGACGTGTATAGATATCAAGTAACTCATATTGTTTTGGATTAGTTTTTGTTTTCAAACAATATATTGAAGGACACTAAGAAATTTTGATTAAAAAGAGGATAAAATAAAAGAAAAATTGAGAACGGCATCGGTCGCGTAATGGTTAGCGTTCTCGTATCGGTAGTGTAATGGTTAGCGTTCTCGTATCGGTAGCGTAATGGTTAGCGTGCTCGTATCGGTAGTGTAATGGTTAGCGTTCTCGTATCGGTAGTGTAATGGTTAGCGTTCTCGTATCGGTAGTGTAATGGTTAGCGTTCTCGTATCGGTAGTGTAATGGTTAGCGTTCTCGTATCGGTAGCGTAATGGTTAGCGTGCTCGTATCGGTAGTGTAATGGTTAGCGTTCTCGTATCGGTAGTGTAATGGTTAGCGTTCTCGTATCGGTAGCGTAATGGTTAGCGTGCTCGTATCGGTAGCGTAATGGTTAGCGTTCTCGTATCGGTAGTGTAATGGTTAGCGTTCTCGTATCGGTAGCGTAATGGTTAGCGTGCTCGTATCGGTAGCGTAATGGTTAGCGTTCTCGTATCGGTAGTGTAATGGTTAGCGTTCTCGTATCGGTAGCGTAATGGTTAGCGTGCTCGTATCGGTAGCGTAATGGTTAGCGTTCTCGCATAGAGTGCGATAGATTCTGGTCAAACCAAAGAATATAAAATTGGTATTTGTTGCTTTTCCGCTAAGCACGCAGCACTAAGGAGTAAGAGCAAAGACGGGTTGGCTCGGAATCAGAATAATGTGTCCGACTGTTGTCTCAGGGAGCTAGCACTATACAAATCCAACCCAGCGTGTTGGTCTAGAACAAAGTGGACGTCATCATCATCTCATTGAAAAACTAACTTGTTCTCACCATGATATAGCTGAAAAATTGCTGAATTGGCGTTAAACACTCACTCACTCACTCACTCACTCACTCACTCACTCACTCACTCACTCACTCACTCACTCACTTAAAAAATGGCATATCGAGTGTACCCTTTGAGTTTGATAAGTGTTGTAATGAACCTTTAGTATGCAACTGTTTGTTTGTTCAGTATATATTACAAAAACCGGCTCAAGACATGGCATACGTACGCTGTTTAATATTTTGATTGCACATTTTGTAATGAAATTCTAGTTTTGTTTTACTTGCATTTCAGGTAGAGATGAATACTGGAAGCTTGTCGCCATTTGTTGTTTCTACTGTCAAACGACATTCTTGAATTTTACAATATAATGTAAATGTACCAATCAAATTATCTGAGGCTAATACAAATAAAATGAGGGTAATCGCAAGATTGAAACATAAGATGTTTTAATAGTATTTCTTCGCCGTCCCGTTACTGTTTTTTTTATCCTGCACTTGTTCTATTTGAGCAGTTCTATTGACCGGATATTTTTTTTATATTTGGCTATTGACCAAGATATAATTTTCTGGTATCTGATTCATGTTGAACGACGGTATGAAACAGTAACAGCATTTATGCTTATAAGCGCGGACTTCACAGAGGACACAATCAAAAACGATAAGAACGAGGCTTGTTTCTGCTCTTTTTACACAATTTGACAGTTTCTTTGGGGCTTTTGACATACCACGATATATACAATATACGTATATTGTCGGAAAATATATAATTCATTTCCCCTCGCTGCGAAACAGGTAAGAAAAACTCGTCAAAACTCGTATATATAAATTTTATATTTTCGACAATGTATGTATATTGTCTATTTATTTTCCCCCTCGTTTCACTCCTCAGAATTTTTATTTTATTAACTAAAATAATGTAATATAAATAAGACTCGACACAGTGTAGGATTGTGCGTTCACACCAAGATCGCATATCATTTATTATAAACATATATCAACATAACAAATTCATTCAATCTGTCATTTCTATCCCTAAAAATGCAAAATATATAGTTGAAATTCTCTTGGAATTAATCTAGGTGGATGGGCGGGGGAATATAACATCCAAATCACGAACTTTTATCGTATTGCAACTTGTAACAAACGTCGCATTAATCGAGTACACCTAACATTTTCTTTATATACTAACTGCCAAAATCGTCCGTGCGGAAAGGAATTCAATACTACAGCCTTTGCTAATTTGCATATCAATATCGTTTATGCAAACATTATACTGTGAAGAAATTTAAATATCGTTTCCACGAAGTTCTTTAGAGTGACTTACTTCGTTATCAACGAGCATAAAATTCAAATATTGTATAATAAAAAGAATTTCCCACTACTCAACGTATGCGCCTGGACAACGACCGCAAGTGAATGTAGCGCATTGAGCACTAGCCCTGATGTCAGTGCCACAAAAAACATAAAAAATCAAGTGTTCGCGACAGTAGCAATTTAACATAGAAATAGCGATTTTTTTTATTGTACAAAGCAGCTGAAATTAGAAGCCATGGCGAATATTCATACTATGGATCACGATTTATCACTTTTGAGATATTTCCTAATCATAACTATTGTTAAATTGCAATATAATGATCAATGATAATACGATTAGTGGTATTTACATACTGACAAATCCGGTTCTTATTAATGACACAACCGTTTCTATGCATGTTTACAATTTGACAAAGCCAGATTTCAAAAACATCTGTTGACCTGAAGTCTTAGGCTATAACTAGTTACTAATTGACTTTTCATCAACAAAATAATATCTCTAAGTAAAATAAATCATTCATTTTTCTTTTTTAATAACATTTCATTCATTCATAAATGCAAGATATAGCGATATTTCAATTGATCGTAATGATTTTGATGCCTTATAACTTTTAGAAAAAAAGCTAATTTTACACTGCAAAAATCAATGATATTTGCACAAAAAATGACAAAAATAATAATAACAATCATAAAGCATCCTAATTCAAAACATTATATATACAGTATATTCATAAAAACTGACGATAATCGTCTGTCTTCTTTAAGAATACCGTTTTAGAATATCCCGGATGTTGACGAAACATTTTCGATCGGAGTTCTTTGTCGACAGTGTTTCATTCGGCAACATATGAGAAATAATTTTCAAATGTCTGTATGTAGTAAGAGAGACAACCAAATAACAATTCCAACATAATTCTATGTTTTAAGATTTATTTACAATATCAAAGTATATCTAATACAATAAACACTTATTGTTTTCATTATACCTAAGGCAACTCAATTGCATTGTGGTTTTTCTTAGTCTGATAATCATCTTCTCTAATATATGTAGTAAACATATACTAACCTTCTTCGGGTACGCTCAAGTCAAAAATAATTTAAAAGACCTTTTGAGCAAGCAAATAAACGAGCTAAGAAGGTTGCCAAAATCGACATGACTGAACTAATATCAAATCTTAGTTTTAATAATAATTACATTATTTAGGAGCTGTAAATTTAATTATATAATAGTTACTGATATGGAGGGCAATATCAGGATATACAGATTCCACGACCCAAGGGCAGCTTGTCTATCCTGATATTGCACTCCATATCAGTAATTATTGTGTTTATTGCATTGAAGATCAGAATCTGACACATACAATATAAATGCATATAAATTTTTAATCAGGATCATTGAAGGTTTCCCTAGGCATTATCACCTTCGTTATTACCTAATTTGAATTGACTACAACAATTGTTTGAATGGTGTTCAACTGATAATGAGAAATAAAATGAGTTTATCAGTATCATTGTAATTTATTAAAACGCAAACATACAAATATCCGTGTATAGACCAGTAGGACCAGTCTATACACGGTTTTGGGACCGGTCTATATCAGCATTCCAGTCTACATCGCGGAATAGTGAAGGTCACGTGAAGAGTGTTCAGCCAATTAAATGTATGATTTTTATTTGATATGCAATAATAATAAATATATCAAATAAGCCATGCCAGTGCCAATGCACTGATTACTGATTACAGATGACACTATAAAGAACTAATAGTCCACCAGTGAGTAACCGATCCAGGGAATATACTACAAACATAAATAAATATGTTAGTGTGAAGAGATTCTGCACAAAAGATTCAAAAAGCAAATAACTTAAAAGTCTTTTGGAGCAGGAAAAACAAAGGGAATAAACAGGATAACAAACATCTAAACAGGATAACCAACATCTAAGCCTAAAGTCATCTATCCCTGAGGGAGGAGAACATTAGCACAAAACTAATTTGGTATCCTTGGTTTAATTGAACCATTCAAACATGCAATTCGAATTTGATGTTCACGATATTTGTTTTTCTGTTTTAAAAAAAAAGGTTTCCAGTAACAATGATATTACCCAAGTCTAATTAATGTTGTGGATACTGTTAGGTGTCCACTCTGTAAAACCATTTGCGGACAATAGAATCATAAGCGTGTCATGAGACCTAATAGAACAACACATATTTTGAGTATTTTTGATCATGAATACATATTTAACTATCTACTTTTCAATCTCATAATATGGCGCTATGTATTTAGCTAACCCAATTATATATCTGGTGAATAGTTGATTGCATGAATTTGTCCTGTTTGTTTTTCACTATCCACAGCTATTGAACCACCAATCCACAAAATTCCAGTGCTGTCAAATGTAACAGAAAGTGGATAGCAAACGCCTAGATCAGCACTCTTCTTTTCAAGTATAACATTTCCTAAATAATCCAACACTATTATCAAATGATCTTGCAATACAGTCAGTATGACATTACCATCTTCAGATACTGCCATTCCAGTTGGATTAAATGCCTTGTCAGCTTTCTGAATAGTATTTCCGTTAAATGTCCACAGAAACACAGCATCCCCATTTAAAACTATGAGTCGTTTTCGGTTTTGCGATGTAGCATCAAGAACACAAATCATGTCTTCGGTGGTTTTTATGCTCATGGGGAATAGAAACATACTTTCAGAGTCTTTGTTATACTTGATAATATTATCAAGTTTTCCACCAGGCGTCAATTTCATTATCTGCCTAATATTAGTTTCTCTGTTTTCATAAAAGTGATTCTCCCTAAGAACTGATTCTACAACACCAACTAAAATATCCCCTGAATTTGCAACGTGAATAGATATGGGGAAAAGAGGTGAAAAATCTCTAGACTTATTGAACTTTGTACCACTTGCCTGAAGCCTGTATATTTCGTTCCTGTCTGGTTTACCGTAAACTGCAATAATACTACCGTCCGATGTCAGGTCGAAATCTCTAAAGCCGCCATTTATTTTCACCATCTCTTTTATAGGATAGCGCAATTTAATTTTCTTTAAAAGATTATCTGCGTCGCAAATAATCCAAGCAGCCTTTTTGTCAACAATGCGTAAAGTTGTTGTGAATTTGAAAGGAGAGACGTACGTTTCTAACGAAGCGAGTTTTATAGAACATTTTTGACAGGTGTCGCTATATTCTAATGAACCGAACATCGAACGTAATACATCCGTGGAAACATTGTTTGGCTTAAACTCCAGATCTGGTAAAACTATGTCACTTGTCTTTCTATTAGATTTGATAAGTGCTATTGATTGGGGAACATAATTTAAAATATCTTCAAATAAATGTGAATCAAGGACATCATTGATCTGTTGCTTTTGATACAGAACTTTGTCCCGTTTTTCTTGGATATCCTCTTTTCCTTCTTGTATTATCATCTGACATGTCTTGAAATTGTTCTCTAAATCAAGCAATGTTTTTAGTTCTATTTCGTAACGCAGTTTATAATCTTTTTTCTTTGGTCAATAATGATTGTCTTTCTCTTCTCAGACTTTTCTTCTTCATTTTTCAGTATCCGATTTATTTCCTTCTCCTTAGAAATAAGACCTTGGTTAACATTGTCAATGACAGATACATGACAAATTAATTCAGGAGAAAGTTTATCATATAAAGTATTGAAATCCTTCAAGTCACGTTTTTTTATGTTCAGAACTCACGCATTTTGCACATACAAGATCCCCCCTGCATGTACAACAAAATAAAAAAAATTCGCTGGAATGTTGTGTACATTTTACTTGACGAAGACGAACTTTTCGATGGACGAGATCTAATTCACTATTCGTACTATTTCGTGAACTTGTAGTGCTTTACTACGTTCGTGCATTTGTTTACATTTGGTGCAAAATTTGTCGCAGTCCAAACACTTCCAAACAGTCCGCCACGAATTTTCACTACAAAGTTGACATTCAATAGCTACTTGGTGTGATGTCACCATTTTGAAAACCCGATACTTCCTTATGAAACTATTTTATCTTTAAAAAAACGTCTATGACTTGAAAATATTTATAGATTCCCAATATATTCCTCTCAAATAAATTGTTCATAATGAAGGAGTTTAAATTGTATTATTGCTAAGCATCATTGAGTAATTACCGGTAATTACCAGGATGAGGGATTCTCCATAGCAATAGGTTGCATTTACAGTTTTTCCTCTCTCATATTAATTCCTAAACTTTAAGACAGAACAGATATAATTGGTCACTTGACAGCGGTCGATCTTTTCATTAACGTGTCGCGTGCAATACATTTGTTATCTACGTTTTTATTTCTCATCATATGAAAATTTTTGGTACTTCCTAGTTTTTATATGGTGCTAATATTTCACTTATATTTTCATTATGTTTCCCGGTCTATTTAGCACATCTGCAGTGTATGTTAATTAATATTTATTAATTCGTATCCTTTTCTGGTATTTTATATTTCTCTGAACATTTGAATCGGCGAGAGGGGGAATTGTCATCTCACATAATAGTTTAATCCGGTCATATTTCAAAGTGTCTGTTCCACTCACGAATCAGTAATATAGTGGCTATCTTGGTTATTTGTTGTCTTACACGTACTTGTTATTCACTATATATTGCATTGCAATGGTAACCAATTTCGATTTATTTTAAGCTTTGTTCAGGGGACCTTCTTGGATATATTTAGTTATTGTACTATCGATTGCTATATTGTAAAGTGTGATGGGTGAGATTAATTTCACTGAATGTCTACAAAATTGAACTGCATCGAAGGTGTAACGGTGAACATGATCGATTCGAGTGTAGTAAATCGTGGGTTCATATCTTGGTTGGGTCAAACCGAAGACCATTACATTGATATTTGGTGATTCTCCGCTAAGTACGCATCATTGGGGAGAAAGACTGGTTGGCTCAGAATCAGCATGCCTACGTGAAGCGACATGTCTACCTGCGGACTGTTGTTTCAGAGAGCTAGTACTAAAAGAATATAACCAAGCGTGTTGGTTTAGTACAAAGCGGACATCATTATCATCTCACCGAATGTAAGTTGTTCTCGTCATGATATAACTGAAGAATGGCTCTTTTGGCGGTAAGCAACAATCATTCACTTACTCATTCTTCAGACACCCTTCTGTGTATTTTTTTTTATTAACTGTTGTAATTTCAAAAAATTATATCGTAGTATATATACAATGTCAAATATATGTAATATCATAACATATGTTTTGTGGGGTTGAGTGGGGGTTTCATAAATATTTTTTTATGTTGATGCGAATATCTTTTATGTAATACTTATACTAAATAATATTATAAGATGATTTTGTTATATCTGAGGTGCAATTTTTCGTTTTCTGTCATACTTAACTCGTGTATATGTCATACTTAACTCGTGTATAAAGGTAACACAGGAATTCGTATCTCGTGAGCAACAATTATTATGGCATATGGGTGATATACCAATTTATATTATGTTAACTAGTATATGTGTACGTCAGGTACCCGTTAATAAACCAAAACATAAAATTGTGTATTGGCTATTTTTGTGTGTATTTTTGTTCAAAAGCAGTTTAAATATTTCAGTACAATTTTACCTTTAAGTCAACAAATATAAATGTATAATACTTGTCTATTTAAGATATCATTCATCCATAGCTGAAATACGCTTAAAGGGTAAAATATATACATTGTGACATTGTGACATTTCCAGCAATAAAAGTCCATCACAATCTGCAATAATTAATGCTATCCATTGGCGACAAACTAACATATCAAATCTGGTAGCCAGCACCGGCCCCCAACAGAAAAGCAAAAAACCAAAAAACAAAAAAACAAAAAAACAAAAACCCCCCAAAAAAACCGAGGAGACGATAATAAAATAACATCGTTTTTGAAGGTATTCTAATTTGTCATTGTGTTGCATGAAGTCATCTAAATAGCATACTTGTATTATACATTTAAAATAGACAACGCCATTCTAAATAGATCTCAGTAATCGGTCTATGCTGCTTCTTCACTGGGCAAGCAACATGACGGAGTACGAGAAAAGACATGGTAGCCCGACCAGGATAATATTCCACGAAGTAGGCACATATTAACCTGCTTGTTATTTTGTTCACTGCACTAGCTTTATATAAGAAAGGCTTCCGTCATGTATACAGCAGTCCTAAGTCAGGACATGGAAGTCCATCGTCACATGTCGTGGCTTTTTGTCTTCAACGATTGGAGGTATTGTGTGGTTTTTCGCTTTATTGATATTGGTCGAATTGTTGACCAACACTGTCTGAATTGCATTGTAATAGCAACATGACTGTGCTAGAGTACGAATGTCCGAAATTTCTATTTTTCAAGCGCAACATAAATAACTGATATATTCATTACTGACAAACCAAATCCATTTTCTAGATGGTCGTTTTATGTAATTTGATTACTGAACACACCACAATCTCACTATAATGAGACATTAATATTAATAAATTGTAAGCATACTGTTGACAGTTATTCAGCATAGCGTGCAATGCAGCCTGCATCTTGTTGACTGTGGCATTTAATACTTGAAGAAAAGATATAATTTCTAGTAAATTACAATGTATTGTAAAAAAAAGAGAACAAACGTTCTACATCACAATGCATATTGCTATATAAATAAAACGAACGAATGTTTTTTATTTGTCAGATATTCAGCTTATCTTATTCTTTTCTATGCAGTTGTATGAAAGCTGATATTGCTCATTAAAGCTCATAACATTTGTGATTTCTAAGATATAAAGCTATTAGAAGAACTGCATTTTTCATGCAGTAACATATGAGAAAGAATTTTCAAATGTCTGTATGAAGTAAGGGAGACAACCAAAGACAGTTCTAACATAATTCTATGTTTTAAAGGGATATTAAAGGTCGTTTTAACATATATGTTTTCAACTCGTGACGAAGTTGTTTCTTTTCAAATTGTTTGTAAAAACAATCCAAAAATACTTTGCACGCCCATATAATCCCTAATACCGTTAAAATATCACTTAAAAGGGTCGAAATGAATTTTTGTCCAGGAAGCAACAATTCAATTAATGGAAAAACCACAAGATATGACAGAATTATCAACGAATTATGTCACTTTTACAAAGTTTCATTGACAAAAACCGGGTTAATGTTTCATAAATATCATTTATTGAACCAATTGCAAGTTTTCATGAGATACAAAAAATTACCAAAATGAGATTTAATATCCCTTTAAGATTTATTTACAATATCAAAGTATATTTAATACAATAAAAACTGATTGTCTTCCAATTCAAAATGTAATCGCTGTTCTACATTTTCTATCAACTTTTAAAAAAGACATTACGCGAATGAATATTCATAATGGATTGTGATTTGTTTAAGTCTGCTGATCATATTCTCTAATTATGCAATAAAAACGTGCTAACTTTCTCCGGGTACACTCACCGTCAAGGGATTCGAAAAGCAAATAATTTAAAAGATTGAGAGATTTAGAAAATTAGCTTGGCAAAGGGGCGAACCATTTAAAAGGCGTTAAAATTAAAGGGCTAAGAAGATAGCCAAAATCGACAATAGTCACCAATACGTGACTGAAGGAATATCACATCTTAGTTTTAATAATAATTACATTATTTAGAAACTGTAGATTTTATAATAAATATATCAAATTAGCCATGTCAGTGCCCCAACATAGAATACTTGGTGGATGATATCATCAGGGAATAGTAATCCACCAGCGAGTAACCGATCCAGTGAATATATTTCAAGCATAGATAAATATGTTAATGTGAAATGTTTCTGGTCAAAAGATTTAAAAGTCATTTGGATCAAGAAAACACAGGGTCTAATTAGGATAGCCTAAATCGAGTAAAGTCTTCGACCCCTTAGGGGGTAGGACATGTTTTAATCTGACGCAAAGAACTAATTTGGTATCTTTGGTTTTTAATCGAACCGTTCAAACGTGCATTTCGAGTTTGATATTTACTTGTTATTTTCTGTTTTAAAAGGGGAAACCATTTGTGGACACTAGAATCATAAGTGCGTCATGCGACCTAATAGAAATAAATTATTTTGAGTATTTTTAGGTCATGAATTTCTGTTTTAACTGTCTACTTTTCAATCTCATAATATGGAGCTATGTATTTTGCTAACCCAATTATATTTCTGGTGAATAGTTGATTGCATGAATTTGTCCTGTTTGTTTTACACTATCCACAGCTATTGAACCACCAATCCACAATATTCCAGTGCTATCAAATGTAGCAGAAAGTGGATAGCAAACGCCTAGATTAGCACTGTCCTTTTTAAGCATAACATTTCCTAAATAATCCAACACTATTATCAAATGATCGTTTAATACAGTCAGTATGACATTGCCATCTTCAGATACTGTCATTCCAGTTGGATTAAATGGCTTGTCAGCTTTCTGAATAGTTCTTCCGTGAAATGTCCACAAACACTCGGTATTATCATTTAAAGCTATGAGTCGTTTTCTGTTTTCCGATGTAGCATCAAGGACAAAAATCATGTCTTCGGTGGTTTTTAAGCTTACCGGGCATAGAAACATATTTTCAGAGTTTTTGTTATGCTTGATAATGTTATTAATTTTTCCACCAGGCGTCAATTTCATTATCTGCCTAATATTAGTGCCTCTGTTTTCATAAAAGTGATTCTCCCCAACAATTGATTCTACAACACCAACTAAAATATCCCCTGAATTTTCAACGTGAATAGAAATTGGAAAAAGAGGCGAAAAATCTATAAATTTCTCGAACTTTTTACTTCTTGCACGAAGCCTGTATATTTCATTTTTGTGTGGTTTACCGTACACTGCAATAATACTACCGTCCAATGCAAGATCGAAATCTCTAAAGCCACCATTTATTTTCAACAGCTCTTTTATAGGATAGCTCAATTTAATCTTCATTAAAAGATTATCTGCATCGCAAATAATCCAAGCAGAATTTTTGTCAACAATACATAGAGTTGTTGTGAATTTTAAAGGAGAGACGTACGTTTCTAACGGAACGAGTTTGATAGAACTTTTTTGAGAGGATTCGTTATCTTCAAATGTACCGAACATCACACGTAATATATCCGTGGAAACATTGTTTGGTCTAAACTCCAGATCTGGTAAAACTATGTCACTTGCATTTCTATTAGATTTGATAATTGCTATTGATTGGGGAACACAATTTAGCGTATCTTCAAATAAATGTGAATCAAGGACATCATGGATCTTTTGCTTTTGATGCAGAACTTTGTGCTGTTTTGCTTGGATATCCTCTTTTCCTTCTTGTAGTAGCGTCTGACATGTCTTGAAATTGTTCTCTAAATCAAGCAATGTTTTTTGTTCTATTTCGGTAACGCAGTTTATAATCTTTTTTCTTTGGTCAATAATGTTTGTCTTTGTTTTCTCAAACTTTTCTTCTTCCTTTGTTAGTATCCGATTTATTTCCTTCTCCTTAGTAATGAGATTTTGGTTAACATTGTCAATGGCAGATACATGACAAATTAATTCAGAAGAATGCTCATCATATAAAGTATTGAAATCCCTCAAGTGATGGTTTTGATGTTCAGAACTCACGGATTTTGAACATACGAGATCACTGCATGTACAACAAAATAAACAAAATACGCTGGAATGTTGTGTACATTTTACCTTACGAAGACGAACCTTCCGATGGCCAGGATCCAATTCACTAATTCGTACTATTTTGTGAACTTGTAGTGCTTTACTACGTTCGTGCAGTTGTTTACATTTGGTGCAAATAAATGTGTCGCAGTCCAAACACTTCCACACAGTCGGGGACGAATGTTCACTTCAAAGTTGACATACCATAGCTGCTTGGTGTGATGTCGCCATTTTGGAAGCTCGGGACTTCCTGGTGAAACTATTTTATCTTTAAACTAATTTAGATTTGCATTTTAAATGCCAAGGTATTCATATACAATATATGTGGGAATTTAAAATTTTAGATATATCTATACTAGTCAATAAAAGAAACGATTGAGAGATTACTTTGTAATATATGTTTATGTTAAAAGTAAAACACTTGTTTACTGTTATTTACGTCAATGTTTCCGTGAAACGCGTTTATCCTCACAAAACAAACAATAGCATCCTGTTGAGTTATGGAAAAAAATGCGAAGATCGAATTAGGCATTTAAGTCATCTGCGGTCATTAATTGTGATGGAAACAAAAGTAAACAATTTGCCATTCAGAAAATTTGGATTTTCACAAGAACGTTAATCCACGGCTCTATGGTTCAGGCTGGAATGACTCACCAGGCCGTTGCAGACCAATTTGATGTATCTAGAATAACAATTTCAAGGTTAATGATTCGTCTTCGACAAACAGGTAGGACTAATGACAGAACCCGTAACGGGAGGCCACGTGTGACGGCACGTCAGGACAGACATTTACGCCTTATTAACCCCCGGAACCGTATGATAACGGCTGAGGACACCGTAAGAACTGTAAGAACACCTGGTCTAGCAAACGTCCGAATTTCGGGTCAGACTGTTTGCAGAAGACTACGTGAATCTGGACTCCGAGCTAGGCGTCCGGTGGTAGGGCCAATTCTTAACAGCACCATAGGATCGCGATACTAACCTGGGCTCGTGCACACCGTCGTTGAAGGCTTCACACATGGCAACACATCCTTTTTAGTGATGAATCCCGATTTTCACTTCGTCTTAGCGATGGACGTTATCGTGTGTAGTGCAGGCGTGGGGAACATTATACGGACCAGTGTGTGTACGAGTCCCGTTTTGGAGACGAAAGTGTTATGGTCTGGGCTGGTATTTGTCACGATGGTCGCACTCAGCTCAAAATTGTTCAAGAAACATTGAATGCTGTGAAGAACAGAGGATATTCTTGATCATATCGTTCTGGCCTTTCTGCAACAGCGAAACTTTGAACACGTCTTTCAACATGATAATGCAAGATGTCAGGTGGCTCGTGTTTGTCAAGACTTTCTGAACCAGAATTACATCCGTGATCTTTATTGGCAGGCATTATCACCGGATCTGTTACCAATTGAACATTTATGGGATGAACTCGGTAGACGTGTTCGCCATTGTCAAAACCCAACGGAAATACTACAGGAGCTGCGTGACGTACTTGTGCACGAGTGGAACAACATCCCACAAGCCTTTATCCAACGATTGATTGGTTCTATGCGCTGGAGAAGCGAAACTGTCGTTGCTACAAGAGGTGGAAAAAGAGAAGGACTGGAATAACCTTCATCAGGTATGAGTTCACGTTTTCAAAAAATTGAAATGCCAAATAATTTAAAAGTCTTTGGTAGCAAGTAAAGGGTATTAAAGAGAGTAGTTAATATCAGCTAAGGTTGACCTATCTCTGAGGAGAATGACCTTAGTTTTAGTGATCGCCTCGAATATGGTAGATCGTGGGTTCGAGCCTCCGTTGGGTGAAGCCAAAGACTATAAAATTGGTATTTGATGGATCTCCTCTAAGCACGCAACATTAGGGAGAAAGACTGGGTGGCTCGGAATCAGCATACTGTGTCCAAGTGAAGCGACATATGTCTACCCGCGGACTGTTGTTGCAGAGAGCTAGTACTATAAGAATATAACCAAGCGTGTTGGTTTAGTACAAAGTGGACATCATTATCATCTTACCGAATGTAAGTTGTTCTCGTCATGATATAGCTGAAGAATGGCCCATTTGGCATTAAACAACAATCATTCACTTACTAACTCTACAAATTAGGATCAATTTGAAGCTTATAATTACATAACGTGACATCCTTCTATGTATTTTTGTTGTTGTAATTTGAAAAATTATATCGTAGTTCATATACAATGTCAAATAAATGTAATGTCATAGCATATGTTTTTTGGGGTTGGAGTGGGGTTTCATAAATAACTTGCAACCAATCATTTTTATGTTTATGCGAATAACATTTGTGTAATACCTATGCTTACTAATATTAGATGATTGTATTATACATGTATCTGATGTGCAATTTTTCGATTTCTATCATGCTTAACATACTTATCATACATGTTTAAAGCTATCCAAAAAAAAAATCTTCCTGGCCAACAATTATTATTTCAACACGTCATGTAACCGTCAATAAACCAAAGCATAAAATTGTGCATCGGCACTTTGAACTGTGTGTTGTCTACCAGCGTGTAACCCGCAAATGGTCTATATTGGATAGCCTAAGTCGGCTAAAGTCACCTTTCCTTGAGGGAGGAGAACCTTAGTGTTAATTTGATTGGCATTTTTGGTGCTTAATTTAACAATTTAAACGTGCATTTCGTGTAAGATATTTACTTGTTGTTTATTGCTCTAAAAAGAAAGGTTTCTAGTGACAATGATATTGTCTAATTAATGTTGTGGTTATTGTTAGCTGTCCACCAAGTAAAACCATTTGCGGACATTAGAATCATAAGCGTGTCATGAGATCCAATAGAAAACATAATTTGTAGTCTTTAATTATTGGGTCGTGAATGTCTATTTTAACTATCTACTTTTCAATCTCATAAAATGGCGCTATGTATTTTGCTAACCCAATTATATTTCTGGTGAATAGTTGATTGCATGAATTTGTCCTGTTTGGTTTTCACTATCCACAGCTATTGGACCACCAATCCACAATATTCCAGCGCTATCAAATGAAACTGAAAGTTGATAGCAAACGCCTAGATCAGCACTGTTCATTTCAAGTAAAACATTTCCTAAATAATCCAACACTATTATCAAATGAACGTTGAATATAGGCAGTGTGACATTGCCATCTTCAGATACTGCCATTCCAGTTGGATTAAATGGCTTGTCAACTTTCTGAATAGTCCTACCGTTAAATATCAACAAATACTCAGTATTATCATTTAAAGCTATCAGTCGTTTTCGGTCTTACGATGTAACATCAAGAACAAAAAGCATGTCTTCGGTGGTTATTATGCTTACCGGTCATAGAAACATATTTTCAGAGTTTTTGTTATACTTGATAATATTATTAACTTTTCCATCTGGTGTTAATTTGATTATCTGCCTTATATTATTTTCTCTGTTTTCATAAAAGGGATTCTCCCCGCCAATTAATTCTACAACACGAACTAAAATATCCCCTGAATTTTCAACGTGAATAGAAATTGGGAAAAGAGGTGTACGATCTATAAATTTCTCGACCTTTTTACCTCCTGCATGAAGCCTGTATATTTCGTTCCTGTGTGGTTTACCGTACACTGCAATAATACTACCGTCCGATGTTAGGTTAAAATCGGTAACGCCACCAATAATTTTCACCACCTCTTTTACAGGATAACTCAATTAAATTTTCATTAGAAGATTATCACAATTAATCCAAGCAACCTTTTTGTCAACAATACATAAAGTGCGTACCAATTTTACAGGAGAGACATTCGTTTATAACGGATCGAGTTTTGTTGAACCTTTTTGACAGGTTTCGTTGTCTTCACATGTACCGAACATCGAACGTAATACATTCGTGGAAAAATCGTTTGGTTTAAACTCCAGATCTGGTAAAAATATGTCACTTGTGTTTCTATTGTACTTGGTAAGTTCTATTGATTGGGAACACAATTTAGAGTATTTTCAAATAAATGTGAATGAAGGACATCATTGATCTTTTGCTTTTGATGCAGAAATTTGTCCTGTTTTGCTTGGATATCCTCTTTTCCTTCTTGTATTATTTTCTGACATGTCTTGAAATTGTTCTCTAAATCAAGCAATGTTTTTTTGTTCTATTTCCGTAACGCAGTTTATAATTTTTTTCTTTGGTCCATAATGATTGTCTTTGTCTTTTCAAACTTTTCTTCTTCCTTTGTTAGTATCTGATTTATTTTCTTCTCCTATGAAATATGACCTTGACTAATACAGTCAATGACAGATACATGACAAATTAATTCAGAACAATGCTTATCATATAAATATTTATTGAAATCCTTCAAGTCATGTTTTTGATGTTCAGAAGTCACACATTTTGCGCATACGTACTATTTCGTGAACTTATAATGCTTCGCTACGTTTGTGCATTTGTTTACATTTGGTGCAAATAAATGTGTCGCAGTCCAAACACTTCCAAACAATCCGCGAAAAATGTTCACTACAAAGTTGACATTGAATAGATCCTTGGTGTGATGTCGCCATTTTGAAAACCCGTTTCTTCCTTATGAAATTATTTTATTTTTGCACAAACATATATGACATGAACATATTTATAGATGCCCAATCTATTCCTCGCAAATAAATTTTTCATAATGAACCAATTTAAATTGTATTATTGCTAAGCATCACACAGTCGTCATACAGTAATTACCGGTAATTACCAGGATGAGGGATTCTCCATAACAATAGGTTGCATTTACACAGTTTGCCTTCTCTCTTATTAAATCCTAAACTTTAATACAGAACATATATAAGTGTTCACTTGGCAGTGGCCAACCTGTTCATAAACGAACGTATCGCGTGTAATAAATTTGATATCTACGTATTTAGTTCTCATCATATGATTATTTTGTGTACTTCCTAGTTTTTATTTGGTACTAATATATCATTTACATACTATTCAACAAAAGAAACGATACAACGGTTTGATGCTGAATTTTGCTACATAGAGAAAAAAACCCCGTATAATTTAGATTCATATGGGCATAGCAAATAAGGCAATATCAACAAAATTTCTCAACATCATTATCAGAACAAATCATGGAAAGACAGAGATGGTCATGCAGTATGAAAGTTTGCGAAGCTTAGTAGCGTGTGTGACCACCTCTTGCAGCAACGACAGCGTCACATCTCCGACGCATAGAATCAATCAATCGTTGGATACATGCTTGTGGGATGTTGTTCCCCTCGTACACAAGTGCGTCACGCAGCTCCTGTAGTGTTTCCGGTGGATTTGGACGGTGGCGAACACGTCTACCGAGTTCATCACATAAATGTACAAAGGAAGAACACGGATGTGATTCCGGTTCAGAATGTCTTGACAATCACGAGCCACGTGACATCTTGTATTGTCATGTTGAAAGACGTAATCAAAGTGTCACTATGGCAGAAAAGGCTGAACGATAGGATAAAGAATATCGTCTCTGTAGATAACGGCATTCAATGTTCATTGAACAATTTTGAGCTAAGTGCGACCATCATGACAAATTCCAGCCCTGACCATAACACTTCCGTCTCCAAAGCGGTCCAATTCGTACACACACTGGTCCGTAAAAAGGTGCACCACGCTTGCAGTACTCACGATAACGTCCATCGCTATATCGAAGTGAAAATCGGGATTCATCACTAAAAAGGATTTGTTGCCAGGTGTAAAGCCTCCAACGACGGCATGCACCAGCACAGACTAGCCTCGAGATCCTCTGGCGTTGTTTAAGGATTGGTCCTACACCGGACGTCTAGCTCGGAGTCCAGATTCGCGTAGTCTTCTGCGAAAAGTCTTACCCGAAATTCGGACGTGTGCTAGACCAGGTGTTCTTACAGGCAGTGTCATCAGCCGTTATCATACGGTTCCGGAGGTGAATAAGGCGTAAATGTCTGTCCTGACGTGCCGTCACACGCGGCCTGTCGTTACGGGTTCTGTCATTCTTTCTACCTGTTTGTGGAAATTCTTTTGATGAATGTGTTTGATAGTTTATCGGTCACGATGAAGTGTACTGTTTAGATTGTCTTGTAATAGCAACATGACTGTGTGAGAGAATGCATGCTTTAAATTTCCATATTCTGAGCGCTACATAAATACATGATAAATGCAGTACTGCGAAATCATATTTACTCTCTAAGTGGTCGTTTTACGTAATTGTATTACTGAACACACCACAATCTCAATAGAATGAGACGTTAATATTAATAAATTGTAAACATACGTCTTTCAGTTATTCAGTATAGCTTTTAATGCAGCCTTAATTTTGTTGACTGTGGCATTTAATACTTGAAGAAGGCAGATCATTTCTAATAAATCACAATGTATTGTTAAAAAAAAGAACAAACATAAAACATCACAATGCATATTGTTATATAAATAAAATATAAACAAGAAGGAATGCATTTGTCAGATATTCCGATTATCTCTTTCTTTACTATGTAGTTGTGTGAAAGGTGAAAGGTGATATTGCACACTAAATCTCGTCACGTTTGTGATTTTTATGATATAAAGCTATTTAAAAGAAAGCTGCATTTTTTTCATGCATCAACATATGAGAAATGATTTCAAATGTCTGTATGTAGTAAGGGAGACAACCAAAGAACAATTCTAACATAATTTTATGTTTTAAGATTTATTTAGAATATCAAGGTATATCTAATACAATAAATACGTATTGTCTTCCAATTCAAAATGTCGTCGCTGTCCTACATTTTCAATCAACTTTTAAAAAAGACATTACACAAATGAATATTCATAAAGCATTGAGATATTTCTGATATACATAATAACACTTTCTGTAATAATCAGGTGTGCTCAAAGTCAAAAGATTCGAAAACCAAATAATTTAAAATAATTTGCAAGCTAGAAGATACACGAGCTAACAGGATAGCCGTAATCGACAAGAGTCACCTATACGTGACTGAAGGAATATCAAATCTTAGTTTTGATAATAATTACATTATTTAGGAACTGTAAATTTAATAATAAATATATCAAATAAACCATGTCAGTGCCGATACATTGACTACTTGGTGGATGACATCATCGGGGACTAATAGTCTACCAGCGAATAACCGATCCAATAAATATATTACAAACATAGATAAATAAATTAGTGTGAAAAGATTCAAACAGCCAAACAATTTAAAAGTCCTTCGGGGCAAGAAAAACCAAAGGGTCTAAGCAAGAAAGTCACCTATCACTGAGAGAGGAGAACATTAGCACAGAACTATTTTGGCTTCTTTGCTGTTAAATTGAACCGTTCAAACATGCAATTCAAGCTTGATTTTGACAATATTTTTTTCTGTTTTAAAAAGAAATGTTTCCAGTGACAATGATATTGCTCACGTCTGACTATTGTTGCAGTTGTCCACTCTTTAACCCCATTTGAACACTAGAATCATAAGCGTGTCATGAGACCAAATAGAAAAAATAATTTTGAGTATGTTTTGGTCATGAATGTTTATTTCAACTATCTACTTTTCAATCTCATAATATGGCGCTATGTATTTTGCAAACCCAATTATATTTCTGGTGAATAGCTATTGCATGAATTTGTCCTGTTTGTTTTTCACTATTCACAGCTATTGAACCACCAATCCACAATATTCCAGTGTTGTCAAATGTAACAGAAAGCGGATAGCAAACGTCTAGATCAGCATTCTTCTTTTAAAGTTTAACATTTCCTAAATAATCCAACACTATTATCAAATGATCGTGTAATAGTCAGTATGACATTGCCATCTTTAGATACTGCCATTCCACTTGGATTAAATGGTTTGTCAGCTTTTTGAATAGTCCTTCCGTTAAATGTCCACAAATACTCGGCATTATCATTTAAAGCTATGAGTCGTTTTCGGTTTTCCGATGTAGCATCAAGGACAAAAATCATGTCTTCAGTGGTTTTCATGCTTACCGGGCATAGAAACATATTTTCAGAGTTTTATTTATATTTGATAATGTTATAACCTTTTCCATCTGGCGTTAATTTATTTATCTGCCTTATATTATTTTCTCTGTTTTCATAAAAGGGATTCTTTCCGCCAACAAATTCTACAATACCAACTAAAATATCCCCTGAATTTGGAACGTGAATAGAAATTGGGAAAAGAGGTGAAAAATCTATAAACTTCTCGAACTTTTTACCTCTTGCCTAAAGCCTGTATATTTCATTCCTGTGGGATTTACCGTACGCGGCAATAATATTACCGTCCGATGTCAGGTCAAAATCTCTAAAGCCACCAATTATTTTCACCACCTCTTTTACAGGATAGCTCAATTTAATTTTCGTTAGAAGAATATCACAAGTAATCCATGCAACCTTTTTATCAACAATATGTAAAGTGCGTACGAATTGTAGAGGAGAGACGTACGTTTCTAACGGAACGAGTTTTATATAACTTTTTTGACAGGTTTCGTTTTCGTCAAATGTTCCGAACATCGAACGTAATACATCCGTGGAAACATTGTTTGGTTTAAACTCCAGATCTGGTAAAACTATGTCACTTGTGTTTCTATTAGATTTGATAAGTACAATTTAACGTATCTTCAAATAAATGTGAATCAAGGACATCATTTATCTTTTGCTTTTGATGCAGAACTTTGTCCCGTCTTGGATATCCTCTTTTCCTTCTTGTATTATCTTCTGACATGTCTTGAAATTGTTCTCTATATCAAGGAATGTTTTTGTTCTATTTCCGTAACGCAGTTGATAATCTTTTTTCTTTGGTCAATAATGTTTGTCTTTTTCTTCTCAAACTTTTCTTCTTCTTTTGTTAGTATCCGATTTATTTCCTTCTTCTTAGAAATAAGACCTTGGTTAACACTGTGAATGACGAATACATCACAAATTAATTCAGAAGAATGTTCATCATATAGAGTATTGAAATTCTTCAAGACATGTTTTTGATGTTCAGAACTCACACATTTTGCACATATGAGATCACTGCATGTAGAACAAAATAAACAAAATTCCCTGGAATGTTGTGTACATTTTAGTTGACGAAGACGGACCTTCCGATGGCCGAGATCTAATTAACTAATTCGTACTATTTCACGAATTTTCACTACAAAGTTGACATGGCATAGCTGCTTAGCGTGATGTCGCCATTTTGAAAACACGAGATTTCCTTATGAAACTATTTTATTTTTAACAATCGTATATGACCTGAAAATATTTATAGATGCAAAAACCTATTCCTCGGAAATCAATTTTTCATAATGAACGAGTGTAAATTTTATTATTGCTAAACATCATACAGTCGTCATACAGTAATTACCGATAATTACCACGATGAGGGATTCTCCGCGGCAGCGACCAATCTTTTCAAAAACGTGGCGTGAGCAATAAATTTGATATCTACGTTTTTAATTCTCCTCATATGATCATTTTTTGTACCTTGTATATTTCATTTATATTTTCGCTATGTGTCCCGGTCTATTTAGCACATCGAGAGTGTATATTAACTGATCGTTATTAATTCGCACCCCTTTACTGGTATTTTATACTGTATTTAATGAAATTTTTCTCTGAACATTTGAATCGGCGGGAGGGGGGATTGTCATCTCACATAATAGTTTAATCCCGTCATATTTCAAAATGTCTGTTCCATTCATGAATCAGTAATATAGTGGCTATCTTGGTTGTTTTTCGTCTTACACGTATTTGTTATTCACTATATATTGCATTGCAATGGTAACCAATTTGGATTTATTTTAAGCTTTGTTCAGGTGGCCTTTTGGGATGTACTTGGTTATTGTACTATCGATTGTTATATTGTAAAGTGTGATGGGTGAAATTAATTTCAATGAATGTCTACAAAATTGAACTTCATCGAAGGTGCAACGGTGAGCATGATCGACTCGAGTGTAGTAAATCGTGGGTTCGAGTCTTGGTTGGGTCAAATCCAAGATCATTAAATTATTATTTGGTGGTTCTCGGATAGGTACGCACCATTGGGGAAAAAGACTGGTTGGTTCGGAATCAGCATGCCTATGTGAACCAACATGTCTACCTGCGGACTGTTGTTTCAGAGAGCTCGTACTATGAGAATATAACCAAGCGTGTTAGTTTAGTACAAAGTGGACATCATTATCATCTCACCGAATGTAAGTTGTTCTCGTCATGATATAGCTGAAGAATGGCTCTTTTGGCTTTAAACAGCAATCATTCACTTACTCACTCTTCAGACACCCTTATGTGTATTTTTATGGCAGCTGTTGTAATTTGAATTTTTTTTATATCGTAATATATATACAATGTCAAGTATGAAAGCATGAAGGCATGAAAGAGTACGAGAAAAGACGTGGTAGCCCGACAAGAATAAAATTCCACGAAGTAGGCACATATTAACCTGCATGTTATTTTGTTCACTGCACTAGCATTATATAAGAAAGGCTTCCGTTATGCATACAGCAGTCCTAAGTCAGGACATGGAAGTCCATCGTCACATGTCGTGGTGTTTTGTCTTCAATGATTGGAGGTGATGTGCGGTTTTTCGCTTTATTGATATTGGTCGAATTGTTGACCAACACTGTCTGAATTTTCTTGTAATAGCAACAATACTGTGTTAGAGAATGAATGTCTGAAATTTCAATATTTTAAGCGCAACATAAATAATTTATATATTCATCACTGACAAATCATATCCATTTTCTAGATGGTCGTTTTACGTAATTGGATTACTGAACACACCACAATCTCAATAGAATGAGACGTTAATATTAATAAATTGTAAACATCATTTTGACAGTTGTTCAGCATAGTTTTCAATGCAGCCTGAATTTTGTTGACTGGCATTTAATACTTGAAGAAGGCTAAAAGAAAGAGAACAAACGTTCTACATCCCAATGCATATTGTTATATAAATAAAACGAACGCATGTTTTTTATTTGTCAGATATTCAGATTATCTTATTATTTACTATGCAGTTGTATGAATGCTGATATTGCTCATTAAAGCTCGTAACATTTGTGATTTTTAAGATATAAAGCTATTAAAAGAACGGTTCTTATGATTTCATCCATCAACATAGGAGAAATAATTTTCAAATGTATGTATGCAGAAAAAAGAGACAACCAAAGAACAATTCTAACATAATTCTATGTTTTAAGATTTATTTACAATATCAAGGTATATTTACAATAAACACTTATTGTCTTCCAATTCAAAATCTAATCTGTGTCCTACATTTTCTTTCAACATCTAGGAAAATGCATAATACGAATGAATATTCCTAAACTATTGAGATATTTCTGATATATATAATAAAACGTTTATATCTAACTTAGCGCACCCGACTCCTTTCTGTAATAGCATTCATCGGGTGCTCAATGTCAATAGATTCTAAAACCAAATAATCTAAAAGACTTTAGGAGGTAAAATATTAGCGGGCCTTAACAGCATAGCTAACATGTGGAGAACATCAGTTTTAATAACAATTACATTATTTATAATCTATATCTTTAATAATTAATATATCAAATAAACCATGCTAGTTCCGATGCATTGACTACTGTGATAATACCCCCAAGGGACTAATAGTCCACCACAGAGTAACCTAAAAATTGATAAATATATTAGTATGAAAAGTTTCAAAAACCAAATAATTTAAAAGTCATTTGGAGCAAGAAAACCAAAGGGTCTAAACAGGAGAACCAAAGGGTCTAAAGAGGAAAACCAAAGGGTCTAAACAGGAAAACCAAAGAGTCTAAACAAGAAAACAAAAGGGTCTAAACAGGATAACAAAAGGGTCTACACAGGATAACCTACATCTAAACAGGATTGCCTACATCTAAACAGGATGACCTACATCTAAACAGGATAACCTACATCTAAACAGGATAACCTACACCTAAACAGGATAACTTACACCTAAACATGATAACCTACACCTAAACAGGATAACCTAGATCTAAACAGGATTGCCTACATCTAAACAGGATGACCTACATCTAAACAGGATAGCCTACATCTAAACAGGATAACCTACACCTAAACAGGATAACCTACATCTAAACAGGATTGCCTACATCTAAACAGGATGACCTACATCTAAACAGGATAGCCTACATCTAAACAGGATAACCTACATCTAAACAGGATAACCTACGTCTAAACAGGATAACCTACACCTAAACAGGATAACCTACACCTAAACATGATAACCTACATTAAAACAGGATAACCAACATCTAAACAGGATAACCAACATATAAACAGGATAACCAACATCTAAACATGATAACCTATATCTAAACAGGATAACCTACATCTAAACAGGATAACCTACATCTAAACAGGATAACCTACATCTAAACAGGATAACCTACATCTAAAAAGGAAAACCTATATCTAAGCAGGATAACCAACATTCAAACAGGATAACCTACATATAAACAGGATAACCTACATCTAAACAGGATAACCTACATCTAAACAGGATAACCTACATGTAAACAGGATAACCTACATCTAAACAGGATAACCTACATGTAAACAGGATAATCTACATGTAAACAGGATAACCAACATCTAAACAGGATAACCTACATCTAATCAGGATAACCTACATTTAAACAGGATAACCAACATGTAAACAGGATAACCTATGTCTAAACAGGATAACCTACATCTAAACAGGATAACCTACATGTAATCAGGATAACCTACATGTAAACAGGATAACCAACATCTAAACAGGATAACCTACATGTAAACAGGATAACCTACATCTAAACAGGATAACCTACATCTAAGCAGGATAACCAACATCTAAACTGGATAACCTACATCTAAACAGGATAATCTACATCTAAACAGGATAACCTACATCTAAACAGGATAACCTACATCTAAACAGGATAATCTACATCTAAACAGGATAACCTACACCTAAACAGGATAACCTTCATCTAAACAGGATAACCTACATCTAAACAGGAAAACCTACATCTAAACAGGATAACCTACATCTAAACAGGGTAACATATATCTAAACAGGACAGCCTACTTTTAAGCTTAAAGTCACCAATCACTGAGGGAAAAGAACATTATAGCACAGATCTAATTGCGCATCTCTGGTGTTCAATTGAACCGTTCAAACATGCAAATCGAGTTTGATGTTAACGAGATTTGTTCTGTTTCCAAAAAAGGTTAATAGTGACAATGATATTGCCCAAGTCTAATTATTGTTGCAGTTGTCCACTCTTGAAAAACCATTTGCGGACACTAGAATCATAAGTTTTCTATCATATTTAACATACTTATCATACAGGCTTAAAGCTATGAAAAACAATTTCGCATCTTCATGGACAACAATCATCATTTCAACACGTTACGTAACCGTCAATAAACCAAAACATAAAATTGTGCATCGACACTTTGAACTGTGTATTCCACCAGCGGGTAGCCCAAAAATGGTCTATATAGGGTAGCCTAAATCGGCTATAGTCACCTTTTACTGAGTGACATCTAAACAGAATAACCTACATGTAAACAGGATAACCTATATCTGAACAGGATAACCTACATCTAAACAGGATAACCTACATCTAAACAGGATAACCAACATCTAAGCAGGATAACCTACATGTAAACAGGATAATCTACATCTAAACAGGATAACCAACATCTAAACAGGATAGCCTATATCTAAACAGGATAACCTACATCTAAAGAGGATAACCTACACGTAAGCAGGATAATTTACATCTAAACAGGATAATCTATATCTAAACAGGAAAACCTACATCTAAACAGCATAACCAACATCTAAATAGGATAACGTACATCTATTCAGGATAACTTACATGTAAACAGGATTACCTACATCTAAACAGGATAACCTACATCTAAACAGGATTACCTACATCTAAACAGGAAAACCTACATTTAAACAGGATAACCTACATCTAAACAGGATAACCTATATCTAAACAGGGTAACCTACATCTAAACAGGATAACCTATATCTAAACAGGATTACCTACATCTAAACAGGATAACCTACATCTAAACAGGATAACCTACATCTAAACAGGATAACCTACATCTAAACAGGATAACCTATATCTAAACAGGATTACCTACATCTAAACAGGATAACCTACATCTAAACAGGATAACATACATCTAAACAGGATTACCTACATCTAAACAGGATAACCTACATCTAAACAGCATAACCAACATCTAAATAGGATAGCGTATATCTATTCAGGATAGCTTACATGTAAACAGGATTACCTACATCTAAACAGGATAACCTACATCTAAACAGGATAACCTATATCTAAGCAGTATAATCTACATCTAAAGAGGATAACCTAGGAACATTATCAAAACTGGTATTTGGTGGTTCTCTGCTAAGCACGCAACATTAAGGAGAAAGATTGATTGGCTCGGAATCAGCATAATGTGTCCAGGTGAAGCGACATATGTCTACCCGCGGACTGTTGTTTCAGTGAGCTAGTACTATAAGAATATAACCAAGCGTGTTGATCTAGTATAAAGCGGACATCATTATCATATCATCGAGTATAAGTTTATCTAGCCTTAATATAGCTGAAGAATGGCTCATTTGGCGCTAAGCAACAATCATTCACTTACTCACTCAACAAATTTGAATCAAATGTGAAGCTTATAATCGTATAACGTGATACCCTGTTGTAATTTGAGAAAAAATATAATATCGTAGTAGATTCTCTACATATTATATACAATGTCAAATATATGTAATATGATATGTTTTGTGGGGCTGGGTGGGGGTTCATAAATAAGATGCAATCGTTTTTATGTTTATACGAATATCATTTAGGTAATCCGTACACTTAATAATATTGTAAGATTTTATTATATCTGATGTACAATTTTTTGTTTTCTGTCATACTTAATTCGTGTGTAAAGATACCAGAGAAATCCATATGTACCTGGACAATAAATATTATTTCAACGGGCATATGGATGACATACCATTGTATATTGTGTTAACTGGTACATGTGGAGGTCACGTACACGTCAATAAACCCAAGCATAAAATTGTGCATTGACACTTTTGTGTGTATTTTTTTTTTCAAAAGCAGTTTAAATATTTCAGTACAATTTTACCTTGAAGTCAACAACTATAAATGTATAATAATAAATACGCTTAGAGTGTGAAATATATACAGTGACATTTCCACTAATAAAAGTTCATCACAATGTGCAATAAGTGATGCTATACATTGGCTACAAACTAACATATCATATCTGGTGACCGCCCCCCAAAATAAAAAAACAAAAACAAAAAACAAAAAACAAAGCAAAAAGAACAACAAAAAAACAACAGAAGACGATAATAAAATAACATCATTTGTGAAGGTTTTCTAATTTGTCATTGCGTTGCATGAAGTCATCTAATTATCATACTTGTATTATGAATCTAAAATAGACAACGCTAACTGGTCTATGCACCTTCTTCACTGGGCAAGCAGCATGAATGAGTACGAGAACAGACGTGATAGCCCTACCAGGATACTATTCCACAAAGTAGAAACATATTAACATGCATGTTATTTCTTCACTGCGCTAGCATTATATAAGAAAGTTTTCCGTCATGTATACAGCAGTCCTAAGTCAGGACATGGGTGTCCATCGTCACATATCGTCACATATCGTGGTTGTTTGTCTTCAATGATTGGAGGTGATGTTTGGATTTTCGCTTTATTGATATTGGTCGAATTGTTGACCAACACTGTCTGAATTGTATTGTAATAGCAACAATATTGTTTTAGGGAATGAATGTCTAAAATTTCTATATTTCAAGTGCAACAGAAATAACTGATATATCCATTTTCTAGATGGTTGTTTTATGTATTTTGGTTACTGAGCACACCACAATCTCAATAGAATGAAACATTAATATTAAGCAATTTGAAACACTTTTTTGTCAGTTATTCAGTAGAGCTTTCAATTAAGTCTGAAATTTGTTGATTGTGGCATTCAATACTTGAAAAAAGGAAGATCATTTCTAGTAAATCACAATGTATTGTTAAAAAAGAGAACAAAAGTGATACATCACAATGCATTTTGTTATATGAATAAAACAATAGTATGTTGTTATATAAATACAATTTTAAAAAGAACGAATGCACGTTTTGTATTTGTCAGATATTCAGATTAACTTATTTTTTACTATACAGTTGTGTGAAAGGTGATAATGCTAATTAAAACTCGTAACGTTTGGGATTGGCGGAGAAGCAACAAATACCAATTTTATAGTCTTTGGTTTGTCCCGACTGGTGCTCGAACCCACAATCTACTGCACTCGAGGAGAGCACGCTAACCATTACGCCACCAATGCGGTTAAGCTTGGTGCAATTTAAGATCTAGGTTTAACTAAAGTATCCATTTTTATTAAAATATTTACGAGATTATATGACAAAACAGTCGAATCTATTATTAAATAGACCATTAGCATTTGTCCGATTTTGATTCTAAAGTTATGCGTTTTACAAGAGTTATTGCCCATTAAAGGCGGGAAACGAGACCCTCTTTCAAGCAAAGTTCAATGAAAATAAATCATATTTTTCCCATGTTGTAACAACTTGTGAATTTTCTATTTGTTATACAATTACACTCTGATTTTTTCACAAGCTTTAAATATCTAAAAGTATTACTCAAATTCGTTGTTCTTTTCATTGCTCTTGCTAGACTGGATGCCATTTTGCTGGTCGTAAAGGGAATAACTCTTATTAAAAGGTATATAAAAATGTAAAATTTTAGATTCCAATCGGGAATATGCGAAAGGTCTGCTCGAAATGACTATATTTTAACAAAAACAACAAGTGCAGGGACGCAGTTCCCCCAACTTTTTTGACAAAAAATGATAAAAGCTTAATATGAAGCATGCAAGCATAAAATGTACAGTAAATCAATACGTTTAAGGGTCATAATACATGCCTAGAACCTCCCACTTGTTCGTCCACTTCAAAAGTTTGCCCCATACTTCTTAATTTGTCCACTTCAAAAGAGCCCCCTCCCCCCCCCCCCCCCCCCCACCGTACGCACATTTTTATCAATTAGGGCTAGCGATTTTTAGGTAAAAATAGCTGAATTCTCTGTTTGTTGTTGTGCAAGAAATGAGGACATGTCGTGTTGTGAAAAATTTTGGAGTGCAATATTGAATATAATATTTGGACTATTACAAATGATATTAGCACCATTACTTCTAGTTGACTGGGTGTGGGGTTGTTTCTGGGGTGTTTCTTTTATTGGAATGTCAAGTAAGTATATATCTTCAGTTTCATTTTCATTTGAAATAATGGCCATCATTTCCGGAAAGAATCTCAAACTTTTTCTCACTTAATATTTAAGTAATACCTCAGAAAGTATATATTGCCAGTCTCATTTTTGTGATCCTAGTCCTTGTTTCTGAGTTTCTGAAAGGAATTTAAGTCTGATGTTTTGAGTAAATTTCAAACAAGTCATAATGTTGACTTACAATCATATATACTATCAATGACTATATTTTATTTGTATTATAGATATATTTTTTTATAATGTAACTTATTTATTAGATATTGTAGGAGAGTTTAGAAAAATATCTCAGTTTAAGGTTTGTCATATTTTGTCCACCACAATGAACCTGGTGTAATTAACTGTGATGTAGTAGATATCTCAGAGCAGAAATGCTACTTTTCTGGTTGATTTGGTTCACAATTATGTTTCATTCTTTATTCCAGTAGTGAAAATTGGAATTGTGTGATCAATCATTTATTGATTAAAAATCAAGTATAATTTGTGCATGTTCGAAATTAAACAAGTCGAGGAGTCAACATATTATGACGAACTAAACTATTAAGAATATTTGACTGCAATAGAAGTATTCTTAATTATATGTTATATGTGAGTGTTACATTGGGATAAATACCCCCCATCCCACACGTTAAATTCGGTTACTTTAATCAAGGATTTCGCTGTTTTTATATTTAGATATTTGTAAACATCAATTCTAATATGACGTCTATAAAACGGCACACACGATAATACTCAGCAACTCTATATTTAGCGCAAGTGCAGTACACAACAAATCTGGCTGTTCCATTGTGACTCCCACTGTGAAAGTACCGTGACGACCGAGTGTAAGCAAACAAAACACCAGCATATAGCGTATTTTTAAAGCCCTTAAAATAAAAATTCCCCCTCAGTTATGAATAATACTCGGAGAAAACCAACGACCTGACGCAAGTCACTGACAAACTATATCATATAAAGTTGTATTGAGTACACCTCGCTCATGCGAGATTCGAAATCACAATAGGTAGTTATAAATCCAACTACCATACGATCACGACCACCAGGTGCCATCATGCGTTGTTTCTGGTTGATTAATATATAATTCCATTCTTGTCTAATCCAGCTGCTGGTTTGATTCCTTAACTGACTCTGCAGTACATCGCATCACTTTAGGTTTCAAGTATGAATTCGAATTGTTCAAGGGTTTGTTCTTAATTTGTTGTAAAGTTATTTTTGCTGTGTATTCTGATCGCCCCTTTATCTAGACAACATTTCGATCATGAGTACACCATGTTCGTGTTGCATAATGGACATGCTTTTTATTATGGCAAATACATGTAATTTAAAAATAAACCATGTGAAGTGTTTTTGTTAACATCGGATGTAATTATCAATACGTCATCTTTCTTTCAGAGGAATATTGCCATGACAATAAACCATTTGATGATGAACCACAGAACACAGCTGTTACTACCCAACCTGGATATTTTCCTAATCAGTGGTCTACACCTCCGAGACCTGGTGGCCGTTATGGAGTACAACCGGGTCCAAGTCATGGCTATCCACCAGGTGGTCAATATTCAGGACAAATTAATCTCGCACAAGGACAATGCAATCAAAACCAAGTTGTTCCCTCTGCTCCACCAGCAGAACCAGGATACCCTCAGCCCCCACCAGGACACGGTGAACCCCCGCCGGGATACAGCGAAGCCCCACCTCCATACGACTTTAAAGATCCACTTCCACACAAGTTATTATTGTTTTAAATTGATTATATGGTATGGATTTATCAATGCAAAAAGTCGTCCTGATGGTGCTAGTTAGTATTTCAATGAAGTAAACTTTTAGGGTGGTTTACGGTATTTTAGCATTTATTTTAATTTTGCATGAACTAACTTATGCATTGGCTTCATATTTTTTTTTTTTTTTTTTTTTTACCCATTAAAAGAATATTCCTCACAGCAATACACCATAACAATTGAATAGCAATTTTTATAATTTCATAAAGGTCAAGAAATATTTAAACAGTAGACTGATAATATTTTACCATTTTAGTGTAATATTTGCTTAGTTTTAGCCTATAAACATCATAATATAAATGACTTTACATACTGTATATTATTTCAATAATTAAATCTTTATTTAAAAATATTCCATACCAAACTCTGACTTTCTCGGAAGTTTATTATTGATGACAATGTTATTTGTGACTGTTACATTTGTAGTCAATGCTTGGTGTAAGACAGTTGCAGCTTTTATACTAGTTACTTAATATGAATACCATAGAAAGTGCAATCCTTAATTGATCAAATTTCGGATTCACCTATTTTTTACTACAAATTTGGGTGAGTATTTACGAATCATTTCTAAAGTAACTTCTTAAATGTTTTTTTTAATTCATATTAGGCACATATTTACTAATAATTTTAAACTTTTTTGTAATGCAAAAGGGAAAACTATATCCATAACCCAATTCATTTTGACAGTTGTACATCTGCTCTGAAATTCTACCAGGTGTTTTTAACATTCTGTCAAGGAATCTCTAATTTCCACCTCCCTATATGAATTTCTTATTATAAATTTTGTCCTAATAACATATTTTATTGACCTCATAGCTAAATGGGTAAATGATATTGTTTTTCTTAATATGTCAGAACACATGTGTTCATGCTGAATCATTTAAAGTTTGTAAGTACAAGCTAGTCAATGTGTACATAGTCATACATGTATCTATCATTCCATTTTGTTACTTGATAATATATTGTTTTTTAATAACAAAATGTCATTCATACATTTATTTCTCTTCGAAACAATATATGCATGCAATGAAACATGACAGAAAACCCAGACTTGCTTAAAGCTTAACAACAGTGTAATACCAATAGTACTGTAAATATTGAATGTGTAGACCACATGGAATTGGACCTACTAAAGCAATTAGTTTGATGATACCAATTAAAAAAACAAATCTCAAGCACTCAAAACTGCATCGATGGTCTGTGGTATAATGGTTAGCGTAGTCTCTCCGAATTCGGTATATCGTGGCTTCGAGTCCCGGTCAAGTCAAACAAAAAGAAAACTATAAAATGTGTATTTGCTTTGCTTCTCCGCTAAGCACACATGTTTAAGGAGTAAGATTCAAGATTGATTTGCTCGAAATCAGGATACTGTGTCCGAGTGGAGCGACATGTCGACCCACTGTCTGTTTTAGTGAGCTAGCAGTATAAAGATCCAAATAAGCATGTTGGTCATGTTTATCATGACTGTCAATATGACAGTAAAACAACTTCATGTTATAGAGTGAAAAAGATTTACGAATTGTTTTCAAACTATCAGTTCAAGACATAAAATACAAATCAGACACCGCTCATAATTAGCTAGTTCGAATTTTAATGTTTATTCATCGGCGTAACAAGACAATCACTCATTCACTCCCTAAATTATTCCATCATTTTCAATAAGTAAAGTTTCAATTTCATTTGGAAATTTAAATTATGATTGTATAAGAAAAGTTTGAAGATACCAAAGGGGTATTCAGAAGCCTAAAGTACAAACAATGATCTACAACACACCACACAGAAAACTAAAGATTGAGTAACATGAACCCCACTACAAACCGTGGGATAATTCAGGTGCTACGGAAAGGCAGGCATTTCCTGCTCCACAAGTGGCACCCTTCGCGTTTCTTTTATTACAAACCCAATATTTAGAACAAGAAGAAGCCAGTGAGTGAGTGATTGTCTTGTAACGCAGTCAGAATTTCCGTCTACATGTACAACTTGCTATTTAACAAGCGGATGATGACGCCTGTTTTGCATTGACCCATCACACTGATCATGACATTCATAGTGCTAGTTCATTGAAAGAACAGGAAGCAGATAAGATGTTACTTTACTCGGACACATTTTTCTGAGACAAACATCCCTTGCTCTTATGCTCCTTTAAGCGAGTGAGTGGTTGTTGTTTATCACTTATTTTAAAGTAAACATTTATGCGGCTATATACCGTGATTATATGATACTTGGATTTACCTCTGCATGAGTGCCTATCAATTGTGAGCTCGATTCCCGGACATGGCGATGCGTACTTGATAAAACTTTGTGATAAATTTTGTTAGTGACCTGCTGTAAGTTGGTAGTTTTATTCGTATACTCCAGTTTCCTCCACAAATAAAACTGACGAACACGGTATAATTGAAATACTGCTGAAAGTGGTATTATACACCATAAGAATAACTCAACTATAATGTCTTGTATGAACACCAACTGTTATTTACTTTTAATCAACCAATCAGCATTAACCATTGACGACATATCGGTTCACTATTTTTTCTGAATGGAAAATGACAATAGGTCACAATATATAGTTCTCCAACATTACAACAGGTACTTAATAGGTATTAGAATAACTTGTGTAGCAAAATGAAATATGCATTTTATCTTAATAGATTTCTGAATGACGTTCAAATAGTGGAAAAGGAAGTCAACATGCTGGATGATTATGAAGACCGAATCATTACTCCTGCGATGCCCCCATGCATGGCACGGTTTTGTTGTGTACTCAACTTTGTTATTCCTGGAACGGGTTTGTTATCTATAATAATGATTGTTTTGTTTTTCTCTTGAAAATACGGAAAATGAAAGGACCTCACATTCGAGCTCATTCCTTCTCAATTTGATAATTATGGATATTAACTTTTCAGGAAGGCCATAATTGTATACTACTAGACTGTTGTAGCAGATAACGAATCCAAGATGGCAAACCCCAAAGGCTTAAACATGATAGACAAAATCGGCTAAGGTCACCTATGCCTGCGGGAGGAGAACATTAGTTTTATTAATAATTACATTATTGAGGAACTGTACATTATAGTCTTGTTCGACTAAATAATCCGCTGTATACTGTTTTGATAGGTTTCTTGTACATTGGTAGCAGGATTTGCAGTGTTCTGTTGCTCTAAGAACGATGACATGGACTTTGGAGACAAGTGTTCCAGTTGTTGTTGTAGTGTATCAATTGGTATATTACAGTTGGCACTTACAGTTGCTCTATTGATTGGCTGGTGTTGGAGTATTGTTTGGGGAAATTACTATGTGGAAATGTCAGGTACGATTTGACAGCATTGTATTAAAAGAAGCTTCCAATATTTAGAAGGACAAGGTGATTCTATATGTTGTGTGACAGAAAACTGTATTTATGGTATCAAATATCAAGAAGGATTAGATTCAAGTGGTTTATACATACACTTCGAAAATGGTAAGCGCTGACATGTTTATATACAAGCTTCAAATTTATGTATCATTACAAAATTAACAATGTACTTAAATAAAACCCCATCGTATCTTTGGTAATATTTCTTTATGGGTCTGGGTACTGGAGAATATTCGCAGGGCTCAAACCCAGAGTGGCGCAGCGCGTGCCCGGGTGGCGGAACTCTCTCGATGGGGTTGGGAGGAGTTGTCAGGTTATATTTTGTAAAAAATGAGAAATTTTGGAAATTAAAGAAATTAAGTCTTGTTTTTGTTGTGTGTGAACAAATCAAATAAAAATAAACCAATTTTATACGAGACTATCTATGCAAGAGATAATAATTTAGAAGTTGTGTTAAACTAACTATTGAAAAGGGGGCAATGAATCGATACATGGTCTTTAAAAAATGCACATGCGATAAACAAATATGCACTCTTTTTCTACAGACAAATATTATTCTGATCCCGCAACAGCACCGCACGTCGTCACTACGCAACCATGAAATACAGAATCAAGTGGACAATCAGGTAGACAAGGTAGAGTTCCTACAGCTATAACCGTACAGCCAAACGCAATTCCTTCTCCTTCCCCGCCTTACAGCCCTGCTCATCCGCCACCAACGTACACTGAAAGTACTAATATTGGGGGATAGCAAATACAAAGTGATTTCCATGGTAACAGGACATGGCGACAGACTACCGAGAATACTCGCATAGGATTTACACAATCACACACTGGATCAACGATAGGTAGATCACCAATTGAAGTGGAATCACCACCGTTGTATGAAATTATGTATCCGTCTGGACCAGCAGGATAATGTTTACATATAAACTATGAAATTCTTTAATGACGTATGTTTTTTTTTGTCTTTGTAAACCTATTTTATTGATAGTTGCAGTTTCAACTATTTGTAAGTACTAAGTATGTAGTTTTTAAAGCAGTTACCATTGTCTCATTACAAAATCGATATAAACCTTATTGACAGGTGTCGTATCAATCTGAGCTACCATTAAATCAAGCTACTTTTTATCGTTCGGAATGATATTTTCCTAAACCGCACAGGCGTTACAAATGATAGGCACGGACATTTACATTAAAAGAATACTATTCCAGTTATTCCCCTTTTACCAAGTTTTGATAAATTAATAGAAGTTCCAAAAACACATCCGCTTGATATTAGTCTTATCCAGACACCGGAAACAATTACTAACTTAATCCAGACACCAGATTGGGGGCATGAACAGCTTTCACGTGATAGATTTTGCACATTATCAATCAAACATTACACTGCATGGTGATAATTTCAGGCGTTGAAATAACACGACATTGTACTCAGTTAATCTGAGAACCATCCTAAATTCTTAGCCAAGACACTTGACTTGGGGTTAAGTTTCCAGGTCCAATAACTAGAGATAATTTTCGGTCAATATCTTTTAATCAAGATTATTCTGACAAGCATGCAAGAAATAAGATGTCTGCAAACTGTGTCATGCTAAGAATAGTCTTACTCATTTGTTATAGTATACATAGATTTTCAAAGTCATATGTCGTGGTCTTTTTGTGTGTGCAGTGAATGCAGGCGAGATGCAATTGTTCGTTTTGTTGATATTGATGAAATTGTTACTACCACTGTTTAAACATTCTTTTCATAATTAGGAGATAACAGTATTGTATTTGAAAATTTCACGGCATTAATTAGAGATTTGATGGTCGCAAATTGAGAACGGATATTTGCGACCATGAAATCGAAAATTGATGCCGTGACATTTTCATATACAATACAGTTATTTCCATTCTAATGTAACCATGTGTATTTAGATGTGCATTGTCACATTATTGACAAGATGACGTAAGCGGTAGTCAGCTAAAATTCTAAAAATAGTTCATGCTATTTCAACAGTGGCATTGATACCGTGAAAATTACACCATTAAATCGATAATTAATGCCGTGAAATTTTCAAATACAATACAGTTATCTCCATTCTAATGTAATCATGTGCATTGCCGCATTATTGACAAGATGACGTAAGCGGTAATGGGTTAAAATTCTCATGATATTTCAACCGTGGAATTGATACCTTGAAAATTACAGCATTGTCCAATCACAAACCAGGAATATTAAACAACTACATTAGAATATATTATTACAAAGTCGAAAAGGGGCAGTAATTCATACATAAGTGTCTGTTTAAAAAATCCTCATGTACATTTATATCATATCAAATATGACATACCATAAAAATATAAAACACTGCAATATACATATTGCCTAACCAAAATACGGAACTGACGGATGTGATAATGTAACATTTGAGAAGTTGGAAAATTGTGCATAACTCCAATGGTACTACATGATAAGGAAACCGTAACACATGGTCATATCATACAAAGACACCATGCATAAACAATATATGCAACTAGTCTTTTTATGTGTTGACCAAACTACACAAGCTTAAGTGATGGTTTTCTACAAAGCTGAAAACATAATTAGCCTGTTTAAAATTGTGTTATAGGCATGTTCATGTTTTTCTCATCGCACACTTCAAGAACATTTTTAGGAAAGGTCGTACGCGATGCAGTAATAACAAATTTGAATTTTATTTCTATACATTGGCACAGGATTTCAGACTGAAAATATGTAATTTATATAATAGATACAGATTTTCAGATAGCTATAACAGAACCACATTCATACCAGACAAAATCTTTATTTTCATAGTTATCTCTCTTTGAATATAATGATATTAGTTCGGAATTTTAATACATCTTTTTATTTCTCAGCTTACTGCAGTTTTTTTTAAATGATTTAAAACTCAGGTAAGCGAAACGTTATGGAATTAATTACATGTCAATACCAACTGTTTCAGTAGTGGTGTACTATTAGTAGGACATACATAAGGTATGTTTTCTTCTCTGGTATTCTGAGTCGACACCAATAAAAACCTATATAATATATAATACCTCTAAATATAACTTAAATATTTTTGAAGGTGGATGGGTTAAACACGACGGATGCCACTAATGGGACATGAATTGCCTATCCTTCCGGAACACCTATAATTTCTCTGTTTTGTAATTTGTTGTTAATTATGATTTTGTTTCTTTTATGTCACTTTCTTGGGTTTAACCACCCAGAATACATATCATAGACATCAGATAAACTGCTGGTTTGAGTAACTTCAAATCCGAGTTCATTAATTCGCTGCAATGCCCATGTAAAATCTTTATCATACTGTAAGGCAGCTGCTAGTACACCCATAAAGGCTGTAACATAGAAATAAATAAGACATATTACTACTAAGGAGGCTATTTATTCTGTAATATGACAACAGTGTTTTCGTATATATACAACTGTATATTGTTTTAAAATAGCAACAGGAGACAATAAAACAGGTCACAATCCGGATGTTTATATCAGTGAAATATAAATACAATAATATAAAATAACAAACGATGGGGGAAAACGGACTCCCGGAGTAAGAACATGCCTCATGGTTCAAAATCTTTTCCGGTACCAGTTTCGTATCCGCACTACCAAAACGTCCAATCAGAAGAAAGTATTTATTCGATACAGTGCTATGATTGGGTGTTTGTTGAGTACGAGCTTAAACTCGTTCTTCAAAGATGTATTACCGGAGAGCCATGTACTTCCAGGTGGTGACACTTTCCATGCATGACACTAGAGTTATTTGCATATGAAGTCGTTGTATATATAGTAGATATCACGTATCTACGTCGCATTTAAGAAATCAGTGTGAGTACATGTATGTGCAACTTGCAGTAGTCCACATATTAATTCAGCTTCATACGAATATATATATACAAAAAATGGCTAGGCAAATTGTACCCTTTAGAATGCCAGTAGCATCTTGGCTAAGCCCATCATAAATATGTATTGTATCAAAAAGTCAAGAATTTGGTCGTATATTATGTTTAATTAACCAGTGCAATCAAAATGACAACTGCTTGCTACTCATGCTTACTTTAACATTAAACTATTAATTCAACGTTCAGTTGCAATGCATTAAGTTTGATGGGTATGTGGGTCATGTTGTGAGTTTACTCCTATTTCTCGTTCTTCCAACGATAACAGCATAATAAAAATCGTATGCAAACTTTTCAACTTCAGTTTGATTATTTTTTTGTTATTCTCACCTGCTCTTTTACCAATGGCACAATGAAACAACACTGGACCTTGTTTTCCTATCTCTAACAATATATCCTTGTATTGCCTAAATACATCTGGGCTGCATGTGATAGGTAAACCTGTGAAATTGATTATCAAAACGTGAAAAATTTAAATCCTTGACAGTAATAATAATAAAAATGTATATATCAAATTTAGTGCAGACGATGCGTTTCTGGAATAACCTTCATCAGGTACGTTCAGAATAACCTTCATCAGGTACGTTCAGAATAACCTTCATCAGGTACGTTCAGAATAACCTTCATCGGGTACGTTCAGAATAACCTTCATCAGGTACGTTCAGAATAACCTTCATCAGGTACGTTCAGAATAACTTTCATCAGGTACGCTCAAAATACAAAGATTAAGTAGCTCACCATTTGTTTCATCTTTAATGTTCATGCTACCCGTGATATGTGACATGGTTAAATTAATAATGATCTTTGATATTTTATTAGATATTAAGATCGATTAACGTAAAGTATAATTTTGCTGTATGTTAATGATACATTATAAACGAAATCAGTCACAAGATTAAAAAAAAATAATCTTGATTTCTGTACAAATGTACGAATGGAAGTATATTATTCAAATTGATTAAAAGCAAAATGTTTTTTACAACCCGATGTACATTTCATATTCCCCATAAGACTTGAACAAATTTGAAAATAAAATATTTTCACAGCATTCAAGTAATTTAATACCATGTGTGCACTTAACTGCATTGTACATGTACAATGTACATATATTTGAAGAGTTTAATAAACTTTGACATTGAGGCGTGTAATAGATTTTGTTCCACTATCCACGACTGTGTCAAATGAAGCACGAAATCGAATACTAACACAAACATAGCATTTTGCATATGCCTGCAATTTTATCTCCATTCATTTCTTTGTATACTGTAACGAATTAATTTGAATGTGTTCTCAGTCCTAACCAGTACAGCAGCTTTCTCTTGTCAGAATTTGAATCTAGTGTGATTTCAACAACATATGTACATCACGATACATCTGAAATACTGCTAAAGTTGTCGTTAAACACCAATAAATTAAACAATCAGCAAAATATGTACACCACGACATATCGCAATACTGTTAGAGTTGTGCTAAACCACAATCAATCAATCATCAAAATATACACACCATGTTATATCTGAAATACTGCTACAGTTAACATTAAACACCCATCAATTAATCAATCAACAAAATATGTACACCACAATGTTTTTGAATACTGCTAGAGTTGGCATTAAATACCAATCAATATATCAATCAACAACATAATGTACACCACGCTATATATCTTAAATACAGCTTAACACCAATCAATCAATCAATCAATCAACAAAATATGTACACCACGTTATATCTTAAGCACTGCCAAAGTTGGCGTTAAACCTCAATAAATCAACAACACACGTACACCACGCTATATCTTCAATACGGCTTATGTTGACGTTAAACACCAATCAATCAATAATCAATAACATATGTAATGTAAATATAATGATATACTATTAAAATCAAAATGTATTTTGATTGCTATAAGGAGAAATAAAGAAAACAACCTTACTTAGTGGAAGATGATAATACTTTAGGTTTGAATTCTTGAAATCGTTACTCTCTAATTCTTCATTAAAGCCAACGTCATCACCATATTCTCCAACATTTCTGCTCTCATAATTCACTGTGGAAGTTGGAGAGATGTATACATTGTCCCTTGTAGAGTCCAGAACAAGTGTTTTTAAAGTGGTGTCTAACTGTCTTAAAGGCTTGTAATTGTCATCGTATGTTGGGGTATTTTCTTGTATGTTGATCAAAGTAACATCTTCTTGTGATAGGTTTCCGTTATGTGTTATACCTTGTCGCATGTTGATAACAGATTTAAAGCCAGCATCTTGTATCTCTTTTAAATGTCCCCTCCTAATTTGACCAGCAGTAAACCAGTTTTTGTACACTGGATGAGCAAACCAATACCCTAACCAGTTGTTAGGAATTACATTCGGTTTTATTGGATTTTCAACAATAGGTTCACCTGTTATTTCGGCAACGACTGACTTTGAGGTTTGTGTGGTGAATTCCATACCCATAACGGCACCCATCTTGTAGATTTTCTCACTGTTGACTTGTGGACGGTGGTGTGGATCACACCTTGTTTGATACGCCAAATGCATCAGAGTTGCAAAGGCAATAGATCTTGGTTGACTTGAATACAATAAAATCGGTTTTTGAACACGAGAAATAATTCCAGATAGTTTTTGAATTGACATAAGAGAAGCACAATCCTCATTGTTATTCAAAATGGTTTCAAACTGCATTCCTGTAATATTTGCAATATTCTCTCCTTCAGAGGTTGTTACCAACGATTCGCCTCCATAGTTACCAGGATTAGCTTCAGAGTAAAGAGAAATGATAGACTTAAATCCACCTTCATATGCATATTTTATTTGTCTCGCTGTTAATCCACCAGCGACGTGGAGTTCTGGAGTAATTTCCTTTGCCCACCATAGTTTTCTTGAAGCCTTTAACCCAGGTATACTCCTTTGAGTCAACGTGTCAAGTTTGATATTTGCTCCTGTAGATAATCCTTGAAAACGCAAAGAACGAACAATCGTAATACTATGCCATATCACAGCAATGTTCCTTTTGCCGTTCCACATTTTGTAAGATTCTTTACGATGTGTCAAGCTATTAAGTCAAAAATGAAATTAATTGTATGTTTATTTACGATCTATTGATTACAAGCAAGTGTAATGACGTAACCAATAATTGGTAAATTTAAATAATACAGTTGTTTATAGTAACAAGTACATGTGTATAAATAGCACTTCTACTCATTCATCCCGATATTTTTATTAAAAAGAGTTTCATTTTGGACAGAAGTTCTTTATATAGTGTAAATGTGACCCTTATCATATAGTATATCGGTTTTATTTTTATTGCAGATAAGCTGTCAAAAATAGATCATTATATGTTATTCAGCTATCAGACAGGGTATATAATGTGACATTCCCGGCTTATGATCTATATTCCCTTCGGCTGCGCCTCAGGGAATATAGATCATAAGCCGGGAATGTCACATTATATACTGCGCCTCAGGGAATATAGATCATAAGCCGGGAATGTCACATTATATACCCTGTCTGATAGCTGAATAACAAATATATTACGGATTTAACCATTTTTTTGTTAAATACAGAACCAAACTGTCGTATAAATTGTTTTTTAATTTTTATTTATTTATTTTTTTTTGTTTGTTTCCTTTTTGTTTGTTTATTTTTATTTTCCTTTTGGTTTTTTTTACCACGTACATAGTCCCAATTCATATTTAAAACTTTATTAAATATTTTGCGTCTTTTATTTTCATTTTCCGTATTTCTAGATGTCCCTTTTCGTACCTCTGACATTCTTTGTTCAATGACGTCAAATATTTGTCACGTGATATTTTATGTACTGAGGTGTCTCATAAAGGAAAATCCTGTTCAATATTTCTAAATCAACACAATTTCATATGCAGTAAATTTTATAAACTTTATAATTATAACATTAATATATTACATAACAAAACAACGAGTTTGTGAAACAATTTCAATAATTAAAATGTTAACAATAAGCAAAAACTTGGTGTGGCCCCGTGACCTCGAAAGTTTTAAAGGCGGAAACTTTAACACACTTTCACTTGTTGATTGTTATGTTCAAATTTGTAATGGTACAGCCGTGGAACATGGGAGTTTGCTGAATTGTTCTGGTGTTTGTGACGGAATTAACTGTTGTAAGAGTGTTATAATCACAAAATAAATCATCATAATTACATCCAAAATGTCAACGACGTCCGTAACCGACGATGAAACATGTGTATTGACTATTGGCTCTCATTTGAACAAGTGATGTTGAACTTGAACTTTTTTGTGTCGGCGGCATGAGTTGCAACCGGGAAGTACTGTGCGGTGGCATTATTGAGGATAGTTGAGATGGTTGCTCTCCACGAACAGAACTTGTGATAATGTCTCCCATAACTTGTTTTTCCTTTGATGAAACACGTTGATATACTGCAACTGACGAGGCAGATTTGTGTCCGGTAACTGCCATAATTTGTGTCATTGAACAGTTTCTTCCGAGGATAGTTGCACCCGTTGCACGAATGGAGTGGTTGGTGTAGATTTGTGAAAGGCCTGTTTTTTTACTTAATGTGAACATAAATGATGCCAATGTGTCTTTTCCTATCGGTCTTTTTTTTGGAACCAACATTCATCGGAAATATTAAAACTGTCTGTAGGAAATTGCCAAAGCCTGTTGCACTGAGGGTGAAGTTTTTGAAGGTAGGTCTCAAAATTTCTAACTGGACAATATTCAGGCATTTCACGATCCTCCGGCATATGCCCATAAATATTTTCTCTGTCCATTTCCCTACGATTTTTAGTTAATTCGTCCACCTTTTTCATTACATATCTCCTGCCAGTGACTGAATAAATTCTAATGACAAAACAGCATTTAATTTGGTAAATATACATTTATTATTCCGTATTATGATATTGATTCAGTGAAGCGTAAATATTTCTGTTTTTGTCAACCGTGTTGTTATTGTTTTTTGGGGCCCAAATGAGGGAGACCGAAAACGTACATATATACCCCGTCTGTTTTCCGAATATTATATGTTATTCAGCTATCAGACAGGGTATATAATGTGACACTCCCGGCTTATGGTCTATATTACCTGAGGCGCAGCCGAAGGGAATATAGAGCATAAGCCGGGAATGTCACATTATATACCCTGTCTGATAGCTGAATAACAAATATATTACGAATTTAACCATTTTTTTTGTTAAATACAGAACCAAACTGTCGTATAAATTTTTTTTTATTTATTTTTGTTTGTTTGTTTCCTTTTTGTTTGTTTATTTTTATTTTCCTTTTGTTTTTTTTTACCAGGTGTGGCCCCGTGACCTCGAAAGTTTTAAAGGCGGAAACTTTAACACACTTTCACTTGTTGATTGTTATGTTCAAATTTGTAATGGTACAGCCGTGGAACATGGGAGTTTGCTGAATTGTTCTGGTGTTTGTGACGGAATTAACTGTTGTAAGAGTGTTATAATCACAAAATAAATCATCATAATTTACATCCAAAATGTCAACGACGTCCGTAACCGACGATGAAACATGTGTATTGGCTCTCATTTGAACAAGTGATGTTGAACTTGAACTGTTTTGTGTCGGCGGCATGAGTTGCAACCGGGAAGTACTGTGCGGTGGCATTATTGAGGATAGTTGAGATGGTTGCTCTCCACGAACAGAACTTGTGATAATGTCTCCCATAACTTGTTTTTCTTTTGATGAAACACGTTGATATACTGCAACTGACGAGGCAGATTTGTGTCCGGTAACTGCCATAATTTGTGCCATTGAACAGTTTCTTCCGAGGATAGTTGCACCCGTTGCACGAATTGAGTGGTTGGTGTAGATATCTTTTTTGTTCATAAAACCGTTTTGAGTTTAAAAACAGCATTTAATTTGGTAAAAAATACATTTATTATTCCGTATTATGATATTGATTCAGTGAAGCGTAAATATTTCTGTTTTTGTCAACCACTTTGTTATTGTTTTTTGGGGCCCAAATGAGGGAGACCGAAAACGTACATATATACCGTCTGTTTTCCGAATATATGCTGACATTCAGGGTTGAATAACCAATGAAAATATGTGTAACAAACTAAATTCGTAATATATGCTGACATTCAGGGTTGAAGAACCAATGAAAATGTGTGTAACAAACTAAATTCGTAATATATCGTCATACGAGCCATTGTGCAATTCAAGGTCGTTGATTTAACCACACGTCTACATGGAATATAATAAAACTGATTTGTATTCGAACTCTGATATCCTTGCAAACACATATTCAACATAAGTACAAGACCCGGGGATTCACTGCTCGTCTCGTTAATAGTAACTGTCTGCTGGGATTCCCTACCCCAATAACACTACATAATAACTTATAAAAAGGTTGTGAACGTGACGACAAATACAAACGACCTTGTCTAACTTTCAGTTATCTTTATTTCCTATAGGTGTGTTTAAATGAAAAATGTATTTTACCTTGTGCACAATTACGTATTAAAACAGTTAAAAGTTTTTGCATATATGAAGAAACAGAATGATGTATTTCATTTCAACCTGAAATTGGAAAAAAAGGGGGGGTGGGGGTCCTCATCGTGAAAGTTATGATAATATTTACAGAAACGGATTCAGATTGATCGAAAAGGGGTGGATGGGTGTGTGACATATTTTGGTTCTTAAAAGGGACAGGGACAACCCAATATATTTACTATTTGACAAAATATCATCGTAAATTCTAAGTAATAATTCAGGAAAGAGGGGATGTCTCCAACCCCAAGTCTCCTGTAAACGACCGGGAACTGATTCTAAAATGACACAGAATGTGTATGTCGATAAATAAAATATCACCAGTTTTCCTGATCGAGACCAAGCTAATAAAATGTAAAATGTCACAATCTATTTTAATTAGGTATATGGATCTTTGGAAAATACACATAATAAAATCATAATTTGCGTCATCTGACAAAATAGTTTAATGAAATGGCACAATAATAGTCAACCCTTTTCACATCATAATTATTTTGTCATTTATAATCTGACCAAGTTGTAGAATTTCCTGTTTACCATGGAAATGATCTTGCATTGAACAGAAAACAATTTGTTCAATAGTTTCAGAAATAAATTAACCTTTATTATCAATATTTGCTGTGAAGTTATTGTAATTAATTTTTAGGTATTCATTCCAGTAATACCGATTCATACCTCCGACGTCTTTGTTTTCAAAGCATATAAATAGTGTAAAACATGCTTACAGTGAAATACAGCTAATTTAGCAGTGATTCAACAGAGCTCTAGACTAGACCCTTCTTTGTAAATATATTCATAAACTTCTAATTAATGCTTACCATTTCATATCTGAATTAACATGTGTATAACAACGTACGTGCAAATGTAATACGTTGGAATTCAGTAATATAATATTGAGGAAGTTTGCCTTTTGAAACAAACGAACCGTGTCGACATTGGGGTAAATTTTTATCACATTTTATTCTGCAATGACAGCATTTACCGACCAATATAGCCTGCCCAATATTTTTTTTGATATTGGTCAGTTATAAATAGAACATACAAATGTAAGCTCCGCCCACATCGGGGCACATCGGGGGATATTGTTTTCAAATACATACACAAAATTATTTCAAATACTTTTATCATCGTCCAGTAAACGTTTATTTACGATTTAAAATTGCAGGATAAATACAATACATGTGCACTGTCGAAGGATATAGGTAAATATGTGCATTCGGCGCGAAACGGGGGAAAAGGCTCGACGAATGCTCGCCTTTTCCCCCGTTTCTATGCCTCATACACATATTACCTATATCACCATGTCCCCCGTCACATTTGGGGACGTGGCTTTGTGAAGGTGAGGGACACGGATCTGAAGCGGCGGTTTCATGTAAGCTGGTGTGAAATCATAAATTATAGCATTATTACAATTATTTAAAATATATGACTTATTTAGCGGAACACCAGGTTCATTTCGGGAGATGTTGATTCCATTTTACCCACGTTATTCGTCCGGTATATAGATGAACAGTTCTGCAATGTATGACGAGGGTGGTCAAAATTGAAAATTATCACAAGTCTCCGTCAGATTTTAGCTAATTTAAGGCTCGATACACATACTTTCAATGACATATGTTATCTAAAAAGCGTCCGCATTAAATGCAATCATTATTTCAAATCATCAACGCAATATAAAAAGCATACGATCGAATCGTCTCTCGCGTTAAATTGTGGCGTATGGGGGTAAAATATTTGTGACGCCAGGGGATAGGGCTCACATTTTAAAAACAAGGATAATTATGTATATTATCCTTTTTCATGAAAGGCAAAGCAGCCCTCGTGTAATAAAAACCACAATTCAGGGCACGAAGGCACGTGACAATTATAATTAATCTTATTTTGACCTTATTTATCATATGGATGTGTAGAAGAATGTACGTTTTTAGCTCACCTGACCCAAAGAGTCAGGTGAGCCTTTGCCTTCACTTGGAGTACGTCGTCCGTCTGTCGTCCTTAAACTTTTATAAAAAAAATCTTCTTCTCTGAAAATACTGGGCCAATTTAAACCAACGTTGGCCTGAATCATCTTTAGGGGTCTGCTTTAACAGTTATGTCCGATGACCACGCCAAGCAACCTACATGGCCGCTGTTAAAGGTTAAATAGCTGCCAAACTTTGGAAAAATTATACATTAATCACTGTGTACCATTGACACCGGAAATTGTGTACGATTTAAACTCAAAATAAGGGCATCTGGTACCTGTCAAAACAATCATGCGACGCTTTAAATCGACTTGAGCGTCATTGTTTGGACGCATATCGCGTATTTTACGGAAAAAGTAGCAACTATTGGTCATTATAACTTAGTGTCAATTCCACATTTTTGTAGAAATAGCTTATTCTGGACGATTTTAGTCAAAATATGTTCATTGCGTTGTACAGCGAATTGTTCAGTACTGTACGGTGAATTGCCTAAAATAACATTCGTACTGTACGGCAGCTTGTTGGGTCGACTTGAATATAAAGTGCAAAAAAAAGCATGAAACTGAGCAAATACAGGATCGCAACTTAAGCAATACGTTTTCATGAAAATTCCTATAATCGAATTGTTTGAATTAGCTTTAGACATGTTAATTTGGCATTTGTTTTTTTGTTTTTTCAGAAATCATATCTTCGACCTGAAGGCCAGATCCAAAAAGCACATAGCAAAGTGGCCACGATTTCAGATCCTGACGATGCTGCGGCAAGAGGTGTGGCACCCATAAGACAGTTTCACAAGTGCGATGAAAGCAAGATACTACCACACAAGAGACTCGGATTAGATCTGATCTAATGAAATTACCTGAGCGTTCATTCACTTGGCTAGATATGTTTGATAGGAATACTAGTAACTGTTTCATAACTGACAGTAACGACCAGTTAACTGCAGAGACATTAGCCTTTTCCAGTTATAAAACAAATCAGAATAATTTATATTCTATGAAAAAATGATTTTTTTCTAAGACATTTGTTGTTTATTTTTTATTTATATTTTCTTCTTGCTATTGTTGTCCAAAGCTTGACCTAGTGAGATAAACTAGTTTCAAATATTCTTTTGTTTGTAGCACTTTTTGGATATTACAATAGGTAATTGGGAGATAGTGCGTTCACACATGTTTAGCTTAATGGGCATGCTTTTTTCTATTTGATGATCCAACGTTAGGTATGAATAAGAATGGATATGGAGTATATTTCAAGGAGACAGCATCCAATCTCCAAAGTGACTGGCTTATCAAAAACAAAACCAAAGTCTTGTCTTGACCCGAGTCGCCGACATATTAACTGAAATCTGCTCAAAATAGGAGGTGCACATCTTCAGTGCATGTGTAATCAATGTGCAAAGTTTGAATGATGAGTAATGAAAACTGTTGGGAGTTTCAGATTACGCAAACTAGGTATCCCCCTAGTGGAACTGTTCATAGATCTACTTTCGGCGGTTCCGACGCCGGTAATAAACATCTAGAGGTAGCCACATGTTCTTCAAATCAACAGGGTGTTTACTTTAATTGTGGATAGCTTTCTCAATGACAGTCACACCACATCACCTTACTTTTATCTTCAATAGTTTTAATATGTGTCCTTTTTGTCAAACGACCGAAAAGTTAAAGGGAATAAAAACAGCTAAGGGCAAAGCAATGCATAAGGGAGATACAAAAGCAAAAAATAAATAAAGAGTTTCAAATTAACTTTATTAAAGATTTTTATAAAAATACAAACAAGAAATAATAAACAAAACTTATGAAAGCATTATCTTTTTGCTTTGGAAAAACCAATAAAATATAAATAAAATTAACAAACATTCACTAACAGCTGATAGACAATCTTTGGCACACTATAAAACATAACAACATGTATGTATGTAGAATACTTGTACAAGCCAAATACATGTAAATCATAGATCCATGTCAACCTCACTGGCTTCTTAAAAATGAATACTGCTTAGGACAAACATACAAGTTACTTTTATCAGCAGTGGAATAAGAGCAGTGGCCACAGACATGATGAAGATGTCGACTTTCCTCCAATGGAGATATCTCAAAAGATTGATCTAGTTCCATCTGAAAAACACAAAACACGTTGTACTTTTAAAATGAATTGCAAAACTAAACTTGACAGCAATTTTAGAAATTTACAGAATATACGGAGGTTTCAGCCATGTACAATGTAGTTTCTGAGAAAAATGCTATTAGGTCAGAATATTCGAAGAACAGATGGAGAAGTGAGAGATATGTAAAGGCACAGTCTACGATTACGTAATCCACGTAATCCCAGTCAGTGCCATATGAAAACGTGTCACAAAGGAAAACTTAGCAACAGAAATGTTGGTAGTAAGGACCAAGAAGCTGTAACAAAAATATATGCAAATTTCACCTCTATGCCATATGCGTGTAAAGAACATATACAGGTATACGTAGTTGCCAAATATGAATTTGATGAGCAGAGAAAATTGAAGATTGATCACATAGTACACGTATAAGCTTAGTTCTAATAATAAAACCCTAAATGCTTGCTTACTCGCAAGGGTTATAACGGGATGCCATTACACGTAATGGAGCAGCCGCCGAGATTTTCTGCGCTCGCTTACAGAGTTTCTGACGCCTGCATTTATCAATAATAAGACATAACCTTTCCTTTTGTCCATTATTATAACAAGTTTTTATCACCTACCAGTATTTTAGAATGTAATTCCCACAAAATAAAAATCCATGTTTAATTTCACTCTGAACATTTTGAATTTCGTCATTTCCGGCCTCACTATTTGGATGTCGATACCATATTTGGCGATTAAGGCGTGAATGTTTACATCACCCGTCGTAAGCATCGTAGTAAGAAATACAATATTTAGAAAAGCTCCGCCTTCCGTAGTTTCCGGTTATGACAAACGATCGAGAAATTTGAACAAGGTTGTTGCTACCTTTGAAAAGCATATATTTCTCAGCCAAACCGATATAGCAAGGACTGGGGTCATCAGTAATAGTTATAATGAAATGTTTGAAGCGTAAATAGTGAGTTTTTATGTTTCAACTGCAACTTTTTTTTGCTCCATTGTGACGAATGGGACCGCGTTGTAGCTCTGCCGAGACACAAGTTTGTCACAGGAGCTACATTATTGCAGCTAGTATAAGCTTAACAATACAAAACATGATGCCAAAGGAGTAGGTATGATAAGGGCAGAAATTGGCCTAAAAAATAGACAAATTATAAATGAAATGTATAGCTTTCGTTGTTTCTTGATTTTATAAGACCTTTACCCCAACTACTATTTTGGTAACAGTTTTCCATATTTGCACGTGCGATGACGTCACACTAGTCAATGAAAAGTCTATCGTTTCGTGAAAATATATGAAATCTAACAAGAAATGTGTATTTAATGTCAATTTTCAGTATAACCACAAGCAGGTACCAACAGCATATTTTAATATGATGTTTAATATACATAAACACATATCTCATTTAATTTTTGTGTTGGTACCCGAGTGTGGAGAGTATGAAATCTGCAATCAAAAAATAATTTTAAGGTCGATTTCTCGTCAGCGGCCATTTTTTATTGACCGTTTTCATCCGTAATAGACAGAAATAGAAATCGACCTTTTAATCTCATCCAAAATAAAGTTGGTTATCGTAGTTGTTTTGCTACGGGAGTAAAACTTGAACAATTTTTATGAAACAGTTTTGACGTTAAATAAATTTTGGAGGTGATTTACTGCCGACCTGATTGTGCATTGAGTCCGACGTGTTTTTTTTCTAACCCTCAGTGGAATTTCATGTGCTACTATACTAAAGTATACTTTAATATTATCCCCACAATTCACAAAAAGTACAGAAAGCAAAACAAGTAACCAAAAAGAAAATTAGTACGTCAGATTATCTTAGAAATTAATTCATTGGACATGTAAACACGTCATCGGAACTTTCTATTTTTAGTAGTCCCTTTATTTTTTCTTTAAAGTAATATGAAACGTGTTTTGGTGAAATAAACATCTTCAAAAATATTCTTGATATGTTTACATTCCCTAAAATCTAAACCATTCGTGCATGTTTGAGGACGAAAATCGCGATCATCTGTGATTAAGAACAAAAAATCATTCCATCTCGTACGTGTTTTGTCAAGACAATGGCGGCTAATTAACTTTCGGATGCACCGTTCCGATGATTGCCGATCATGAAATTTCATCACCAACGTAAACAGGCGAGCACATGTATCATTCTGGTTTTGAAAGAAGTTAAATTTCTTGCATTTCTTGCCTTGCAAAGAAATTATTTCATGTATGTTTTACCTTAAAGATTATCAACTGCAATGAATTTCATTCCGGCCTAATCAGTTTATTCGAAAAACTGGACAAAAACATTGAAATCGGTAATAATGAATGACACGGGGCCCCATTTGGGGAAATCGAAACAGAACCAAGAAATCTCAGAATTTAAAATCCTCGTCGGAACTAACGTATCGCATGTGCAAAATGTGTAAATTATTATTAGTATGTACATTTCAAAACCATTACGATGAAAACATTTGGAGTTGTCGGAGAAGAAAATAAAAAATCAACAAGAAAAAAAATGCCAAAAATACGACTTACTTTGTCCATAAATTGCCACCGTTATTTTGACACCAACCATTTCATAACTTGGTTCGTTTATTTCCTGGTTTGTTTTAGGGACAACCAATTGATTCCGGGGGGGGGGGGGGGCTGGCAGTTTTTGTAAATAAAATAAATAATCTGGCCACCCAAAGTTGGAAAAAAATTCTGGCCTTTGCTTCATAGAAAATTTAAAAAAATCTGGCCTGAACTGAGTAAACAATGTTATAACCTATCCTGCACTATGTGTCGAATGAATTTTCTGTCAAATATTCTAACCTGACTAATCTTGCCAGGCCCCCTCAGAATCAAATTATTTGCCTATATATTATTATGAGATCAAGAATGTGTGCTTTCTTTCATATTCTTGTCTCTTAGGCCAAATAAATTTTAAATAGATTTGAAACAAAGTAGTATTCATTTTTAATAAAAAAAAAAACACTAATGTTTTAACATAATTACAAGTTGCGTATGCAGTGTTCCCTTACTGGGCCCAGCGAAATTTGCTGAATTATACCAAGGACGTATATAAGATTATATATTCGTCCTTGATTATACACAAAAAACATTTACGGCGGTTTAGATCATAGATGGTGATATATATATTTATTTTCCAGGTAAAGAGATCCTTGTTTAACGTTTCGATAAGGGAAAATTATTTTTAATCGTGGATTGAATGGAAAGTAATGGAATGTAAATCCAAACGAAAATGATGTTACCTGTCAAGACTATAACGGAGCATGCGCACAATCTCTACCGAATGAGTTCAAATCTGAGGTCAATAACATATCATTTGCATTATTGTCCGGGTAGCAAGAATTATCGAAGACAGAATAAAATGACGTTTTTTCCTGAATTATACATCGTAGCTCTCAAAAAGTGAATGGTTTACGTTCTTTATATATTTAATCTTTACATATATCAGAAATTTTTAGAAAACTGAAAATAATGATTTTGGCATTTCATATTACTTTAACAAATATATTTTATTTAGCTCTTTCGCAAAGTGAATTGCCGATGAATAATTGTATTAACGTAAATTTGAGTTATATATAGCTTAATATTAACGTTGCGGTGGCGTAATGGTTTAGCACACATGACTGCCGATAACAACATCGTGAGATCAATATTTTATTCTTACTTATTTCAATAAAGTATGGAAAAACAAACAATATATTTGATAATTCATAATTCATCTAATACAGTACATATAACGATATAACGTGCATGTTTTAACATAGTACACGGATGTCAGGTTTTATTTACATATTCGGTGTTTTGTTTATCATGGTCCTTTTGTTATCCTTACTAAGAATGTCATTGATATAGTCTATCGTTTATGAGTCAGTGCTAAATGTGTAGTATTACTTGGAATTTTAGTGGTATGATTTTACTTTAATAGACCATGACCGATAATAAAGTATTACCAAGCATTCTATTTATATAATCTATCACGTTTTACTTTTCTCAACAAAAAAAGTTTGAAGATACAGTAAATATAAACTACCGTCTTCCAATCAAAGTATACTACCGTATTTGTACTCTTAGACATATCAGAATCGAAATAAATCATGGAAGCCAGAATGCGTTTTGAGTTTTAACATGGATTGGCGGATATTAGTAAATTTTATCCCTCGCTTCTGGCTCGGGATAAAATACTATTCTCTGATGTTCTCGTGGCAAGTAGAATTTTGATTGGCTAAAAAGGTACTTTTAAAACTTCAGGGAAGCCGTGCGGTGACAGAAAATCAATAATCGCTCTCACCTATGTGCTGTCCATTTACATTGTGCACAGCAGACGACACACATTTCACAAGATGACAGAAAATCAATAATCGCTCTCTGTGATCTTTGTCCAAAGATACACGTATTTATGGTTTTCCTATAATAAGGACATACTTATTAATGTTGGAACATTCAGATAAATATGTTATCAGTCTCTAGATGTTATATATCCCGTTTTAAAGGGCAGTGGTTTTATTAAAAGGTTCGACCTTTTAACAAAACCACTGCCCTTTAAAACGGGATATGTAACATCTCGAGACTAATATATCCGCCAATCCATGTTAAAACTCCCAACACATTCTGGCTTCCATGATTTATTTCTTAATCATTCAACATGAATTATATCCTCTCCTGCCGCTGTTGCGCTGCTTTACCATGTTATGCAGTTGACTTGGTTCCTTTGACATTCTAATTACTGAGAATAATTTCCTCTCATGATTTAAAAAATAAAAAGATCAACATTCGGTTATCAAAAGATTTAAAAAAGCAATTAACAGAGCTCAGCATTGACGAGTTTCTGCGGTTGCTAGGGATAATATTTGGTTACTAGGGACATTGTAAGGTTTAAGGAATTCTTATAATATATACTGGTTAGTAAATGATAAGATGTCTCTAGATCTGCTAAGGTGCTGTTGTAGAATTTGTTTTCTTGATTAAATAAAAGGTCTATGAGATCTACAGGAAAATACTGTGCATAGAGAAACCTGTTGCTATGGACGGAGCATAACTATGAATACAAATATCAAAATGTATTTTTGAAATATGAAATGACATTTGTAGTGTGTATAACTTGACAAAAATGTACCGCTTAATCAAATATCAAGTCAAAAGATCGTAGATGTCAAAATTCAACCATTAATTGCAATAATATAGGCTAATTTAATGTTTGCAAAACCGTTGCTAGGGTGACAAAACTACACAAAAATACTATATGCTACCATAGAGAATTGGAATATTATTTTTAGAGTGTACATACATAGAATATAACATTTTGTCGAAAAGACTGCAAGATATGTAAAATAAAACCACCATATTTGAATTTCCAATGATTAATTGGACCCTCCTCCATTTACGTTGCTAAGCAACAAATGACAAAGTGAAATCATCAAAAAAAAAAATTCTTACCTTTCAATGATTGTGTTTAATATTATATCTATATAAACAGTTTCTGAGATTGGGCCAAAATCTACCCTTATCATACTCACTTCTTTGAAAACGCTTCGATATGTAATTGCTAAGGCACAGACCATTTAAGGGGGGCTATGTTTTTTTTCTAAACAAATTGTTTCTTGATTATGAAGGAAAAGAATGTGTTTAAAAAAATGAAATATTTTGCTTCTTCAGTTTTCAGCACTGATGCTAAATTCCCCCTCCCCCCAAAATAAGTTTTTGCGTGTTAAAAAATATTTTCCGTTCGCGAGAAAAAAACATAACCCCTCCACTTAAAGTTAAACGGTATAGCGGTCTAAGAAAAATGTTACAGAACTTAGAGTGACGGAGTCATTATACACTCTTCATCGGAGTGGGAGTGTCATTATGTTAATATATGAAAAAGTCAAGGAAACAACAGCCCATCTCCTAAGTGACAGGCCCATAACAAATAGACATCTAGAGGTCACCATATGATCTTCAATGAAGAATGTGATTTTCACCTCCCCCAATCGTAACTACATCGGCCATTCTCGCTACCCTGCGAGAATGGTCGAGTAGTTACGATTGTCACCTCCCCTATTCCCCTATACTCTTGGGTTCCCATACTTACGTGTGCATGTATATGTTGTGTGATCAATGAAAAATCTAAATTTTACACAAAAAATGCACTAGACTGAGAAAAAATGAAACATCTCAGATTGAACATCCCGTTTTCAGGATTTTCGTATGGCAATTCGCTGTACATAACATTTGCAAGCCGCCGTACTGTCACATGGTTTCAGCTCTCAATTCGCTGTACAACGCAATGAACATATTTTGACTAAAATCGTCCAGAATAAGCTATTTCTACAAAAATGTGGAATTGACACTAAGTTATAATGACCAATAGTTGCTCCTTTTTGTGTAAAATACGCGATATGCGTCCAAACAATGACGCTCGAGTCGATTTAAAGCGTCGCATGATTGTTTTGACAGGTACCAGATGCACTTATTTTGAGTTTAAATCGACGCATGAAACATTCTGCATGGTTATATATGCTGCGATTCATTGCTACATTTCTTACAAATTGGTATATAACTCCTTGACAACATAATACAAGTATAAACAGGAATAAATTATGAAATTCCTACCTCGTGTGTGCGATCCGTCATTGTTCTCCCGCTTGCCTGGTACACAATTTCCGGTGTCAATGGTACACAGTGTTAATGATCACCTTGATGAATTGTGGTTGATCAACCCAACCGCTGTCAAACATGACTGGCAACTTTACTAAAAATAGAAAATTTGACCAAAAATCGTTACGTGAAAATCGTTAACCTTTTTTAACATTTCTTCTCCTCTGAAACAACTGGACCAATTTAAGCCAACGTTGGCCTGAATCATCCTTAGGGAGTCTACTCTGATGACCTGGCAGACCAACTAACATATCCACCGTTACTAAAAATAGAACATATAGTAAAATCAATAAAAAATCTTGTAAAGGTTTTATAGCTGCCACACTTTTGGGAAAATGATAAATTAATGATCCCCTTTAAGAATTATGGTTGATCACATCAACCACCATCAAACATGTGGCCACCACCGTTACTGAAAATTGAAAACTGGTAGAATTTTTTTTATTAAAGATCATGCAGATAGGCATGAACAATTTTCATTTCAGTAAAATAATTTACATAGACCAAACGTAGGGAAATTATCTGGAATGGTCAAGATGATAGACAGTGCTTAACCAATTAAAACATAAAAATAGGTTATAATTAGCATAACATTTAGGGTAGACATTAAGGCAAAAAACAGGACTGAGTTTTGGTATACAGCATACTGCATCACAGTTTAGTAGCTAACATGTATTTTCATCAATGAATGAATATTGAGTCACATCTGGAATAAATTGCTGTCTGTAAACTCATGTTCAGATCTTGGGTCGGTAACTAGAAGCTATCTTAGGACTTATACCTGTTTTTCTCCGTTTAATACATGTCTTAGCCCTAAGATAGATTCTAGTTACCGTCCCCTGGAGCCAATATTTGAACAACATTCATAAGAATTTTAAGTAGACAATCATGGTAACTGTGAAGTATGTAATGACAATATTTTAAATAGTTTAGAAACATTATAAAAACCAAGCGCCAAACAATGGTGATCCTTTAGACTTTTGACTGAAAAATTAAAATGGGATGTCATGTATAAATATATTGGATTGAGGAACAAATGAAATCTGCTAAAAACAGACCGACATATTAATTACTATGCGAGTTTGACACAGAAGAAATATGCAGATCTGATCCCAACTGTTTTGCACAGAGCACAATATACAAGCTGAGCATAATTTAGACAAATTGAATTAAGAAAATGTATTTAAATTACCTTCAATGCCAAGCAATTGAAACTATTTTGAAATTCAAAATTTATTACATAATTCAGTGTAAACGTAATAATATTAAAATGTGTTATCATTTATAGTTGTTAAATTAATATATTATAAAGTCTTGTATGGGATATGTCTAATATTGATGGGTCATTCTATCAATCGATTCTTTTTCTGAGATAAAAGAGCATTCATTCATTCTTAAACAAGATAAATGAATATAAATGAATTCTGTATCTACAGCAACAAATGTCCCGGTCGCTTTTTAGTATGACCGTGCTAACGAGACCAATCATAATGAGGCAGTGGTGGAATAGCTGTCTATTTGATGTATACATGGATTGTTGTTCATTGTCAGTTACGGGTCCACAGACTAGCACAAGTCAGGCGATATTAATCAAGCGGTACAGTAAACATTATCGACATAATTAATGTCATTGTCACCATATGAATGTTTCATGGATCAAAATGGTGTTCATGGTTCCAACAAAGTATTATATTGCCATTGGCCGTCGACCTCGGATATTAAAACACTTGTCTGTTCTAAGTACCTCAGAAAAATATATTTTGTTTCGGTAACTGTCCTATAGCTACTACATACAGAATAATAGATTTCAGTCTAAATAAAATACTGTTGACTTTTGAAGTGTAAAATTACGATTACAGTACACAATGTTCTTTAACACAATCCCTCACTGAATTATGTACTCTGAAGTAATTATTCATTACAAATGTGGGATGTTTTGTTGTTGATAAAAAGGATTATACATAATTATCCTTGTTTTTAAAATGTGAGCCCTATCCCCTGGCGTCACAAATATTTTACCCCCATACGCCACAATTTAACGCGAGAGACAATTCGATCGTATGCTTTTTATATTGCGTTGATGATTTGAAATAATGATTGCATTTAACGCGGACGACTTTTTAGATAACATATGTCATTGAAAGTATGTGCATCGAGCCTTAAATTAGCTAAAATCTGACGGACACTTGTGATAATTTTCAATTTTGACCACCCTCGTCATACATTGCAGAACTGTTCACCTATATACCGGACGAATAACGTGGGTAAAATGGGATCAACATCTCCCGAAATGAACCTGGTGTTCCGCTAAATAAGTCATATATTTTAAATAATTGTAATAATGCTATAATTTATGATTTCACACCAGCTTACCTGTAACCACCGCTTCAGATCCGTGTCCCCCACCTTCACAAAGCCATGTCCCCAAATGTGACGGGGGACACGGTGTATATGCTTCCACAGTGCACAAGTATTGTATATGTACGCTGTCGTCAAAGAGCTCCGGTCGAAAATGTTTCGTCAACATCCGGGATGCTATCAAGCGGTATTTTTAAAGAAGACACAGACGATTATCCTAAGTTTTGATGAATATACTGTATATATAATGTTTTGAATTATGATGCTTTATGATTGGTATTGTATTATGGTAATTTTTTCTCCAAATATCATTGTTTTTTGCAGTGTAAAATTAGATTTGATTGATTTGATTTATTGTGTTTAACGCCATTTTCAGCAATATTTCAGCTATATCATGGCGACCAATTTTAGTAGTGGATGAAGCCGGAGTACCCGGAGAGAACCACCGACCATGGACAAGCAACTGGTAAACTTTATCACTTGCAGCTGCGAGTCGAGTGCACCCTTTTTTGTAATTTACAAAGCCGGACGCGAACCCTCGCCGTATTGGTGATAGACGTGTATGAGTTGTTAGATAATCCAACTACCTAACTCATTGAGCCACCCCTGTAAAATTATATTATTTCTTAAAGTTCTACAGAATCCGGCATAAAAATCATTACAATCAACTGAAATATTGTTATATGTTGCATTTACCAATGAATGAAATGTTGCCAAAAAGGAAAACAAATATTGATGAATGATTTATTTTACTTAGAGATATACTTTTGTTGAGAAAAAATCAGTTAGTAATTAGCTATAGCCTAAAAATTGATGTCAACATACCTTTTTTGAATTCCGGCATTGTCAAATTGTAAACATGTAAAGAAACCGATTGTGTAATTTATTAAGAACTGGATTTGTCAGTATGTAAATACCACTGATCGTATTATTATTGACCATTATATTGCAATTTAACTATAGTTATGATTAGGAAATATCTCAAAAGCGATAAATACTGACCCATAGTTTGAATATTCGCCATGACTCCTAAATTCAGCTACTTTGTACAATGAAAAATCATTATTTTGTTAAATTGCCACTGTAGCGAATACTTAACTGTTTATGCCTTTCTTGACACTGACATCACGTCGTCTGGCGTTCATTGCGCTACTATCACTTTCTGTCGTTGTCCAGGCGCATCAATTGACTAGTGGGAGATATTTTTTACAATGCTATATTTGAATTTTATACTCGTTGATAGCAAAGTAAGTCACTTTGTGAAAAATGCCTTCGTGGATACGATAAATAGATAATATACATACATTGTCGGAAAATATAAAATTTATATATACGAGCTTTAGAAACGGGAAGAAACGCGAACATTTGACGAGTTTATCTTACCTCGCCTCGAGTGCGGTAGATCGTGGGTTCGAGCCCCGGTCGGGTCACACCAAAGACTATGAAATTGGTATTTGCTGCTTCTCTGCTAAGCACACAGAAGAAAGAGGAAAGACTGGCTGGATCGGAATCAGAATAATGTGTCCGAGTGGAAACAATGTCTACCCGCGGACTGTTGTTTAAGTGAGCTAGCACTATGAAAATCCAACGCAGCGTGTGGGTCTCGAAAAAAGGGGACCTCATCATCATCTCTTTAAAAATTAACTTTTCCTCGCCATGATATAGCTGAACAATAGCTAAATGGGCGCTAAGCAACAATCACTCAGTCACTGACTAAAAAGAGCAGAAACAAGCGTCGTTCTTGTCGTTTTTGATTATGGCTTCTGTGAAGTCCGCGCTTATAAGCTGATAAGCGTAAATGCTGTTACTGTTTCTTACCGTCGCTCAACATGAATCAGGTATCAGGAAACTATATCTTGGTCAGTGACCAAATATAAGAAATAATTATTCGGTCAATGCAATGTGAGTGCTCAAATAGAACAAGTGCAGGAAGATAAAAAAAAACATTAACGGGACGACGAAGAAATACTTCCGCCTATTAAAACATTAAAGCATCTTATCTTTCAATCTTTTTTTCCATTATTCTTTCAATTTTGTACAGTGACAAAACCAGTTCTACTTAAATACAATTTTGTGACTCAACCGGAAAGTAATGGTTGACAAAACCGGAACGAATTTACGTAAATAAGCATTGTGTTTTTAACTAGTTAGTCTAAAGCTATTCACGGTAGCACGCCAGTGTAAACTATTATTTATCTAAGCATTACAAAGGCCTTGTGTGCTTTAATTACACATATAGACTACTTTGTATAGTTTTATTGATGATTTCAAGCTCATTATTAACATTTGTCATTGTCTATCATTTTATCCATATCTGGGTAATCGATGAAGATAACTACAGGAACATATAGGTAAAAACAAAAACAATCGACTGAACACGACTTCTCCTGGATTCAAGATACATTAATGCTATATGATCATAATACTCCTTTTGTTTCGTCACCTGTATGTCAATCATGCTGAGCTGACATAACCGGAACCTGACGAAACATTTTCAAACGGAGCTCTTTGACGACAGTGCATTTTAGGCATTGTGCCAAAAAACGACTAAAGACCTGGTTCAGAAAATGAGGATAAGACCGAAGTCTGAGGATGGTTGAGAGAATGGTTATGAAATTTATAAATTCCATCATTAGACAACAGGGACTGTCGTGGTCATGATCATATGGTAGTTGGTGTACAACTACAGAATGTACAATGTATCTGTGGAATAAGTGCCTAAAGTTGCGAGTTCGAATCCCGCTCATGGACAGGTGTACTCGATACAACGTTATGCGATAAAATTTGTCAGTGATTTTAGACAGGACGGTGGTTTTCTCCAGGTACTCTGGTTTCCTCCACCAATAAAACTGACCACCACGATATAACTGAAATATTGTTTAAAGTGGCGTTAAACACCATAAACCAAACCAAACCTACAATGGCAATCTGGAGCGAAAACTTGGTTTTGAGTGGTGAACGTTACCTTCAACAATATTTCAGCTGTAATTATGGTTGTAAGTTGCATTGGTGGAGGGAACCTAACTGCAATAATGTAGCTCCTGTGACAAACTTGTGTCTCGGCAGAGCTACAACGCGGTCCCATTCGTCACAATGGAGAAAAAAAAAGTTGCAGTTGAAACATAAAAACTCACTATTTACGATTCAAACATTTCATTATAACTATTACTGATGAACACAGTCCTTGTTAAATTGGTTTGGCTGAGAAATATATGCTTATCAAAGGTAGCAACAACCTTGTTCAAATTTATCGATCGTTTTCCATAACCGGAAACTACGGAAGGCGGAGCTTTTCTAAATATGGTATTTCTTACTACACGCTGATGTAAACATTCACCCCTCAAATCGCCAAATATGGTATCGACATCCAAAGAGTGAGGCCGGAAATGACGAAATTCAAAATGTTCAGAGAGCTTAGTTAACGTGGATTTTTATTTTGTGGGAATTACATTCTAAAATACTGGTAGGTGATACAAACTTGTTATAATAATGGACAAAAGGAAAGGTTATGACTTATTATTGATAAATGCAGGCGTCAGAAACTCTGTAAGCGAGCGCAAAAAATATCTCGGCGGCTGCTCCATTACGTGTAATGGCATCCCGTTATAACCCTTGCGAGTAAGCGAGCATTTAGGGTTTTATTATTAGAACTAGAGGGAACCGAAATCAGAGAGAAAGTCACGCGTCAGCCGCAAGTTACAGACAAACTTGCATATTGAGTACTTCGTGCATATTTAGTTGATGGTAATTACAATTTATTTCACGTCACGGGGCTCCCTAGCTAAAACTTATGCGTCTTGAATATCCTACAGTGATATCTGTATTCTTATCTGCACCAATTTGCACCAATAAAAGTTCATCACAATGTGCAATAATTGATGCTATCCATTGGCAACAAACTAGCATGTCAAATTTGGTGACCCCTCCCCCCCCCCAAAATAAAATAAAAAATCAAGTCGACAATAACATAATATCGGTTTTGAAGGGATTCTGATTTGTCATTATGTTCCATGAAGTCATCTAAATATCATACTTTTATTATGAATTTCATAGAGTACTGCGTTGACTACTATTATGCCTAATTTGTCCTAGTATTGTTAAAAATGCTCTTATAGTGACAACCGGAACCTTTTAACCGTAATGGAAGAGGGAGGTTTGGCGCCGTAAAATCTTATTCATCCCACCATTTCTTTGGAAATGCCTGTACCAAATCAGGGCCATTTCGGTTTTCCCAGTTTTTCCGGTTGTTGACTGATTTTGTCTTTTTGTTGACTTTTGAGTTTTGCCTTTCCCTTTGGAAGATTGCTCGGTGTTCGGTAATTTTGTTATTACCCTTATTTAAAATGGACAACGCCAATCATAACAATCTAAGTAATTTGTTTATGTTCCTTCTTCACTGGGCAAAAGCATGAAGGAGTAGGAGAAATGACGTGGTAACCCGACCAGTATAATGTCCCTCGAAGTGGGAACATATAACCTGCATGTTATTTTTCAATGCATAGCTAAAATTTGGGGAGGAGAACTTTACTTTTAATAACAATTATATTATTTATAAACTAGAAATTTAATAATAAATATATCAAATAAACCATGCTAGTTCCGATGAATTGACTACTGTGCGGATGATGATACCCTAAGGCACTAATAGTCTACCAACGTGTAAATATGTTAGTGTGAAAAGTTTCTGGTCTAAAGATTCAAAAACCAAATAACTTAAAAGTCTTTTGGAGCAAGAAAACCAAAGGGTCTAAACAGGAAAACCAACGGTTCTAAACAGGAAAACCAAAGGGTCTAAGCAGGAAATCCAAAAGGTCTAAACAGGAAAACCAAAGGGTCTAAACAGGAAAACCAACGGTTCTAAGCAGGAAAACCAAAGGGTCTAAGCAGGAAATCCAAAAGGTCTAAACAGGAAAACCAAAGGGTCTAAGCAGGAAAACCAAAGGGTCTAAGCAGGAAAACCAAAGGATATAAACAGGAAAACCATACAGTCTATACAGGAAAACCTACATCTAAACAGGAAAACCAAAGGGTCTAAACAGGATAACATACATCTAAACAGGATAATCAACATCCAAACAGTATAACCTACATCTAAACAGAATAACATACATCTAAACAGGATAACCTACATCTAAACAGGATAGCCAACATCTAAACAGAATAACCTACATCTAAACAGGATAACCTACATCTAAACAGGATAACCTATATCTAAACGGGATAACCTACATATAAACAGGATAACATACATCCAAACAGGATAACCTATATCTAAGCAGGATAACCTACATCTAAACAGGGTAACCTACATCTAAACAGGGTAATCTACATCTAAACAGGATAACCTATATCTAAACATGATAACCTACATCTAAACAGGATAACCTATATCTAAGCAGGAAAACCAAAGGGTCTAAACAGGATAACCTACATCTAAACAGGGTAATCTACATCTATACAGGATAACCTACATCTAAACAGGAAAACCTACATCTAAACAGGAAAACCTACATCTAAACAGGATAGCCGACATCTAAACAGGATAGGCAACACCTAAACATGATAACCTATATCTAAACAGGAAAACTTACATCTAAACAGGATAACCTACATCTAAACAGGATAACCTACATCTAAACAGGATAGCCTACATCTAAACAGGATAACCTACATCTAAACAGGATAACCTACATCTAAACAGGATAACCTATATCTAAACAGGATAGCCAACATCTAACCAGGATAACCTACATCTAAGCTGGATAACCTATATCTAAACAGGAAAACCAAAGGGTCTAAACAGGATAGCCTACATCTAAGCAGAATAATCTACATCTAAACAGGATAACCTACATCTAAACAGGATAGCCAACATCTACACAAAATAACCTACATCTAAACAGGATAACCTACATCTAAACAGGATAACCTATATCTAAACGGGATAACCTACATCTAAGCAGGATAACTTACACCTAGACAGGATAATCTACATCTAAACAGGATAAACTACATCTAAACAGGATAACCTACATCTAAAAAGGATATCCAACATTTAAACAGGATAACCTACATCTAAACAGGATAACCTATATCTAAACAGAATAACCTATATCTAAACAGGGTAACCTACATCTAAAGAGGGTAACCTACATCTAAACAGGATAACCTGTATCTAAACATGATAACCTACATCTAAACAGGATAACCTATATCTAAACAGGGTAACCTACATCTAAAGAGGGTAACCTACATCTAAACAGGATAACTGTATCTAAACAGGATAACCTACATCTAAACAGGATAACCTATATCTAAAAAGGATATCCAACATTTAAACAGGTTAATCTACATCAAAACAGGATAACCTATATCTAAACAGAATAACCTACATCTAAACAGGGTAACCTACATCTAAACAGGATAACCTGTATCTAAACATGATAACCTACATCTAAACAGGATAACCAACATCTAAACAGGATAACCTATATATAAACAGGATAACCTATATCTAAACAGGATAACCTATATCTAAACAGGATAACCTACATCTAAACAGGGTAATCTACATCTAAACAAGGGTAATCTACATATAAACAGGATAGCCGACATCTAAACAGGATAGGCAACACCTAAACAGGATGAATTGTCTTCGACAAACAGGTAGGACGAATGACAGACCCCTTAACGGGTGGCCGCGTGTGACGGCGCGTCAGGACAGACATCTAAGCCTTATTAACCTCCGGAACCGTATGATAACCGCTTAGGACACTGCCCGTAAGAACACCTGGTCTAGCAAACGTCCGAATTTCGGGTCAGACTGTTCGCAGAAGACTACGTAAATCTGGATTCCGAGCTAGGCGTCCGGTGGTAGGACCAATTCTTAACAGCACCATAGGATTGCGATACTAACCTGGGCGATGGACGTTATCTTGTGTACTGCAGGCGTGTGGAACGTTTTACGGACCAGTGTGTGTACTAGTCCGCCCGTTTTGGAGGCGGAAATGTTATGGCCTGGGCTGGAATTTGTGATGATTGTCGCACTCAACTTAAGGTTGTTCATGAAACATTAAATGCCGTAAAATACAGAGATGATATTCTTGATCCTATCGTTCTGCCATTTCTGCAACAACGAAACTTTGATCACGTCTTTCACCATGACAATGCCAGATGTAACGTGGTTCGTGTTTGTCAAGACTTTCTGAACCAGACTCACATTCGTGTTCTTCCTTCGTCGGCATCATCACCGGATCTGTCACTAATTGAACATTTATGGGTTGAACTCGGTAGACGTGTTCGCCACCGTCAAAAATCCACCGAAAACACTACAAGAGCTGCCTGACGCACTTGTGCATGAGTGGAACAACATCCCACAAGACTTTAGCCAACGATTGATTGGTTCTATGCGTTGGAGATGCAAAGCTTTCGTTGCTACAAGAGGAGGTCATACACGTTACTCATCTCTGGAAACCTCCATACTGCATGACAATTTATGTCTGTCTATGATTTGTTCTGATAATGATGTTGAGAAATTTTGTTGATATTTCCATATTTGTTATGCCCATATGAATCTAAGTTATACGACTTGTATCGTTTCTCTTGTTGACTATTATATTTTCGATGTCAAACATAATTTGTTCTTGATAATTTAGTGGAACAATCATTTACAGTCATTTTGACTCAGGGGCATTAGATATATGTTTGCATATGTTTGGTAGTGGAAAAAGAGAAGGACTGGAATAACCTTCCTGAGGTACGAGTTCACGTCTTCAAAAGATTGAAATGCGAAATAATTTAAAAGTCTCTTGGAGCAAGTAAAGGGAATTAAAAAGGGTAGCTACTATCAGCTCAGGTTACCTTATGTCTGAGGAGATTGACCTAGGAGATTGTCATTAGTTTTAATGATCGCCTCGAGTGTGGTAGATCGTGGGTTCGTGCCCCGGTTGGGTCAAGCCCCAGACCATTAAATTGGTATTTGGTGGTTCTCCACTAAGCACGCAACATTGGGGAGAACGACTGGTTGGTTCAGAATCAGCATACCTACGTGAAGCGACATATGTCTACCAGCGGACTGTTGTTTCAGAGAGCTAGTACTATAAGAATATAACCAAGCGTGTTTGTTTAGTACAAATTGGACATCATTATCATCTCATCGAATGTAAGTTGTTCTCGTCATGATATAGCTGAAGAATGACTCATTTGATGTTAAACAACAATCATTCACTTACTCTACAAATTTGAATCAATTGTGAAGCTTATAATCGCATTTCGTGACATCGTCTGTGTATTTTTGTTGTTGTTGTAATTTGAAAAAATGATATTGTAGTACATATACAATGTCAAATATATGTAATATCATAACGTATGTTTAGTGGGGTTGGGGTGGGGGTTTCATAAATAACTTGTAACCAATCATTTTTATGCTTATACGAATAACATTTATGTAATACTTATGCTTAATAATATTATACGATTTTAATATATCTGATGTGCAATATTTCGTTTTTTATCATACTTAGCATACATAGTGTAAACAAACTTTAAAAATTAATGAGATGTTGATAGGTGTAATACTATTAGTGTATTGTGGACGAAATCATGTTAAATATGGCATTTAAAACGTTAAAAAAGGCAGTTCGTTTTCTTCCTTGAATTGTTATTAAATCACAATGCATTGTTTTAAGAAAATAAAATAAAAATGAACAGATGTGTAAAATCACAATGCATATTATTATATAAATTTAAAAAAGCAAAAAAAAACAGATATTCAGATTGTCTTATACTTTAATATGCAATTGTATGAAGAGTGATATTGCTCATTAAGACTCGTAACGTTTGTAATTTTAAGATATAAAGCTATTAAAAGAACGGTGCATTCTTTTTTTTATGAAGTAAAATATGAGAAATAATTGTCAAAAGTCTGTATGTAGTAAGGGAGACAACAAAGGAACAATTCTAACATAATTTTATGCTTTAAGATTTATTTACAATATCAAAGTATATCTAATACAATAAACACTTATTGTCTTCCAATTCAAAATGTCGTCGATGTACCACATTTTCTATCAACTGTAAAAAAAATATATTACACGAATGATTAAGTATAATGCATTGGTACATTTCTAATTATGACGATCCTATTTTCTAATATACAGTGCTGTTCCATAACATTCCCTCTGGTAAAGAGTCTGAGGATTTACCCTATTTATATTGGATACCTAAACTCCATAAGACACCATACAAAGAAAGGTACATAGCGGGATCATCAACTTGTTCGACGAAAGAATTGTCTATTCACCTGACAAAGATTCTGTCTGCAGTAAAAGAGGGACAACAGAAATATTGTGAAACTGTTTACTCGCGTAGTGGCATAAATCACATGTGGATTTTGAAAAACTCTAAAGATCTTTTGGATAACCTGAAATCAAGATCTTTCTCTCAGGTATCCTCCATCAAAACTTTTGATTTTTCAACTCTATATACCACCCTACCGCATGACAAATTAAAAACCCGCTTAAAAGAAACAATTCATAAAGCTTTTAGTCATAGAAACTATGGCTCAAAATTTGTTGTGTTAGGCTACAATTCCACATATTTTTCAAACAAAATTCATAAAGGTAAAACATGCTACTCCGAGGAACAAGTGATCAGTATGCTGGAGTTCCTCATCGATAACATATTTGTCTCCTTTGGAGGGACAATGTTTCAGCAGGTCGTCGGCATACCAATGGGTACGAATTGTGCCCCTCTTCTAGCCGATTTATTTTTATACTCATACGAGTCGGAGTTTCTTCAAAAGCTTGTAAAAGATAAGAAGATTCATGAAGCTAGAGCCTTTAATTTCACATACAGGTATATTGATGACGTTTTATCTATCAATAATTCTAGATTTGCAGAATTTCTTCCATTGAAATATCCTCCAGAGCTGGAAGTTAAAGAGACCACCGATACAGCTTCGTCCGCATCATTTTTGGACTTATACCTCGAATTTGACGACAGTGGTCAACTCAGTACTAAAATTTATGATAAGCGGGACGACTTCAATTTTAAAATCATAAATTTTCCAAACATGTGCAGCAATATACCAGCTTCTCCTGCATATGGTGTTTACATCTCGCAATTGATTCGCTATGCAAGGGCCAGTAGCAATTATTCTGATTTCCTGAAACGTCATCTTCATCTGAGAAACAGGCTACTGGACCAGGGCTATAAAAAGATTCGCCTTATTCGATCTCTTAAAAAGTTTATATTCCGATACCAATATCTTGTCGAAATATATTCCGTCTCTGCAGAAATAATTATAAGCGATGCATTTTCATATAGTGAAAATGTATAAAGATAAAGAAGTCCAAAATGTCAAGAATTTTGTTGTCAATGTGTGACGTAAAAGTATTTTTGACATTTACGTCACCGAATATGGTACTGCTTTGACAACTATTTTACCTATTTTGTTCCTGTATTTAAATACTGTTACAGTGACAGCCGGAACCTTTGAACCGTAATGAGAGCGGGAGGTTTGGCGCCTTAAAATCTGATTCAACCCACCATTTCTTTAGAAATGCCTGTACCAAGTCAGGGTCATTACGGTTTTCACAGTTTTCCGGTTGTTGACTGATTTTGTCTGTTTATATAATTATGAGTTTTGACTTTCCCTTTATAAGATTGTTCGGAGTTCGGTAATTTTGTTATTACCTTTATTTACCGGCAAAAGCCAAGATGCCGGCATTCAAGCATCAAGTTTTGCATTAATAAAAAACCAATAAATTTATTAAAAAGGTACTTACCTTTACTCAACACTTTGTCATTTCTCCCTTCATCTTCAATACTGTGCGTAAGCGCTTTGGAATCGAGTGATAAAGTCCTTGAATGTAGTCCACACTGAGATTTTCCCAAATGTCTTTGATGGGTGCTGACAATTCATCGGCAGTGTTCAATACTTCAACTCTTTGCTGCAATCGTATTTTAAATTTTAACCACACGTTCTCGATTACATTTAAGTCGGGTGACTGCAGGCCACTCGGTGCACTTTATATGGTTCTCTTCCTTATAGTTTTTAACGTCGTTTGCCCGATGTATAGGAGGTTGTCGTTCTGTATTAAACGGACCTGCTCTGGAAAATGTCTCCCAATCACAGGCCATAAGTTGTCCTCGAGAATGTCAATGTATTTATGTCTATTTATCGTGCCATTCACTGTCGTAATTTTCCCCTCACCGTAGTGTGATATGCATCCCCAGATCATGACCGTAAGTTTTCTCTGAACCGGTGGACAAACACAATCTCTGGAATCGGCCTTGTCCCAAATATAAATCCGATTATTGTTTCCAACGATCACCTGACTTTCGTCTGAAAACATAACTCTGTCCCACTGACCTTCAATTCTCCAATGAAGCTTTTCTCGGGTCCATTTCACACGCTTTTTCCTGTTAACCTCTCTGATCCTGACTTTCTTCTTTACAATTCGCCTGTTGTATCCTTATTGATACAAGGAACGCTGAGCTGTTCTTTTAGACACCCGAGTTTCTTTATTTTCATTAAATCTTGTTGTCACGTCCTTCAATGGGGTGTTACGGTCGCTCCGAACTAGCATAACAAGCACCCTTGTGTCTCTCTCGTCCAGCAAAAGATGACGTCCTGTCTGAGGCTTGTTTTCCAATGATCCTCTGCACTTAAAACGAGCAACTACATCCGAAACGTTCCTCTAGGAATATTCAAGGTGTCTGCAATCTCCTGTAGTTTATGACCACTCTTACGCATTTCTACGATCACATTTTTGATGTCATTTGACAACTGTTTACGTTTTCCAGCCATGATGAAAATATCAACTTCTTGCCCTAACATAGCAGACGACAGGTTTATTTCCGGTCTTATTTTAAAAATAGAAGGCTTAAGAATACATTGTCTTCAAATACATGTTTATTTATTCCCCAGGATGAAATACAACAGTGTAATTTATTGTGACAGCCGTTACGCTTGACCTCGACCATATTGGAATTTGCCGGTAAATAATGGTACAGCACTAATAAAACGTATACATATCTAACTTAGCGCGCACGACGCCTATCTGTTATAACCGTCATCAGGTATGCTCAAAGTCAAAAGATTCGAAAACCACATTATTTAGGAGTGCTTAGGAGCAAGAAAATTAACGGGCTAACAGGATCACCAAAATCGGCAAGTCACCAATTCTTGACTATCAATTTAATAATAAATATATCTAATAAACCATGTCAGTGCCTCAACATAGACTACTGGGTGGATGATATCATCGGGAACTAATAGTCCATCACCGAGCTACCGATCCAATGAATGAATTTCAAACATAGATAAATAGTTTAGTGTGAAAAGTTTAATATTTAAAAGTCTTTTGGAGGAAGAAAACCAAAGGATCTAAACAGGAAAACCAACTTATAAGTCTAAAGTCACCTATCACTGAGGCAGAAGAACATTAGCACAGAACTAATTTGGTATCTTTGGTGTTAAGTTGAACCGTTCAAACATGCAATGTTTACGAGTTTTTTTTTACTGTTTAAACAGAAAGGTTTGCAATGACAATGATATTGCCCAAGTCTAATTATTGTTGTAGTTGTCCACTCGGTGAAACCATTTGCGGACACTAGAATCATGAGTGTGTCATGACACCAAATAGAAAACATTTTATGTAGTCTTTTATTTTTCGGTCGTGAATGTCTATTTTAACTATCTACTCTTCAATCTCATAATATGGCGCTATGTATTTTGCTAACACAATTATATTTCTGGTGAATAGTTGATTGCATGAATTTGTCCTGTTTGTTTTTCATTATCCACAGCTATTGAAGCTCTAATCCACAATATTCCAGTGACATCAAATGTAACAGATAGTGGATAGCAAACGCCTAGATCAGCACTGTTCTTTTCAAGTATAACATTTCCTAAATAATCCAACACTATTATTAAATGATCGGAAACAGAGAGAAAGTCACGCGTCAGCCGCAAGCCACAGACAAACTTGCATATTGAGTACATCGCGGCATAGACGAGAATCGCATATCTAGGTGATGGTAATTACAATATAATTCACACCACGGGTCCCTAGTTAAAACTTAAGCGTCTTTAATATCCTACAGTGATATCTGTATTCTTATATGCAACAATTTCCACGAATACAAGTTCATCACAGTGTGCAATAATTGATGCGATCCATTGGCTACAAACTAACATATCAAATCTGGTGACCCCATCCCCCAAAAAAAAATTTCTTCAAAAAATCAAAAAGAAAACAAAAAAAATACAGAAGACGACAATAAAATAACATCGTTTTTGAAGGGATTCTGATTTGTCATTGTGTTTCATGATGTCATCTAAATATCATACTTTTATTATGAATTTAAAATGGACAACACCAATCTTAACAGGTCTAAGTAATTGGTTTACGCTCCTTCTTCACTGGTGAAGCAGCATGCAGGAGTAAGATAACAGACGTGGTAGCCCGACCTGGATAATGTCCCTCCAAGTAGGAACATATTAACCTGCATGTTATTTTTTCACTGTATAGCTAAATTTTGAGGGAGGAGAAATTTACTTTTAATAACAATTACATGATTTTTAAGCTAGAAATTTAATAATAAATATATCAAATAAATCATGCTAGTATCGACGAATTGACTACTGTGCGGATGATACTCGACGGCACTAATAGTCCACCAGCGTGCAACCTAAGCATAGATAAACATGTTATTGAGAAAAGTTTCTGGGCAAAAGATTCAAAAACCAAATAATGTAAAAGTCTTTTGGAGCAAGAAAACCAAAGGGTCTAAAAAGGAAAACCAAAGAGTCTAAACAGGAAAACCAAAGGGTCTAAGCAGGAAAACCAAACGGTCTAAACAGGAAAACCAAAGAATCTAAACAGGAAAACCTACATCTAAACAGGATAATCTACATCTAACAGGATAACCAACTCCTAAACAGGATAACCTACATCTAGACAGGATAACCTACATCTAAACAGAATAACCTACATCTAAGCATGATAACCTACATCTAAGCCTAAAGTCACCTATCACTGAGAGAGGAGAACATTAGCAGCGAACTAATTTGGCATCTTTGGTGTTAAGTTGAACCGTTCAAATATGCAATTCAAGCTTGACGCTTACGAGATTATTTTCTGTTTTTAAAAGAAAGGTTTCTAGTGACAATGATATTGCCCAAGTCTAATTATTGTTGTAGTTGTCCACTCTGTAGTGTGGTAGATCATGGGTTCGAGCCCCGGTTGTGTCAATTCAAAGACTATAAAATTGGTATTTGGTGGTCCTCCGCTAAGTTAGTAATATTAGGGAGAAAGACTGGTTGGCTCGGAATCAGTATAATGTGTCCATGTGAAGCAACATGTCTACCAGCGGACTGTTGTTTCAGAGAGCTAGTACTATAAGAATATAACCAAGCGAGATGGTTTAGTACAAAGCGGACATCATTATCATCTCACCGAATGTAAGTTGTCCTCGTCATGATATGGGTGAGGAAGGGCTCTTTTGGCGTTAAACAACAATCATTCACTTACTCACTCTACAAATCTAAATCAAATATGAAGCTTATAATCGTATAACGTGACATCCTTCGGTGTATTTTTGTTGTCAACTGTTGTAATTGGAAAAACATTATAATGTCGTAGTACCTAATCAATGCCAAATATATGTAATATCATGTAGTTTTGTGGGGTTGGGGTGGGGGTTTCATAAATAACTTGTAACCAATCATGTTTATGCTTACGCGAATAACACCAATGAAAAACTTATACTTAATAACATTGTAGGATTTTATTATATCTAAGAGGTATTTTTTCGTTGTCTGTCATACCTAATTCGTGTATAAAGTTACCAAAGAAATTCAAATCTTGCTTGACAACAATTATCATTTCAACGGGCATATGGATGACCTACCTCTGGAAAACTTGAGTTGCTTACAAGGTGTGAGAGACTCTGTCAGCACTGTACTAGTAATTCTATTGAGGATGAACTGCACTTTACTCTGGAATGTCCTTTATATCAAAAGCAAAGAAAAAACATTCTAGACAATTTATATATAGCATTTCCAAATCTATATAATCTAGATCATCCAAACCTTTTTATTTGGATGATGTCAAATGATGATCCTGTTTTTTTATCTGCATTTATTGAGTATTTAGATAATAACTTTTTATCAAGAAAAGAAAAGAAAAGAAGATTATTTAGGGTAAAGAAGACTATAATTATTTTTAATGACATTTTAATATAATAAATTTATATATTCATAAATAGTATCCTCTTTGTGGCTGACTGACTCTTTCCTCCATATTATTATTTCTCTTTGTTTTCTTTGTGCTTGTCTCCAAATAATGATTAAAATTAGTGTGAATGATTGTAAATGTTGATGTATGAATGATCTTCATGTTGTTGATTAATATGCCCATTTTGAGCCCTATGATTAGGAAAATAAAAATCTTACATCTTATATCTTATATTGTGTTAACTAGTACATGTGGACGCCACGTACCCGTCAATAAAGCAAAACGTAAAATTTGTATTGGCACATTTTGTGTGTATTTTTGTTCAAAAACAGTTTAAATATTTCAGTACAATTTTACCTTTAAGTCAACAAATCTAAATATATAATACTTGTATATTTAAGATATCATGCATCCATAGTTGAAATACGCTTAAAGGGTAACATATATACATTGTGACATTTCCACCAATAAAAATTCATAACAATGTGCAATATTTGATGCTCTCCATTGGCTACAGACCAGCATATCCAATCTGGTGACCCCCCCCCCCGAATAAAAATACAAAAAAACAATAAAAAACCCAAAAACCAGAAGATAATAATAAAATAACATCGTTTTAGAAGGTATTCTAATTTGTCATTGTGTTGCATGAAATCATCTAAGTATCATACTTTTATTATATATTTAAAATGGACAACGGCGATCTTAATAGATCTCAGCAATCGGTCTATGCCCCTTCTTCACTGGGCAAGCAGCGTGAATGAGTACGAGAAAAGACGTGGTAGCCCTACCAGGATAATATCCCACGAAGTAGGAACATATTAACCTGCATGTTATTTCTTCATTATGCTACCATTATATAAAATTTATAAATCTTATAAAAAATTTCCGTTATGTATACAGCAGTCCTAAGTCAGGACATGGGTGTCCATCGTCACATGTCGTGGTGTTTTGTCTTCAATGATTGGAGGTGATGTGTGGTTTTTCGCCTTATTGATATTGGTCGAATTGTTGACCAACACTGTCTGAATTGTATTGTAATAGCAGCAATATTGTTTTAGGGAATGAATGTATGAAATTTCTATATTTCAAGCGCAACAGAAATAACTGATATATGCATCACTGACTAATCATATCCATTTTTTAGATGGTCGTTTTATGTATTTTTATAACTTACCCCACCACAATCTTAATATAATGAGACATTAATATTAAACAATTTTAAACACATTTTTGTCAATTATTCAGTATAGCTTTAAACGTAGTCTGAATTTTGTTGACTATGTTATTTAATAAGTCAAGAAAAGGAAGATAATTTCTAGTAAATCACAATGTATTGTTAACAAAAATAGAACGTGCTACATCACAATGCATATTGATATATAAATAAAACGAACGTATGTTTTGTATTTGTCAGATATTCAGATTATCTTATTATTTACTATGCAGTTGTGTAAAAGGTGATATTGCTAATTAAAACTCGCAACGTTTGAGATTTTTAAGATATAAAGCTATTTAAAAGAAAGGGGCATTAGTGCTTCACACATGAGAAATAATTTTTAAATATCTGTATGTAGTAAGGGAGACAACCAAAGAACAATTCCAATATAATTTTATGTTTTAGACGAATGAATATTCATAAAGCATTGAGATATTTCTGATATACATAATAAAACGTATAAATCTAACTTAGCGCGATCGACGCCTTTCTGTAATAACCTTTATGAAATATGTTCAAAGACAAAATAATCTAAAAGACTTTGGGAGCTAGAAGATTAACGAGCTAACAGGATAGCCGTAATCGGCAAGAGTCACCTATACGTGACTGAAGGATGAGAATCTTAGTTTTAATGATAATTACATTTTTTAGAAACTGTAAATTTAATAATAAATATATCTAATAAACCATGTCAGTGCAGATACATTGACCACTTGGTGGTTGATATCATCGGGGACTAATAGTCCCCCAGCGAATAACCGATCCAATAAATATATTACAAACAAAGATAAATAGTTTAGTGTGAAAAGTTTCTGAGCAAAAGATTCAAACAACCAAACAATCTAAAAGTCATTCGGGGCAAGAAAAACCAAAGGGTCTAAGCAAGATAGCCTACATCTAAGCCTAAAGTAACCTCTCATCTGAGAGAGGAGAACATTAGCACAGAACTATTGTGGCATCTTTGGTTTAATTGAAGCGTTCAAACATATGTTATATTATCTTCTTCAAAAAATAAAGTTTGAATATATTGAATTATAGGAAATATTATTTTACAATTATAAAATAAATGTTGTTATGTTTCAAGATGATGTTTACAAAAATGGCAACATCCTTGAACCTGAGATAATCCCATTCTGTTTAATCTATGTTCAGTATATATTATGTTATGGATTGATTTCCATTGAAACTCTGAAATCTTATTTTTTATGTATGTTTTTTTCAAATTTCCCCAAATTTTACCCCAGTTTATGTCGTTATCATATTTATTTTCCCATTTTATTTTTGCTTTTGTTAATACATGTGGATTGAGAATCTTCTGTATACATTTCGGTTTTAAATCTTTTGGTTTATTAAAATTATTACTATTTGATAACAGAGATGTATCAACTAGTTTTATTTTTCCATTTTTATTTCTGGACAAATTTTACACTTTTTTTAGTATGGAAACATATGTATTTGGTATAGCTACTTTAATTTGAGAGTATTCAGAGATACAATTTCTCTTATCAAACAAGGAATTGTATATCTGAATACTGTTCTTAAAATTAAGAATTTCTTCATCCCAAATATCTATTATAGTTCGCAATCCACTTAATAAAAACGATTTGAAGAATAGAGATTTACCACGAAATTTATATTTTCATTACAAAATAATGGTGTATCAAGAATATCCTGCAATGAATTCGGCGTAAATTTGGTGCGGAATTCGCTAAATGAGTGCAGTGCATTCAAATAAAATTTTGGAATGCGATTCAATTTTAACCCTTCTATATTTGAACATTTGCACAAAAAGAAATCTTCCCCATTGTCTTCGTCAAATTTGTTTAACCAGCAATTGCCCAGTGTTTCATTACCAGAATGCATAATCTTATATAAAACTTTAATTTGCTTACTCTTTACAAACGAAAATAAATTTATCATCTCAAGTCCCCCTTCTTCGATATCCATACAACATACGTTTCTATCTACTTGGTTAACTTTATTGTTCCAAATAAACCCCCAAATTAACTTATTTATAATTTTAAATAGTTTTCGGGAATGACTCTTATCTCAATTTCATATTCAATCAATGAAATTAATAATTTTTTAACAATTAAAATGTTCCCCTTAAAAGTCAGGTTTCTTGTCTTCCAAATTTGAAGACAACTGTTAATCTTAACAACCTTAGACATCCAAATAGCTTCATTGTCTATATTATACCCATGGTGTACGCCTAGAGTTTTAACATTAGTAGTAACCCAGGTTATTTGTTTAAATCTCGTTTTCTACTCTTTAATCTGCCAATTAACAGTCTTTGTCCAAATTTATTCTCGCCCCGGAAGCCAATTTATAAATATGTAATATTTTAAAGGAATTTTCAACAGACTTTTCATTTTTGTTCAATAATTGTGTATCATCGGCAAACATGCTGATTTTGGTTTCAATTACACTGGATTCACCAGGTATTTTAATACTCGAATCGTACATGCCATTGGTTCCGCTTGAATGGCGTAGAGGTTGGGTGCAATTGGACACCCTGGTCGAGCTGACCTTAATACTCAGAAATAATTTGAAACGAAACCATTAGTTTTAATATATGTTTTGGAATCTTTAAGAAGCATATCAATCCATGCACAAAATTGTGACCCAAGATTTAATTTTTTTTAAAAGATAAGCCTGTACCCATCCCCATTCAATTCTATCAAAATATTTTTGTTGGTCTAAAAATGTAATTATACCCTCCTCATTTTCCATATCAATAAAATCAATTATGTCCTGAATAAGTACTATTTGCCTCATTTATATTTCTGCCTTTAACAAACCTTTTTTGATCTATATGAATAATTTATATTTCTGCCTTTAACAAACCTCTTTTGATCTATATGAATAATTTATATTTCTGTCTTTAACAAACCTCTTTTGATCTATATGCATAATTTATATTTCTGCCTTTAACAAACCCCTTTTGATTCTTTATGAATAATTTATATTTCTGCCTTTAACAAATCTCTTTTGATTCTATATGAATAATTTATATTTCTGTCTTTAACAAACCTCTTTTGATCTATTTGAATAATTTATATTTCTGTCTTTAACAAACCCTTTTTGATCTATATAAATAATTTATATTTCTGTCTTTACCAAATCCCTTTTGATCTATATGAATAATTTATATTTCTGTCTTTAACAAACCTCTTTTGATCTATATGAATAATTTATATTTCTGCCTTTAGCTAACCTCTTTTGATTCTATATGAATAATTTACATTTCTTTAACAAACATCTTTTGATTCTATATGAATAATTTATATTTCATTAACAAACCTATTTTGATTTATATGAATAATTTATATTTCTGCCTTTAACAAACCTCTTTTGATCTATATGAATAATTTATATTTCTGCCTTTAGCAAACCTCTTTTGATCTATATGAATAATTTATATTTCTGTCTTTAACAAATCTCTTTTGATCTATATGAATAATTTATATTTCTGTCTTTAACAAACTTCTTTTGATCTATATTAATAATTTATATTTCTGCCTTTAACAAACCTCTTTTGATTCTATATGAATAATTTCTATTTATGCCTTTAACAAACCCCTTTTGATCTATATGAATAATTTATATTTCTGCCTTTAACAAACCCCTTTTCATCTATATGAATAATTGATATTTCTACCTTTAACAAACCTCTTTTGATCTATATGAATAATTTATATTTCTGTCTTTCACAAACCTCTTTTGATCTATATGAATAATTTATGTTTCTGCCTTTAACACACCTCTTTTGATTCTATATGAATAATTTATATTTCTGCCTTTAACAAATCTCTTTTGATTCTATATGAATAATTTATATTTCTGTCTTTAACAAACCTCTTTTGATTCTATATGAATAATTTATATTTCTGCCTTTAACAAATCTCTTTTGATTCTATATGAACAATTTATATTTCTGTCTTTAACAATCCTCTTTTGATCTATATGAATAATTTATATTTCTGTCTTTAACAAACCCCTTTTGATCTATATGAATAATTTATATTTCTGTCTTTAACAAACCTCTTTTAATCCATATGAATAATTTATATTTCTGTCTTTAACAAACCTCTTTTGATCTATATGAATAATTTATATTTCTGCCTTTAACAAACCTCTTTTGATTCTATATGAATAATATATATTTCTTTAACAAACCTCTTTTGATTTATATGAATAATTTGTATTTCTGCCTTTAACAAACCTCTTTTGATCTATATGAATAATTTATATTTCTGCCTTTAGCAAACTTCTTTTGATCTATATGAATAATTTATTTTTCGGTCTTTAACAAACCTCTTTTGATTCTATATGAATAATTTATATTTCTGCCTTTAACAAACCTCTTTTGATCTATATGAATAATTTATATTTCTGCCTTTAGCAAACTTCTTTTGATCTATATGAATAATTTATTTTTCTGTCTTTAACAAACCTCTTTTGATATATATGAATAATTTATATTTCTGCCTTTAACAAATCTCTTTTGATCTATATGAATAATTTATATTTCTGTCTTTAACAAACTTCTTTTGATCTATATTAATAATTTATATTTCTGCCTTTAACAAACCTCTTTTGATTCTATATGAATAATTTCTATTTCTGCCTTTAACAAACCCCTTTTGATCTATATGAATAATTTATATTTCTGCCTTTAACAAACCCCTTTTCATCTATATGAATCATTTATATTTCTACCTTTAACAAACCTCTTTTGATCTATATGAATAATTGATATTTCTACCTTTAAAAAACCTCTTTTGATCTATATGAATAATTGATATTTCTACCTTTAACAAACCTCTTTTGATCTATATGAATAATTTATATTTCTGTCTTTCACAAACCTCTTTTGATCTATATGAATAATTTATATTTCTGCCTTTAACACACCTCTTTTGATTCTATATGAATAATTTATATTTCTGCCTTTAACAAATCTCTTTTGATTCTATATGAATAATTTATATTTCTGTCTTTAACAAACCTCTTTTGATTCTATATGAATAATTTATATTTCTGCCTTTAACAAATCTCTTTTGATTCTATATGAACAATTTATATTTCTGTCTTTAACAATCCTCTTTTGATCTATATGAATAATTTATATTTCTGTCTTTAACAAACCCCTTTTGATCTATATGAATAATTTATATTTCTGTCTTTAACAAACCTCTTTTAATCCATATGAATAATTTATATTTCTGTCTTTAACAAACCTCTTTTGATCTATATGAATAATTTATATTTCTGCCTTTAACAAACCTCTTTTGATTTATATGAATAATTTATATTTCTGCCTTTAACAAACCTCTTTTGATCTATATGAATAATTTATATTTCTGCCTTTAGCAAACTTCTTTTGATCTATATGAATAATTTATTTTTCGGTCTTTAACAAACCTCTTTTGATTCTATATGAATAATTTATATTTCTGCCTTTAACAAACCTCTTTTGATCTATAAGAATAATTTATATTTATGTCTTTAACAAACCCCGTTTGATCTATTATGAATAATTTATATTTCTGTCTTTAACCAACCCCTTTTGATCTATATGAATAATTTATATTTCTGTTTTAAACAAACCTCTTTTGATCTATATGATTAATTTATAGTTCTGCCTTTAACAAAACTCTTTTGATCTATATGAATAATTTATATTTCTTTCTTTAACAAACCCCGTTTGATCTATATGAATAATTTATATTTCTGTCTTTAACCAACCCCTTTTGATCTATATGAATAATTTATATTTCTGCCTTTAACAAACCCCTTTTCATCTATATGAATCATTTATATTTCTACCTTTAACAAACCTCTTTTGATCTATATGAATAATTGATATTTCTACCTTTAACAAACCTCTTTTGATCTATATGAATAATTTATATTTCTGTCTTTAACAAACCTCTTTTGATCTATATGAATAATTTATATTTCTGCCTTTAACAAACCTCTTTTGATTCTATATGAATAATTTATATTTCTGCCTTTAACAAATTTCTTTTGATTCTATATGAATAATTTATATTTCTGTCTTTAACAAACCTCTTTTGATTCTATATGAATAATTTATATTTCTTTAACAAACCTCTTTTGATTTATATGAATAATTTATATTTCTGCCTTTAACAAACCTCTTTTGATCTATATGAATAATTTATATTTCTGCCTTTAGCAAACTTCTTTTGATCTATATGAATAATTTATTTTTCGGTCTTTAACAAACCTCTTTTGATTCTATATGAATAATTTATATTTCTGCCTTTAACAAACCTCTTTTGATCTATAAGAATAATTTATATTTATGTCTTTAACAAACCCCGTTTGATCTATTATGAATAATTTATATTTCTGTCTTTAACCAACCCCTTTTGATCTATATGAATAATTTATATTTCTGTCTTTAACCAACCCCTTTTGATCTATATGAATAATTTATATTTCTGCCTTTAACAAACCCCTTTTCATCTATATGAATCATTTATATTTCTACCTTTAACAAACCTCTTTTGATCTATATGAATAATTGATATTTCTACCTTTAACAAACCTCTTTTGATCTATATGAATAATTTATATTTCTGTCTTTAACAAACCTCTTTTGATCTATATGAATAATTTATATTTCTGCCTTTAACAAACCTCTTTTGATTCTATATGAATAATTTATATTTCTGCCTTTAACAAATTTCTTTTGATTCTATATGAATAATTTATATTTCTGTCTTTAACAAACCTCTTTTGATTCTATATGAATAATTTATATTTCTTTAACAAACCTCTTTTGATTTATATGAATAATTTATATTTCTGCCTTTAACAAACCTCTTTTGATCTATATGAATAATTTATATTTCTGCCTTTAGCAAACTTCTTTTGATCTATATGAATAATTTATTTTTCGGTCTTTAACAAACCTCTTTTGATTCTATATGAATAATTTATATTTCTGCCTTTAACAAACCTCTTTTGATCTATAAGAATAATTTATATTTATGTCTTTAACAAACCCCGTTTGATCTATTATGAATAATTTATATTTCTGTCTTTAACCAACCCCTTTTGATCTATATGAATAATTTATATTTCTGTCTTTAACAAACCTCTTTTGATCTATATGATTAATTTATAGTTCTGCCTTTAACAAAACTCTTTTGATCTATAAGAATAATTTATATTTCTGTCTTTAACAAACCCCGTTTGATCTATATGAATAATTTATATTTCTGTCTTTAACCAACCCCTTTTGATCTATATGAATAATTTATATTTCTGCCTTTAACAAACCCCTTTTCATCTATATGAATCATTTATATTTCTACCTTTAACAAACCTCTTTTGATCTATATGAATAATTGATATTTCTACCTTTACAAAACCTCTTTTGATCTATATGAATAATTGATATTTCTACCTTTAACAAACCTCTTTTGATCTATATGAATAATTTATATTTCTGTCTTTAACAAACCTCTTTTGATCTATATGAATAATTTATATGTCTGCCTTTAACAAACCTCTTTTGATTCTATATGAATAATTTATATTTCTGCCTTTAACAAATCTCTTTTGATTCTATATGAATAATTTATATTTCTGTCTTTAGCAAACCTCTTTTGATTCTATATGAATAATTTATATTTCTTTAACAAACCTCTTTTGATTTATATGAATAATTTATATTTCTGCCTTTAACAAACCTCTTTTGATCTATAAGAATAATTTATATTTCTGTCTTTAACAAACCCCGTTTGATCTATATGAATAATTTATATTTCTGTCTTTAACCAACCCCTTTTGATCTATATGAATAATTTATATTTCTGTCTTTAACAAACCTCTTTTGATCTATATGATTAATTTATAGTTCTGCCTTTAACAAAACTCTTTTGATCTATATGAATAATTTATATTTCTGTCTTTAACAAACCCCGTTTGATCTATATGAATAATTTATATTTCTGTCTTTAACCAACCCCTTTTGATCTATATGAATAATTTATATTTCTGTCTTTAACAAACCTCTTTTGATCTATATGATTAATTTATAGTTCTGCCTTTAACAAAACTCTTTTGATCTATATGAATAATTTATATTTCTGCCTTTAACACACCTCTTTTGATTCTATATGAATAATTTATATTTCTGCCTTTAACAAATCTCTTTTGATTCTATATGAATAATTTATATTTCTGTCTTTAACAAACCTCTTTTGATTCTATATGAATAATTTATATTTCTGCCTTTAACAAATCTCTTTTGATTCTATATGAACAATTTATATTTCTGTCTTTAACAATCCTCTTTTGATCTATATGAATAATTTATATGTCTGCCTTTAACAAACCTCTTTTGATTCTATATGAATAATTTATATTTCTGCCTTTAACAAATCTCTTTTGATTCTATATGAATAATTTATATTTCTGTCTTTAGCAAACCTCTTTTGATTCTATATGAATAATTTATATTTCTTTAACAAACCTCTTTTGATTTATATGAATAATTTATATTTCTGCCTTTAACAAACCTCTTTTGATCTATAAGAATAATTTATATTTCTGTCTTTAACAAACCCCGTTTGATCTATATGAATAATTTATATTTCTGTCTTTAACCAACCCCTTTTGATCTATATGAATAATTTATATTTCTGTCTTTAACAAACCTCTTTTGATCTATATGATTAATTTATAGTTCTGCCTTTAACAAAACTCTTTTGATCTATATGAATAATTTATATTTCTGTCTTTAACAAACCCCGTTTGATCTATATGAATAATTTATATTTCTGTCTTTAACCAACCCCTTTTGATCTATATGAATAATTTATATTTCTGTCTTTAACAAACCTCTTTTGATCTATATGATTAATTTATAGTTCTGCCTTTAACAAAACTCTTTTGATCTATATGAATAATTTATATTTCTGCCTTTAACACACCTCTTTTGATTCTATATGAATAATTTATATTTCTGCCTTTAACAAATCTCTTTTGATTCTATATGAATAATTTATATTTCTGTCTTTAACAAACCTCTTTTGATTCTATATGAATAATTTATATTTCTGCCTTTAACAAATCTCTTTTGATTCTATATGAACAATTTATATTTCTGTCTTTAACAATCCTCTTTTGATCTATATGAATAATTTATATTTCTGTCTTTAACAAACCCCTTTTGATCTATATGAATAATTTATATTTCTGTCTTTAACAAACCTCTTTTAATCCATATGAATAATTTATATTTCTGTCTTTAACAAACCTCTTTTGATCTATATGAATAATTTATATTTCTGCCTTTAACAAACCTCTTTTGATTTATATGAATAATTTATATTTCTGCCTTTAACAAACCTCTTTTGATCTATATGAATAATTTATATTTCTGCCTTTAGCAAACTTCTTTTGATCTATATGAATAATTTATTTTTCGGTCTTTAACAAACCTCTTTTGATTCTATATGAATAATTTATATTTCTGCCTTTAACAAACCTCTTTTGATCTATAAGAATAATTTATATTTATGTCTTTAACAAACCCCGTTTGATCTATTATGAATAATTTATATTTCTGTCTTTAACCAACCCCTTTTGATCTATATGAATAATTTATATTTCTGTTTTAAACAAACCTCTTTTGATCTATATGATTAATTTATAGTTCTGCCTTTAACAAAACTCTTTTGATCTATATGAATAATTTATATTTCTTTCTTTAACAAACCCCGTTTGATCTATATGAATAATTTATATTTCTGTCTTTAACCAACCCCTTTTGATCTATATGAATAATTTATATTTCTGCCTTTAACAAACCCCTTTTCATCTATATGAATCATTTATATTTCTACCTTTAACAAACCTCTTTTGATCTATATGAATAATTGATATTTCTACCTTTAACAAACCTCTTTTGATCTATATGAATAATTTATATTTCTGTCTTTAACAAACCTCTTTTGATCTATATGAATAATTTATATTTCTGCCTTTAACAAACCTCTTTTGATTCTATATGAATAATTTATATTTCTGCCTTTAACAAATTTCTTTTGATTCTATATGAATAATTTATATTTCTGTCTTTAACAAACCTCTTTTGATTCTATATGAATAATTTATATTTCTTTAACAAACCTCTTTTGATTTATATGAATAATTTATATTTCTGCCTTTAACAAACCTCTTTTGATCTATATGAATAATTTATATTTCTGCCTTTAGCAAACTTCTTTTGATCTATATGAATAATTTATTTTTCGGTCTTTAACAAACCTCTTTTGATTCTATATGAATAATTTATATTTCTGCCTTTAACAAACCTCTTTTGATCTATAAGAATAATTTATATTTATGTCTTTAACAAACCCCGTTTGATCTATTATGAATAATTTATATTTCTGTCTTTAACCAACCCCTTTTGATCTATATGAATAATTTATATTTCTGTCTTTAACCAACCCCTTTTGATCTATATGAATAATTTATATTTCTGCCTTTAACAAACCCCTTTTCATCTATATGAATCATTTATATTTCTACCTTTAACAAACCTCTTTTGATCTATATGAATAATTGATATTTCTACCTTTAACAAACCTCTTTTGATCTATATGAATAATTTATATTTCTGTCTTTAACAAACCTCTTTTGATCTATATGAATAATTTATATTTCTGCCTTTAACAAACCTCTTTTGATTCTATATGAATAATTTATATTTCTGCCTTTAACAAATTTCTTTTGATTCTATATGAATAATTTATATTTCTGTCTTTAACAAACCTCTTTTGATTCTATATGAATAATTTATATTTCTTTAACAAACCTCTTTTGATTTATATGAATAATTTATATTTCTGCCTTTAACAAACCTCTTTTGATCTATATGAATAATTTATATTTCTGCCTTTAGCAAACTTCTTTTGATCTATATGAATAATTTATTTTTCGGTCTTTAACAAACCTCTTTTGATTCTATATGAATAATTTATATTTCTGCCTTTAACAAACCTCTTTTGATCTATAAGAATAATTTATATTTATGTCTTTAACAAACCCCGTTTGATCTATTATGAATAATTTATATTTCTGTCTTTAACCAACCCCTTTTGATCTATATGAATAATTTATATTTCTGTCTTTAACAAACCTCTTTTGATCTATATGATTAATTTATAGTTCTGCCTTTAACAAAACTCTTTTGATCTATAAGAATAATTTATATTTCTGTCTTTAACAAACCCCGTTTGATCTATATGAATAATTTATATTTCTGTCTTTAACCAACCCCTTTTGATCTATATGAATAATTTATATTTCTGCCTTTAACAAACCCCTTTTCATCTATATGAATCATTTATATTTCTACCTTTAACAAACCTCTTTTGATCTATATGAATAATTGATATTTCTACCTTTACAAAACCTCTTTTGATCTATATGAATAATTGATATTTCTACCTTTAACAAACCTCTTTTGATCTATATGAATAATTTATATTTCTGTCTTTAACAAACCTCTTTTGATCTATATGAATAATTTATATGTCTGCCTTTAACAAACCTCTTTTGATTCTATATGAATAATTTATATTTCTGCCTTTAACAAATCTCTTTTGATTCTATATGAATAATTTATATTTCTGTCTTTAGCAAACCTCTTTTGATTCTATATGAATAATTTATATTTCTTTAACAAACCTCTTTTGATTTATATGAATAATTTATATTTCTGCCTTTAACAAACCTCTTTTGATCTATAAGAATAATTTATATTTCTGTCTTTAACAAACCCCGTTTGATCTATATGAATAATTTATATTTCTGTCTTTAACCAACCCCTTTTGATCTATATGAATAATTTATATTTCTGTCTTTAACAAACCTCTTTTGATCTATATGATTAATTTATAGTTCTGCCTTTAACAAAACTCTTTTGATCTATATGAATAATTTATATTTCTGTCTTTAACAAACCCCGTTTGATCTATATGAATAATTTATATTTCTGTCTTTAACCAACCCCTTTTGATCTATATGAATAATTTATATTTCTGCCTTTAACAAACCCCTTTTCATCTATATGAATCATTTATATTTCTACCTTTAACAAACCTCTTTTGATCTATATGAATAATTGATATTTCTACCTTTAACAAACCTCTTTTGATCTATATGAATAATTTATATTTCTGTCTTTAACAAACCTCTTTTGATCTATATGAATAATTTATATTTCTGCCTTTAACAAACCTCTTTTGATTCTATATGAATAATTTATATTTCTGCCTTTAACAAATTTCTTTTGATTCTATATGAATAATTTATATTTCTGTCTTTAACAAACCTCTTTTGATTCTATATGAATAATTTATATTTCTTTAACAAACCTCTTTTGATTTATATGAATAATTTATATTTCTGCCTTTAACAAACCTCTTTTGATCTATATGAATAATTTATATTTCTGCCTTTAGCAAACTTCTTTTGATCTATATGAATAATTTATTTTTCGGTCTTTAACAAACCTCTTTTGATTCTATATGAATAATTTATATTTCTGCCTTTAACAAACCTCTTTTGATCTATAAGAATAATTTATATTTATGTCTTTAACAAACCCCGTTTGATCTATTATGAATAATTTATATTTCTGTCTTTAACCAACCCCTTTTGATCTATATGAATAATTTATATTTCTGTCTTTAACCAACCCCTTTTGATCTATATGAATAATTTATATTTCTGCCTTTAACAAACCCCTTTTCATCTATATGAATCATTTATATTTCTACCTTTAACAAACCTCTTTTGATCTATATGAATAATTGATATTTCTACCTTTAACAAACCTCTTTTGATCTATATGAATAATTTATATTTCTGTCTTTAACAAACCTCTTTTGATCTATATGAATAATTTATATTTCTGCCTTTAACAAACCTCTTTTGATTCTATATGAATAATTTATATTTCTGCCTTTAACAAATTTCTTTTGATTCTATATGAATAATTTATATTTCTGTCTTTAACAAACCTCTTTTGATTCTATATGAATAATTTATATTTCTTTAACAAACCTCTTTTGATTTATATGAATAATTTATATTTCTGCCTTTAACAAACCTCTTTTGATCTATATGAATAATTTATATTTCTGCCTTTAGCAAACTTCTTTTGATCTATATGAATAATTTATTTTTCGGTCTTTAACAAACCTCTTTTGATTCTATATGAATAATTTATATTTCTGCCTTTAACAAACCTCTTTTGATCTATAAGAATAATTTATATTTATGTCTTTAACAAACCCCGTTTGATCTATTATGAATAATTTATATTTCTGTCTTTAACCAACCCCTTTTGATCTATATGAATAATTTATATTTCTGTCTTTAACAAACCTCTTTTGATCTATATGATTAATTTATAGTTCTGCCTTTAACAAAACTCTTTTGATCTATAAGAATAATTTATATTTCTGTCTTTAACAAACCCCGTTTGATCTATATGAATAATTTATATTTCTGTCTTTAACCAACCCCTTTTGATCTATATGAATAATTTATATTTCTGCCTTTAACAAACCCCTTTTCATCTATATGAATCATTTATATTTCTACCTTTAACAAACCTCTTTTGATCTATATGAATAATTGATATTTCTACCTTTACAAAACCTCTTTTGATCTATATGAATAATTGATATTTCTACCTTTAACAAACCTCTTTTGATCTATATGAATAATTTATATTTCTGTCTTTAACAAACCTCTTTTGATCTATATGAATAATTTATATGTCTGCCTTTAACAAACCTCTTTTGATTCTATATGAATAATTTATATTTCTGCCTTTAACAAATCTCTTTTGATTCTATATGAATAATTTATATTTCTGTCTTTAGCAAACCTCTTTTGATTCTATATGAATAATTTATATTTCTTTAACAAACCTCTTTTGATTTATATGAATAATTTATATTTCTGCCTTTAACAAACCTCTTTTGATCTATAAGAATAATTTATATTTCTGTCTTTAACAAACCCCGTTTGATCTATATGAATAATTTATATTTCTGTCTTTAACCAACCCCTTTTGATCTATATGAATAATTTATATTTCTGTCTTTAACAAACCTCTTTTGATCTATATGATTAATTTATAGTTCTGCCTTTAACAAAACTCTTTTGATCTATATGAATAATTTATATTTCTGTCTTTAACAAACCCCGTTTGATCTATATGAATAATTTATATTTCTGTCTTTAACCAACCCCTTTTGATCTATATGAATAATTTATATTTCTGTCTTTAACAAACCTCTTTTGATCTATATGATTAATTTATAGTTCTGCCTTTAACAAAACTCTTTTGATCTATATGAATAATTTATATTTCTGCCTTTAACACACCTCTTTTGATTCTATATGAATAATTTATATTTCTGCCTTTAACAAATCTCTTTTGATTCTATATGAATAATTTATATTTCTGTCTTTAACAAACCTCTTTTGATTCTATATGAATAATTTATATTTCTGCCTTTAACAAATCTCTTTTGATTCTATATGAACAATTTATATTTCTGTCTTTAACAATCCTCTTTTGATCTATATGAATAATTTATATTTCTGTCTTTAACAAACCCCTTTTGATCTATATGAATAATTTATATTTCTGTCTTTAACAAACCTCTTTTAATCCATATGAATAATTTATATTTCTGTCTTTAACAAACCTCTTTTGATCTATATGAATAATTTATATTTCTGCCTTTAACAAACCTCTTTTGATTTATATGAATAATTTATATTTCTGCCTTTAACAAACCTCTTTTGATCTATATGAATAATTTATATTTCTGCCTTTAGCAAACTTCTTTTGATCTATATGAATAATTTATTTTTCGGTCTTTAACAAACCTCTTTTGATTCTATATGAATAATTTATATTTCTGCCTTTAACAAACCTCTTTTGATCTATAAGAATAATTTATATTTATGTCTTTAACAAACCCCGTTTGATCTATTATGAATAATTTATATTTCTGTCTTTAACCAACCCCTTTTGATCTATATGAATAATTTATATTTCTGTTTTAAACAAACCTCTTTTGATCTATATGATTAATTTATAGTTCTGCCTTTAACAAAACTCTTTTGATCTATATGAATAATTTATATTTCTTTCTTTAACAAACCCCGTTTGATCTATATGAATAATTTATATTTCTGTCTTTAACCAACCCCTTTTGATCTATATGAATAATTTATATTTCTGCCTTTAACAAACCCCTTTTCATCTATATGAATCATTTATATTTCTACCTTTAACAAACCTCTTTTGATCTATATGAATAATTGATATTTCTACCTTTAACAAACCTCTTTTGATCTATATGAATAATTTATATTTCTGTCTTTAACAAACCTCTTTTGATCTATATGAATAATTTATATTTCTGCCTTTAACAAACCTCTTTTGATTCTATATGAATAATTTATATTTCTGCCTTTAACAAATTTCTTTTGATTCTATATGAATAATTTATATTTCTGTCTTTAACAAACCTCTTTTGATTCTATATGAATAATTTATATTTCTTTAACAAACCTCTTTTGATTTATATGAATAATTTATATTTCTGCCTTTAACAAACCTCTTTTGATCTATATGAATAATTTATATTTCTGCCTTTAGCAAACTTCTTTTGATCTATATGAATAATTTATTTTTCGGTCTTTAACAAACCTCTTTTGATTCTATATGAATAATTTATATTTCTGCCTTTAACAAACCTCTTTTGATCTATAAGAATAATTTATATTTATGTCTTTAACAAACCCCGTTTGATCTATTATGAATAATTTATATTTCTGTCTTTAACCAACCCCTTTTGATCTATATGAATAATTTATATTTCTGTCTTTAACAAACCTCTTTTGATCTATATGATTAATTTATAGTTCTGCCTTTAACAAAACTCTTTTGATCTATAAGAATAATTTATATTTCTGTCTTTAACAAACCCCGTTTGATCTATATGAATAATTTATATTTCTGTCTTTAACCAACCCCTTTTGATCTATATGAATAATTTATATTTCTGCCTTTAACAAACCCCTTTTCATCTATATGAATCATTTATATTTCTACCTTTAACAAACCTCTTTTGATCTATATGAATAATTGATATTTCTACCTTTACAAAACCTCTTTTGATCTATATGAATAATTGATATTTCTACCTTTAACAAACCTCTTTTGATCTATATGAATAATTTATATTTCTGTCTTTAACAAACCTCTTTTGATCTATATGAATAATTTATATGTCTGCCTTTAACAAACCTCTTTTGATTCTATATGAATAATTTATATTTCTGCCTTTAACAAATCTCTTTTGATTCTATATGAATAATTTATATTTCTGTCTTTAGCAAACCTCTTTTGATTCTATATGAATAATTTATATTTCTTTAACAAACCTCTTTTGATTTATATGAATAATTTATATTTCTGCCTTTAACAAACCTCTTTTGATCTATAAGAATAATTTATATTTCTGTCTTTAACAAACCCCGTTTGATCTATATGAATAATTTATATTTCTGTCTTTAACCAACCCCTTTTGATCTATATGAATAATTTATATTTCTGTCTTTAACAAACCTCTTTTGATCTATATGATTAATTTATAGTTCTGCCTTTAACAAAACTCTTTTGATCTATATGAATAATTTATATTTCTGTCTTTAACAAACCCCGTTTGATCTATATGAATAATTTATATTTCTGTCTTTAACCAACCCCTTTTGATCTATATGAATAATTTATATTTCTGTCTTTAACAAACCTCTTTTGATCTATATGATTAATTTATAGTTCTGCCTTTAACAAAACTCTTTTGATCTATATGAATAATTTATATTTCTGCCTTTAACACACCTCTTTTGATTCTATATGAATAATTTATATTTCTGCCTTTAACAAATCTCTTTTGATTCTATATGAATAATTTATATTTCTGTCTTTAACAAACCTCTTTTGATTCTATATGAATAATTTATATTTCTGCCTTTAACAAATCTCTTTTGATTCTATATGAACAATTTATATTTCTGTCTTTAACAATCCTCTTTTGATCTATATGAATAATTTATATTTCTGTCTTTAACAAACCCCTTTTGATCTATATGAATAATTTATATTTCTGTCTTTAACAAACCTCTTTTAATCCATATGAATAATTTATATTTCTGTCTTTAACAAACCTCTTTTGATCTATATGAATAATTTATATTTCTGCCTTTAACAAACCTCTTTTGATTTATATGAATAATTTATATTTCTGCCTTTAACAAACCTCTTTTGATCTATATGAATAATTTATATTTCTGCCTTTAGCAAACTTCTTTTGATCTATATGAATAATTTATTTTTCGGTCTTTAACAAACCTCTTTTGATTCTATATGAATAATTTATATTTCTGCCTTTAACAAACCTCTTTTGATCTATAAGAATAATTTATATTTATGTCTTTAACAAACCCCGTTTGATCTATTATGAATAATTTATATTTCTGTCTTTAACCAACCCCTTTTGATCTATATGAATAATTTATATTTCTGTTTTAAACAAACCTCTTTTGATCTATATGATTAATTTATAGTTCTGCCTTTAACAAAACTCTTTTGATCTATATGAATAATTTATATTTCTTTCTTTAACAAACCCCGTTTGATCTATATGAATAATTTATATTTCTGTCTTTAACCAACCCCTTTTGATCTATATGAATAATTTATATTTCTGCCTTTAACAAACCCCTTTTCATCTATATGAATCATTTATATTTCTACCTTTAACAAACCTCTTTTGATCTATATGAATAATTGATATTTCTACCTTTAACAAACCTCTTTTGATCTATATGAATAATTTATATTTCTGTCTTTAACAAACCTCTTTTGATCTATATGAATAATTTATATTTCTGCCTTTAACAAACCTCTTTTGATTCTATATGAATAATTTATATTTCTGCCTTTAACAAATTTCTTTTGATTCTATATGAATAATTTATATTTCTGTCTTTAACAAACCTCTTTTGATTCTATATGAATAATTTATATTTCTTTAACAAACCTCTTTTGATTTATATGAATAATTTATATTTCTGCCTTTAACAAACCTCTTTTGATCTATATGAATAATTTATATTTCTGCCTTTAGCAAACTTCTTTTGATCTATATGAATAATTTATTTTTCGGTCTTTAACAAACCTCTTTTGATTCTATATGAATAATTTATATTTCTGCCTTTAACAAACCTCTTTTGATCTATAAGAATAATTTATATTTATGTCTTTAACAAACCCCGTTTGATCTATTATGAATAATTTATATTTCTGTCTTTAACCAACCCCTTTTGATCTATATGAATAATTTATATTTCTGTCTTTAACCAACCCCTTTTGATCTATATGAATAATTTATATTTCTGCCTTTAACAAACCCCTTTTCATCTATATGAATCATTTATATTTCTACCTTTAACAAACCTCTTTTGATCTATATGAATAATTGATATTTCTACCTTTAACAAACCTCTTTTGATCTATATGAATAATTTATATTTCTGTCTTTAACAAACCTCTTTTGATCTATATGAATAATTTATATTTCTGCCTTTAACAAACCTCTTTTGATTCTATATGAATAATTTATATTTCTGCCTTTAACAAATTTCTTTTGATTCTATATGAATAATTTATATTTCTGTCTTTAACAAACCTCTTTTGATTCTATATGAATAATTTATATTTCTTTAACAAACCTCTTTTGATTTATATGAATAATTTATATTTCTGCCTTTAACAAACCTCTTTTGATCTATATGAATAATTTATATTTCTGCCTTTAGCAAACTTCTTTTGATCTATATGAATAATTTATTTTTCGGTCTTTAACAAACCTCTTTTGATTCTATATGAATAATTTATATTTCTGCCTTTAACAAACCTCTTTTGATCTATAAGAATAATTTATATTTATGTCTTTAACAAACCCCGTTTGATCTATTATGAATAATTTATATTTCTGTCTTTAACCAACCCCTTTTGATCTATATGAATAATTTATATTTCTGTCTTTAACAAACCTCTTTTGATCTATATGATTAATTTATAGTTCTGCCTTTAACAAAACTCTTTTGATCTATAAGAATAATTTATATTTCTGTCTTTAACAAACCCCGTTTGATCTATATGAATAATTTATATTTCTGTCTTTAACCAACCCCTTTTGATCTATATGAATAATTTATATTTCTGCCTTTAACAAACCCCTTTTCATCTATATGAATCATTTATATTTCTACCTTTAACAAACCTCTTTTGATCTATATGAATAATTGATATTTCTACCTTTACAAAACCTCTTTTGATCTATATGAATAATTGATATTTCTACCTTTAACAAACCTCTTTTGATCTATATGAATAATTTATATTTCTGTCTTTAACAAACCTCTTTTGATCTATATGAATAATTTATATGTCTGCCTTTAACAAACCTCTTTTGATTCTATATGAATAATTTATATTTCTGCCTTTAACAAATCTCTTTTGATTCTATATGAATAATTTATATTTCTGTCTTTAGCAAACCTCTTTTGATTCTATATGAATAATTTATATTTCTTTAACAAACCTCTTTTGATTTATATGAATAATTTATATTTCTGCCTTTAACAAACCTCTTTTGATCTATAAGAATAATTTATATTTCTGTCTTTAACAAACCCCGTTTGATCTATATGAATAATTTATATTTCTGTCTTTAACCAACCCCTTTTGATCTATATGAATAATTTATATTTCTGTCTTTAACAAACCTCTTTTGATCTATATGATTAATTTATAGTTCTGCCTTTAACAAAACTCTTTTGATCTATATGAATAATTTATATTTCTGTCTTTAACAAACCCCGTTTGATCTATATGAATAATTTATATTTCTGTCTTTAACCAACCCCTTTTGATCTATATGAATAATTTATATTTCTGTCTTTAACAAACCTCTTTTGATCTATATGATTAATTTATAGTTCTGCCTTTAACAAAACTCTTTTGATCAATATGAATCATTTATATTTCTTTAACAAACCTCTTTTGATCTATATGAATCATTTATATTTCTTTAACACACCTCTTTTGATCTATATGAATAATTTATATTTCTGTCTTTAACAAACCTCTTTTGATCTATATGAATAATTTATATTTCTTTAACAAACCTCCTTTGATTTATATGAATAATTTATATTTCTGCCTTTAACAAACCTCTTTTGATCTATTTGAATAATTTATATTTCTGCCTTTAGCAAACTTCTTTTGATCTATATGAATAATTTATATTTCGGTCTTTAACAAACCTCATTTGATTCTATATGAATCATTTATATTTCTGCCTTTAACAAACCTCTTTTGATCTATAAGAATAATTTATATTTCTGTCTTTATCCAACCCCTTTTGATCTATATGAATAATTTATAATGAAAAGTATCATAAAATTCTGTAGAAGTATATTCCACTTATAATACATACATAGTGAGATGTTTTAATGACTTTAAATCATGAATTGAATGGCAAAGAATAGAAAAAATAGCTCAAAACGTAAACGTAAACAAACTGGAACACCTTCGCCAGGTAGATATTCCAAGATGGCTGACAATTCTAGTTCCGACTCCAAACAAAAACAAAATCAACAGCCTATCAGTACCACACCACAATCCGAACACTCTCTACCAACCAGTAATGTATATTCCGCTGCTCATCAGACACTTTATGGTGCACCTCCTGGTTATCCTTTCACGCCATATCAACCACCAGCGCCACATACCACACCTGCTCATATGATATATAGTCCACTTCAACAGTTGCCCAGTATATCACTGCCACCTCCTTCGCCTGCATTCCCAGATCTTGAACGATTCATGAGTGAAGTGACAAATAGACTTAAAAAACTTGATCTTTTGGATGACATATTATCTAGGCTTGTAAACATGGAAACACATTGTCAGACAATTGATAATGAAATATTAGATATAAGAGAACAATTGAAAAGACACACAATCAATTTTAGTACAATGGACCAGGGTTTAACTGACATGCATAACAAAGTGCAAGACATAGATAGACAAAACATGAAACTTTATGAGGAAAACTGTGAGTTAAAGGAAAGAGTTGTCCAACAACAATCCAGATCAATGAGGGATAATCTCATCTTCAAAGGTATTCCTGATGATTATAATCTAGTTAAGGATACAGAAGGTAAAATCAAAGATTTCATCAAGTCAGAATTAGGCATTGAGGATGAGATAAACTTTCATGTGGTGCATAGGCTCAAGCCAAAACAAGATAAAAGTCCTAGAGGAATAGTTGCTAAGTTCGAGAGGAGGAAAGATAGGAACAAAGCATTAAGTAAGGCCATTGCGAAATTGAAAAACAAGAAACAGTTCATAGTGCATGAACAATATCCAATAGAAATTATAGATAGAAGAAGACAGTTAGTACCTATAATGAAAGATGCGCGTGGCAAAGGAAATGAGGCTGTGTTAAAAGAAGATAGACTTTACATTGACAAAAGACGGTTTTATCCTAGGCCATTTGTTTCATCTTTCAATCATCCACCACCTCCTCCGCTGCCGCCACCAGCCGCCGTTCCGATGAATGTACAGCCACCGGTTACTCGTGGATAGGACAGGTGTACAAGGGGACAATGTTACACTACAGAAAACAATAATTCTGACAATTTTGTAAATAGAAAGCATGAACATTTTTTGAAAATATATTATTTAAATGTATGTGGTTTAAAAAGTAAGCTTAAATTTCAGGAAATTACAGATATTATTGTAAGTCATGATATTATAATATTTGTAGAAACAAAACTTGATAATCTGGATATATTAAATGTCCCAAATGGATACTCATATATTACAAAAAATAGAAAAAAAATGTGTAAAAAATCAGGTGGTATAGTAATAATTTATAAAAGTAAATTGGAAAATTGTCTCTCCTTTATCCAGAGTGAAAGTCAATTTGTACAGTGGGTAAAAATATCCAATGTAGCATTTGACTTACAAAATGATATTATCCTTGGTTGTGTTAATGTACCTCCAGAAGGTTCAAAATATTCTAATTCAGAATCATTTGATGAAATTGAAAAGGAGTTAATTGCATTATCGAAAGATTCAAATATGCATTCTGCAATTGTTGGTGATTTTAACGCAAAGACCGGTACTCTAAATGATTTCATTATACCTGATGAAACGTTATTAGATTTATTTAATTTAGATAGTGATGACGATGTTTTGTCATATATGTTAGATTATGAAAATTTGGAAAATCAGGATGTTCCATTATCTAGAGTATCTCAGTGTAGCTGTCAACCAAATAACTATGGGTTTAAATTATTAAATTTTTGTAAAAAACTTAATATATACATCGCAAATTCTCGCATAGGCCTGGATAAAGGAATCGGAAAAAGAACTTGCAAAAACACAAGTGTCGTAGACTATTTTTTGATGTCGTCAAAATTGTTTTCCTTAGTGAAAGAATTCGAAATACAAGATTTCGATCCTTTGCTGTCAGATGTACATAACCCAATTCACATCACTTTGCAATCGTCTGTTACTCCAAACATAAATAACAGTAACACGTCACAACACCCGACAAAAACACAATGGTTCGATAACAAAAGAAATGAGTTTGTCAATACAGTTCACAACAGTCAAGGTCTGCTAACCACAATTATAAATGATTTGGAAAATATACAAGCACGTGATCGCTGTACGCAACAAGAGATTGATGATATTACAAATAAAATTAATGACGTCTTCAGTAAAACCGCTAGTCAAACATTCACAAACAAACCATTTAAATCAAAACTAAAACCGAACTCGAAACCCTGGTACACCAAAAAATGTTATGAATCTAGGAAAAAATTTCACAAAGCAAGAAAACTTTACAATCGGTTTAAAAACGAGATAAACAAAAAACAGTTACTGGATTGCAGCAAACAATATAAACAGACAACAAACAAGGCATACAATGATTATCAATTACAATTAGAAAATAAACTGAGAAATACCTCCAAATATAACGGAAAAGACTTTTGGAAAATTTTGAACAGATTTGCAAAAAATAAAAAGGATGATCAATCTAATATATCCATAGAAACACTGTATGACTATTTTAAAAATCTAAATACAAATATTGATAATGATAATAACAATATTGATATAGATATTAGTATTGATAATCTTTCTCCAGAGATTGAGGACATTTTAAATTCTCCCATAACAGCAGATGAAATAAAGTCAGTTGTACAAAAATTAAAGAATGGTAAGTCTGCTGGCAGTGATAATATACTCAACGAATACATTAAATATACACTAAATGATATGTTGGCAATATATGTTTTATTATTTAATGTTATTTTAGACAAAGGTATTATACCAGAGAGCTGGACTGAAGGTATTATGATCCCTATATACAAAAATAAAGGTTCCAAGTTAGACCCAGCTTCCTATAGAGGAATAACACTTAATTCTTGTCTTAGTAAAACATTTACTGCCGTCCTAAACAATAGATTAAATAAATTTGCAGATGAGGTCGAGCTAATTTCGGGGGCACAGTCTGGATTTAGAAGTGGGTTTTCAACTGTAGACAATATTTTTGTTTTACACTCTCTAATAGCGATGTATTTTTCTTTTGGAAAAAAACTGTATTGTTCTTTCGTTGATTTCCAAAGTGCATTCGACACAGTTTGGCGATTAGGATTGTGGCAAAAACTACAAAAATCAAATATACAGGGTAAAATTTTTAAAGTTATATATAATATGTATCAAAATATCAAAACATGTATACGAAAAGGAGAAGAATGGTCTGTATTTTTTAATAGTGAGGTAGGGGTGAAACAAGGGGAAAATATGTCTCCTTTTCTGTTCTCATTGTTTTTGAACGACTTGGAAACCTTTTTCTTGGAAAATAATATCAGTGATCTTGAACAAATATCTAAAAAATGTCAAGACACAATTGCATGTCATTTAAAAATATTTATAATACTTTATGCAGATGACACTGTAATTTTATCTGAATCGGCAGAAAGCCTTCAAGAGGCAATTTAAATTTCTGCCTTTCACAAACCCCTTTTGATTCTATATGAATAATTTATATTTCTTTAGCAATCCTCTTTTGATTCTATATGAATAATTTATATTTCTTTTACAAACCTCTTTTGATTCTATATGAATAATTTATATTTCTTTTACAAACCTCTTTTGATTCTATATGAATAATTTATATTTCTTTAACAAACCTCTTTTGATTCTATATGAATAATTTATATTTCTGTCTTTAGCAAACCTCGCTTGATTCTATTTGAATAATTTATATTTCTTTTACAAATCTCTTTTGATTCTATATGAATAATTTATATTTCTGTTTTTAACAAACCTCTTTTGATTCCATATGAATAATTTATATTTCTGTCTTTAGCAAACCTCTTTTGATTCTATATGAATAATTTATATTTCTATCTTCAACAAACCTCATTTGATTTTATATGAATAATTTATATTTCTTTAGCAAACCTCATTTGATTCTATATGAATAATTTATATTTCTTTTACAAACCTCTTTTGATTCTATCAGAATAATTTATATTTCTGTCTTAAACAAACCTCTTTTGATTCTATATGAATAATTTAAATTTCTGCCTTTCACAAACCCCTTTTGATTATATATGAATAATTTATATTTCTTTAACAATCCTCTTTTGATTCTATATGAATAATTTATATTTCTTTTACAAACCTCTTTTGATTCTATATGAATAATTTATATTTCTTTAACAAACCTCTTTTGATTCTATATGAATAATTTATATTTCTGCCTTTAGCAAACCTCTTTTGATTCTATATGAATAATTTATATTTCTGTCTTTAACAAACCTCGTTTGATTCTATGTGAATAATTTATATTTCTGCCTTTAATAAACCTCTTTTGATTCTATATGAATAATTTATATTTCTTTTACAAACCTCTTTTGATTCTATATGAATAATTTATATTTCTTTAACAAACCTCTTTTGATTCTATATGAATAATTTATATTTCTGTCTTTAGCAAACCTCTCTTGATTCTATATGAATAATTTATATTTCTTTTACAAATCTCTTTTGATTCTATATGAATAATTTATATTTCTTTTACAAACCTCTTTTGATTCTATATGAATAATTTATATTTCTTTTGCAAACCTCTTTTGATTTTATATGAATAATTTATATTTCTTTAACAAACCTCTTTTGATTCTATATGAATAATTTATATTTCTTTTACAAACCTCTTTTGATTCTATATGAATAATTTATATTTCTTTTGCAAACCTCTTTTGGTTCTATATGAATAATTTATATTTCTTTAGCAAACCTCTTTTGATTCTATATGAATAATTTATATTTCTGTCTTTAGCAAACCTCTTTTGATTCTATATGAATAATTTATATTTCTGTCTTTAACAAACCTCTTTTGATTCTATATGAATAATTTATTTTTCTGCCTTTAGCAAACCTCTTTTGATTCTATATGAATAATTTATATTTCTTTAACAAACCTCTTGTGTTTCTATGTGAATAATTTATATTTCTGTCTTTAACAAACCTCTTTTTGATTCTATATGAATAATTTATTTTTCTTCCTTTAACAAACCTCTTTTGATTCTATATGAATAATTTATTTTTCTGCCTTTAGCAAACCTCTTTTGATTCTATATGAATAATTTATATTTCTTTTACAAACCTCTTTTGATTCTATATGAATAATTTATATTTCTGCCTTTAACAAACCACTTTTGATTCTATATGAATAATTTATATTTCTTTAGCAAACCTCTTTTGATTCTATATGAATAATTTATATTTCTTTTACAAACCTCTTTTGATTCTATCAGAATAATTTATATTTCTGTCTTAAACAAACCTCTTTTGATTCTATATGAATAATTTAAATTTCTGCCTTTCACAAACCCCTTTTGATTCTATATGAATAATTTATATTTCTTTTACAAACCTCTTTTGATTCTATATGAATAATTTATATTTCTTTAACAAACCTCTTTTGATTCTATATGAATAATTTATATTTCTGCCTTTAGCAAACCTCTTTTGATTCTATATGAATAATTTATATTTCTGTCTTTAACAAACCTCGTTTGATTCTATGTGAATAATTTATATTTCTGCCTTTAATAAACCTCTTTTGATTCTATATGAATAATTTATATTTCTTTTACAAACCTCTTTTGATTCTATATGAATAATTTATATTTCTTTAACAAACCTCTTTTGATTCTATATGAATAATTTATATTTCTGTCTTTAGCAAACCTCTTTTGATTCTATATGAATAATTTATATTTCTATCTTCAACAAACCTCATTTGATTTTATATGAATAATTGATATTTCTTTTGCAAACCTCTTTTGATTCTATATGAATAATTTATATTTCTGTCTTTAACAATCCTCTTTTGATTCTATATGAATAATTTATATTTCTTTTACAAACCTCTTTTGATTCTATATGAATAATTTATATTTCTTTAACAAACCTCTTTTGATTCTATATGAATAATTTATATTTCTGCCTTTAGCAAACCTCTTTTGATTCTATATGAATAATTTATATTTCTGTCTTTAACAAACCTCGTTTGATTCTATGTGAATAATTTATATTTCTGCCTTTAATAAACCTCTTTTGATTCTATATGAATAATTTATATTTCTTTTACAAACCTCTTTTGATTCTATATGAATAATTTATATTTCTTTAACAAACCTCTTTTGATTCTATATGAATAATTTATATTTCTGTCTTTAGCAAACCTCTCTTGATTCTATATGAATAATTTATATTTCTTTTACAAATCTCTTTTGATTCTATATGAATAATTTATATTTCTTTTACAAACCTCTTTTGATTCTATATGAATAATTTATATTTCTTTTGCAAACCTCTTTTGATTTTATATGAATAATTTATATTTCTTTAACAAACCTCTTTTGATTCTATATGAATAATTTATATTTCTTTTACAAACCTCTTTTGATTCTATATGTATAATTTATATTTCTTTTGCAAACCTCTTTTGATTCTATATGAATAATTTATATTTCTTTAGCAAACCTCTTTTGATTCTATATGAATAATTTATATTTCTGTCTTTAACAAACCTCGTTTGATTCTATATGAATAATTTATTTTTCTGTCTTTAGCAAACCTCTTTTGATTCTATATGAATAATTTATATTTCTTTTACAAACCTCTTTTGATTCTCTATGAATAATTTATATTTCTTTAACAAACCTCTTTTGATCTATAGGAATAATTTATATTTCTGCCTTTAGCTAACATCTTTTGATTCTATATGAATAATTTATATTTCTGTCTTTAACAAACCTCTTTTGATTCTATATGAATAATTTATATTTCTGTCTTTAACAAACCTCTTTTGATTCTATATGAATAATTTATATTTCTGTCTTTAACAAACCTCTTTTGATTCTATATGAATAATTTATTTTTCTGCCTTTAGCAAACCTCTTTTGATTCTATATGAATAATTTATATTTCTTTAACAAACCTCTTTTGTTTCTATGTGAATAATTTATATTTCTGTCTTTAACAAACCTCTTTTTGATTCTATATGAATAATTTATTTTTCTTCCTTTAACAAACCTCTTTTGATTCTATATGAATAATTTATTTTTCTTCCTTTAACAAACCTCTTTTGATTCTATATGAATAATTTTTTTTTCTGCCTTTAGCAAACCTCTTTTGATTCTATATGAATAATTTATATTTCTTTAACAAACCTCTTTTGTTTCTATGTGAATAATTTATATTTCTGTCTTTAACAAACCTCTTTTGATTCTATATGAATAATTTATTTTTCTTCCTTTAACAAACCTCTTTTGATTCCATATGAATAATTTATATTTCTGTCTTTAGCAAACCTCTTTTGATTCTATATGAATAATTTATATTTCTATCTTCAACAAACCTCATTTGATTTTATATGAATAATTTATATTTCTTTAGCAAACCTCATTTGATTCTATATGAATAATTTATATTTCTTTTACAAACCTCTTTTGATTCTATCAGAATAATTTATATTTCTGTCTTAAACAAACCTCTTTTGATTCTATATGAATAATTTAAATTTCTGCCTTTCACAAACCCCTTTTGATTATATATGAATAATTTATATTTCTTTAACAATCCTCTTTTGATTCTATATGAATAATTTATATTTCTTTTACAAACCTCTTTTGATTCTATATGAATAATTTATATTTCTTTAACAAACCTCTTTTGATTCTATATGAATAATTTATATTTCTGCCTTTAGCAAACCTCTTTTGATTCTATATGAATAATTTATATTTCTGTCTTTAACAAACCTCGTTTGATTCTATGTGAATAATTTATATTTCTGCCTTTAATAAACCTCTTTTGATTCTATATGAATAATTTATATTTCTTTTACAAACCTCTTTTGATTCTATATGAATAATTTATATTTCTTTAACAAACCTCTTTTGATTCTATATGAATAATTTATATTTCTGTCTTTAGCAAACCTCTCTTGATTCTATATGAATAATTTATATTTCTTTTACAAATCTCTTTTGATTCTATATGAATAATTTATATTTCTTTTACAAACCTCTTTTGATTCTATATGAATAATTTATATTTCTTTTGCAAACCTCTTTTGATTTTATATGAATAATTTATATTTCTTTAACAAACCTCTTTTGATTCTATATGAATAATTTATATTTCTTTTACAAACCTCTTTTGATTCTATATGAATAATTTATATTTCTTTTGCAAACCTCTTTTGATTCTATATGAATAATTTATATTTCTTTAGCAAACCTCTTTTGATTCTATATGAATAATTTATATTTCTGTCTTTAGCAAACCTCTTTTGATTCTATATGAATAATTTATATTTCTGTCTTTAACAAACCTCTTTTGATTCTATATGAATAATTTATTTTTCTGCCTTTAGCAAACCTCTTTTGATTCTATATGAATAATTTATATTTCTTTAACAAACCTCTTGTGTTTCTATGTGAATAATTTATATTTCTGTCTTTAACAAACCTCTTTTTGATTCTATATGAATAATTTATTTTTCTTCCTTTAACAAACCTCTTTTGATTCTATATGAATAATTTATTTTTCTGCCTTTAGCAAACCTCTTTTGATTCTATATGAATAATTTATATTTCTTTTACAAACCTCTTTTGATTCTATATGAATAATTTATATTTCTGCCTTTAACAAACCACTTTTGATTCTATATGAATAATTTATATTTCTTTAGCAAACCTCTTTTGATTCTATATGAATAATTTATATTTCTTTTACAAACCTCTTTTGATTCTATCAGAATAATTTATATTTCTGTCTTAAACAAACCTCTTTTGATTCTATATGAATAATTTAAATTTCTGCCTTTCACAAACCCCTTTTGATTCTATATGAATAATTTATATTTCTTTTACAAACCTCTTTTGATTCTATATGAATAATTTATATTTCTTTAACAAACCTCTTTTGATTCTATATGAATAATTTATATTTCTGCCTTTAGCAAACCTCTTTTGATTCTATATGAATAATTTATATTTCTGTCTTTAACAAACCTCGTTTGATTCTATGTGAATAATTTATATTTCTGCCTTTAATAAACCTCTTTTGATTCTATATGAATAATTTATATTTCTTTTACAAACCTCTTTTGATTCTATATGAATAATTTATATTTCTTTAACAAACCTCTTTTGATTCTATATGAATAATTTATATTTCTGTCTTTAGCAAACCTCTTTTGATTCTATATGAATAATTTATATTTCTATCTTCAACAAACCTCATTTGATTTTATATGAATAATTGATATTTCTTTTGCAAACCTCTTTTGATTCTATATGAATAATTTATATTTCTGTCTTTAACAATCCTCTTTTGATTCTATATGAATAATTTATATTTCTTTTACAAACCTCTTTTGATTCTATATGAATAATTTATATTTCTTTAACAAACCTCTTTTGATTCTATATGAATAATTTATATTTCTGCCTTTAGCAAACCTCTTTTGATTCTATATGAATAATTTATATTTCTGTCTTTAACAAACCTCGTTTGATTCTATGTGAATAATTTATATTTCTGCCTTTAATAAACCTCTTTTGATTCTATATGAATAATTTATATTTCTTTTACAAACCTCTTTTGATTCTATATGAATAATTTATATTTCTTTAACAAACCTCTTTTGATTCTATATGAATAATTTATATTTCTGTCTTTAGCAAACCTCTTTTGATTCTATATGAATAATTTATATTTCTTTTACAAATCTCTTTTGATTCTATATGAATAATTTATATTTCTTTTACAAACCTCTTTTGATTCTATATGAATAATTTATATTTCTTTTGCAAACCTCTTTTGATTTTATATGAATAATTTATATTTCTTTAACAAACCTCTTTTGATTCTATATGAATAATTTATATTTCTTTTACAAACCTCTTTTGATTCTATATGTATAATTTATATTTCTTTTGCAAACCTCTTTTGATTCTATATGAATAATTTATATTTCTTTAGCAAACCTCTTTTGATTCTATATGAATAATTTATATTTCTGTCTTTAACAAACCTCGTTTGATTCTATATGAATAATTTATTTTTCTGTCTTTAGCAAACCTCTTTTGATTCTATATGAATAATTTATATTTCTTTTACAAACCTCTTTTGATTCTCTATGAATAATTTATATTTCTTTAACAAACCTCTTTTGATATATAGGAATAATTTATATTTCTGCCTTTAGCTAACATCTTTTGATTCTATATGAATAATTTATATTTCTGTCTTTAACAAACCTCTTTTGATTCTATATGAATAATTTATATTTCTGTCTTTAACAAACCTCTTTTGATTCTATATGAATAATTTATATTTCTGTCTTTAACAAACCTCTTTTGATTCTATATGAATAATTTATTTTTCTGCCTTTAGCAAACCTCTTTTGATTCTATATGAATAATTTATATTTCTTTAACAAACCTCTTTTGTTTCTATGTGAATAATTTATATTTCTGTCTTTAACAAACCTCTTTTTGATTCTATATGAATAATTTATTTTTCTTCCTTTAACAAACCTCTTTTGATTCTATATGAATAATTTATTTTTCTTCCTTTAACAAACCTCTTTTGATTCTATATGAATAATTTTTTTTTCTGCCTTTAGCAAACCTCTTTTGATTCTATATGAATAATTTATATTTCTTTAACAAACCTCTTTTGTTTCTATGTGAATAATTTATATTTCTGTCTTTAACAAACCTCTTTTGATTCTATATGAATAATTTATTTTTCTTCCTTTAACAAACCTCTTTTGATTATATATGAATAATTTATATTTCAGTAACAAACCTCTTTTGATTCTCTATGAATAATTTATATTTCTTTAACAAACCTCTTTTGATCTATAGGAATAATTTATATTTCTTTAACAAACCTCTTTTGATCTATAGGAATAATTTATATTTCTGTCTTTAGCTAACCTCTTTTGATTCTATATGAAAAATTTATATTTCTGTCTTTAGCCAACCTCTTTTCATTCTATGTGAATAATTTATATTTCTGCCTTTAACAAACCTCTTTTGATCTATATGAATAACTTATATTTCTTTAACAAACCTCTTTTGATTCTATATGAATAATTTATATTTCTGTCTTAAGCAAACCTCTTTTGATTTTATATGAATAATTTATATATCTGCCTTTAGCAAACCCCTTTTGATTCTATATGAATAATTTATATTTCTTTTACAATCCTCTTTTGATTCTATATGAATAATTTATATTTCTTTAACAAACCTCTTTTTATTATATATGAATAATTTAAATTTCTTTAACGAACCTCGTTTGATTCTATATGAATAATTTATATTTCTGTCTTTAGCAAACCTCGTTTGATTCTATATGTATAATTTATATTTCTTTAACAAATCTCTTTTGATTCTATATGAATAATTTATATTTCTTTTACAAACCTCTTTTGATTCTATATGAATAATTTATATTTCTTTAGCAAACCTCTTTTGATTCTATATGAATAATTTATATTTCTGTCTTTAACAAACCTCTTTTGATTCTATATGAATAATTTATTTTTCTGCCTTTAACAAACCTCTTTTGATTCTATATGAATAATTTATATTTCTGTCTTAAACAAACCTCTTTTGATTCTATGTGAATAATTTATATTTCTGCCTTTCACAAACCCCTTTTGATTCTATATGAATAATTTATATTTCTTTAACAAATCTCTTTTGATTCTAAATGAATAATTTATATTTCTGTTTTTAGCAAACCTCTTTTGATTCTATATGAATAATTTATATTTCTTTAACAAACCTCTTTTGATTCTCTATGAATAATATATATTTCTTTAACAAACCTCTTTTGATCTATAGGAATAATTTATATTTCTGCCTTTAGCTAACCTCTTTTGATTCTATATGAATAATTTATATTTCTGTCTTTAGCAAACCTCTTTTGATTCAATATGAATAATTTATATTTCTGTCTTTAGCAAACCTCTTTTGATTCTATATGAATAACTTATATTTCTGTCTTTAACAAACCTCTTTTGATTCTATATAAATAATTTATATTTCTTTAGCAAACCTCTTTTGATTCTATATGAATAATTTATATTTCTGTCTTTAACAAACCTCTTTTGATTCTATATGAATAATTTATATTTCTGTCTTTAGCAAACCTCTTTTGATTCTATATGAATAATTTATATTTCTGTCTTTAGCAAACCTCGTTTGATTCTATATGAATAATTTATATTTCTTTAACAAATCTCTTTTGATTCTATATGAATAATTTATATTTCTGTCTTTAACAAACCTCGTTTGATTCTATGTGAATAATTTATATTTCTGCCTTTAATAAACCTCTTTTGATTCTATATGAATAATTTATATTTCTTTAACAAACCTCTTTTGATTCTATATGAATAATTTATATTTCTTTAACAAACCTCTTTTGATTCTATTAGAATAATTTATATTTCTTTAACAAACCTCTTTTGATTCTATATGAATAATTTATATTTCTGTCTTTAGCAAACCTCGCTTGATTCTATTTGAATAATTTATATTTCTTTTACAAATCTCTTTTGATTCTATATGAATAATTTATATTTCTGTCTTTAACAAACCTCTTTTGATTCCATATGAATAATTTATATTTCTGTCTTTAGCAAACCTCTTTTGATTCTATATGAATAATTTATATTTCTATCTTCAACAAACCTCATTTGATTTTATATGAATAATTGATATTTCTTTAGCAAACCTCTTTTGATTCTATATGAATAATTTATATTTCTGTCTTTAACAAACCTCTTTTGATTCTATATGAATAAATTATATTTCTTTAGCAAACCTCTTTTGATTCTATATGAATAATTTATATTTCTGTCTTTAACAAACCTCTTTTGATTCTAGATGAATAATTTATATTTCTGTCTTTAGCAAACCTCTTTTGATTCTATATGAATAATTTATATTTCTGTCTTTAACAAACCTCTTTTGATTCTGTGTGAATAATTTATATTTCTGCCTTTAATAAACCTCTTTTAATTCTATATGAATAATTTATATTTCTGTCTTTAACAAACCTCTTTTGATTCTATGTGAATAATTTATATTTCTGACTTTAATAAACCTCTTTTGATTCTATATGAATAATTTATATTTCTTTAACAAACCTCTTTTGATTATATATGAATAATTTATATTTCTTTAACGAACCTCGTTTGATTCTATATGATTAATTTATATTTCTGTCTTTAGCAAACCTCGTTTGATTCTATATGAATAATTTATATTTCTTTCACAAATCTCTTTTGATTCTATATGAATAATTTATATTTCTTTTACAAACCTCTTTTGATTCTATATGAATAATTTATATTTCTTTAGCAAACCTCTTTTGATTCTATATGAATAATTTATATTTCTGTCTTTAACAAACCTCTTTTGATTCTATATGAATAATTTATTTTTCTGCCTTTAACAAACCTCTTTTGATTCTATATGAATAATTTATATTTCTGTCTTAAACAAACCTCTTTTGATTCTATATGAATAATTTATATTTCTGCCTTTCACAAACCCCTTTTGATTCTATATAAATAATTTATATTTCTTTAACAAATCTCTTTTGATTCTAAATGAATAATTTACATTTCTGTTTTTAGCAAACCTCTTTTGATTCTATATGAATAATTTATATTTCTTTAACAAACCTCTTTTGATTCTCTATGAATAATATATATTTCTTTAACAAACCTCTTTTGATCTATAGGAATAATTTATATTTCTGCCTTTAGCTAACCTCTTTTGATTCTATATGAATAATTTATATTTCTGTCTTTAACAAACCTCTTTTGATTCAATATGAATAATTTATATTTCTGTCTTTAGCAAACCTCTTTTGATTCTATATGAATAACTTATATTTCTGTCTTTAACAAACCTCTTTTGATTCTATATAAATAATTTATATTTCTTTAGCAAACCTCTTTTGATTCTATATGAATAACTTATATTTCTGTCTTTAACAAACCTCTTTTGATTCTATATAAATAATTTATATTTCTTTAGCAAACCTCTTTTGATTCTATATGAATAATTTATATTTCTGTCTTTAGCAAACCTCTTTTGATTCTATATGAATAATTTATATTTCTGTCTTTAGCAAAGCTCGTTTGATTCTATATGAATAATTTATATTTCTTTAACAAATCTCTTTTGATTCTATATGAATAATTTATATTTCTGCCTTTAATAAACCTCTTTTGATTCTATATGAATAATTTATATTTCTTTTACAAACCTCTTTTGATTCTATATGAATAATTTATATTTCTTTAACAAACCTCTTTTGATTCTATATGAATAATTTATATTTCTGTCTTTAGCAAACCTCTCTTGATTCTATATGAATAATTTATATTTCTTTTACAAATCTCTTTTGATTCTATATGAATAATTTATATTTCTTTTACAAACCTCTTTTGATTCTATATGAATAATTTATATTTCCTTTGCAAACCTCTTTTGATTTTATATGAATAATTTATATTTCTTTAACAAACCTCTTTTGATTCTATATGAATAATTTATATTTCTTTTACAAACCTCTTTTGATTCTATATGTATAATTTATATTTCTTTTGCAAACCTCTTTTGATTCTATATGAATAATTTATATTTCTTTAGCAAACCTCTTTTGATTCTATATGAATAATTTATATTTCTGTCTTTAACAAACCTCGTTTGATTCTATATGAATAATTTATTTTTCTGTCTTTAGCAAACCTCTTTTGATTCTATATGAATAATTTATATTTCTTTTACAAACCTCTTTTGATTCTCTATGAATAATTTATATTTCTTTAACAAACCTCTTTTGATCTATAGGAATAATTTATATTTCTGCCTTTAGCTAACATCTTTTGATTCTATATGAATAATTTATATTTCTGTCTTTAACAAACCTCTTTTGATTCTATATGAATAATTTATATTTCTGTCTTTAACAAACCTCTTTTGATTCTATATGAATAATTTATATTTCTGTCTTTAACAAACCTCTTTTGATTCTATATGAATAATTTATTTTTCTGCCTTTAGCAAACCTCTTTTGATTCTATATGAATAATTTATATTTCTTTAACAAACCTCTTTTGTTTCTATGTGAATAATTTATATTTCTGTCTTTAACAAACCTCTTTTTGATTCTATATGAATAATTTATTTTTCTTCCTTTAACAAACCTCTTTTGATTCTATATGAATAATTTATTTTTCTTCCTTTAACAAACCTCTTTTGATTCTATATGAATAATTTTTTTTTCTGCCTTTAGCAAACCTCTTTTGATTCTATATGAATAATTTATATTTCTTTAACAAACCTCTTTTGTTTCTATGTGAATAATTTATATTTCTGTCTTTAACAAACCTCTTTTGATTCTATATGAATAATTTATTTTTCTTCCTTTAACAAACCTCTTTTGATTATATATGAATAATTTATATTTCAGTAACAAACCTCTTTTGATTCTCTATGAATAATTTATATTTCTTTAACAAACCTCTTTTGATCTATAGGAATAATTTATATTTCTTTAACAAACCTCTTTTGATCTATAGGAATAATTTATATTTCTGTCTTTAGCTAACCTCTTTTGATTCTATATGAAAAATTTATATTTCTGTCTTTAGCCAACCTCTTTTCATTCTATGTGAATAATTTATATTTCTGCCTTTAACAAACCTCTTTTGATCTATATGAATAACTTATATTTCTTTAACAAACCTCTTTTGATTCTATATGAATAATTTATATTTCTGTCTTAAGCAAACCTCTTTTGATTTTATATGAATAATTTATATATCTGCCTTTAGCAAACCCCTTTTGATTCTATATGAATAATTTATATTTCTTTTACAAACCTCTTTTGATTCTATATGAATAATTTATATTTCTTTAACAAACCTCTTTTTATTATATATGAATAATTTAAATTTCTTTAACGAACCTCGTTTGATTCTATATGAATAATTTATATTTCTGTCTTTAGCAAACCTCGTTTGATTCTATATGTATAATTTATATTTCTTTAACAAATCTCTTTTGATTCTATATGAATAATTTATATTTCTTTTACAAACCTCTTTTGATTCTATATGAATAATTTATATTTCTTTAGCAAACCTCTTTTGATTCTATATGAATAATTTATATTTCTGTCTTTAACAAACCTCTTTTGATTCTATATGAATAATTTATTTTTCTGCCTTTAACAAACCTCTTTTGATTCTATATGAATAATTTATATTTCTGTCTTAAACAAACCTCTTTTGATTCTATATGAATAATTTATATTTCTGCCTTTCACAAACCCCTTTTGATTCTATATGAATAATTTATATTTCTTTAACAAATCTCTTTTGATTCTAAATGAATAATTTATATTTCTGTTTTTAGCAAACCTCTTTTGATTCTATATGAATAATTTATATTTCTTTAACAAACCTCTTTTGATTCTCTATGAATAATATATATTTCTTTAACAAACCTCTTTTGATCTATAGGAATAATTTATATTTCTGCCTTTAGCTAACCTCTTTTGATTCTATATGAATAATTTATATTTCTGTCTTTAGCAAACCTCTTTTGATTCAATATGAATAATTTATATTTCTGTCTTTAGCAAACCTCTTTTGATTCTATATGAATAACTTATATTTCTGTCTTTAACAAACCTCTTTTGATTCTATATAAATAATTTATATTTCTTTAGCAAACCTCTTTTGATTCTATATGAATAATTTATATTTCTGTCTTTAACAAACCTCTTTTGATTCTATATGAATAATTTATATTTCTGTCTTTAGCAAACCTCTTTTGATTCTATATGAATAATTTATATTTCTGTCTTTAGCAAACCTCGTTTGATTCTATATGAATAATTTATATTTCTTTAACAAATCTCTTTTGATTCTATATGAATAATTTATATTTCTGTCTTTAACAAACCTCGTTTGATTCTATGTGAATAATTTATATTTCTGCCTTTAATAAACCTCTTTTGATTCTATATGAATAATTTATATTTCTTTAACAAACCTCTTTTGATTCTATATGAATAATTTATATTTCTTTAACAAACCTCTTTTGATTCTATTAGAATAATTTATATTTCTTTAACAAACCTCTTTTGATTCTATATGAATAATTTATATTTCTGTCTTTAGCAAACCTCGCTTGATTCTATTTGAATAATTTATATTTCTTTTACAAATCTCTTTTGATTCTATATGAATAATTTATATTTCTGTCTTTAACAAACCTCTTTTGATTCCATATGAATAATTTATATTTCTGTCTTTAGCAAACCTCTTTTGATTCTATATGAATAATTTATATTTCTATCTTCAACAAACCTCATTTGATTTTATATGAATAATTGATATTTCTTTAGCAAACCTCTTTTGATTCTATATGAATAATTTATATTTCTGTCTTTAACAAACCTCTTTTGATTCTATATGAATAAATTATATTTCTTTAGCAAACCTCTTTTGATTCTATATGAATAATTTATATTTCTGTCTTTAACAAACCTCTTTTGATTCTAGATGAATAATTTATATTTCTGTCTTTAGCAAACCTCTTTTGATTCTATATGAATAATTTATATTTCTGTCTTTAACAAACCTCTTTTGATTCTGTGTGAATAATTTATATTTCTGCCTTTAATAAACCTCTTTTGATTCTATATGAATAATTTATATTTCTGTCTTTAACAAACCTCTTTTGATTCTATGTGAATAATTTATATTTCTGACTTTAATAAACCTCTTTTGATTCTATATGAATAATTTATATTTCTTTAACAAACCTCTTTTGATTATATATGAATAATTTATATTTCTTTAACGAACCTCGTTTGATTCTATATGATTAATTTATATTTCTGTCTTTAGCAAACCTCGTTTGATTCTATATGAATAATTTATATTTCTTTCACAAATCTCTTTTGATTCTATATGAATAATTTATATTTCTTTTACAAACCTCTTTTGATTCTATATGAATAATTTATATTTCTTTAGCAAACCTCTTTTGATTCTATATGAATAATTTATATTTCTGTCTTTAACAAACCTCTTTTGATTCTATATGAATAATTTATTTTTCTGCCTTTAACAAACCTCTTTTGATTCTATATGAATAATTTATATTTCTGTCTTAAACAAACCTCTTTTGATTCTATATGAATAATTTATATTTCTGCCTTTCACAAACCCCTTTTGATTCTATATAAATAATTTAAATTTCTTTAACAAATCTCTTTTGATTCTAAATGAATAATTTACATTTCTGTTTTTAGCAAACCTCTTTTGATTCTATATGAATAATTTATATTTCTTTAACAAACCTCTTTTGATTCTCTATGAATAATATATATTTCTTTAACAAACCTCTTTTGATCTATAGGAATAATTTATATTTCTGCCTTTAGCTAACCTCTTTTGATTCTATATGAATAATTTATATTTCTGTCTTTAACAAACCTCTTTTGATTCAATATGAATAATTTATATTTCTGTCTTTAGCAAACCTCTTTTGATTCTATATGAATAACTTATATTTCTGTCTTTAACAAACCTCTTTTGATTCTATATAAATAATTTATATTTCTTTAGCAAACCTCTTTTGATTCTATATGAATAACTTATATTTCTGTCTTTAACAAACCTCTTTTGATTCTATATAAATAATTTATATTTCTTTAGCAAACCTCTTTTGATTCTATATGAATAATTTATATTTCTGTCTTTAGCAAACCTCTTTTGATTCTATATGAATAATTTATATTTCTGTCTTTAGCAAAGCTCGTTTGATTCTATATGAATAATTTATATTTCTTTAACAAATCTCTTTTGATTCTATATGAATAATTTATATTTCTGTCTTTAACAAACCTCGTTTGATTCTATGTGAATAATTTATATTTCTGCCTTTAATAAACCTCTTTTGATTCTATATGAATAATTTATATTTCTTTAGCAAACCTCTTTTGATTCTATATGAATAATTTATATTTCTTTAACAAACCTCTTTTGATTCTATTAGAATAATTTATATTTCTTTAACAAACCTCTTTTGATTCTATATGAATAATTTATATTTCTGTCTTTAGCAAACCTCGCTTGATTCTATTTGAATAATTTATATTTCTTTTACAAATCTCTTTTGATTCTATATGAATAATTTATATTTCTGTCTTTAACAAACCTCTTTTGATTCCATATGAATAATTTATATTTCTGTCTTTAGCAAACCTCTTTTGATTCTATATGAATAATTTATATTTCTATCTTCAACAAACCTCATTTGATTTTATATGAATAATTTATATTTCTTTAGCAAACCTCTTTTGATTCTATATGAATAATTTATATTTCTGTCTTTAGCAAACCTCTTTTGATTCTATATGAATAAATTATATTTCTTTAGCAAACCTCTTTTGATTCTATATGAATAATTTATATTTCTGTCTTTAACAAACCTCTTTTGATTCTATATGAATAATTTATATTTCTGTCTTTAGCAAACCTCTTTTGATTCTATATGAATAATTTATATTTCTGTCTTTTACAAACCTCTTTTGATTCTGTGTGAATAATTTATATTTCTGCCTTTAATAAACCTCTTTTAATTCTATATGAATAATTTATATTTCTGTCTTTAACAAACCTCTTTTGATTCTATGTGAATAATTTATATTTCTGACTTTAATAAACCTCTTTTGATTCTATATGAATAATTTATATTTCTTTAACAAACCTCTTTTGATTATATATGAATAATTTATATTTCTTTAACGAACCTCGTTTGATTCTATATGATTAATTTATATTTCTGTCTTTAGCAAACCTCGTTTGATTCTATATGAATAATTTATATTTCTTTCACAAATCTCTTTTGATTCTATATGAATAATTTATATTTCTTTAACAAACCTCTTTTGATCTATAGGAATAATTTATATTTCTTTAACAAACCTCTTTTGATCTATAGGAATAATTTATATTTCTGTCTTTAGCTAACCTCTTTTGATTCTATATGAATAATTTATATTTCTGCCTTTAACAAACCTCTTTTGATCTATAAGAATAATTTATATTTATGTCTTTAACAAACCCCATTTGATCTATTATGAATAATTTATATTTCTGTCTTTAGCCAACCCCTTTTGATCTATATGAATAATTTATATTTCTGTTTTAAACAAACCTCTTTTGATCTATATGATTAATTTATAGTTCTGCCTTTAACAAAACTCTTTTGATCTATATGAATAATTTATATTTCTTTCTTTAACAAACCCCGTTTGATCTATATGAATAATTTATATTTCTGTCTTTAACCAACCCCTTTTGATCTATATGAATAATTTATATTTCTGCCTTTAACAAACCCCTTTTCATCTATATGAATCATTTATATTTCTACCTTTAACAAACCTCTTTTGATCTATATGAATAATTGATATTTCTACCTTTAACAAACCTCTTTTGATCTATATGAATAATTTATATTTCTGTCTTTAACAAACCTCTTTTGATCTATATGAATAATTTATATTTCTGCCTTTAACAAACCTCTTTTGATTCTATATGAATAATTTATATTTCTGCCTTTAACAAATTTCTTTTGATTCTATATGAATAATTTATATTTCTGTCTTTAACAAACCTCTTTTGATTCTATATGAATAATTTATATTTCTTTAACAAACCTCTTTTGATTTATATGAATAATTTATATTTCTGCCTTTAACAAACCTCTTTTGATCTATATGAATAATTTATATTTCTGCCTTTAGCAAACTTCTTTTGATCTATATGAATAATTTATTTTTCGGTCTTTAACAAACCTCTTTTGATTCTATATGAATAATTTATATTTCTGCCTTTAACAAACCTCTTTTGATCTATAAGAATAATTTATATTTATGTCTTTAACAAACCCCGTTTGATCTATTATGAATAATTTATATTTCTGTCTTTAACCAACCCCTTTTGATCTATATGAATAATTTATATTTCTGTCTTTAACCAACCCCTTTTGATCTATATGAATAATTTATATTTCTGCCTTTAACAAACCCCTTTTCATCTATATGAATCATTTATATTTCTACCTTTAACAAACCTCTTTTGATCTATATGAATAATTGATATTTCTACCTTTAACAAACCTCTTTTGATCTATATGAATAATTTATATTTCTGTCTTTTACAAACCTCTTTTGATCTATATGAATAATTTATATTTCTGCCTTTAACAAACCTCTTTTGATTCTATATGAATAATTTATATTTCTGCCTTTAACAAATTTCTTTTGATTCTATATGAATAATTTATATTTCTGTCTTTAACAAACCTCTTTTGATTCTATATGAATAATTTATATTTCTTTAACAAACCCCTTTTGATTTATATGAATAATTTATATTTCTGCCTTTAACAAACCTCTTTTGATCTATATGAATAATTTATATTTCTGCCTTTAGCAAACTTCTTTTGATCTATATGAATAATTTATTTTTCGGTCTTTAACAAACCTCTTTTGATTCTATATGAATAATTTATATTTCTGCCTTTAACAAACCTCTTTTGATCTATAAGAATAATTTATATTTATGTCTTTAACAAACCCCGTTTGATCTATTATGAATAATTTATATTTCTGTCTTTAACCAACCCCTTTTGATCTATATGAATAATTTATATTTCTGTCTTTAACAAACCTCTTTTGATCTATATGATTAATTTATAGTTCTGCCTTTAACAAAACTCTTTTGATCTATAAGAATAATTTATATTTCTGTCTTTAACAAACCCCGTTTGATCTATATGAATAATTTATATTTCTGTCTTTAACCAACCCCTTTTGATCTATATGAATAATTTATATTTCTGCCTTTAACAAACCCCTTTTCATCTATATGAATCATTTATATTTCTACCTTTAACAAACCTCTTTTGATCTATATGAATAATTGATATTTCTACCTTTACAAAACCTCTTTTGATCTATATGAATAATTGATATTTCTACCTTTAACAAACCTCTTTTGATCTATATGAATAATTTATATTTCTGTCTTTAACAAACCTCTTTTGATCTATATGAATAATTTATATTTCTGCCTTTAACAAACCTCTTTTGATTCTATATGAATAATTTATATTTCTGCCTTTAACAAATCTCTTTTGATTCTATATGAATAATTTATATTTCTGTCTTTAACAAACCTCTTTTGATTCTATATGAATAATTTATATTTCTTTAACAAACCTCTTTTGATTTATATGAATAATTTATATTTCTGCCTTTAACAAACCTCTTTTGATCTATAAGAATAATTTATATTTCTGTCTTTAACAAACCCCGTTTGATCTATATGAATAATTTATATTTCTGTCTTTAACCAACCCCTTTTGATCTATATGAATAATTTATATTTCTGTCTTTAACAAACCTCTTTTGATCTATATGATTAATTTATAGTTCTGCCTTTAACAAAACTCTTTTGATCTATATGAATAATTTATATTTCTGTCTTTAACAAACCCCGTTTGATCTATATGAATAATTTATATTTCTGTCTTTAACCAACCCCTTTTGATCTATATGAATAATTTATATTTCTGTCTTTAACAAACCTCTTTTGATCTATATGATTAATTTATAGTTCTGCCTTTAACAAAACTCTTTTGATCAATATGAATCATTTATATTTCTTTAACAAACCTCTTTTGATCTATATGAATCATTTATATTTCTTTAACACACCTCTTTTGATCTATATGAATAATTTATATTTCTGTCTTTAACAAACCTCTTTTGATCTATATGAATAATTTATATTTCTTTAACAAACCTCCTTTGATTTATATGAATAATTTATATTTCTGCCTTTAACAAACCTCTTTTGATCTATTTGAATAATTTATATTTCTGCCTTTAGCAAACTTCTTTTGATCTATATGAATAATTTATATTTCGGTCTTTAACAAACCTCATTTGATTCTATATGAATCATTTATATTTCTGCCTTTAACAAACCTCTTTTGATCTATAAGAATAATTTATATTTCTGTCTTTATCCAACCCCTTTTGATCTATATGAATAATTTATAATGAAAAGTATCATAAAATTCTGTAGAAGTATATTCCACTTATAATACATACATAGTGAGATGTTTTAATGACTTTAAATCATGAATTGAATGGCAAAGAATAGAAAAAATAGCTCAAAACGTAAACGTAAACAAACTGGAACACCTTCGCCAGGTAGATATTCCAAGATGGCTGACAATTCTAGTTCCGACTCCAAACAAAAACAAAATCAACAGCCTATCAGTACCACACCACAATCCGAACACTCTCTACCAACCAGTAATGTATATTCCGCTGCTCATCAGACACTTTATGGTGCACCTCCTGGTTATCCTTTCACGCCATATCAACCACCAGCGCCACATACCACACCTGCTCATATGATATATAGTCCACTTCAACAGTTGCCCAGTATATCACTGCCACCTCCTTCGCCTGCATTCCCAGATCTTGAACGATTCATGAGTGAAGTGACAAATAGACTTAAAAAACTTGATCTTTTGGATGACATATTATCTAGGCTTGTAAACATGGAAACACATTGTCAGACAATTGATAATGAAATATTAGATATAAGAGAACAATTGAAAAGACACACAATCAATTTTAGTACAATGGACCAGGGTTTAACTGACATGCATAACAAAGTGCAAGACATAGATAGACAAAACATGAAACTTTATGAGGAAAACTGTGAGTTAAAGGAAAGAGTTGTCCAACAACAATCCAGATCAATGAGGGATAATCTCATCTTCAAAGGTATTCCTGATGATTATAATCTAGTTAAGGATACAGAAGGTAAAATCAAAGATTTCATCAAGTCAGAATTAGGCATTGAGGATGAGATAAACTTTCATGTGGTGCATAGGCTCAAGCCAAAACAAGATAAAAGTCCTAGAGGAATAGTTGCTAAGTTCGAGAGGAGGAAAGATAGGAACAAAGCATTAAGTAAGGCCATTGCGAAATTGAAAAACAAGAAACAGTTCATAGTGCATGAACAATATCCAATAGAAATTATAGATAGAAGAAGACAGTTAGTACCTATAATGAAAGATGCGCGTGGCAAAGGAAATGAGGCTGTGTTAAAAGAAGATAGACTTTACATTGACAAAAGACGGTTTTATCCTAGGCCATTTGTTTCATCTTTCAATCATCCACCACCTCCTCCGCTGCCGCCACCAGCCGCCGTTCCGATGAATGTACAGCCACCGGTTACTCGTGGATAGGACAGGTGTACAAGGGGACAATGTTACACTACAGAAAACAATAATTCTGACAATTTTGTAAATAGAAAGCATGAACATTTTTTGAAAATATATTATTTAAATGTATGTGGTTTAAAAAGTAAGCTTAAATTTCAGGAAATTACAGATATTATTGTAAGTCATGATATTATAATATTTGTAGAAACAAAACTTGATAATCTGGATATATTAAATGTCCCAAATGGATACTCATATATTACAAAAAATAGAAAAAAAATGTGTAAAAAATCAGGTGGTATAGTAATAATTTATAAAAGCAAATTGGAAAATTGTCTCTCCTTTATCCAGAGTGAAAGTCAATTTGTACAGTGGGTAAAAATATCCAATGTAGCATTTGACTTACAAAATGATATTATCCTTGGTTGTGTTAATGTACCTCCAGAAGGTTCAAAATATTCTAATTCAGAATCATTTGATGAAATTGAAAAGGAGTTAATTGCATTATCGAAAGATTCAAATATGCATTCTGCAATTGTTGGTGATTTTAACGCAAAGACCGGTACTCTAAATGATTTCATTATACCTGATGAAACGTTATTAGATTTATTTAATTTAGATAGTGATGACGATGTTTTGTCATATATGTTAGATTATGAAAATTTGGAAAATCAGGATGTTCCATTATCTAGAGTATCTCAGTGTAGCTGTCAACCAAATAACTATGGGTTTAAATTATTAAATTTTTGTAAAAAACTTAATATATACATCGCAAATTCTCGCATAGGCCTGGATAAAGGAATCGGAAAAAGAACTTGCAAAAACACAAGTGTCGTAGACTATTTTTTGATGTCGTCAAAATTGTTTTCCTTAGTGAAAGAATTCGAAATACAAGATTTCGATCCTTTGCTGTCAGATGTACATAACCCAATTCACATCACTTTGCAATCGTCTGTTACTCCAAACATAAATAACAGTAACACGTCACAACACCCGACAAAAACACAATGGTTCGATAACAAAAGAAATGAGTTTGTCAATACAGTTCACAACAGTCAAGGTCTGCTAACCACAATTATAAATGATTTGGAAAATATACAAGCACGTGATCGCTGTACGCAACAAGAGATTGATGATATTACAAATAAAATTAATGACGTCTTCAGTAAAACCGCTAGTCAAACATTCACAAACAAACCATTTAAATCAAAACTAAAACCGAACTCGAAACCCTGGTACACCAAAAAATGTTATGAATCTAGGAAAAAATTTCACAAAGCAAGAAAACTTTACAATCGGTTTAAAAACGAGATAAACAAAAAACAGTTACTGGATTGCAGCAAACAATATAAACAGACAACAAACAAGGCATACAATGATTATCAATTACAATTAGAAAATAAACTGAGAAATACCTCCAAATATAACGGAAAAGACTTTTGGAAAATTTTGAACAGATTTGCAAAAAATAAAAAGGATGATCAATCTAATATATCCATAGAAACACTGTATGACTATTTTAAAAATCTAAATACAAATATTGATAATGATAATAACAATATTGATATAGATATTAATATTGATAATCTTTCTCCAGAGATTGAGGACATTTTAAATTCTCCCATAACAGCAGATGAAATAAAGTCAGTTGTACAAAAATTAAAGAATGGTAAGTCTGCTGGCAGTGATAATATACTCAACGAATACATTAAATATACACTAGATGATATGTTGGCAATATATGTTTTATTATTTAATGTTATTTTAGACAAAGGTATTATACCAGAGAGCTGGACTGAAGGTATTATGATCCCTATATACAAAAATAAAGGTTCCAAGTTAGACCCAGCTTCCTATAGAGGAATAACACTTAATTCTTGTCTTAGTAAAACATTTACTGCCGTCCTAAACAATAGATTAAATAAATTTGCAGATGAGGTCGAGCTAATTTCGGGGGCACAGGCTGGATTTAGAAGTGGGTTTTCAACTGTAGACAATATTTTTGTTTTACACTCTCTAATAGCGATGTATTTTTCTTTTGGAAAAAAACTGTATTGTTCTTTCGTTGATTTCCAAAGTGCATTCGACACAGTTTGGCGATTAGGATTGTGGCAAAAACTACAAAAATCAAATATACAGGGTAAAATTTTTAAAGTTATATATAATATGTATCAAAATATCAAAACATGTATACGAAAAGGAGAAGAATGGTCTGTATTTTTTAATAGTGAGGTAGGGGTGAAACAAGGGGAAAATATGTCTCCTTTTCTGTTCTCATTGTTTTTGAACGACTTGGAAACCTTTTTCTTGGAAAATAATATCAGTGATCTTGAACAAATATCTAAAAAATGTCAAGACACAATTGCATGTCATTTAAAAATATTTATAATACTTTATGCAGATGACACTGTAATTTTATCTGAATCGGCAGAAAGCCTTCAAGAGGCAATTTAAATTTCTGCCTTTCACAAACCCCTTTTGATTCTATATGAATAATTTATATTTCTTTAGCAATCCTCTTTTGATTCTATATGAATAATTTATATTTCTTTTACAAACCTCTTTTGATTCTATATGAATAATTTATATTTCTTTTACAAACCTCTTTTGATTCTATATGAATAATTTATATTTCTTTAACAAACCTCTTTTGATTCTATATGAATAATTTATATTTCTGTCTTTAGCAAACCTCGCTTGATTCTATTTGAATAATTTATATTTCTTTTACAAATCTCTTTTGATTCTATATGAATAATTTATATTTCTGTTTTTAACAAACCTCTTTTGATTCCATATGAATAATTTATATTTCTGTCTTTAGCAAACCTCTTTTGATTCTATATGAATAATTTATATTTCTATCTTCAACAAACCTCATTTGATTTTATATGAATAATTTATATTTCTTTAGCAAACCTCTTTTGATTCTATATGAATAATTTATATTTCTTTTACAAACCTCTTTTGATTCTATCAGAATAATTTATATTTCTGTCTTAAACAAACCTCTTTTGATTCTATATGAATAATTTAAATTTCTGCCTTTCACAAACCCCTTTTGATTATATATGAATAATTTATATTTCTTTAACAATCCTCTTTTGATTCTATATGAATAATTTATATTTCTTTTACAAACCTCTTTTGATTCTATATGAATAATTTATATTTCTTTAACAAACCTCTTTTGATTCTATATGAATAATTTATATTTCTGCCTTTAGCAAACCTCTTTTGATTCTATATGAATAATTTATATTTCTGTCTTTAACAAACCTCGTTTGATTCTATGTGAATAATTTATATTTCTGCCTTTAATAAACCTCTTTTGATTCTATATGAATAATTTATATTTCTTTTACAAACCTCTTTTGATTCTATATGAATAATTTATATTTCTTTAACAAACCTCTTTTGATTCTATATGAATAATTTATATTTCTGTCTTTAGCAAACCTCTCTTGATTCTATATGAATAATTTATATTTCTTTTACAAATCTCTTTTGATTCTATATGAATAATTTATATTTCTTTTACAAACCTCTTTTGATTCTATATGAATAATTTATATTTCTTTTGCAAACCTCTTTTGATTTTATATGAATAATTTATATTTCTTTAACAAACCTCTTTTGATTCTATATGAATAATTTATATTTCTTTTACAAACCTCTTTTGATTCTATATGAATAATTTATATTTCTTTTGCAAACCTCTTTTGATTCTATATGAATAATTTATATTTCTTTAGCAAACCTCTTTTGATTCTATATGAATAATTTATATTTCTGTCTTTAGCAAACCTCTTTTGATTCTATATGAATAATTTATATTTCTGTCTTTAACAAACCTCTTTTGATTCTATATGAATAATTTATTTTTCTGCCTTTAGCAAACCTCTTTTGATTCTATATGAATAATTTATATTTCTTTAACAAACCTCTTGTGTTTCTATGTGAATAATTTATATTTCTGTCTTTAACAAACCTCTTTTTGATTCTATATGAATAATTTATTTTTCTTCCTTTAACAAACCTCTTTTGATTCTATATGAATAATTTATTTTTCTGCCTTTAGCAAACCTCTTTTGATTCTATATGAATAATTTATATTTCTTTTACAAACCTCTTTTGATTCTATATGAATAATTTATATTTCTGCCTTTAACAAACCACTTTTGATTCTATATGAATAATTTATATTTCTTTAGCAAACCTCTTTTGATTCTATATGAATAATTTATATTTCTTTTACAAACCTCTTTTGATTCTATCAGAATAATTTATATTTCTGTCTTAAACAAACCTCTTTTGATTCTATATGAATAATTTAAATTTCTGCCTTTCACAAACCCCTTTTGATTCTATATGAATAATTTATATTTCTTTAACAATCCTCTTTTGATTCTATATGAATAATTTATATTTCTTTTACAAACCTCTTTTGATTCTATATGAATAATTTATATTTCTTTAACAAACCTCTTTTGATTCTATATGAATAATTTATATTTCTGCCTTTAGCAAACCTCTTTTGATTCTATATGAATAATTTATATTTCTGTCTTTAACAAACCTCGTTTGATTCTATGTGAATAATTTATATTTCTGCCTTTAATAAACCTCTTTTGATTCTATATGAATAATTTATATTTCTTTTACAAACCTCTTTTGATTCTATATGAATAATTTATATTTCTTTAACAAACCTCTTTTGATTCTATATGAATAATTTATATTTCTGTCTTTAGCAAACCTCTCTTGATTCTATATGAATAATTTATATTTCTTTTACAAATCTCTTTTGATTCTATATGAATAATTTATATTTCTTTTACAAACCTCTTTTGATTCTATATGAATAATTTATATTTCTTTTGCAAACCTCTTTTGATTTTATATGAATAATTTATATTTCTTTAACAAACCTCTTTTGATTCTATATGAATAATTTATATTTCTTTTACAAACCTCTTTTGATTCTATATGTATAATTTATATTTCTTTTGCAAACCTCTTTTGATTCTATATGAATAATTTATATTTCTTTAGCAAACCTCTTTTGATTCTATATGAATAATTTATATTTCTGTCTTTAACAAACCTCGTTTGATTCTATATGAATAATTTATTTTTCTGTCTTTAGCAAACCTCTTTTGATTCTATATGAATAATTTATATTTCTTTTACAAACCTCTTTTGATTCTCTATGAATAATTTATATTTCTTTAACAAACCTCTTTTGATCTATAGGAATAATTTATATTTCTGCCTTTAGCTAACATCTTTTGATTCTATATGAATAATTTATATTTCTGTCTTTAACAAACCTCTTTTGATTCTATATGAATAATTTATATTTCTGTCTTTAACAAACCTCTTTTGATTCTATATGAATAATTTATATTTCTGTCTTTAACAAACCTCTTTTGATTCTATATGAATAATTTATTTTTCTGCCTTTAGCAAACCTCTTTTGATTCTATATGAATAATTTATATTTCTTTAACAAACCTCTTTTGTTTCTATGTGAATAATTTATATTTCTGTCTTTAACAAACCTCTTTTTGATTCTATATGAATAATTTATTTTTCTTCCTTTAACAAACCTCTTTTGATTCTATATGAATAATTTATTTTTCTTCCTTTAACAAACCTCTTTTGATTCTATATGAATAATTTTTTTTTCTGCCTTTAGCAAACCTCTTTTGATTCTATATGAATAATTTATATTTCTTTAACAAACCTCTTTTGTTTCTATGTGAATAATTTATATTTCTGTCTTTAACAAACCTCTTTTGATTCTATATGAATAATTTATTTTTCTTCCTTTAACAAACCTCTTTTGATTATATATGAATAATTTATATTTCAGTAACAAACCTCTTTTGATTCTCTATGAATAATTTATATTTCTTTAACAAACCTCTTTTGATCTATAGGAATAATTTATATTTCTTTAACAAACCTCTTTTGATCTATAGGAATAATTTATATTTCTGTCTTTAGCTAACCTCTTTTGATTCTATATGAAAAATTTATATTTCTGTCTTTAGCCAACCTCTTTTCATTCTATGTGAATAATTTATATTTCTGCCTTTAACAAACCTCTTTTGATCTATATGAATAACTTATATTTCTTTAACAAACCTCTTTTGATTCTATATGAATAATTTATATTTCTGTCTTAAGCAAACCTCTTTTGATTTTATATGAATAATTTATATATCTGCCTTTAGCAAACCCCTTTTGATTCTATATGAATAATTTATATTTCTTTTACAAACCTCTTTTGATTCTATATGAATAATTTATATTTCTTTAACAAACCTCTTTTTATTATATATGAATAATTTATATTTCTTTAACGAACCTCGTTTGATTCTATATGAATAATTTATATTTCTGTCTTTAGCAAACCTCGTTTGATTCTATATGTATAATTTATATTTCTTTAACAAATCTCTTTTGATTCTATATGAATAATTTATATTTCTTTTACAAACCTCTTTTGATTCTATATGAATAATTTATATTTCTTTAGCAAACCTCTTTTGATTCTATATGAATAATTTATATTTCTGTCTTTAACAAACCTCTTTTGATTCTATATGAATAATTTATTTTTCTGCCTTTAACAAACCTCTTTTGATTCTATATGAATAATTTATATTTCTGTCTTAAACAAACCTCTTTTGATTCTATGTGAATAATTTATATTTCTGCCTTTCACAAACCCCTTTTGATTCTATATGAATAATTTATATTTCTTTAACAAATCTCTTTTGATTCTAAATGAATAATTTATATTTCTGTTTTTAGCAAACCTCTTTTGATTCTATATGAATAATTTATATTTCTTTAACAAACCTCTTTTGATTCTCTATGAATAATATATATTTCTTTAACAAACCTCTTTTGATCTATAGGAATAATTTATATTTCTGCCTTTAGCTAACCTCTTTTGATTCTATATGAATAATTTATATTTCTGTCTTTAACAAACCTCTTTTGATTCAATATGAATAATTTATATTTCTGTCTTTAGCAAACCTCTTTTGATTCTATATGAATAACTTATATTTCTGTCTTTAACAAACCTCTTTTGATTCTATATAAATAATTTATATTTCTTTAGCAAACCTCTTTTGATTCTATATGAATAATTTATATTTCTGTCTTTAACAAACCTCTTTTGATTCTATATGAATAATTTATATTTCTGTCTTTAGCAAACCTCTTTTGATTCTATATGAATAATTTATATTTCTGTCTTTAGCAAACCTCGTTTGATTCTATATGAATAATTTATATTTCTTTAACAAATCTCTTTTGATTCTATATGAATAATTTATATTTCTGTCTTTAACAAACCTCGTTTGATTCTATGTGAATAATTTATATTTCTGCCTTTAATAAACCTCTTTTGATTCTATATGAATAATTTATATTTCTTTAACAAACCTCTTTTGATTCTATATGAATAATTTATATTTCTTTAACAAACCTCTTTTGATTCTATTAGAATAATTTATATTTCTTTAACAAACCTCTTTTGATTCTATATGAATAATTTATATTTCTGTCTTTAGCAAACCTCGCTTGATTCTATTTGAATAATTTATATTTCTTTTACAAATCTCTTTTGATTCTATATGAATAATTTATATTTCTGTCTTTAACAAACCTCTTTTGATTCCATATGAATAATTTATATTTCTGTCTTTAGCAAACCTCTTTTGATTCTATATGAATAATTTATATTTCTATCTTCAACAAACCTCATTTGATTTTATATGAATAATTGATATTTCTGTAGCAAACCTCTTTTGATTCTATATGAATAATTTATATTTCTGTCTTTAACAAACCTCTTTTGATTCTATATGAATAAATTATATTTCTTTAGCAAACCTCTTTTGATTCTATATGAATAATTTATATTTCTGTCTTTAACAAACCTCTTTTGATTCTAGATGAATAATTTATATTTCTGTCTTTAGCAAACCTCTTTTGATTCTATATGAATAATTTATATTTCTGTCTTTAACAAACCTCTTTTGATTCTGTGTGAATAATTTATATTTCTGCCTTTAATAAACCTCTTTTAATTCTATATGAATAATTTATATTTCTGTCTTTAACAAACCTCTTTTGATTCTATGTGAATAATTTATATTTCTGACTTTAATAAACCTCTTTTGATTCTATATGAATAATTTATATTTCTTTAACAAACCTCTTTTGATTATATATGAATAATTTATATTTCTTTAACGAACCTCGTTTGATTCTATATGATTAATTTATATTTCTGTCTTTAGCAAACCTCGTTTGATTCTATATGAATAATTTATATTTCTTTCACAAATCTCTTTTGATTCTATATGAATAATTTATATTTCTTTTACAAACCTCTTTTGATTCTATATGAATAATTTATATTTCTTTAGCAAACCTCTTTTGATTCTATATGAATAATTTATATTTCTGTCTTTAACAAACCTCTTTTGATTCTATATGAATAATTTATTTTTCTGCCTTTAACAAACCTCTTTTGATTCTATATGAATAATTTATATTTCTGTCTTAAACAAACCTCTTTTGATTCTATATGAATAATTTATATTTCTGCCTTTCACAAACCCCTTTTGATTCTATATAAATAATTTATATTTCTTTAACAAATCTCTTTTGATTCTAAATGAATAATTTACATTTCTGTTTTTAGCAAACCTCTTTTGATTCTATATGAATAATTTATATTTCTTTAACAAACCTCTTTTGATTCTCTATGAATAATATATATTTCTTTAACAAACCTCTTTTGATCTATAGGAATAATTTATATTTCTGCCTTTAGCTAACCTCTTTTGATTCTATATGAATAATTTATATTTCTGTCTTTAACAAACCTCTTTTGATTCAATATGAATAATTTATATTTCTGTCTTTAGCAAACCTCTTTTGATTCTATATGAATAACTTATATTTCTGTCTTTAACAAACCTCTTTTGATTCTATATAAATAATTTATATTTCTTTAGCAAACCTCTTTTGATTCTATATGAATAACTTATATTTCTGTCTTTAACAAACCTCTTTTGATTCTATATAAATAATTTATATTTCTTTAGCAAACCTCTTTTGATTCTATATGAATAATTTATATTTCTGTCTTTAGCAAACCTCTTTTGATTCTATATGAATAATTTATATTTCTGTCTTTAGCAAAGCTCGTTTGATTCTATATGAATAATTTATATTTCTTTAACAAATCTCTTTTGATTCTATATGAATAATTTATATTTCTGTCTTTAACAAACCTCGTTTGATTCTATGTGAATAATTTATATTTCTGCCTTTAATAAACCTCTTTTGATTCTATATGAATAATTTATATTTCTTTAGCAAACCTCTTTTGATTCTATATGAATAATTTATATTTCTTTAACAAACCTCTTTTGATTCTATTAGAATAATTTATATTTCTTTAACAAACCTCTTTTGATTCTATATGAATAATTTATATTTCTGTCTTTAGCAAACCTCGCTTGATTCTATTTGAATAATTTATATTTCTTTTACAAATCTCTTTTGATTCTATATGAATAATTTATATTTCTGTCTTTAACAAACCTCTTTTGATTCCATATGAATAATTTATATTTCTGTCTTTAGCAAACCTCTTTTGATTCTATATGAATAATTTATATTTCTATCTTCAACAAACCTCATTTGATTTTATATGAATAATTTATATTTCTTTAGCAAACCTCTTTTGATTCTATATGAATAATTTATATTTCTGTCTTTAGCAAACCTCTTTTGATTCTATATGAATAAATTATATTTCTTTAGCAAACCTCTTTTGATTCTATATGAATAATTTATATTTCTGTCTTTAACAAACCTCTTTTGATTCTATATGAATAATTTATATTTCTGTCTTTAGCAAACCTCTTTTGATTCTATATGAATAATTTATATTTCTGTCTTTTACAAACCTCTTTTGATTCTGTGTGAATAATTTATATTTCTGCCTTTAATAAACCTCTTTTAATTCTATATGAATAATTTATATTTCTGTCTTTAACAAACCTCTTTTGATTCTATGTGAATAATTTATATTTCTGACTTTAATAAACCTCTTTTGATTCTATATGAATAATTTATATTTCTTTAACAAACCTCTTTTGATTATATATGAATAATTTATATTTCTTTAACGAACCTCGTTTGATTCTATATGATTAATTTATATTTCTGTCTTTAGCAAACCTCGTTTGATTCTATATGAATAATTTATATTTCTTTCACAAATCTCTTTTGATTCTATATGAATAATTTATATTTCTTTAACAAACCTCTTTTGATCTATAGGAATAATTTATATTTCTTTAACAAACCTCTTTTGATCTATAGGAATAATTTATATTTCTGTCTTTAGCTAACCTCTTTTGATTCTATATGAAAAATTTATATTTCTGTCTTTAGCCAACCTCTTTTCATTCTATGTGAATAATTTATATTTCTGCCTTTAACAAACCTCTTTTGATCTATATGAATAACTTATATTTCTTTAACAAACCTCTTTTGATTCTATATGAATAATTTATATTTCTGTCTTAAGCAAACCTCTTTTGATTTTATATGAATAATTTATATATCTGCCTTTAGCAAACCCCTTTTGATTCTATATGAATAATTTATATTTCTTTTACAAACCTCTTTTGATTCTATATGAATAATTTATATTTCTTTAACAAACCTCTTTTTATTATATATGAATAATTTATATTTCTTTAACGAACCTCGTTTGATTCTATATGAATAATTTATATTTCTGTCTTTAGCAAACCTCGTTTGATTCTATATGTATAATTTATATTTCTTTAACAAATCTCTTTTGATTCTATATGAATAATTTATATTTCTTTTACAAACCTCTTTTGATTCTATATGAATAATTTATATTTCTTTAGCAAACCTCTTTTGATTCTATATGAATAATTTATATTTCTGTCTTTAACAAACCTCTTTTGATTCTATATGAATAATTTATTTTTCTGCCTTTAACAAACCTCTTTTGATTCTATATGAATAATTTATATTTCTGTCTTAAACAAACCTCTTTTGATTCTATGTGAATAATTTATATTTCTGCCTTTCACAAACCCCTTTTGATTCTATATGAATAATTTATATTTCTTTAACAAATCTCTTTTGATTCTAAATGAATAATTTATATTTCTGTTTTTAGCAAACCTCTTTTGATTCTATATGAATAATTTATATTTCTTTAACAAACCTCTTTTGATTCTCTATGAATAATATATATTTCTTTAACAAACCTCTTTTGATCTATAGGAATAATTTATATTTCTGCCTTTAGCTAACCTCTTTTGATTCTATATGAATAATTTATATTTCTGTCTTTAACAAACCTCTTTTGATTCAATATGAATAATTTATATTTCTGTCTTTAGCAAACCTCTTTTGATTCTATATGAATAACTTATATTTCTGTCTTTAACAAACCTCTTTTGATTCTATATAAATAATTTATATTTCTTTAGCAAACCTCTTTTGATTCTATATGAATAATTTATATTTCTGTCTTTAACAAACCTCTTTTGATTCTATATGAATAATTTATATTTCTGTCTTTAGCAAAGCTCTTTTGATTCTATATGAATAATTTATATTTCTGTCTTTAGCAAACCTCGTTTGATTCTATATGAATAATTTATATTTCTTTAACAAATCTCTTTTGATTCTATATGAATAATTTATATTTCTGTCTTTAACAAACCTCGTTTGATTCTATGTGAATAATTTATATTTCTGCCTTTAATAAACCTCTTTTGATTCTATATGAATAATCTATATTTCTTTAACAAACCTCTTTTGATTCTATATGAATAATTTATATTTCTTTAACAAACCTCTTTTGATTCTATTAGAATAATTTATATTTCTTTAACAAACCTCTTTTGATTCTATATGAATAATTTATATTTCTGTCTTTAGCAAACCTCGCTTGATTCTATTTGAATAATTTATATTTCTTTTACAAATCTCTTTTGATTCTATATGAATAATTTATATTTCTGTCTTTAGCAAATCTCGCTTGATTCTATTTGAATAATTTATATTTCTTTTACAAATCTCTTTTGATTCTATATGAATAATTTATATTTCTGTCTTTAACAAACCTCTTTTGATTCCATATGAATAATTTATATTTCTGTCTTTAGCAAACCTCTTTTGATTCTATATGAATAATTTATATTTCTATCTTCAACAAACCTCATTTGATTTTATATGAATAATTGATATTTCTTTAGCAAACCTCTTTTGATTCTATATGAATAATTTATATTTCTGTCTTTAACAAACCTCTTTTGATTCTATATGAATAAATTATATTTCTTTAGCAAACCTCTTTTGATTCTATATGAATAATTTATATTTCTGTCTTTAACAAACCTCTTTTGATTCTAGATGAATAATTTATATTTCTGTCTTTAGCAAACCTCTTTTGATTCTATATGAATAATTTATATTTCTGTCTTTAACAAACCTCTTTTGATTCTGTGTGAATAATTTATATTTCTGCCTTTAATAAACCTCTTTTAATTCTATATGAATAATTTATATTTCTGTCTTTAACAAACCTCTTTTGATTCTATGTGAATAATTTATATTTCTGACTTTAATAAACCTCTTTTGATTCTATATGAATAATTTATATTTCTTTAACAAACCTCTTTTGATTATATATGAATAATTTATATTTCTTTAACGAACCTCGTTTGATTCTATATGATTAATTTATATTTCTGTCTTTAGCAAACCTCGTTTGATTCTATATGAATAATTTATATTTCTTTCACAAATCTCTTTTGATTCTATATGAATAATTTATATTTCTTTTACAAACCTCTTTTGATTCTATATGAATAATTTATATTTCTTTAGCAAACCTCTTTTGATTCTATATGAATAATTTATATTTCTGTCTTTAACAAACCTCTTTTGATTCTATATGAATAATTTATTTTTCTGCCTTTAACAAACCTCTTTTGATTCTATATGAATAATTTATATTTCTGTCTTAAACAAACCTCTTTTGATTCTATATGAATAATTTATATTTCTGCCTTTCACAAACCCCTTTTGATTCTATATAAATAATTTATATTTCTTTAACAAATCTCTTTTGATTCTAAATGAATAATTTACATTTCTGTTTTTAGCAAACCTCTTTTGATTCTATATGAATAATTTATATTTCTTTAACAAACCTCTTTTGATTCTCTATGAATAATATATATTTCTTTAACAAACCTCTTTTGATCTATAGGAATAATTTATATTTCTGCCTTTAGCTAACCTCTTTTGATTCTATATGAATAATTTATATTTCTGTCTTTAACAAACCTCTTTTGATTCAATATGAATAATTTATATTTCTGTCTTTAGCAAACCTCTTTTGATTCTATATGAATAACTTATATTTCTGTCTTTAACAAACCTCTTTTGATTCTATATAAATAATTTATATTTCTTTAGCAAACCTCTTTTGATTCTATATGAATAACTTATATTTCTGTCTTTAACAAACCTCTTTTGATTCTATATAAATAATTTATATTTCTTTAGCAAACCTCTTTTGATTCTATATGAATAATTTATATTTCTGTCTTTAGCAAACCTCTTTTGATTCTATATGAATAATTTATATTTCTGTCTTTAGCAAAGCTCGTTTGATTCTATATGAATAATTTATATTTCTTTAACAAATCTCTTTTGATTCTATATGAATAATTTATATTTCTGTCTTTAACAAACCTCGTTTGATTCTATGTGAATAATTTATATTTCTGCCTTTAATAAACCTCTTTTGATTCTATATGAATAATTTATATTTCTTTAGCAAACCTCTTTTGATTCTATATGAATAATTTATATTTCTTTTACAAACCTCTTTTGATTCTATTAGAATAATTTATATTTCTTTAACAAACCTCTTTTGATTCTATATGAATAATTTATATTTCTGTCTTTAGCAAACCTCGCTTGATTCTATTTGAATAATTTATATTTCTTTTACAAATCTCTTTTGATTCTATATGAATAATTTATATTTCTGTCTTTAACAAACCTCTTTTGATTCCATATGAATAATTTATATTTCTGTCTTTAGCAAACCTCTTTTGATTCTATATGAATAATTTATATTTCTATCTTCAACAAACCTCATTTGATTTTATATGAATAATTTATATTTCTTTAGCAAACCTCTTTTGATTCTATATGAATAATTTATATTTCTGTCTTTAGCAAACCTCTTTTGATTCTATATGAATAAATTATATTTCTTTAGCAAACCTCTTTTGATTCTATATGAATAATTTATATTTCTGTCTTTAACAAACCTCTTTTGATTCTATATGAATAATTTATATTTCTGTCTTTAGCAAACCTCTTTTGATTCTATATGAATAATTTATATTTCTGTCTTTTACAAACCTCTTTTGATTCTGTGTGAATAATTTATATTTCTGCCTTTAATAAACCTCTTTTAATTCTATATGAATAATTTATATTTCTGTCTTTAACAAACCTCTTTTGATTCTATGTGAATAATTTATATTTCTGACTTTAATAAACCTCTTTTGATTCTATATGAATAATTTATATTTCTTTAACAAACCTCTTTTGATTATATATGAATAATTTATATTTCTTTAACGAACCTCGTTTGATTCTATATGATTAATTTATATTTCTGTCTTTAGCAAACCTCGTTTGATTCTATATGAATAATTTATATTTCTTTCACAAATCTCTTTTGATTCTATATGAATAATTTATATTTCTTTTACAAACCTCTTTTGATTCTATATGAATAATTTATATTTCTTTAGCAAACCTCTTTTGATTCTATATGAATAATTTATATTTCTGTCATTAACAAACCTCTTTTGATTCTATATGAATAATTTATTTTTCTGCCTTTAACAAACCTCTTTTGATTCTATATGAATAATTTATATTTCTGTCTTAAACAAACCTCTTTTGATTCTATATGAATAATTTATATTTCTGCCTTTCACAAACCCCTTTTGATTCTATATGAATAATTTATATTTCTTTAACAAATGCCTTTTGATTCTAAATGAATAATTTACATTTCTGTTTTTAGCAAACCTCTTTTGATTCTATATGAATAATTTATATTTCTTTAACAAACCTCTTTTGATTCTCTATGAATAATATATATTTCTTTAACAAACCTCTTTTGATCTATAGGAATAATTTATATTTCTGCCTTTCACAAACCCCTTTTGATTCTATATGAATAATTTATATTTCTTTAACAATCCTCTTTTGATTCTATATGAATAATTTATATTTCTTTTACAAACCTCTTTTGATTCTATATGAATAATTTATATTTCTTTAACAAACCTCTTTTGATTCTATATGAATAATTTATATTTCTGTCTTTAACAAACCTCTTTTGATTCAATATGAATAATTTATATTTCTGTCCTTAGCAAACCTCTTTTGATTCTATATGAATAACTTATATTTCTGTCTTTAACAAACCTCTTTTGATTCTATATAAATAATTTATATTTCTTTAGCAAACCTCTTTTGATTCTATATGAATAATTTATATTTCTGTCTTTAGCAAACCTCGTTTGATTCTATATGAATAATTTATATTTCTTTAACAAATCTCTTTTGATTCTATATGAATAATTTATATTTCTGTCTTTAACAAACCTCGTTTGATTCTATGTGAATAATTTATATTTCTGCCTTTAATAAACCTCTTTTGATTCTATATGAATAATTTATATTTCTTTAGCAAACCTCTTTTGATTCTATATGAATAATTTATATTTCTTTAACAAACCTCTTTTGATTCTATTAGAATAATTTATATTTCTTTAACAAACCTCTTTTGATTCTATATGAATAATTTATATTTCTGTCTTTAGCAAACCTCGCTTGATTCTATTTGAATAATTTATATTTCTTTTACAAATCTCTTTTGATTCTATATGAATAATTTATATTTCTGTCTTTAACAAACCTCTTTTGATTCCATATGAATAATTTATATTTCTGTCTTTAGCAAACCTCTTTTGATTCTATATGAATAATTTATATTTCTATCTTCAACAAACCTCATTTGATTTTATATGAATAATTTATATTTCTTTAGCAAACCTCTTTTGATTCTATATGAATAATTTATATTTCTGTCTTTAGCAAACCTCTTTTGATTCTATATGAATAATTTATATTTCTGTCTTTAACAAACCTCTTTTGATTCTGTGTGAATAATTTATATTTCTGCCTTTAATAAACCTCTTTTAATTCTATATGAATAATTTATATTTCTGTCTTTAACAAACCTCTTTTGATTCTATGTGAATAATTTATATTTCTGACTTTAATAAACCTCTTTTGATTCTATATGAATAATTTATATTTCTTTAACAAACCTCTTTTGATTATATATGAATAATTTATATTTTTTAACGAACCTCGTTTGATTCTATATGATTAATTTATATTTCTGTCTTTAGCAAACCTCGTTTGATTCTATATGAATAATTTATATTTCTTTAACAAATCTCTTTTGATTCTATATGAATAATTTATATTTCTTTTACAAACCTCTTTTGATTCTATATGAATGATTTATATTTCTTTAGCAAGCCTCTTTTGATTCTATATGAATAATTTATATTTCTGTCTTTAACAAACCTCTTTTGATTCTATATGAATAATTTATTTTTCTGCCTTTAACAAACCTCTTTTGATTCTATATGAATAATTTATATTTCTGTCTTAAACAAACCTCTTTTGATTCTATATGAATAATTTATATTTCTGCCTTTCACAAACCCCTTTTGATTCTATATGAATAATTTATATTTCTTTAACAAATCTCTTTTGATTCTAAATGAATAATTTATATTTCTGTTTTTAGCAAACTTCTTTTGATTCTATATGAATAATTTATATTTCTTTAACAAACCTCTTTTGATTCAATATGAATAATATATATTTCTTTAACAAACCTCTTTTGATCTATAGGAATAATTTATATTTCTGCCTTTAGCTAATCTCTTTTGATTCTATATGAATAATTTATATTTCTGTCTTTAACAAACCTCTTTTGATTCAATATGAATAATTTATATTTCTGTCTTTAGCAAACCTCTTTTGATTCTATATGAATAACTTATATTTCTGTCTTTAACAAACCTCTTTTGATTCTATATAAATACTTTATATTTCTTTAGCAAACCTCTTTTGATTCTATATGAATAATTTATATTTCTGTCTTTAACAAACCTCTTTTGATTCTATATGAATAATTTATATTTCTGTCTTTAGCAAACCTCTTTTGATTTTATATGAATAATTTATATTTCTGTCTTTAGCAAACCTCGTTTGATTCTATATGAATAATTTATATTTCTTTTACAAATCTCTTTTGATTCTATATGAATAATTTATATTTCTGTCTTTAGCAAACCTCTTTTGATTCTATATGAATAATTTATATTTCTGTCTTTAACAAACCTCGTTTGATTCTATGTGAATAATTTATATTTCTGCCTTTAATAAACCTCTTTTGATTCTATATGAATAATTTATATTTCTTTAACAAACCTCTTTTGATTCTATATGAATAATTTATATTTCTTTAACAAACCTCTTTTGATTCTATTTGAATAATTTATATTTCTTTAACAAACCTCTTTTGATTCTATATGAATAATTTATATTTCTGTCTTTAGCAAACCTCGCTTGATTCTATTTGAATAATTTATATTTCTTTTACAAATCTCTTTTGATTCTATATGAATAATTTATATTTCTGTCTTTAACAAACCTCTTTTGATTCCATATGAATAATTTATATTTCTGTCTTTTGCAAACCTCTTTTGATTCTATATGAATAATTTATATTTCTATCTTCAACAAACCTCATTTGATTTTATATGAATAATTTATATTTCTTTAGCAAACCTCTTTTGATTCTATATGAATAATTTATATTTCGGTCTTTAACAAACCTCTTTTGATTCTATATGAATAAATTATATTTCTTTAGCAAACCTCTTTTGATTCTATATCAATAATTTATATTTCTGTCTTTAACAAATCTCTTTTGATTCTATATGAATAATTTATATTTCTGTCTTTAGCAAACCTCTTTTGATTCTATATGAATAATTTATATTTCTGTCTTTAACAAACCTCTTTTGATTCTGTGTGAATAATTTATATTTCTGCCTTTAATAAACCTCTTTTAATTCTATATGAATAATTTATATTTCTGTCTTTAACAAACCTCTTTTGATTCTATGTGAATAATTTATATTTCTGACTTTAATAAACCTCTTTTGATTCTATATGAATAATTTATATTTCTTTAACAAACCTCTTTTGATTATATAAGAATAATTTATATTTCTTTAACGAACCTCGTTTTATTCTATATGATTAATTTATATTTCTGTCTTTAGCAAACCTCGTTTGATTCTATATGAATAATTTATATTTCTTTAGCAAATCTCTTTTGATTCTATATGAATAATTTATATTTCTTTAGCAAACCTCTTTTGATTCTATATGAATAATTTATATTTCTGTCTTTAGCAAACCTCGCTTGATTCTATTTGAATAATTTATATTTCTTTTACAAATCTCTTTTGATTCTATATGAATAATTTATATTTCTGTCTTTAACAAACCTCTTTTGATTCCATATGAATAATTTATATTTCTGTCTTTTGCAAACCTCTTTTGATTCTATATGAATAATTTATATTTCTATCTTCAACAAACCTCATTTGATTTTATATGAATAATTTATATTTCTTTAGCAAACCTCTTTTGATTCTATATGAATAATTTATATTTCGGTCTTTAACAAACCTCTTTTGATTCTATATGAATAAATTATATTTCTTTAGCAAACCTCTTTTGATTCTATATCAATAATTTATATTTCTGTCTTTAACAAATCTCTTTTGATTCTATATGAATAATTTATATTTCTGTCTTTAGCAAACCTCTTTTGATTCTATATGAATAATTTATATTTCTGTCTTTAACAAACCTCTTTTGATTCTGTGTGAATAATTTATATTTCTGCCTTTAATAAACCTCTTTTAATTCTATATGAATAATTTATATTTCTGTCTTTAACAAACCTCTTTTGATTCTATGTGAATAATTTATATTTCTGACTTTAATAAACCTCTTTTGATTCTATATGAATAATTTATATTTCTTTAACAAACCTCTTTTGATTATATAAGAATAATTTATATTTCTTTAACGAACCTCGTTTTATTCTATATGATTAATTTATATTTCTGTCTTTAGCAAACCTCGTTTGATTCTATATGAATAATTTATATTTCTTTAGCAAATCTCTTTTGATTCTATATGAATAATTTATATTTCTTTAGCAAACCTCTTTTGATTCTATATGAATAATTTATATTTCTTTAGCAAACCTCTTTTGATTCTATATGAATTATTTGAACCAAAACGAAACCATTAGGTAGACCAACATTTTTGTATTTCGTTTTACACAAATGAAACTGAATAGCAGAGTTATCAGCAAATCCATTTAAACCAATAAATACACACCCTATTCCTTCACTTTAATATCTGTAAAATTTGATAGTCTACCATGTACATTTATATTTTTTCTTACTAAATGAACTTCAAAAAGACGTTTTTGGGGGGAAATTTACAATATGTTCTCTGTAATTTCCGTTTTATAAGGACCTTTGTAGTTCTGATTATATATAGCTAGAATACAATCAGTGATATCACTATTGACTAATGCTATATATATAAATATCATTAAGAATGAAATTTATAATATATTTATGCGAATGATATTAACTTGCATCTCCATGGAAAAAGTACTATGAAATGTTCTTAAAAATAAATTACTATATTGAGAAATGTTATACAAATGTCTAATACTACTATTTTGTAGGAAAACATTATCCGCGAGATAGCCATCGAAGGAGAATCCAACCAATTACTACACAGCCAACGCGGAGAACACATATAACAAATCGTCAACAATCATGTAATCAAGATAGTCAGCATATGAACATTAGTATAGTAGAATGTCAACCCAGGTCCTCAGACGAACCACCACCATGTTACTACGATTATCACCGAGGACATCCTATAGGCACATGTGAACCACCGCCATCATACCAGTCTATATCCTGACAGATCTTCTTAGAGGATAGTCCCGATACTATTTTTTTTATTTACTTAATTTATTTTTATAATTAAGTTTGTCAAAACATATAGAGTTTTGTGTTTACTTATATATTTAATATTAATAATTAACGATTGAAAATAAGGAGTTATGGTGGACCATATGATCAACCATAACAGCACAAACCACTCCTCTGGGAATTCTCACACGTTTCAAAACATATGTTATACATACATTGTACTTGTAAATATTAAAATTTAGACATGCATGTATAAAATAATTACGGAAAGCAAAGACAAGTACAAGCATTATAATTAAAGGGCTAAAACTGCAACTATTTTTGATATATATATTTTTTTATTTTCAAATAAGATACGTGTGTTTAACACCACTTTCAACAATATTTTAGTTATACAAATGTATCTCATTGCGATAGTCACTTAAATATTTTTTGTAGAAATCCACTTTCCTGGAACAAGTCACTGCCAAAACTTTAAATTTTAAATTGAGTACATCTTGTCACACACATCAACTTGAGTGGTGATAGATCATGATCGCATAGATTGATAAAAATCGATTGATCATCCAATCGTCGTCTCAACAATCCACAAATTTACTGGGAAAATATTGTGAATTCAGAAAAATAATGTGCAAGATCCTCTTGTATGTCTAATGTAAAATGGAGAACAAAAATGTTATGCAAGAAACTCAATTACAATTACAAATGTCAGTCTGACACAGTAATATAGGTGTCTTCAAGTTAAACTTTAGACTCGCCTGTATCTCTGCTTATGTTGTTAATAAAAGTACAGATTTATTACTGGATGATACTTTTAATATACAAAGTGAATTAAAATAGACTTGTGGTGTCTTAGAAGATATTTATAACAATTTTCAATTGGGCCCTGTAAATCATTTTTTTTTCTGTAGTGGTGACAAACTTTGATTTCAGATCACAATAACAAGCACTGCAAAGGATAATTCAAGGTTCATTGGATTCATGTTTTCTTTCCATTGGTTTAGTGATTTCAAAGTATAATATTATTACAACATTATTCTAATATAGGGTCTTATGTATGCCATGCAGTGTTTCAATAATATATTCTTCCTAAAAACGTACTGTATTTGTATAGTACTATCTTGTTGAAATGGCAAAACATTGCAGATGTTACCCCAACAGGACAGTTATTCTAACTCTACAGGAACCGTCCTGTTCCTACATGTAGGTACTTATTGCTGTATACTTGCTTAGAAGAGAAGACATAAAGACAAATTTTGTATGACTCAAATCTTGATGTCTGACAGTTAAAATACCACAGAAATAATGTTAACCTACGTCAAAATACAACTTTTTGAATATATTTTCATTGTGTATCTATTTTTAATGTATATTTCAATTTGGGCAATATATCAGGATTAATTCCATTCTTCTTAGAGCTGTCTGAAATAAGATTGGAAACTAGGGCCAATAAAACTAGTTTAACTTCAACACTTTTTTGTTTATCAAGGAGCCTTTACCCAGACAAGAAACTGAGTGGTTATGTTATATGTGTGCTAAGGGTGTCGATTTTGATCCTTTGTTTCTATGATTTTTCAATTAGATTTTGGAACTGTTCCGACAGTGTGGTATTTTATATTGATCATTTCATTTCAGATATTTACAGACATTAAATCTTAGAATTTCTAATAAAAACGTAGAAATCAAATTTAGTTCCCACATGTTTCTGGTATAACCTTCATCAGGTAGCTCAATATCGAAATATTAGAAAGCCAAATAATCTAAAAGTGTTTGGGAGCAATGAAACAAGGGGTCTAATCAGGATAACCCAAATCTTCTAAGGTAATTGGTGGAAGGCTTGGCCATTTTGGTTTTTTTCTGGTCTTCAAATATTTGGTATTATATTTTGATTTCCAACTGCTTGGTGATGAGAGGACCATGAAAGGAGTCTGATGTATATTAGATAATACCTAATGATTCCAATATTTTATTATGTATATAATTAAACAAGTATATAGAATTAAGAAACAATGAAACAGATAATCAATATAACAAATAATATCTACCTGGAAGAATCATTTAGACAGAATACTAAAATCATACATCAGTGTACCTATGTATATATGTAAGACTCAGATCAATGTCCAGCCTCTAGTCGACATCACATCCTCAAATCTACGTCCGATTACTACATCACAGACATCTGTACCTCAGATTTATGTCCTTTTTCAAATTCTCAAATCTATGTCCTTTTTCAAATTCTTAAATCGGTGTCCTATTTTCAAGTCTATAACTGATTCTCACTTTCTCAAATCAATGTCCAATAATGTCATTGACGTATGCCCTAACCCTAACCAATAAATCGGCCATAGATCTGAGAATTTGGAAAGGACGCCGATTTGTGAATACCCTTAAATTAGACTCTGAAATGAGATAATGACGTCAGTGGATGCCGATTTGAGGAGAGGACATTAATTTGAGTCTGAACACTGATCTGAGTCTATCATATATACACAGGTTAATCAACAACTATATAATTTATTGAATTAAGTCAATAAATAAACAACTAAGGTGGATTTTCTTTGAAATTAAAGCTAAAACAAGGGCAATGCAAAGCGTGGCATATCCCCTTGCCTAAAAATTTGACCCAGTGACCTTTGACCTATGACCTTGAAAATAACAATATTTCGTGAAGATCCATCAGTCCAATATCAAAACCATATTTCGTGATGAAAAGTTCAAATGGTTAATTTCTATGTTTGAATGTGCATAACTGCACATTAGAATCTAAGGATGTACAAGTGCATAGTTTTGGGCATAACTCTAGAAAAACCCAATGGACCGGGATATGGTACTAATGTGCACATCTTCATATTAGGATCTTGCAATATACTAAGTTTCACAAACATCCCATTAAGCATGTGGGAGGAGTTGTGATGACAAAGTGCACGGTGAATTGTATCAAATTTCCAAGTCCAAACGGGCATAACTCTGGAAAAACTCAATGGACCAGGATATACTAATAATGTGCACATCTTCATATTAGGATCTTGCAATGTACAAAGTTTCATGAACTTCTGATTAATCATGTAGGAGAATTTGCGATGACAAAGTGCATACTGAATTGTCTAAGAATTTCTAAGTCCAAAGAAGCATAACAGGGGTAAAACTCAATGGGCTGGGATATCCTACTAATGTGCACATCTTCATATCAGGATCTTGCAATGTACAAAGTTTCATGAACTTCTGATTAACCATGTAGGAGAATTTGCGATGACAAAGTGCATACTGAATTGTCTCAAAAATGTGACCCGGTGACCAAAAGGGTTCCAGATACTCTTAAGGACTAAGTGTGTACCATGTTTGGTCAAAATCCATTGAAGGATGTTGATTCTAGAGTGTTCACAAGGATGTTACGGTAGGACAGACAGTAGCATTACTATATCCCTTTGCAACTTCGTTGGCGAGGGGATAATGACTAACACCCATTTACTTATTTTAAATGATAATAAAATTAAGGTATGAATTTAGCTATTCTTGCATGTGGTACAATGTATGAAGTATGATGGATAAAACATTTTTCTTCTGAACAATGAACAACCATGACACTGATACATTTTCTACATTTAACAACTTCTTTTGAGAAATTAAACATGATTAATACAAAATCTAGGATTATAATGTTAGCACTATCTTGTATTATTGGATTTTTTCATGATTAATACAAAATATAGGGCTATAATGTTAGCACCAGGGCCGGATTATCCTATAGGCTAGTATAGACTGCAGCCTAGGGCCCCTCAAGCTACTTTATCTAAAGAATTTACAATAAGTTTACTTCAAGCTATGTAAATGTCGCTAATATATATCACAAGTAAATAAAATATAAAAAAGACAGGTGTGGTTGAGTTAGAGGGGGCTCCGCTTGAGGGGACCTCCATAATTTCATTAGCCTAGGGACCCCAAATGGTCATAATCCGGCACTGGTTAGCACTATGTTGTATTATAGGATTTTTTCATAAATAATACAAAATGAGGTATAATATTGTAAGCACTGTTTTGCATTACAGGATTTTTGTAATTATATATCACTGTTTTGATTACCATGTATAGGACAATATGATACATATCTAGTAACAATATACATCACCAACTTCAAGCAGATCAGAATATCAAATCTTTTAACTATGCTTGAATATGTCCTCTTTATGATAGACCAAAATACTAAAAGACATCTACATTTTGAGCTTAGCTTAGCTTATGGTGTTTAATGCCACTTTCATTTTGAAGAAGAAAACTTATTTCACAAAAACTAGTTTTTTTTTTCTCAAGTCAGGAAATTAAGCAATAACTTAATTTTTCATGTTTGAGGGTGTTTTACAGCAACATGTAGGGATGTTCCCTGCATGCCAACATTCTTAAAACAACATAAAGTGTACATTGTTGCTTTAGTACAAATGTTGGGGCCATTTAAAGGTTGTTATTTACTTTTAAAAAAATAATAAAAATAACCAATCAATATCATTATTAACTTTTAATACTTTTCTATCACTAATTATAAAAAAAATTCTACTTTTATGTAAATATTTGTACTATTAAAAAGTAATCACAATTTTTTATAAGTTGATGATATTCATCATGGCATAATTATTATAGATTAGTGGGAAAATCTGGTAGGTTTACACTACTTTCACCTAAAATCTTTATTTAAAAGAGAAATACATAAATAAAGGTTTATACAACTTAAAATAGCCAAATAAGAGACATATAAAAATATAACATGTATACAAATATATCAAAAAAATAATAGGATGATATCTCAGGATCTCATAAGATTTCACAGCATAATAATCATATAAATTCAAGAAATTAAATACAAAAGAAAATGTATTCTATAATAACCAAAACCTGAATTGATTAATAATATGGTGTAAAAATCTAATAAATATATATACCATCATTCATTGGTTTTTTGAGAATGGATTTCTAATAGCAATTTTGCATCAAATTCGATGCAGAACATATAAAAAACAATGGGGGAAGGTCCATCATTGAGCGAAGACAGTACATTATCAAGGTGATAACAGTGATGTCAATATAATGTCACATTAGAAATCAACAATAACAGTTCTCAAATTGAACATTTTAATTTACTGGTCCGAATCAAATTCTTGATTTTATTTTTATATAGTTCTAAATAAAAACTAAAAAAATTACTGGTCTTGGGACGGAGGACTGGTGCTCGTCGTGAGGACTACAATGATATTTCATATCATCCTTGTCACTTGATAATATATATTATAGTTGGTAAATATCAAAGGGAACATTTATAAATCAATGAGAACTAAAAAATAATAGCTGTAAAAAGATGCATAGGGAATAAAAGGGGAGATATCAAAGTATCATCTGGACATCATCATTAATATATCCTATTTCATATACTGTACTGCAGGTTATTTTGTAGGTTTCAAATCTTGGCGAATAAATAAAAACTACCAAAATTAAAGCCTTAATAATATAAAATCAATGATATGAATGAAAATATGGTCATGATTTACAAAATATAAAACACATAATATTTGCATATATGTTTTTACTTTCCCAATGGTTTAATTTTACACCAGGCCAAAATAATACAGTATATGTGTAGACTTAGAATTTTTTTTTATTTACTACCACAACTTTGAGGAATTGAAATTTATCTATTTTTTTTTCACTTATTTATAACAAACCAGTCCATTTTATAGGTACAAATGTACATGTACATGTAAGACTTAAATCAATTTATAATTCAATTTACTGTAAAACAAAATAATTTAATATTATTTTTATATTTACAAATTCTTCTTATGTGGATATTATCAAGTTCTTTCTCATTCTCTAAATCTTTAACAATTCAAACTATGAAATGTGAGCAATTAACATCTAATGTTCTTAATACTTACAAAACAAACATTTAAAACTCTATGTGTTATTAAATCTATATATAATCATAAAAATTTTCAGCATATGTTTCATACATGTACTTTAAACTTGTCCAAACAAAACACTGTAAATACTAGACATAGTTTCTGATGGGTTGGTTTTTTAAGTATAAGTTAGTACATAAATTACACGCCACATTTTTATTCATTACAGAAACAAAAGCAATTCTTATACAACCTGTTATGTAAAACATTTAATACCTTGGTTTAAAATTCAACAATAAAAAGATGGACACTTTAGTAACTGCATCAAATAACAACATTTACTGATATTTAAAATAGAGTAGTCTCCCTTCAAATAATGTACCGTATACATTTATAAACTGATGAACACAATTTTAAACCTTGACATCAGAATTCTAAAAATTTGAAAATTACAATATCTTGACACAAACAATAATTCATGTACATTTGTAAAACATTAACAATATAAGATAGAAAATAATTATTTGTAAAAATCACTGGTATTTAATTCTATATATTTCTCTAAGGACCCTATTTGGAATCATTTCACTGGTACATGTATTTAATTCTATATAGTTCTCTGAGGACTCTGTTTGAAATTATATCACTGGTATTTAATTCTACATATTTCTCTGAGGACTCTGTTTGAAATCATATCACTGGTATTTAATTCTATATATTTCTCTGAGGACACTGTTTGGAATCAGCATAATAAAGTTGAAAGACGAAATACAAAGACCATTACATCTGTATCATTTATACTAATTTAACAGATATAAAAAAAATAATGGTATCTTTGATAATACTTTATGAGATTTAAACACAATTTATGAGGCGATTCTTTTTGGAGGATTTAAGATTTTCAACATGGTGAAGACAGCATCAATATGAAAAAAATTAGTGGCAATTGTTTAATATGGTTTGGTTTGGTTTATGTTGTTTAGTGCCACTTTCAACAATATTTCATTTATATCGTGGCGGTCAGTTCTATTGATGGAGGACACCAGATCTAGAGTACCCAGAGAAAACCACAGACCTGTCGCAAGTCACTGACAAACTTTATCACAAAATGTTGTACCGATTACACCTCGCCATGAACTGGGCTCAAACTCACAATTTAAGTGGTGATAGACACTGATTCAAGTGATTGCACAAGTAGTTGTAAATTCAACTACCATACGATCACGACCACGACAGCCCCTGTTTAATATGAAGACATAGAACAATACCTTATATATCATAATATGGAATATTTATTTTTACTGTTTCTTCTCGTTATTACTGCAAAATATTTGGTATTTAGTGGGAAAATTACCTATTTTTACTAATTGTAAAAGAATGAAAATTTGCATGTTGTAAATTATATATGGTAATAAAATATATATCTATATACAGTACACCCTTAAGCTTGTTTGACTGCCACATAGTGGACCAAGATATATTTGAGCAATAAGCGATGTTGGCAATATATCGAGGGATAAATTTACATATAAATTACATGATTTTGGAAAATTTGGATATTGAAATATGATAGTAATAAGTGATGGTGGCACACTAAAAATGGGTGGAATAACGAGATATGCTGTACATGCATAAACTTCTGATATTGATTCTATATGGTCAGATCATTAATGGGTTTTATCAGAGATAAGTAACTTGAATTACTAATAAAAACAAAACTTTGCTGTAATAAATATACAAAATCTATGACAGGAATTAATATGTACACTATGCAAAAGTAACTCATTTGGAATGTTAAAAAGCACGTTATATGTTAATATAATAAATATATGAATATAATTATTAACATCTAAGTCCTTGCTTAATAAAATTAAATATAAAATGATTGAAGTTTAATGTAAACAGTTTTGTTGTAAAATATCTACCAGAATATATTCAAAAAGTTTTGAATAAAATTGTGGACAACTATTTAAAATATTCAAGTTAAAACAATGAATTGATATTACATGTACAGTCAAACCTGTGTTAAGAGATCACATTTGGGACAAAGAAAAAGTGGCCTTATAAGACAGGTGACCTCTTAAAAGAAGTTCAATTGATATAAATTTGTTAATGTCCGGATAAGAAAAAGGTGACTTCTAGGCCAGGTTTGACTATTTATTTTCAATTAAAGGTTTCTGCAAATAATTGTGTAACTGGTACTCAATTCTGAAAGGTGTTGTCCAGTATATTTTAACTTGAAAGTCAATCAGATTAAAATGAGCTGTTATAATATGCTATACACCCCCTCTCCCCCTGACATCTAACAACCTGATTACAAGTCATGTCCAGATGAACTAGAGATCAGTCAAAGAAAACGCTACTGGCAACATCTCATCAGCGGCTTTCCAGATTTTTTTATTATCGCGTAGCAAACGCAATGCTCTCTTGCTGGATGATTTGTTATTCCAGTCCTATATGATAGTGCACCTGGATATGACCTCTAATCAGGTTTTGTCAGATGTTAGGGGGAGCATAGCATATTATAATAACTGATGTTATTATGATCGTCTTGAAAGTCTGTCATATAAAATAGTCATACATACAAGAAAGCCAATAGAATAATTTACTGTAGACCCTGAAAACCTGTCTAAATCAAACATTTAATCTACTGGTAATGCAAACGTTAAATATATCTGTAAACTAACCCTGTCTAAAGTGAACACCTGTCAAATCCAAACCAAGCATTACAGGTGATTGATTTAAACAGGTTTTCTTTTATATTTGTAAAACTATAATAGTAATCAAACCTGTATATAAAGGGCACTCAAGGGAAGTTGAAAATGTGTCCTTTATATACAGGTTTAAAATAATATGCACTATTCATTAAAGGGCAAAATGAAGCAGCCATTTATAAACAGTGATTGTTTTATAGAGGTGCCATTTAAGGCAGGTTTGACTATACATGTACAAAAAGTAGCAAGAAAATGTCATTGGATAATTGATAAACAAAATGACAAACATAAAAATATCTTACAGGATATATGGATTTACAAAGATTGAGGTTCTTTAAATTGGAAGACGTTTATATATGTCAATGATGTATTATAGAGTAAGGTGAAGTTAATGATAAGTCAGATTTTTAATTTCTTCCTTAAAAATCATCACAATTACCATAAATATTGTTTAAAATCATTTTACATGATATGAATGAAAATGTACATGAGTTAAAAAAAAAATTCAGTTCACATCTAGATATATATTCATGTTATATATAAGATAAAAGCATAGTGTATACAAGTTGAAATGCACATTAACTGACTTAAAATTATTTATGATATGTAAATAACACAAAATATTATTTTCTTTAACATACATATATCTAAAATAGCTCTTTGAATTAAACTGCTCCAGGGAAACATGTGTAGAATATTTAACTTTTGTATATCAAGCTTCCTATGCACATATACTTCAGCTAACACCTAGATGAGATATAAATAGATTTCAAGAAAAATCAAATTTAAGTCTTAAAATCTTTGGAGTTATCTAACTTTGTACAATTTTTGCAATTAAATATTTTCAGTTAGTGAGTAACAATATAATATTGAGCAATCCTATAAATACTATAGCCTGGTAAATCATACAACAAAATTTTTCTTCATATATCAGAGTTTTTGAAATTCGTCGGACCTATCGGACCTAGGGGGCAGAAAATCATGAGGTCCGCCAATAACGTCGGTAATGCAGGTCCCCATGTCTGCCAAACATTTTTGAATGATCAATGTGTTTACTTTTTAACGAAGTCGGAAACGCAGGTCGTATTGTAAATACCGGAACAAGTTCGGTCAACTCGGAATTCGTAACCGCATTGAATACGTGATATTTTATCTGTTTTTGGTAAATATTATTGGTAACTGTCATGAAAATAAATATATTTGAATATATTGTGATGTGTAAGATGATCTTTTCGAGTGAAAAGCCCCCCAAAAAATAATAAAATAAAAAAACACGACATCCCTGATTTGTATCGTTCCCTTCACCGAATCCGTTTCTATTTAGAATTTTGCTTACAGTTCCGGCAACATGGCAATGTGGTCGTTCCTGAAGCATTACGATGGAGCTCAGCCGGGCAAACGTAAAACGGCCAGTGCCACCCTCAACTGGAGATTGAGAGAGTCTAATGACTTTTAGAATATTGTTATTGTAATCTCAATAAAATTTTAAAAAAATTATGTTTTAAATCTGGGAAATTTTTCAAAGTTTGAGGGTATCCCTAGCTGGATTTGGCTACTCTTTTTTGGTGCATGGTTTCAACTTTTTGGTTTATTCTGGATGGTGACTGGTCTTCCAATTTTTAGGCCTCTACCAGTACTAATGAAGTTAAATACAGAAAGTGCTCTGCTAGACTAAAATAATAATAACGGTATGACATTGCTTGGCTTTAAAACAATTTTACATAAAAAATGTACATTGTAGGTCCGGCAAAAATTCAGAGGGTCCAGCAGAAAATTCCTGGGTGCTGGACATATATCCAGCAAAATGAAAACAAATTTCAAAAAGTCTGATATATGGTAAATATTTTACTATATATTCCCTGACTATTATAACATCTTGTATACTAAAAAAATTACATTAAAATATCAACAAGTTGCTCACGTGAGGCTTTTACTGCTCACCTGTTACAAAATGTCCCTTCAGATCTAAAGACACTCATTTGGTAGAGGAACTTGTAAGAAATATTCCCCTAATGTAAACTAAATATTCCATCGTGTGGCTTTTGAAAAGAATATTTGTGAAATTACAGAATATATAATTGATACTGGGTTTCATGTTGAATTTCCGACTGGCACTAAAAATGTGAAAAGTTTATGACGGACACAAATAGAACTGATTTAAAATTATCAAGGTGATTGTACAAACAAATTTCAACAATGCAAAATAAACTGTTTGAAAAGAAAAACCTGTCTTATCTGTACCCTGAATTTATCAAAACCTGTGTAATCTGAACTTCAAATTTAGTTCCAATATCTGAAATGTTTGTAGCTTTAACCTGTCCAGTCTGAACACCTGTATATTCCGAACAAAAACATGTATGTTTCCCCCAATTATTCATGATAATTTGTTGTGATAAATAACAATTATTACTTGGAAAAAAGTATTTAAACTTTTGAGATGGTCCCTTAAATGTTAGAACAATAATAAGAAATTATATGAACCTACAATTCCATTAATTATTCACAATTCTGTCTTTTTGCTACAGTCTGGGTCTAGCCATGCTGAATACATTTCATAAACGTCTCTGTTTTTTGTTTTACTGACTTTAAATCCAAGTTCATTTATACGTTGTAATGCCCATAAAAAATCTTTTTCATATTGTAAGGCTGCGGCAAGCACTGCCATAAATGCTACAAAACAATATTGATCAATGATTAAGATTGGTTTCTGAACAATGATTTTAATCAAATCCTTAAATTTTCATTGATTTCTCTGACCCTGTTATTGCACTGTCCATGATTATCACGTTTATGTTGTGCAATTTTGTGATAGCGTGTGTTCTTTTTGAGTGGAAGTGTATCTGTACAGGTTTTTTGTTTGTTTGTTTATATCTGTATTGTCCCAGAATCTGGAACCGCATTGGTGGTGTAATGGTTAGCATGATTGCCTTGAGTGCGGTAGAATGTGGGTTTGAGCCCCGATTGGGTCAACCAAAAGACTATAAAATTAGTATTTGCTGCTTCTCTGCTAGGCATGCACCATTAAGGAGAAAGAGCAAAGATCGGTTGGCTTGGAATCAGGTTAATGTGTCTGAGTGGGGCGACACAGGTATCTGTATACTGTTGTTTCAGTGAGCTAGCACTATAAAATTGCTGAGTTGGCATTAAACAACAATCACTACAATTTTGTGATATTGTGTGATTTTTATGAGTGGAAGTGTACATGTATCTTTGCAGGTTTTTTTTATTGTTTGTTTATATTTGTATTGTCCCATTAAGCAGTTAAACACAGCCACATTTTTGTGTCTGTGCCAAGCCAGGACATGGATTTCCATCAGCATATAATCATGGTCATTTTTGTTCAATGATTGAGGTGAGAGCAAAGATAGTTGGAAATGTAAGAATGTTTTTTTTACCTTGACAGAACTGTTGATCATCACCGTCTAAACTTTCTTTTCAAAATTGAAATTTATTGGTTAAAAATATATGAAATAAAATAATAAACTGGTATAAATAGACTCTGTTGTAACTAATCAAATAAATAATAAGCATAAAACGTAAAAATCAATACTCAAATGCATTTGATATCAAATAATGTTGGCAGTTTAGGTGTCAAACCACTAATTCACCAATCAGAGCTTGGAACATATACGAAAGTAGTCCCTTTTCAAGAAAAAAGTTCCTTTCACTTTGTAGTATTGTGAAAACTACTGAATGGAATGGACTAATTAAAATTGATAATTGAAGTTAAATAAATAGGGATTATTTTGAGCCCAAATTTGATGGATTTAGTTGTATTTGAATACCTCTATGGAGGATTTGATGCATGACCTATAAATACTGAATTTCTTGGGGATAACTGAGCTATTTTTAGAGTAGGTGTTTTCCGTAGCATGGCATTTCACTGCAAGATTTTAAACATGCCCTGATATTTTGACAGAACGTAGAGGAATCATGTACGTTTCAGAAAATATATGGTCTTGGAAAGGTTAAACTTAAGATAAAATGACCAGGTAGGCTCGAAAAAACACAAATTTAGTAGAAAACCTTAAAGAAATTAATTGGTGGTTTGACACCTTAATACTTATGCAGACTGAAATTAATTGACTTTTAAAAATGTAAATATGTATAAAAGTGTACCAAAAAAATCTCCTGCTTTAAAGAGGTCAAATATACATCTTAAATTTGCTAGATCTCTCTCTGTCATTTTCAAATGAACACCAATATGTACATTGTATATGGTCAGAAATTTTTGCCTTCCAATAAACATATTCCTAAAAAACTGCTGTACATTTAACATGTATAATTTGTGTTTTTTAAACATGACACTTACTAATGTCTCATTAGGGTGAATTGCATGTTTTATTTGACCATTTAAATTACTTTTTTAATATTTTCTAAAAACAAATTTGTGAACAAATTCTTACCAACTCTTTTTCCACTTGCACAGTGAACTAAGACTGGACCCTGTTTTCCGATTTCTAACAGCTGATCCTTATATTTTCCAAACAACTCAGCACTATTTTTACCATTTGAATCTACAATATTATAGAATACATATTATTATAACTACTTTTTTGCAATATAGTAAACATGTCAGGGTCTTAGATCTTCAGTATCAAGTTATCAACCATATAAAATATTATTAATGTGGCCAATCATGATTACTGTTTTAATTTAAAACAGTAATCATGATTGGCCACATTATGCATGAAATCCTGAAAGGGTACGTTTAGACATTTTGAAGTTGAACGAGTTATAGCAGCATTACTATGCCATTAGACAGTCATGAATGATTACTTTATTGACAACTGAATATAATGGCTACCAGTAGCAATGTGTTAGATATATAAATTTTATCAGTGACTTAGAAAGGTCTCTATTTCTTTTCCATTTCCTTCTAAAAATAAACAGAACATTATAATATTTTGAAATTGCATACAAATTCATTTGGTCTGAAATTGTTAGAAGAAGCGGTTCTTACAGCCATTCACATGACATCAGCCACACAAGATATTTTATTAGTCTTTGTGTAGAAAGAGTTGGGTTATGTTAATGCCATTTTCAACATCATTCCAATTACATGTACATGTATACTATGACAGCAAGTTTTATTGGTTCTGATAACTAGAGCATGCATAGTCCCTGTAGAAAATTTACTTTGGCAAATCAAGCTGTACCAAGTACATGTACATGATGATTGCGATAAAGTTACAAGTGACTTGTGGCAGGTCAGCAGTTCTTATGATGGTACAATGTACTTCAGTTTACTTCACCAATAATTAACAATAACACTGACCTTCACGATAAATCTGAAATATATTTGAAAATTGTGTAGTGTGAAACACACCATAACTTTACAATGCCCTATATGCCAGCAATTTAAGTTATTTTATATACAACTAATTATTTAGTTTCTCACCAACAGGTAATAAATAATAATTAAGGTCAAACTTCTTGAAATGTTCACGTTCCAAATCTTCATTGTATCCAATTTCATCACCATATTCTTCATAGTTACGACTTTCATAATTAACAGTGGATGTCGGCGAGATGTATGTATTGTCCTTTTTAGGGTCAAGGACTAATGTTTTTAAAGTCGAATCTTTCTGACGCAGAGGATTCTTTTCTGAATCATATGTTGGAGTGCCATCTTTAATGTTGACAAGTGTAACCATTTCTTGTGATGGTACACCATCAGTTATTTTTCCCTGTCTCATGTTAATTACAGATTTAAAGCCAATAAACTCAAGTTCCTCTAAATGACCCTTCCTTATCTGACCAGCAGTATACCAGTTTTTGTACACAGGATGAGCAAGCCAATAGTCCAGCCAGTCATCTGGTATAGTATTTGGTTTTGGTGGATTCTCTACTATGGCTTCGCCCGTTATTTCAGCAACGACGGCTTTTATATTTTCTAATGTAAAATCTTTTCCCATTATTGCACTCATTCGATAAAAATTTTCACTATTAACTTTAGGTTTGAAATCAGGATCAAGTCTTGTCAAATTGGCCAGATACATGAGTGTGGTAAATGTAATTGTATATGCACGATTACAGTGTAGCAATATAGGTTTCTGAACCCGAGAAATGGCTTTGGAAAGTCTTTTTACTGCCTCAACTGATGCCCATTCTCCATCCTCTTCCAAAACAGCCTCATACTGAAGTCCTACAAGATTAGCAATTTGACTTGCTTCAAAGGCAGTAGGTAAATATTCCCCACCAAAATCTCCAGTGTTTTTATCAATGAAAAGGGAAATTATACTTTTGAATCCAGCATCATTTGCATGTTTTATTTGTAGCTCTGTTAACCCACCAGCCACATGAAGATCAGGAGTAATTTCTTTTGCCCACCAAAGTTTCTTAGGAGCCTTCAAACCTGGGGCACTTCTGGGTGCTATCAGATCATCTTGTTGAATATCACATGCACAATCACAAAGAAAACACACAGCACCTAATCCTAGATACAATAAGCAAAAATACTGGAATAATTTGGCAGTATCCATATACGTTGTCATTGTTTACACTTTTAAATTTACACGTAAGCATAAAAATCGAGATAACATGCGTCACGATCTGGTTATAATGTCAAACCAGGGGATGTCATAGGCCATGATAGGGAAAGTCAAACACAACACACACTTTCATCGAGTCTTGGTAAATCCATTTTTTTTTCTACGATTGAAAACCTAATTTATAATATCATCTTGGTCTACTCCTAGAAGTGACACAACAGTTATGTTCTTAAACTTCCACAAAACAAACAAAACTATATATTTGCAGACGCTTTTTGCCTGAAGGCAATCGTGGCATCTACTTCCGGTGTGTAGGTAATATGCTAGTCCGAGGAAATGTGAAAATGACGATATGTGTTTACTCATAACTTGATAAAGACTTTTGATATTTTCGATATTAAAACTGACAATTAAAGTTGAAAATAAGATCTACCTGTATATGTAATCAAATAAGACAAATATAATTATTAAATAGTCAAAATGATGATTGGAATCATTTATTTTTTCATCTGTGATCGAAAAAAAAATCAATATAGAAATATTTTACACTCCGAAAGTCCGTTCAAAAATCGTGTATAAAGCTGTAGAGATAATCAAATTACAGTATTTTTATAAGTGAAGACGCCTGACCACTATCATTGCTGAGAATCACAGGTGTAGATTAAGACGGTTGGGGTGCATCCACTCCACACACCTTCTGCTTCTGCTTCTGCTTCTGCCATGTAATTGCCTCCTTCATCATGTTGAAGATTATGCAATGAATTTTTGGACTGCGCATTTTAGTTGAACTAATCAAGTGTGTGGGATAATGATTTAATGGGGCTTATGTACAATTAAAACTACAAATGTATATACATGTACATGTTGGGACTGCCTGGCGGCTAAAGGGACACAATCCTGGGAACAAGTGATCAGTATGCTGGAGTTCCTCATCGATAACATATTTGTCTCCTTTGGAGGGACAATGTTTCAGCAGGTCGTCGGCATACCAATGGGTACGAATTGTGCCCCTCCTCTAGCCGATTTATTTTTATACTCATATGAGTCGGAGTTTCTTCAAAAGCTTGTAAAAGATAAGAAGATTCATGAGGCTAGAGCCTTTAATTTCACATACAGGTATATTGATGACGTTTTATCTATCAATAATTCTAGATTTGCAGAATTTCTTCCATTGATATATCCTCCAGAGCTGGAAGTTAAAGAGACCACCGATACAGCTTCGTCCGCATCATTTTTGGACTTACACCTCGAATTTGACGACAGTGGTCAACTCAGTACTAAAATTTATGATAAGCGGGACGACTTCAATTTTAAAATCATAAATTTTCCAAACATGTGCAGCAATATACCAGCTTCTCCTGCATATGGTGTTTACATCTCGCAATTGATTCGCTATGCAAGGGCCAGTAGCAATTATTCTGATTTCCTGAAACGTCATCTTCATCTGAGAAACAGGTTACTGGACCAGGGCTATAAAAAGATTCGCCTTATTCGATCTCTTAAAAAGTTTATATTCCGATACCAATATCTTGTCGAAATATATTCCGTCTCTGCAGAAAAAATTATAAGCGATGCATTTTCATATAGTGAAAATGTATAAAGATAAAGAAGTCGCAAATGTCAAGAATTTTTTTGTCAATGTGTGACGTAAAAGTATTTTTGACATTTACGTCACCGAATATGGTACTGCTTTGACAACTATTTTACCTATTTTGTTCCTGTATTTAAATACTGTTACAGTGACAGCCGGAACCTTTGAACCGTAATGAGAGCGGGAGGTTTGGCGCCTTAAAATCTGATTCAACCCACCATTTCTTTAGAAATGCCTGTACCAAGTCAGGGTCATTACGGTTTTCACAGTTTTCCGGTTGTTGACTGATTTTGTCTGTTTATATACTTATGAGTTTTGACTTTCCCTTTGTACGATTGTTCGGAGTTCGGTAATTTTGTTATTACCTTTATTCAGGTGTGTCCAGCTCCACAATGTCTGGTGGCAGCAGATTCCAATCCCTCACTGTTCTTGGGAAAAATGACATCTTTCTGGTGTCAATACGACAGGATTCTATTTGAAATGCCCTGTTGTGTGTATTTCTAGAGCGTCGACAAAGTGGTATTAGTCTGTTTTCTTTGGTGATGGATACCAATATATAGATAAACTGGAAATGGTAGTGAAGTTGTGGAGTATGAAGACTATGAACCTGCTGTTGTTCTAACTGAACATCAAGATTTTTAAAGCTGCTAGTGAGATCGCTGAACATCCAGATACTGAATAGGTTGTGATCGCGGAAGAAGGACATAGTATCAATAGTAAGAAAATTAAAACAAATCGGTGTATTTTTCGTGAACGGTTTTCGCTTTTAATTTGTGATAGTTGTGAAGGCGGGACTACTAAAAGGTTTCTTCACTCCTTGATTTATTGAATAAAAGACCCGTCTAATTAAAATCACACCTCTCACTTACTCCCCTTTACTGATATCAGGCGGTGGAAATGATTATCTCCCTTGGCTATATACTCAGCCATTACAAAATATAGGGGGGTGCTAATGTGTGTATCGTGTTGGATAAATGAGTTTTCCAGACATTTATTTATGGATATAGTGTGACATTTTTAGTTTGACAAATCAAAATCAAATCAAAATCAAAAAGTTTTATTTAAAGTCGGTACATTTTATAAATTTTTCTTAATGGTTTTTTGTTCTTTTGCAAGGTATTTTTACCTTAATAATTATATATAAAAACAGAAAATATAGGTTATATATTTTTATAAAATAAATTAATTAAAAAAAACACGTGTTTTCTTAGAATATGGTAAATCCGAGGATTTATGATATGCAGATGTTTGTTTACAAACAATAATTATATATATAAGAGTATTTTGTAAACAACTAATGGTACGTATAGATACATTGTATCTAACATAGTTAACGCTTAATCCAAATTTTATTTAGCTTACATATGCATTTTGATTATTTTATTTTATGAATATTAAAAACAGAGGATCTATTTAGATCATAGATGGGCTTCACACTCCTACAGGAGTACAGACAGTATTGTAAAATATTTATTTCATTTTTTTTTTTAAATATAAGCTTATAGACAAACTGTGTTAATCACTATTGGTTCAATTTTTTTTGCAAAAAGTTTTTCAGTAGTAATTTTATAATACTATACAGTACTATGATTATCTCCCTTTATTTAAATTCCTTAAAAAGCATTTTCTCCAATAATTATTGTTAATTCAACTTTTTGCATTTAATTGTTATATTTAGATATTGTTATCAATATTAAACAATACATTTTTTTATGTTCATATTTATTTGAATATTATAGTTGCAATTATTTAAATTAAATACACCTACCTTGAAGAATTTTCGATTTATTTATATAATCAACGCCCACTTTCGTATAAATATATTGACGAATTTCATTCGATATTTTCTGTATATTACAATTATAATTCGGTATTTTCCGACTTATTTCGTTCGATTCTCTAAATTTGCATAGACACTTCAAATACGTCTAACAATTATCCAATGAAAAGTGTCTCGATATACGAGAACTAGACGAGAATTTCCTTACTTATTATAAAATCCCGAGATACATCGAATGCCGGTAAAATCGGCCATTTTCTAGCATCATTATTTGCTGATTCCATCCCCTTTCCCTATGACATCCCCTGCTGATATCTGAAGAAACACCCGTAGCCGCAGAATATGTGTCATTGAAGCGAGACAACTCTTACTTAAATAAAGGGAGTTTACTCTTAACCAAATTGATAAATTGGGATTATCGCATACATGTTTGTGTATATATATAATATGAAACCGGCACGGCCTTGAATGCTCGCGCATCTGAAAATTATCTGGCAATTTCATCAAAAAATGTCGAGATTTTTTGGGCCGAGATATATTGGGGACGACTTTTTTTTAGGGCCGAATCTAGTCTCATTCAATCGCAATCGTAACTACTCGGCCATTCTCGCTACCCTGCACATAACCTCGTATGCATTAGGCGTATAAATCGCACTACTTTTCACATGTCAGTTACATGAAAGTTTGATAAAGTTATATTTTAAACAATTTTCTATATTTCAATTAAAGTGTTAATTAGTTTTGCATGATTAGATTTTACTTAGTATGTCTTCCATATTGGATTTTCGTGGACTATATTTTTGTGCGGTTTAACTTAACTTAACTTCCGGCAAACAATTTAAGAAGAATTTCTACTATGTACGTACGAGGTTATTTGCAGGGTAGCAAGAATGGCCGAGTAGTTACGATTGATTCAATCGAGCTGTCGTTCTTTATTCGAGTTATCGTTCCTTACGAGAGAGGGTACGAGACTTCAGGATCACCTTTGCGCTTTATGTTAAGAATATCTTCATTAGTTGAGTGCGTTAGTGTGTTACCCGGAAACCGGTGTTTACAAAACGTAGAATTTTTTTTCTTCGACAATATGTTCAGCCATGTTTGTTAAAAAATCCTAAGTACACATGTTATACCATAAAGAGCTCGCTTAAGCTCGCCTATTATATAATATACGTCTGAAAATTAAACCAAACAGTGCTAGAATTAGATTTTAGAGCTGTCAAATTTTTGTATATATAGAGTTTCACATCACATCGTAATTTAATTAATTTGTTCTGTCAGTAACTGCCGCTGTCCCACTTATCACTTACTGCATACTACATTTCATTTGTCGGTCATTTTCTATTATTTATTGTTTGTCATTTGGCTAATGATTTAGTTTGTTTCTCTTGAGGGTTAGTAAATGTATATATTTCTTATAATACATAAGATTATTTTGTATGTTTCTTTTTGTTTCGTCTTTTTTTCTCATAGGCCCTGGTAATTGTTAACGTGCTCGTCTCGAGGGCGGTATATCTTATGTTAGAGCCCCGTTCGCGTCCGACCAAAGACTTATAAAATCGTTATTTGCTGCTTCTCTGCTAAGCACGTGATTAAGGAGCGAATGCAAAAACTGTTGTTCCAGTAAGATGGTATTGTAAAGATCCAACTAAGCGTGTTTGTCTAGTACAAAGCGGATATCTTCTCGTTGAAACATGATTTGTACTGACTAGAGGGGGCGTGCGCCCCCCCCCCCCCCCCCCCCCCCCCTAAAATTCGCAAAGCATATGTTATACAACGTTAATTAAGCAGTTCAACAAGCAACTTTTTCATGAATGATTAACTCGTGACCTGTAAGTCAAAATGGATAGTAATGATATTAGGAGTAAATTTGGGATATCATTCTAAAAAGCTCTACCCATTGATAAATGATCAGTATACTGTCCGTCCGGATGAAGCTTTTCGTTTCGCCGTTGGTTCATTCATTGAAAACGTATGATTCGTTCTTGTTTATAGACAAACGAAGACGAATATGTTAACATTAATGTTGCATGAAACGATTCTGATCATCTAATTTAGTTACGTTAACTTATCAGAAATCAATAACAAGTTCATTTATTGACAATTTCCGCTTTTGTTTGTCTATAAACAAGAACGGTCGAATCATGCGTTTTCAATAAATGAATCAAACGACGAAAAGAAAAGCTCCATCAGGACGGGCAGTATTAACTAGAACCACCCACGAAAGGACAAGCACCGAAAGTACAGACCAATTAGTGAAATGAGGAATGCGTTAAAACTAAACCAATAGTTCTTTGAAGGGTTAAAATATCGTGATCGATCAGTCATGAGTTGAACAATTCGCATCACCACAGTTGTTAAAGAAAAGTTTTACTTTAGGTTCTTATAATCTGACAAAAACATACTGTTAACAATTATCCGACAAAATTAATACTCAAAGTTTTTTTGGTCTGATAAAAATGGTGTGGTTGGTTCAAAATTGTCGTTCAAATAAATGTCTGTAATTCCTCAAACCCCCAGAGCTTAGCCCCCCTTGGGCCCCCTACCAGGACTCTGCCTTGGACCCGCTGGGGACCTTAAGCGGTCCCAGACCCCTCGCCTACTCACGCCCCCCCCCCCCCTAACCACAAATCCTGGATCCGCCCCTGCTGACCCTCCATAATATAGCTGAAAAAATAAAATTCACCAATCAAAATCTCGTCTTTAGAGTTCGCATGCAATATTTGACTATGGACACAATTGGCAAACTTTATAATATTCCCTTTCAATGGTAAATATATCCAACATGTATACGCTTCGATCAAAAGTAGGGACCGTGATCATATGGTAGTTGGATTTACTTATTTACAACTACCTATCCAATCGGTGCCTATCACAACTGTACAACATTATGTGAAAAAGTTTGTCGGTGACTTGCGACTGGTCGGTGGTTTTCTCCGGTTTCCTCCAACAATAAATACTGACCGCCACGATGTAACTGAAATGTTGTTGAAAGTGGCTTTAAAAACCAAACAAATGATCAAAAGTGTATTGTACAAGATCACAGCAATTACGATGTTATTATTTGATCCAAGAATACAAATTGTATTTTAGTCACTGCAACGAATATGTTGATTCATATCTTAAAATAAATAATAAATAAAGAATGTAAAATAAATTATTATTTAATAACAAAGTATTCAACTACACATTCAGTCGCTAACATCATAATATCAAGAATAACAATGGACAAATACGACCGGATAGCAAAATGACGAGTGGCATCTAATAACATCTACATCTAATTATCAGATATGTGTCAAACGTTATCTCTGTATGATCTAACAGTCTAGTTTACTGGTTCAGCCACATGCTGTATATCGATCTATTGACAATATGTATGTACATGTTACAGAAATAACGAATGAGAAAATGGGGGAGGGGTTATTTTATATGTGAATAATGATAAAGTTGTGAACGAATAATTGTATTTCAAACTCCTAATTCGTTGTATTCAAACTTTTAAAAAAACTCAGGAGAAAATAATAATTACACAGTGCTTTTGGCTTTGACTGCATAGCTTCTATACTTTAAAAAATATTCTATATTAAATTTTTTTTTAATTCTAGAGCTTTCAAAGTACACCACACTTACACAAAAATAATAAATTAAAATAAACATGCTTTTCTTTTTCATTTCGAATAAAAACGTACTGGTAGACATTATGTTTACATTCTTGGCAATACAATGTACATCTTTAAGTAAAGGGTGGAAATATTAATCCACTTATAAAAGAATCCTTGGTGTGAAGCAAGGCTCTAAGTGCCTCCGGAGGCATACTCATGGTATACAGATGTTACAATAGTTGTAAATCTTGATGACAGGAATTAGCTTTATTTTTTTTTTACAAAAAAAATAAAAGAATAAACATTAAACCAGAGCTTCACTTAGATCCATATATATCCTTTTCTAACTTGTGGAAGAGAAAATTAATAACTAAACTTAGAATAAGTTAGCACAATCTCCTAATTAATAAAGGTCGTATGCTGAAAGACAAAACAGACTGTTCATGTCTTGTTATAAAAGTCATGGAAGATGAGTTGCCTTTTCTTTTACATGGTAAAAAAATGACATTAAGAAGAAATTTATTTCAAGCTCTAAAAGATGAAAATGCAGATTTATAGAATTATCAAAAATGGAAAAAAATTAATGCATTTTAACTCCATATATACACTTATATTGATTGAAATAAGGTAGTCATCGGGACTGATCTGATGGGTGAATTCATTATCAGCTACATTTACCATTTCATTTTGTTTAGTTATCACTAAAATTACATTGTGTATAAAAATAGTTAATAAGAAAAAAAATGTTGATATGATTTGAAAATTGAACTAGGTCTTCCACCTTAAATTTAGGTATACTTGAAAAAAATATTGGAAAGTTCTGACTGTTTAACACAATAAAACATTAATTTTTTATGAAGATTGATCACATGATAATACAGCCTTCAACATGGCAATTAACTTTTCACGCTTTCGAACTTTACTAGCAATTCCGCATTCCTTTGATTTCTGTTTTAGTTCGATGTCAGTAATTTCGTCTAAATTTGGGAACGTCTTTTTGGTGTTAGTAACATTTGCAATATCGATTTCTTGCAGAATTTGTCGTCTTTTCCGAGCATGGAGTTCCTGTTTTCCATATTCCCAAAAGTCGTCATCTGCTTTGCTATAATTTCTTTTTGATCTTCCAAAATCAGTTGTTAATTCAAGACGTTTCTGGACTTTAATTGCATCAAAGGCGCGGTCGTGGTGATTTGTCTTGAGATGGTATACTGCTTTAATATTGACGTTTATTTTTTAATGATGTCGGTCAGTTCGGACCTCAAGCTAACATAAGCACCGGGAATGTTGCCAGGAGTACGATTAATTGTAAATGTGTTATTTGTTTTTTCCCTAAGACTGACGATAGAATGAAGTTTGGGCAGATCTCCCGTCTTCATGACTATTTCATGATAAGCGTTGTCACTTATTTTAAACTTGTCAAGAATAAACAGAATTTCTTTCATTCTTTCTATATCATCTGAAGGAACAGAATCACCAAGTTGCACACTTACTGGTTCACCGTCTGAATTGCATAGTTTGACAGACGCTGGGCGCAAACCATAAGAATCGGCAAACCACAGTGCTTTTTCGATTTTACTTTTAAGTGTTGGGGTTATTCTGTACTTCTGACTTCTTGACATAAGAATCTATACATACTATGTTCATAAGACGCCGATTCCTCGTTTTATACACCTGAAAATAAACAAAATACATGTAATACATTATAGGTGTAAAGATGTACGTATATTGTGTTTATCCTGTAAAGTCAAAAAGTCCAAAAACAACTGTCAAATTGTCTAAAAAGTAAAGAAACGCTTCGTTCTAATCGTTTTTGATGGTGTCCTAGCTCCATGACATCCGCGCTTATATATCATTGCTCAAGATGAAAAACTATGATCGTGATCGCATACAAAATCCAGTCAATGCAATTTGACTACTCAGATATAATATAACCAATGAAGGATAAATAATTATTTTCTGTACGGGTAATTTTACATAATCATAGATCAGGATAAACACAAGATGTTACTAAATAGTTTTGATATTTAAAATAAAAAATACTTTGGTCGCAAAGCTCTAAAAGTTTACGAGTTCGAGTTTATGCATTTGAATTTTTAATTTGCACCGTTAAACTAATAAGTTACTAATAAGATCATTTTAAATTATAGTTACCTAAACAATCAAGCAATAATTCTTTTTCTTTTGTGATCTCAGATAATTCAGTCACATTATTAGACAGTACTTTTTCAGTTTCTGCAATCTTTTTATTTGCTTCATTTAATTCGTTTAGCAGTAAGCGACATTTTTCAGCCAGTTCGAGTTTATCTTTTTCAAACTTGGATACAGTTGCATATACGTTTGTCACAGTTTCAATTTCTGTTTAACTTTTTCGTTTCTGTCGACCACCGCCTTCTCGTTTGTATATTGTAGACACTTCATTACAATTTTTCCCCAGTCTGCCTTCAAATCGTTTACACTGTCTCAGATGTACTGGTTTTAATTGCGAGTTCAATATCCAAACAAAACTTAGTTCTGGAAAATCACACTTTGCCTTCTGAAGTTCACGAAAAAAAAGGATACGTTATGTCAATTGTCAAAGATATTTTATTCTCCGATAAAAAAATCTTTTTTTTTTAAACGGGAGATTGCGATCCTAAGCTAACAGCGCTTTTGAATTTCAATTCATTGTATGGTGACAAGTGGTCGGACATGTTCATGTTTTCATTTATACAACATTAAAGTTGTAATAGTATAATAAAAGAATTGTATGCGTTAAGCATATATATATAAACAGATATGTATCTAGAGTATATTATAACACTTCACTCAGAAGATACAGGTTGAAGAAGTTACACATAGTGAGTGTTTCAAGTGGCTTAGTTTTCAAAACGACCTCGTTTTCAATTCTAAGATATATCTTCCTCATACGCAGTTTCGGTGTCAGCAAAATAGGGAATTTGATTTTCATGCCAGTTCCGTTTTGGCCAATCTTGTAATACCAGCTGTCACTTAAAGGAAGTTTTGAAAAGTCATCTGTAGAATTCAATATTACGGCTTTATCGCTCTGAAAGCAATGTCTGAAAATGTCCATGTCAAATCTGACTATAGCAGTATTTTTTCGGTTGCCTCGTCTAAGTCGATCTTGAATTGTGTCCTCTAGGGTGTTGGCTGCTGATAGTAAACGGTGATGGTGGATTGTCTGGGGAAAATATTGAAGCAGAGGTTGTCTCAGTATATGGATAACCGTCCCATTTTACTAGATACGATGTGCCCTGAAATAAATAAATAAATATATACAAATGTATATTGAAATTTCCATCCTCATTAACCAGATCCCCCCATCCCTGGAGGTATCGGGTTCGTTCGCCCTAACTACACATTCGCCCTAAAAGTGGGTCCGTTCGCCCTGATTATTAACAAGTATTTTAATGAACATAATGGATATTTTAATTTAAAATACAAAAGTAATGATATATAGAAAAATATTAATTTAAAGAAAAAATATATGAGCTTTTGGAAATTAATTAAGTTATTTTCAAGCAATTATTACGTATATTGTTTATCTTTGATCTTTTTATTTTCATTCATTGATGGCTTTGGTTCTGTAATTATGCACTTGTAAGCTTGGTATGAGTAAAACAACGTTGAAACCAATTTATTCCAAGGACTGAAACGTTTAACTAAATGCTCATTATCGAAACATACACTTTAACATACCACATATTTAAAATTTCTCAATTTATTATCTATAAATTAATTACACCATCAAATATCATTATAATTAAATTATTTTTAATATCCTACATTTTCTACAGACACTGACATGTTTAACTTTAGCATGCCGCATATTAAAAAATTCTCAATTTAATATCTATAAGCAATCAAATATCACTTATTTTTCTATTATTTTTAATATCCTACTTTTAGGGCGAACAGGTAATAGGGTGAACGGGAATTAGGGCGAACGGACCCGGAACCATCCCTAGATAGTAAGACGATACCGTATTTTGTATGTTCATATATTTTTATTATACATTTCATCTTGATTTTGCACAAAAACACAAGATCATTTTTTCATATTAGTATGGAAACTGGATGTCGGACGTCGGTCGACTTAACCACCGCTATATCTATATAAAATAGGAATCAGTGAAACTTTTTATTTTTTATTATTTTTACTGTTTAATTCGCCAATGCAATTATGCCCCACCTTTTTTTCTTTCTTTTAGAAATTAAAGCGGGATATTGATGATCTTTGTCTTGTTCTTATTTTGTTGGCTATCAGTGACACTGGTGAGCAAATATAGTGTTAATCAGTTCCATCTGTACATCACTAATTGATTTCTAGTGATAGTGTGGTAAATAAAGATAATAATAAGACTTAGGTAATCATTTTCAGTGATTAGACAAATCACATGAAAATTAATCTAATAGTGGTATGAAGCTATTTTTCATTACTGCTTTCAAATAAAAAAAATCGTGATATTTTTACATTCGCAAATTAAATCTTTCTGTGTAAATTGTCAGTTCAATTTGTAATTGCTAAAATGTTGAAAGAAATAAAATGATATTAATATAAATAAAAAACGAAGAAGAAAATAAATAATAAGCATTTTAATACAGGGTTAAAACAGAGGTTAAATATAGTTTTAAAATCTTCAACATTTTCTAAATTTCATTTATTATATGCGAGTTCATGAATTAACAGCTAAAGGTTTCGCATTTCTTTGAAGCTAGAAATTTGAATTAATGCCTTACCTATTTTGGTGTAAATTTCTTCACAATAAGTCTTTCAACTTTGAATGTCTCTTCTAAAACAATTCTGGAGAATCTTGGTTCCTTCTTCAAACGTGGCAGTGGCTCTCCAAAGCATAGTTTTTAGCTCACCTTGCCAAAGGCAATGTGAGCTTTTGCCATCACTTGGCGTCCGTCGTCCGTCGTCTGTCGTCCGTTAACTTTTCACATTTGTATCTTCTCCTCTGAAACCCCTCAGCCATATGAACTGAAACTTGGTAGGAAGCATCTATGGAAGGTCCTCTAAAGATTGCTAATTTTGTCCCGATCCATTAGCAAACATGGCCACCACAGGCAATTCTTGTTTCTGGTTGGCCTATTTTTAAAAATCTTCTCCTCTGAGACCGCTTAGCCAAATGAACCGAAACTTGATAGGAAGCTTCAATGGAAGGTCCTCTATAAAGATTGCTAATTTCATCCAAATCCATTAACAAACATGGCCGCCACAGGGAATTCATGTTTATGATTGCATGCTTTCTAAAAAAAAATCTGTTTTTGTGTGGAAAGGGAGATAATTCTAATTTAAATATAGATACTATGAATTGAATTACAGATAAATATGCCTCTAAAACCGCTCAGCCAAATGAACTGAAACTTGGTAGGAAGCATCTATGGAAGGCCCTCTATAAAGATTGCTCGTTTCGTCCCGATCCGTTAACAAACATGGCCGCCACAGGCAACTCTTGTTTCTGATTGGCTGATTTAAAAAATTCTTCTCTTCTTGTAACCGCTCAGCCAAATGATCCGAAACTTAGTAGGAAGCATCTATGGAAGGTCCTTTATAAAGATTGCTCATTTCGTCCCGATCCATTGACAAACATGGCCACCACAGGCTATTCTTGTTTCTGATTGGCTGATTTTTTAAATTCTTCTCCTCTGAAACCACTTGGCCAAATGATCCGAAACTTGGTAGGAAGCATCTATGGGCGGTCCTCTATAAAGAGTACTCATTTCGTTCCAATTCCATTAACAAACATGGCCGCCACAGGCGATTCTTGTTTCTGATTGGTCTATTTCTAAACATCTTCTCCTCTGAAACCACATGGCCAAATGAACCGAAACTTGGTAGGAAGCATTTATGGAAGGTCCTCTATAAAGATTGCTCATTTTGTCCCGATCCATTAACAAACATGGCCACCACAGGCGATTCCTGTTTCTGATTGGTCTATTTCTAAAAATCTCCTCTGAAACCGCATGGCCAAATGATCCGAAACTTGGTAGGAAGCATCTATGGAACGTCTTCTTATAAAGATTGCTATTTTTGTCCCAATCTGTTAACAAATATGAACGCCACAGACAATTATTATTTCTGATTGGTCAATTTCTAAAAATCTTCTACTCTGACACAGCTTGGCCAAATAGACCGAAACTTGGTAGGAAGCATCTATGGAAGGTCCTCTATGTAAATTGCTCATTCCGTTTTGATCCGTTAACAAACATGGCCGTCATAGGCTATTCTTGTTTCTTATTGTTCGATTTCTAAAACAGCTTTTCCTCTGAAACCGCTTGGCCAAATGATATGAAACTTGGTAAGAAGCATCTATGGAAGGTCCTCTATAGAGATTGCTCATTTCGTTTCGATCCATTAACAAACATGGCTGCCACAGGCAATTCTTGTTTTAGATTGGTCGATTTCTAAAAATCTTCTTCTCTGAAACTGCTTCGCCAAAACAAACCGAAATTTCGTGGGAGCACCTATAGGCTATGGAAGGTTCTGTATTAAGTTTCCTCATAGTAGAATGAAAGGTGAGCGACACAGGCTCAGCTCAGTGCTGAGCCTCTAGTTTCCAATCCTTTTGAACACGGTTACGAAAATTGTATGTACTTGTCATTGAAATATTGCAAGACTAAATGTTAATGGATTTAACTTGCTCTTTTAAGGCGTTGTGTTTTAAATTGCAAAATATTATATAATAATTCTAAATTCATGCCAGATACTAATATTTAATCGAATATAGTCTTGTTTATTGTCACACATTAATCTCCTCAAATTGCTGAGAGTCGCAGTAATCACTACGTGATACTTCCTATTTTAAGGCATTTGAGGGAATGGCAATTTAATAATTATGACAATTGATGACAGTAGCTAAAGATCCAACATTTTCATTGAATTCCAATCAAAATGATATTTGATATTTATATAGTGAACAGTTGCATATACATCTCTGCATCTAACCGTAATTGTGTGAATATAATAGGAAAACAAATAATTAAATTAAAAAAATTAAAAATATTTAAAAAATCAAACATACAGGTATTATATTTTATGAAGCAGTTTATGATCTCTTTTTATTTATATACAAGAACTAGTTGTTTACAACAGATGTATAGAGACTGTGCATTTTGTATTTGAATAACTTGAGTGAACATGTTGGAAAAAACAAGATCCATTTTAACTTAAAGAAAAACACCCGACTAAATTAAAAGTATTTTTTTTTATAAAAATGAATTTTTGAAAACTACGGTGTATAAGCTTTTTTATGATATATATATCAAGGATAAAAAAATATCATGTTTAGAAATGCGCTTAAAAAATAATAAATCCTACAAAATGCACTATATGTAGACAGCTATTTAATTTTCTATATTAAGTTTATGGAGTTCTTTCATTTGCAAAGTGACTGTCTTAAATCTTTATGTATATTAATTTAAAATATATCTATTCAAAGCAGTTACTTTGTATTTTTTAAATATATCTCGGATTAAAATAAATATCTTATATCATTTATAGAAATTTTAGTTCTAAATATTTGTCCCTATATATTTCTTTATAGCAAGAACCGTATGATATTTTCGATAATTGGCACATGCGCAGTGCTTGATGAGACAAATTCTGCCATATGTGACACAAAGCAGTTTAGTGATAATCGACAAAGGTCATGACATTTAGGGTCACTCGCATGTGACCAGTAGTGGGGTCTCTTCAGATTTCGCACGGCGCGACATATCAGTTAAAAGGGGAGCAAATGAGACATGTGATTTTAGCCAGATTGACAACAGATAAATATATGACACCGACCACTTCTGTCATGCTGGTGATAATATTCTTGAAGCTGAGATGACCCTGTTATCCCGCACAGAATATTTACAGACGAAATTCAAACATATTTGGTGCGGGATAAAGGTCACTACATTTTCACTATTGAAGTAGAACATTAACAGTATCACTATGGTAGTGGCTTGTATCGATGTATAGTTGGTCAATATTAAAATTCAACACGATTTCGCCACAAAATATGTAATTCTTCGACAAAATGTCAAGTTCTTAACTGATACATTGGGGGAATTGCCTGTTAATACTACCATACATGTATGTAGAAATGGCATAGTGGAAATATTTCAAGTGCAGGACAATCGCAACTTTTGAAGACCAGAGTAAAGCAATAAAATTTCAGAATTTTCTGTGTAGTATTTTGTTGACTATTGTCTATGGCTTTTCGCTTGGCGGTTGCATTGTCTATCGTTCGAATTACGGCTTCTAATTACCCATTTGATATCTTCACACTTTCCTAAACAGTGATTGAGACAAATAATTCATTACATGACTTGAGACTTATCTTTGTCTCATGTGCCTTGCAAGTGACGTTCCAATTTTTCACATAAAACTCGCACTGATAACAGAATGTGAACAGTCTTGGTTTGTTTGTTTGATATTGAGATTATTTACAGGGGTTACCTTTAATGACTGTAATAGCCATAGTTTAACCGAAATCGCGACTTAAATAGTTCTTCCCGAACCCTCTGCAAAAACAGATGATCGGTAACCGATCCCCATTCCCATCCGCCTCTGAATCCACTTCTGTGTAATACTCGGCAATGGTGGTAATGGTCAAGCGTCTTCACTAAAGTCCATTTTGAACCTTGACCTTTGAAGGTAGCATATACATGTATACATTAAAGTATAAACATTATTACAAAGTTGTATATCAATTCTTAGAGAACTTTTTTTGGGAAAATGTAAACCTATAGATTGGTAGTTTGTACTTGGATATGAGGCAAATTCAAATATTTGTCTGAAATGTTTGCAGAGGGTTCCAGTTTGCTCAAAACGTATTTGGAAATAATTTCAGTTTTCCAAGAACATTGCATACTTATGTCGATCTTTCTTTTACGAATAATTACATATATTTTTGTCCTGCACATTTATGGCAGTTTCAGTGTGCCACAGCTTTTTTCATTTCTATTACCAGAGGCGGATTTAGATGGGGGCGTGCAGGGCGTGCGCCCCCCTAAAATTCGCAAAACATATGTTATACAACGTTAATTAAGTACATGTAGTTCAACAAACAACTTTTTCATGAATGGTTAACTCGTGACCTGTAGTGAAATATTCCTACACATGATGTATTGACAATTTCCGCTTTTTTTTTGTCTATAAACAAGAATGGTCGAATCATACGTTTTCAATGAATGAATCAAACGACGAAAAGAAAAGCTCCATTCGGACGCGGGGCAGTATTAACTAGAACCACCCGAAAGGACAAGCACCGAAAGTGCAGACCAATCAGTGAAATGAAGAATGCGTTAAAACTAAACCAATAGTTTTTTGAAGGGTTAAAATATCGTGATCGATCAGTCATGAGTTGAACAATTTGCATCACGGTTGTTCAAAAAAAGTTCTTATAATCGGACAAAAACATACTGTTAACAATTATCCGACAAAATTAGGACTCAAAGTCAAGTTTTTTTGGTCGGGTAAAAATGGTGTGGTTGGTTCAAAATTGTCGTTCAATTAAATGTCTGTAATTCCTCAAACCCCCAGAGCTTAGGAGGGGGACTTCGCCTGGTCACCCTACCAGGGCTCTGCCTACGACCCGCTGGGGACATTAAGCGGTCCCCAGACCCTTCGCCTACTCACACCCCCCCCCCCCCCCCCTAACCACAAATCCTGTATCCGCCCCTGATTACATTTATCATAATAAATCAACCATGCAAAACGAAAGTGTAAGATATAGATAACATCAAATTTTCGTGTGATCAAGTTTTGTACATGATGTCTAAAAAAGTTAAATATATTGACACATATTAAACTTGAGTAAACACATCATTTACTAAAAAAGCACATCAGTATAGAGGAAGAGTTTGAAGATACTAAAGGGGTAATCAGAATCCATATATCGAAGAAGGACAGACAACATAATGGCCATTGCTTTACTGTTTGGCTTGTTTAAATGTTCAAGTTGAAGGAATAAAAACGTAGATATCAAATTAAAGTCATATCATATAATAAGTGTGAAACGATCGTCGTCTATAGTGGAGTGGAAAGTTAAAGTCATATCATATAATAAGTGTGAAACGATCGTCGTCTATAGTGGAGTGGAAAGTTAAAGTCATATCATATAATAAGTGTGAAACGATCGTCGTCTATAGTGGAGTGGAAAGTTAAAGTCATATCATATAATAAGTGTGAAACGATCGTCGTCTATAGTGGAGTGGAAAGTTAAAGTCATATCATATAATAAGTGTGAAACGATCGTCGTCTATAGTGGAGTGGAAAGTTAAAGTCATATCATATAATAAGTGTGAAACGATCGTCGTCTATAGTGGAGTGGAAAGTTAAAGTCATATCATATAATAAGTGTGAAACGATCGTCGTCTATAGTGGAGTGGAAAGTTAAAGTCATATCATATAATAAGTGTGAAACGATCGTCGTCTATAGTGGAGTGGAAAGTTAAAGTCATATCATATAATAAGTGTGAAACGATCGTCGTCTATAGTGGAGTGGAAAGTTAAAGTCATATCATATAATAAGTGTGAAACGATCGTCGTCTATAGTGGAGTGGAAAGTTAAAGTCATATCATATAATAAGTGTGAAACGATCGTCGTCTATAGTGGAGTGGAAAGTTAAAGTCATATCATATAATAAGTGTGAAACGATCGTCGTCTATAGTGGAGTGGAAAGTTAAAGTCATATCATATAATAAGTGTGAAACGATCGTCGTCTATAGTGGAGTGGAAAGTTAAAGTCATATCATATAATAAGTGTGAAACGTCTATAGTGGAGTGGAAAGTTAAAGTCATATCATATAATAAGTGTGAAACGTCTATAGTGGAGTGGAAAGTTAAAGTCATATCATATAATAAGTGTGAAACGTCTATAGTGGAGTGGAAAGTTAAAGTCATATCATATAATAAGTGTGAAACGATCGTCGTCTATAGTGGAGTGGAAAGTTAAAGTCATATCATATAATAAGTGTGAAACGATCGTCGTCTATAGTGGAGTGGAAAGTTAAAGTCATATCATATAATAAGTGTGAAACGATCGTCGTCTATAGTGGAGTGGAAAGTTAAAGTCATATCATATAATAAGTGTGACACGTCTATAGTGGAGTGGAAAGTTAAAGTCATATCATATAATAAGTGTGAAACGTCTATAGTGGAGTGGAAAGTTAAAATCATATTATATAATAAGTGTGAAACGTCTATAGTGGAGTGGAAAGTTAAAGTCATATCATATAATAAGTGTGAAACGTCTATAGTGGACTAGTAACATTGACTACTGGTACCAGTAGAACAGGGTCGTCGTTGTTGTGATCGTATGATGAGATACATTTTTTTCTATAATGCCAAATAAATAATAATCTTAGAAATGTTTTAATAAATAATATTAAAAAGTATCATGCTAATTTCGACCAACTGAACTTTTTTTCCCAAGTAAAAATTATATTAATTCCTGATCAAGCCGAATTTTTGCCCAGTGTTGTATAACTTTAACTATGAATATATGACATTTCTTTATGTTGTTCATGTATATATGTTTTGTAATGTTGTATTGTATTGTATTACTTTACCCGCAAGGGTTTTATTTGTAATAAAGATTATTATATTATTATTATTATTATTATTATGATTGGTGGATTTACTACTAAATGTGCAATCAGTGCCTATCACCACTAACGATGTGAGAACGAATCCAGCTCATTAAGTGGCCTTAAACACCAGTATCATAACCCTAACAAACAGACCATCTGGAACATGTTACTCTTCTATGAACCAGGAAGGAGATAGCATTCCAACATGGAACGCATGATCGTGACTTTTAAGGCACTTCGTGTTATGTATTATCTGTCCTTCAGCGTTCATGACTGTTTGTTTGGTTTTTGTCTACATTGAAGTTTTTCTCTGGTTTCGTCTTGTCCTACCGAATACTGAATCTATTTCTTTACATCGACTTTGTATACCCTCCATGTTCGAAAATCAAAGTACCAAACACAATATAGAAATTAATTTTTAAGGTATTGCATAACTCCTTTTATCGGATCTTATAGTAGGTGAAATATTCAATAATAGTTTTCTTACTGAACATGTTAAAAAACTGCTAACATATGCGATTCTCACAATATGATATTGCTATAAAAAATTATACTCGCTCCCTATTGGAAAACCAAATTTGAATAAAATCTATATTCTTTATTGAATCTCGATCCCTATTGGAAAACAAAATTTAAATAACAAAGTCAGTTAATGTTACATGTATCCGTGCCCGATAGATCTAAATATAAAAACTATTTATAATTCATTCTAAGAATGTTTAAAACTTTCTTAAATGGTATCCGTATGGTAGTTGGATTTACATCTACCTGTGCAATCTGTGCATATCGCCACTAAACTTGTGAGTTCGAACCCCGTTTATGGCGAGATGTACTCGATACAACATTATGTGATAAAGTTTGGCAGTGACTTGCGACAGGTCTGCGGTTTTCTCTGGTTTCCTCAACAAATAAAACTGACCGCCACGATATAACTGAAATATTGTTGAAAGTGGCGTTAAACACCATAAACCAAACAAAACCTTAAACGTTATCAATTAACTTCTGTAATACAAATAATAGTGTCAAAGATTAAAGGGGAAATCTTATTTTGATAAGTGAAGGCCATTGCCCGTTTGTTTACTATTTACAGATGTATCAAAAAAGAAAAAAAGCATACGAAAGCTTATAATATACAGACATTCAAGTACCTTATAGTCTTTACATTCCATTGCAACAGTTGCTCTATTATTGTTCATTCGTTGTTTTTCGATTGGCTTATTTATTCCTTTTTGTTTTGTCTTCGTTCAGTGTGTTGTACCAAATGTACCCATGTCTCTGGATTGTACATTCATGATTGCCCCTCTGATTTTGCTGTAAAACTTGGAAAGTTAACAGATCGCCAGCACTTGTTTAACTCCATAGGAAAATCTGCGTCGTAAATAACAAGGGATATTGTTCCGTTTGTTGATGCCTTTAATGTCCCATCGGGAATGAAGAGGATAAGTAAGTAAGTAATGTTCCGTCCTTCTTTCCTCTTACATGACGTGTCACCATATTTTTAACAAGAGTAACACGACAGTGCCAATAGTGGAACAGGAATTTCTTCGGAAACACAGTTTTAATTGTGGGGTCGTGTTCGTCACTCTAGTTTTCTGTGTAGTGTTGTATATATCAATGCATATTTGTCATTTCTCCTTTGGTCATTGCATAGTGTGACCTTCTGACTTTGTACAGCTGCTTCTAATATATATAATTTAAGCTGAAGTATTTTTTAAACTTTTCTGATAAAAGTTTTTTTTTCATTTGGGTTGAAGTTTTTTTTTCAGATGTCAGAAACGTCTCAAGCCGGGAATGTGGCACAATATACACTGTCTAACACCTGAATAACGTAATACTTGTCTAACTCGTGTAAAAGTTTTGATTGACTGCCTTTAGTTTATATCACCATGAATAATGATATGATAACAAACATTATTTTTATTTCTTATTTACTTTATTTGTGTTATCTGTGCGCGCCATACATTAAGGTTCATTATATATATATATATATATATATATCAGTTAGGAAGATATCGTACACAAATTCAGTACTATCTGCAAATTATGCCTAAGAAAAGTAAGTACATAGATATGCATTTATTAGACCAGCTAATAAACAAATACACAATCACTTTCTTTATTTTATGTACACGTGAATTTGTATTGTTCTGTTTGTTTTTAGTTAATTAGGCATTGTCCATTTTTAAAACCACGCGTATACCTCATGAAAATGTAAACTTTCGATCTGATATTACCTGCCACGTTTGGTCAACATGTGTGACATGGCGATTTAAATACTAATTATTTGAAGATTTAGAAGGTGGGAGGACTGGTCAAAATGATTTACAAAGAAAATATATAACGTATGATTAGGTACGGGGTCTTACTAATGAACCGTGTGTTATATAGTTTATTTAGATATACTTGTAACATGTTTTATTTATATTAACCATATATTTTACACATACATATACAACACATACAAACGATGTCAGTCTGAAACTTACATCGTGATATTGACAACCACATATACATGCAGTGTAATGAGAAATATTAAATCAAACAGATCTGTTCAGATAAATAAATCAAATCTTCAACCCCAAACCAATACTAAACCCATTTATTATTATATTGGTACTCGACTGGGACAAATTTTACACGCTAGGTTGCGTATGCAATGCAGATCTCTCAATCATCACTTATTTCATAAAAAAACATTGTAAATTCCCCATTCTGTCAATGTGGGGCAACAGAAACCACGGCCCATTTTCTGCTACATTGTCTCCGTCACAATGCAATAAGACTGAGATATATTCACATCATTAATTTACCAATTAACTTAAATACGGATTTATTATTGTTTGGCTCTACAGACTTAACGAATACCCTAAATACAGATATATTCTTAAACGTGCAGAAGTTCATCATAAGTAGTAAACGATTCACCTCTTAACCATATTAAAAAAAAAAGCACTTGCACCTTTGCACTTCATTTGTTTGTTTCTTTTTATTTTTTTTTCTTACTAAAGCACACCAAATAACATTGACAACGACTGATTAACACTTGATTAATTATCAATACACATCTATCTTTCGATACTAATTAAACCTTGAACACCAGATAACAACAGGGATACGGATTAATATAAGTATAACCACTTGTTTCCGAATCCTATTGATTAATTTAAATGTCTATATAATTTATATGTGTATTATCATAATGTGTATTATTATACCTCACATAATAAAGAATCAATTTTATTGGTTAAAAGATAATCACATGACATAAAATAATCTGGATAGGTTTGCTTCTAATCGCCGCCAACGGTAAGAATTGCACACGTCCATTGAATAACCCTATTATTCAACGGTGAATAACCCTCGAAAATTACAACGTCCAGTGAATAACCCTAATGGAATAATACTTTAACAATTCAAATGTTAAACAGTATATTTCAACTGTTTGTTCGAGCCCGAGGGAAATAACCCTAGTGGGGTTAACAATTTTGGATATTCACCTCTTCCGAGGGCCGTAATTGTATAATATTGAATTTATTAATAAAATATGTTTATACTAATGCGAAATATGTATTGTTTAAACTGTATTTTTATTTTGATAATGTTGTATAACTATTTGACGTTAACTAACCATATATACATGTATGTGTTTTTCTTCCTTTTGTTTGACTTTTGTTTTTTTTTTATTCACTTTTTGTCTGACTTCAAATGAACAATATTTCAGCTATAGTCATATAGAGAGCAAGTTTATAAACAATAAATCGTGAAAGTAACAGATGGTGTCGGGCGTCCCAGTAGCCACGTGGACATTTATAAACCTCGCAGCTGTCCCCCTAACGACAACTCATAACATAACAAACTGTTCATATGACCTGGTACAAGTTGTCTTTTACTTGCAAGGAGCATTACATTCTTCAAACACATGTCATAATGATCTATTTGACCATCTCATGATGTCAGATTGTAATGGGGTGTACACCGGACTGAAGAAACCTGTTTACATCACTATGCCCCGGGCTACATATCTATTGAATGACAACAACTATGGTGGATTATTGATGTCGTCTAAACAATATAAACAACACTAAAAGCATGGTAATTGACGAATCCCTGGTTAGTCTGTAGTGAGTGAGTGATTGTTGTTTAACGCCAATTCAGCAACTTTTCAGCTATATTATTGCGAGAACAAGTTAATTTTCAATGAGATGAAGATGAGGTCCGCTTTGTACTAGACCAACACGCTAAGTTGGATTTTTATAGTGCTAGCTGACTGAAACCACAGACCGCGATTAGACATGTCGCTCCACTCGGACACATTATTCTGATTCCGAGGCAACCAGTCTTTGCTCTTTCTCCTTAATATTGTGTGCTTAGCGGAGAAGCAACAAATACCAATTTCATAGTCTTTGGTTTGACCAGACTGGGGCTCGAACCCACGGTCTACCGCACACGAGGCGAGTGCGCTAACCATTACGCCACTAATGCGGTTGGTTAGTTTGGAGGTGTGTAATCCGTCGAAACCATTTGTTTATAAACCCTTGTTGTTGACATCGGAAATCTGACTATAATGACAGGAAAATTCTTAGCTCATTCTATAGATCATTCTTGACAACAAAATAAATTTGTGTGATCAAAATCAATAAAAAAAAATTATTTCTTGAACAAAATGTTGCATGTCATAGTTGTTCATTTATCACCCCAGTCTGTATGACAACAGTATATAGTTCAAAAAGAGGGACAGTGGCAACACGTGTGCATTAAATAATGACATAATGACAAGACAAGTTTTGAACTCAGTTTTTTTAGAACTTTGGTGATTGATCAATTTTCGAATATGAGTACAAATATAGTACACGAACATTTTATGCGAACAACAGATGTTCAATCTATTTTGTTTTAATGCAATCAATATGTAAAGTTTGTATGAAAATTACACCTCTAATTTTTGAAACGAATAATAATACTCATCAGTCTAAAGTGAATACATGTCCGCGCTATTATATAGACAATGTCAGCAAATATAAAATTCATGTGCACGAGCTTTCAAATCAGGAAGAAAGACGATTATGTTGTGAACCTTTCGTTCCTATTTCGAAGCGAGTACAATCAGATCTCAAAACAAAATACCAGCAAGTTCGTCGTCATTTCGTTTTCTTGTTATAATTGGTGTTAATTTATTTGTCTCGTTGTTTCTCTAATTCATATTTATTTTTCTTATTTTCTTTGTTTCAATATATACCATTACTTATATATTTCATTCAGGTTTCCGAGAGCGCCTCGCTGCAGGTGAAACCATTGTAATTGCTGAAGGATATTTGTTTGAATTTGAAAGAAGAGGATTCGTGAGAGCTGGATGTTTTGTTCCGGAAGTAGTGTTAGAAAAGCCAGAACAACTGACAGCTTTACATGAAGAGTTTGTGCATTCCGGAAGTGACGTAGTGGAGGCGTACACAGTAAGCAATTTACAATTATTCGGATTACGTAGATTGAATCTTAATATTACTAAATGTTCAAATTATTTTTTGCTATCCGGAAATCGTATCATGGAAGTTGTAATACTACTACAGTACAGCTGACAGCATACACTGATAAATGCTGAGCATTTAAAAGGCTCAGCATTCAATGCTGAGGTTTTATTGGGGGTCGTAAATCATGGGCTGATGATCAGTTTTATTACCCTCACCTGTACAGATGGTCAGCAATTGAATAAACAATATGATCATAATGATTTCCAGGTAGATGTACCTGATTCAATAGGTGTTAGTAAAATTAACCTGAGCATGTATGTGTGATTTGTTACACTTGTGACTTTTTATTTAGTGGAAATATTTACATAAAAAATTTTCTATTTTACAATGTAGTAATGTTTTGATAATTCTAAAATTGAATTAAAATTTCTTTGTTTTTCAATTGATTTGTTTTGTGAAAATTTCAATTATTATCTGTATTTTAAAATTTAAAAGTAAATTATTTGAAAATATTTACATGTATACAATAGATGTGTATCTATTCTTTTTTTAACCATTTGTTTGTTGTCTTTTTCTTTTTTTTTATTTGTGTTTGTACTAACAAAAACAGTAAATTATTTAAAAAAAAGTTTAATTCAAAATTCATGAATATTTATGAAAAAGAAATTTATAGTAATTTAATTTTAACCGTTGAACATTTCACATTTTATAAAAAAAAAATATATGTATTTAATTTAGGAATCTAGTTGAATATGTGTGTGTGTGTTTTTCTTTTTCATTAGCCTAGACAGTATGTCTCTTTAAGATCAATTTATGACATGAGAGTGAATAAGTGGCAAATTACAAGTGTCCATAAATCCTTCATTGATTGAGATTTCCTATGTTTACCATATCTGTGTGTTAATATATAAAAAATACTTAATTTGTCATTTTTTTATATTGAAAAGAATGTATTTATAATCAACTGGCATATTTTTTTTAATGTTTAGAATGTAAGTTTAACAAAATAAGAATAAAAATGTGAAAAAAAAAATGTTCAAGAAATGTCCTGAATAACAAAAAGAAAAGAAATTAATATTACCTTGGATAAAATGGCTTAAAAAAAAATCGAAAAAAATCGAAACATAGTAACAAGTATATTTTTGAAATTGGATTACATTTATTTGATTAAATTGATAAAGCAAATTAAATATATTATTCCTCTGCAAAAACAGATAAAATTAATTACAAAATATTTTTTTTTTAAATTTTAAATACATGTATCATAAAAGAACAACTTTAACATTTTTGTCAAAGTTGAAAAAAACCCTCTTAAATACATGACTAACATGTACACACATGCACATTACATAGAAAGAAAATTCTTAAAATATTAAATCTAATCTTAATTAATTAATCTATAGATTAAAATAGCATCACAATTAATCTTGTTCTTCTTTGCCATATTTTCAGTTCAAAATTCTTATATATCCAACACAAAATTATGATTTCATTTCAATTATTTGTTTAAATTGTTAGCTGATGCTAATATCACAAAATATTAAATTTTGAAAATATTATTTTATTGACAAATTTTCAAGGTACAGTTTAATGTATTAAAGTCCTTTTTCTACACATCAAAATCACTGAAATCCAAATATGCCCATTTCCTGATTATGTAACACAAACAGGTGTATATATTTACCTGTAAAATCAACAAGACACTACTGACCAGGTATTGTATGGCCCTGTTTATTACCTTGGGGTTAAGAATTAGTACCAGATTGGGAATCGGCTAATTGGACTCGGCAATTTGGGATTCGGCAAACTGGGAATCGGAAATTTGGGATGTTTATTACCTTGGGGTTAATTAGCAGATCATCGGCAAAAATGCTGAGCCTGGCTCAGCATGCAGATTATGCTCAGCATTTATCAGTGTATGCTGTCAGCTGTACTGTATAGCCATTCTTCTAGTTACACCTAATTACCAACTTCTTGGTATAATGACAACGCCAACATGCCTTCATTTTCATTTGGCAATTTTCAGCCTAGTGTATGCTTAAACCTTTCCGTCAATGGTCTTGTGGTTTGAATACATGTTAAACAGAATAAAATTTAATTTATACTTTTTGTTTTAATACATCTGTACATATATTATTAACAAGTTGTTTACCTGATATCTAGAATTTCGATTCCTGCACGAAGCATGGTATTAATTTATATAGCACCCAATTTTTCCCATTAACGAATAGGACAATTTCCATTAGTCTCCCGAGAAATTTTCTTTATAATGGAACATAAATGAATGTCTTGTGTATGGACAATTTCATGATCTACGCACGAATAAGACAGCTTGCAATAACCCCCATGTTGGGAGTGGTCGTTGATGGCCTGTTGCAATGCTAATTAAATGTTCTTTTTTTTCTGGCATCCAAACCATATGCCAATGTAAGGGCCACTGTTGTTTTTTTTCACCTACATGGGTTATCATTGGTAGACATGTTCTCCTCATGAATATAATTGAAATACTGCTCAGGTGACATTAAACAACAATCAATCAACAATAGAACTTGGAAATAATAACTAATTTTCATATTAACATGTTTAGTAGGGAATACACAAAACCCCAAAACATCACCATTAATAGTTGTTGACTTTACACCAAATAATTATATCATGTTTCAGTATTATGGACATAGGGCAAAGCTACGTGTTGTAGACCGAGAAGACGAATTAGAAACTCTGAACCTTAGAGCTCTGGATATTGCGAAGGAAGTTGCCGACAGAACCGGGAGACTGCTTGCAGGGAATATTTCTAATACAACAATTTTTAATAGGCACTATCCTAATACTATTGATGAAGCTAGAAGTATATTTAAGGTAAATAGTTTTATGAAATATTATTGAAGTGGCGTTAAGTACCATAACCCTAACCCTGAAATTCCATATGCTAGATTGCTGATACTTTAGGTTTTAATTATAAATTTGCAAAATCTTTGTTGAAATGCTATGCTGTCGCTGGTACTAACATGAATATCACAATATTATTCGCTGGTACTAACATAAATATCACAATATTATCCATTGTATATACATGTATAATAGAAACGAATTAACTTTCCGCCATTCGCGGATTACAATACCGGTATGTCAATAGAATATGTCAATACTTTCGAAGATATTTTTCACATTTAAAATCCTCATTAAAATTCGGGCTTCCGTTTTAATGGATAGTTCAAGCATTTAGTGGAGAAATTCCGTAATTCACATTTAAATCTTTAAAATTGTATTTTAGGAGCAAATTGAATGGGCTGCTAGTCGAAATGTAGACTTTATAATAGCAGAGACTTTTCCTGATTTTGAGGAAGCTCTGCTTGCACTCAAGTGTATACAAGAATACGGAAAAGGTAATACAAATCCCTTTGCATTTGATAATCATACTTAACATTAATAAAATTAGAAATTTCTTTCGCCACGTTGAAAATTGTTCTTTCTAAAGGGTTTCCCTACCTAGTTTTGAAAAGGGAAAATAGAACAACATCCTGAAATTGTGAAATTAGTGATGATTGTAATAAAATGAAGAACAAACGATACGACAGCGTCCGAACATTTCAAAAATTCATTTTAAAAATTGCAAAAGCAGAGGCAAGCTAAATACAAATGTACCCCTAACACATATACATAACCGCTCTCTTCCCTGGCTTGGTACAAGCACATCAACAAAAAGTGGCTGGGTTAAGCTAGTATTATGGGCCCAAACATCCTCTCATAGTGAAATGAGGCGGTCATGCAAGATGATAAAATAAGACTAAAATAAGGCTTTAAATATGTCATTTTGAGAAATTATGATTCGCTATATCGACCAGGGATAGTGGTTGAGGAATTGAAATAAACAAAATAAAGCAGTTAAAAATAATCCAAGATCTCACTACTGGGTATAAACGTTGGCGTGAATCTTTGATTCATTACTGAAATATGGATCGTGTTATAGGTGTTTAATGCCGTTTACAACAATAAATATTCAGTTATAACGTGGCGGCTAGTATTCCTGTTGGAAGAAACCGGAGTATTCAGGGAACACCACTGACTAAGTTAATAAGTTATTGACGAACTTCGCCATGAAGTTGTCTCAAGATGCAATTCATATCATCGTGGATGGGAATCGAACACACGAACGGTAGTGGTGATTACCACGTATTGGGTTATTATATGTATTTACAACTATCATACGATTCCTACCATGGCTGTCCCCATCGGTGAAATAATCGAAGCCTATATTTATGGAACTCTAAACCATTTCACCACCTAAAATACTAAATTGTAGGCAACAAACAAATGAACATCGCTTCAAGAACAGTGTTACACAAAATTGGTGACCTGAAAAGAGATACTAATCGACTTGGTTGTTCTTTATTATTTCTACAGTACCGGCTGTAATAACATTTGCTTCACGAGAGAACAACTTAACCCACGACGGAATACCACTACCAGAAGCATGCCGTCGCCTAGAAGAGGCAGGAGCAGACGTTGTTGGATTGAATTGTAGTAGAGGACCCGCCACCATGATGCCTCTCATAAAGGAGATTAAAAAAGTTTGTAAAGTGAGTATTGTACAGAATAATATGTCAGAAAACCTGTCATTAGCTTTGTCTAAAATTAGATTCCTCATATCCCCGCTAGAAGACAAATCGAATTTGGAATAGTCAATTCAGCACCAATGACCTCCCCCATTGAATACAAATAAAATAGAAGGAATTTGATCACTGCTACATTGTACTAGGGACAGTCGTTTAGATTGCATTGTGTTAAGATAAAGGAATGTCGAAATGGGATGTTAAAAGTTGTTTTGGTTTGAAATGAAATATACATGAAATTGAACAGCAATGGGTTAATGGTTATGGTTAGGGTTTTTAACGCCACTTTCAACAATATTTCTGCTATATCATGGCGGTCAGTTTTTTGGTGGAGTAAACCGGAGTACCCGGAGAAAACCACCGACAAACTTCATTACATAATGTTGTATCGAGTACACCTCGTCTGATCGTCTGAGCGGAATTCGTACTCACAATGTTAGTGGTGATAGCACTGACAGCATAGGTAGTTATAAATCCAACTATCATACGATCACGATCACTACGGCCCCTTAACACCAATGGGTATTTGAAGGAAATAGAATAATCATATGTTTACATTTTATTATTTTTCTTAAATATCGATAATTCTTATTTTATTTGAGCACCGTTATTTTTTATATGCATTTCAGTCCCGCTCATGGCGAGGTGTAATCGATACAACATGGTGTGATAAAGTTTGTCAGTGATTTGAGGCAGGTCGGTGGTTTTCTCTGGGAACTTCAATTTTCTCCACCAATAAAACTAACCGCCACGATATAACTGAAATATTTGTAAAACTGGCGTTAAACACCATAACACCAACCGTAACGCTATACATCAGTGAAGATGAATATGTATTTAAGAGTTGTCCTTTTGTTACTCACAGCATTTAAGAGTTGTCCTGTTTGTTACTCACAGCATTTAAGAGTTGTCCTGTTTGTTACTCATAGCATTTAAGAGTTGTCCTGTTTGTTACTCACAGCATTTAAGAGTTGTCCTGTTTGTTACTCACAACATTTAAGAGTTGTCCTGTTTGTTACTCACAGCATTTAAGAGTTGTCTTGTTTGTTACTCACAACATTTAAGAGTTGTCCTGTTTGTTACTCACAGCATTTAAGAGTTGTCCTGTTTATTACTCACAGTATTTAAGAGTTGTCCTGTTTGTTACTCACATCATTTAAGAGTTGTCCTGTTTGTTACTCACAACATTTAAGAGTTGTCCTGTTTGTTACTCACAGCATTTAAGAGTTGTCTTGTTTGTTACTCACAGCATTTAAGAGTTGTCCTGTTTGTTACTCACAGCATTTAACAGTTGTCCTGTTTGTTACTCACAGTATTTAAGAGTTGTCCTGTTTGTTACTCACAGCATTTAAGAGTTGTCCTGTTTGTTACTCACAGCATTTAAGAGTTGTCCTGTTTATTATTCACAGCATTTAACAGTTGTCTTGTTTGTTACTCACAACATTTAAGAGTTGTCCTGTTTGTTACTCACAGCATTTAAGAGTTGTCCTGTTTGTTACTCACAACATTTAAGAGTTGTCCTGTTTGTTACTCACAGCATTTAAGAGTTGTCCTGTTTGTTACTCACAACATTTAAGAGTTGTCCTGTTTGTTACTCACAGCATTTAAGAGCTGTCCTGTTTGTTACTCACAGTATTTAAGAGTTGTCCTGTTTGTTACTCACAGTATTTAAGAGTTGTCCTGTTTGTTACTCACAGCATTTAAGAGTTGTCTTGTTTGTTACTCACAGCATTTAAGAGTTGTCCTGTTTGTGACTCACAGCATTTAAGAGTTGTCCTGTTTGTTACTCACAACATTTAAGAGTTGTCCTGTTTGTTACTCACAGCATTTAAGAGTTGTCCTGTTTGTTACTCACAGCATTTAAGAGTTGTCCTGTTTGTTACTCACAGCATTTAAGAGTTGTCCTGTTTGTTACTCACAGCATTTAAGAGTTGTCCTGTTTGTTACTCACAACATTTAAGAGTTGTCTTGTTTGTTACTCACAGCATTTAAGAGTTGTCTTGTTTGTTACTCACAGCATTTAAGAGTTGTCCTGTTTGTTACTCACAGCATTTAAGAGTTGTCCGGTTTGTTACTCACAACATTTAAGAGTTGTCCTGTTTGTTACTCACAGCATTTAAGAGTTGTCCTGTTTGTTACTCACAACATTTAAGAGTTGTCCTGTTTGTTACTCACAGCATTTAAGAGCTGTCCTGTTTGTTACTCACAGTATTTAAGAGTTGTCCTGTTTGTTACTCACAGCATTTAAGAGTTGTCCTGTTTATTACTCGCAGCATTTAAGAGTTGTCTTGTTTGTTACTCACAGCATTTAAGAGTTGTCTTGTTTGTTACTCACAGTATTTAAGAGTTGTCCTGTTTGTTACTCACAGCATTTAAGAGTTGTCCTGTTTATTACTCGCAGCATTTAAGAGTTGTCTTGTTTGTTACTCACAGCATTTAAGAGTTGTCTTGTATGTTACTCACAGTATTTAAGAGTTGTCCTGTTTGTTACTCACAGCATTTAAGAGTTGTCCTGTTTGTTACTCACAGCATTTAAGAGTTGTCCTGTTTGTTACTCACAACATTTAAGAGTTGTCCTGTTTGTTAATCGCAGCATTTAAGAGTTGTCCTGTTTGTTACTCACAGCATTTAAGAGTTGTCTTGTTTGTTACTCGCAGCATTTAAGAGTTGTCTTGTTTGTTACTCACAGCATTTAAGAGTTGTCCTGTTTGTTACTCGCAGCATTTAAGAGTTGTCTTGTTTGTTACTCACAATATTTAAGAGTTGTCCTGTTTGTTACTCACAGCATTTAAGAGTTGTCCTGTTTGTTACTCACAGCATTTAAGAGTTGCCCTGTTTGTTACTCACAGCATTTAAGAGTTGTCCTGTTTGTTACTCACAGTATTTAAGAGTTGTCCTGTTTGTTACTCACAACATTTAAGAGTTGTCCTGTTTGTTACTCACAGCATTTAAGAGTTGTCTTGTTTGTTACTCACAGCATTTAAGAGTTGTCCTGTTTGTTACTCACAGCATTTAAGAGTTGTCCTGTTTGTTACTCACAGTATTTAAGAGTTGTCCTGTTTGTTACTCACAGTATTTAAGAGTTGTCTTGTTTGTTACTCACAGCATTTAAGAGTTGTCTTGTTTGTTACTCACAGCATTTAAGAGTTGTCCTGTTTGTTACTCACAGCATTTAAGAGTTGTCCTGTTTGTTACTCTCAGTATTTAAGAGTTGTCCTGTTTGTTACTCACAACATTTAAGAGTTGTCCTGTTTGTTACTCACAGCATTTAAGAGTTGTCCTGTTTATTATTCACAGCATTTAACAGTTGTCTTGTTTGTTACTCACAGCATTTAAGAGTTGTCCTGTTTGTTACTCACAGCATTTAAGAGTTGTCCTGTTTGTTACTCACAACATTTAAGAGTTGTCCTGTTTGTTACTCACAGCATTTAAGAGTTGTCCTGTTTGTTACTCACAACATTTAAGAGTTGTCCTGTTTGTTACTCACAGCATTTAAGAGCTGTCCTGTTTGTTACTCACAGTATTTAAGAGTTGTCCTGTTTGTTACTCACAGCATTTAAGAGTTGTCCTGTTTGTTACTCACAGCATTTAAGAGTTGTCTTGTTTGTTACTCACAGCATTTAAGAGTTGTCATGTTTGTTACTCACGGCATTTAAGAGTTGTCCTGTTTGTTACTCACAACATTTAAGAGTTGTACTGTTTGTTACTCACAGCATTTAAGAGTTGTCTTGTTTGTTACTCACAACATTTAAGAGTTGTCCTGTTTGTTACTCACAGCATTTAAGAGTTGTCCTGTTTGTTACTCACAGTATTTAAGAGTTGTCCTGTTTGTTACTCACAGCATTTAAGAGTTGTCCTGTTTGTTACTCACAGCATTTAAGAGTTGTCCTGTTTGTTACTCACAGCATTTAAGAGTTGTCCTGTTTGTTACTCACAGCATTTAAGAGTTGTCCTGTTTGTTACTCACAACATTTAAGAGTTGTCCTGTTTGTTACTCACAGCATTTAAGAGTTGTCCTGTTTGTTACTCACAGCATTTAAGAGTTGTCCTGTTTGTTACTCACAACATTTAAGAGTTGTCTTGTTTGTTACTCACAGCATTTAAGAGTTGTCTTGTTTGTTACTCACAGCATTTAAGAGTTGTCCTGTTCGTTACTCACAGCATTTAAGAGTTGTCCTGTTTGTTACTCACAGCATTTAAGAGTTGTCTTGTTTGTTACTCACAGCATTTAAGAGTTGCCCTGTTTGTTACTCACAACATTTAAGAGTTGTCCTGTTTGTTACTCGCAGCATTTAAGAGTTGTCCTGTTTGTTACTCACAGCATTTAAGAGTTGTCTTGTTTGTTACTCGCAGCATTTAAGAGTTGTCTTGTTTGTTACTCACAGCATTTAAGAGTTGTCCTGTTTGTTACTCGCAGCATTTAAGAGTTGTCTTGTTTGTTACTCACAATATTTAAGAGTTGTCCTGTTTGTTACTCACAGCATTTAAGAGTTGTCCTGTTTGTTACTCACAGCATTTAAGAGTTGCCCTGTTTGTTACTCACAGCATTTAAGAGTTGTCCTGTTTGTTACTCACAGTATTTAAGAGTTGTCCTGTTTGTTACTCACAACATTTAAGAGTTGTCCTGTTTGTTACTCACAGCATTTAAGAGTTGTCTTGTTTGTTACTCACATCATTTAAGAGTTGTCCTGTTTGTTACTCACAGCATTTAAGAGTTGTCCTGTTTGTTACTCACAGTATTTAAGAGTTGTCCTGTTTGTTACTCACAGTATTTAAGAGTTGTCCTGTTTGTTACTCACAACATTTAAGAGTTGTCCTGTTTGTTACTCACAGCATTTAAGAGTTGTCTTGTTTGTTACTCACAGCATTTAAGAGTTGTCCTGTTTGTTACTCACAGCATTTAAGAGTTGTCCTGTTTGTTACTCACAGTATTTAAGAGTTGTCCTGTTTGTTACTCACAACATTTAAGAGTTGTCCTGTTTGTTACTCACAGCATTTAAGAGTTGTCCTGTTTATTATTCACAGCATTTAACAGTTGTCTTGTTTGTTACTCACAGCATTTAAGAGTTGTCCTGTTTGTTACTCACAGCATTTAAGAGTTGTCCTGTTTGTTACTCACAACATTTAAGAGTTGTCCTGTTTGTTACTCACAGCATTTAAGAGTTGTCCTGTTTGTTACTCACAACATTTAAGAGTTGTCCTGTTTGTTACTCACAGCATTTAAGAGCTGTCCTGTTTGTTACTCACAGTATTTAAGAGTTGTCCTGTTTGTTACTCACAGCATTTAAGAGTTGTCCTGTTTGTTACTCACAGCATTTAAGAGTTGTCTTGTTTGTTACTCACAGCATTTAAGAGTTGTCCTGTTTGTTACTCACAGCATTTAAGAGTTGTCCTGTTTGTTACTCACAACATTTAAGAGTTGTCCTGTTTGTTACTCACAGCATTTAAGAGTTGTCTTGTTTGTTACTCACAACATTTAAGAGTTGTCCTGTTTGTTACTCACAGCATTTAAGAGCTGTCCTGTTTGTTACTCACATTATTTAAGAGTTGTCCTGTTTGTTACTCACAGCATTTAAGAGTTGTCCTGTTTATTACTCACAGCATTTAAGAGTTGTCTTGTTTGTTACTCACAGCATTTAAGAGTTGTCCTGTTTGTTACTCACAGCATTTAAGAGTTGTCCTGTTTGTTACTCACAGCATTTAAGAGTTGTCCTGTTTGTTACTCACAGCATTTAAGAGTTGTCTTGTTTGTTACTCACAGCATTTAAGAGTTGTCCTGTTTGTTACTCACAGCATTTAAGAGTTGTCCTGTTTGTTACTCACAACATTTAAGAGTTGTCCTGTTTGTTACTCACAGCATTTAAGAGTTGTCCTGTTTGTTACTCACAACATTTAAGAGTTGTCCTGTTTGTTACTCACAGCATTTAAGAGCTGTCCTGTTTGTTACTCACAGCATTTAAGTGTTGTCCTGTTTATTACTCGCAGCATTTAAGAGTTGTCTTGTTTGTTACTCACAGCATTTAAGAGTTGTCTTGTTTGTTACTCACAGTATTTAAGAGTTGTCCTGTTTGTTACTCACAGCATTTAAGAGTTGTCCTATTTGTTACTCACAGCATTTAAGAGTTGTCCTGTTTATTACTCACAGCATTTATGAGTTGTCTTGTTTGTTACTCACAGCATTTAAGAGTTGTCTTGTTTGTTACTCACAGTATTTAAGAGTTGTCCTGTTTGTTACTCACAGCATTTAAGAGTTGTCCTGTTTGTTACTCACAGCATTTAAGAGTTGTCTTGTTTGTTACTCACAGCATTTAAGAGTTGTCCTGTTTGTTACTCACAACATTTAAGAGTTGTCCTGTTTGTTACTCACAGCATTTAAGAGTTGTCCTGTTTGTTACTCACAGCATTTAAGAGTTGTCTTGTTTGTTACTCGCAGCATTTAAGAGTTGTCTTGTTTTTTACTCACAGCATTTAAGAGTTGTCCTGTTTGTTACTCGCAGCATTTAAGAGTTGTCTTGTTTGTTACTCACAGTATTTAAGAGTTGTCCTGTTTGTTACTCACAGCATTTAAGAGTTGCCCTGTTTGTTACTCACATCATTTAAGAGTTGTCCTGTTTGTTACTCACAGTATTTAAGAGTTGTCCTGTTTGTTACTCACAACATTTAAGAGTTGTCCTGTTTGTTACTCACAGCATTTAAGAGTTGTCTTGTTTGTTACTCACAGCATTTAAGAGTTGTCCTGTTTGTTACTCACAGCATTTAAGAGTTGTCCTGTTTGTTACTCACAGTATTTAAGAGTTGTCCTGTTTGTTACTCACAGTATTTAAGAGTTGTCCTGTTTGTTACTCACAACATTTAAGAGTTGTCCTGTTTGTTACTCACAGCATTTAAGAGTTGTCTTGTTTGTTACTCACAGCATTTAAGAGTTGTCCTGTTTGTTACTCACAGCATTTAAGAGTTGTCCTGTTTGTTACTCACAGCATTTAAGAGTTGTCTTGTTTGTTACTCACAGCATTTAAGAGTTGTCCTGTTTGTTACTCACAACATTTAAGAGTTGTCCTGTTTGTTACTCACAGCATTTAAGAGTTGTCCTGTTTGTTACTCACAGCATTTAAGAGTTGTCTTGTTTGTTACTCGCAGCATTTAAGAGTTGTCTTGTTTGTTACTCACAGCATTTAAGAGTTGTCCTGTTTGTTACTCGCAGCATTTAAGAGTTGTCTTGTTTGTTACTCACAGTATTTAAGAGTTGTCCTGTTTGTTACTCACAGCATTTAAGAGTTGTCCTGTTTGTTACTCACAGCATTTAAGAGTTGCCCTGTTTGTTACTCACATCATTTAAGAGTTGTCCTGTTTGTTACTCACAGTATTTAAGAGTTGTCCTGTTTGTTACTCACAACATTTAAGAGTTGTCCTGTTTGTTACTCACAGCATTTAAGAGTTGTCTTGTTTGTTACTCACAGCATTTAAGAGTTGTCCTGTTTGTTACTCACAGCATTTAAGAGTTGTCCTGTTTGTTACTCTCAGTATTTAAGAGTTGTCCTGTTTGTTACTCACAGTATTTAAGAGTTGTCCTGTTTGTTACTCACAACATTTAAGAGTTGTCCTGTTTGTTACTCACAGCATTTAAGAGTTGTCTTGTTTGTTACTCACAGCATTTAAGAGTTGTCCTGTTTGTTACTCACAGCATTTAAGAGTTGTCCTGTTTGTTACTCACAGTATTTAAGAGTTGTCCTGTTTGTTACTCACAACATTTAAGAGTTGTCCTGTTTGTTACTCACAGCATTTAAGAGTTGTCCTGTTTATTATTCACAGCATTTAACAGTTGTCTTGTTTGTTACTCACAGCATTTAAGAGTTGTCCTGTTTGTTACTCACAGCATTTAAGAGTTGTCCTGTTTGTTACTCACAACATTTAAGAGTTGTCCTGTTTGTTACTCACAGCATTTAAGAGTTGTCCTGTTTGTTACTCACAACATTTAAGAGTTGTCCTGTTTGTTACTCACAGCATTTAAGAGCTGTCCTGTTTGTTACTCACAGTATTTAAGAGTTGTCCTGTTTGTTACTCACAGCATTTAAGAGTTGTCCTGTTTGTTACTCACAGCATTTAAGAGTTGTCTTGTTTGTTACTCACAGCATTTAAGAGTTGTCCTGTTTGTTACTCACAGCATTTAAGAGTTGTCCTGTTTGTTACTCACAACATTTAAGAGTTGTCCTGGTTGTTACTCACAGCATTTAAGAGTTGTCTTGTTTGTTACTCACAGCATTTAAGAGTTGTCCTGTTTGTTACTAACAGCATTTAAGAGTTGTCCTGTTTGTTACTCACAGCATTTAAGAGTTGTCCTGTTTATTACTCGCAGTATTTAAGAGTTGTCTTGTTTGTTACTCACAGCATTTAAGAGTTGTCTTGTTTGTTACTCACAGTATTTAAGAGTTGTCCTGTTTGTTACTCACAGCATTTAAGAGTTGTCCTGTTTGTTACTCACAGCATTTAAGAGTTGTCTTGTTTGTTACTCACAGCATTTAAGAGTTGTCCTGTTTGTTACTCACAACATTTAAGAGTTGTCCTGTTTGTTACTCACAGCATTTAAGAGTTGTCCTGTTTGTTACTCACAGTATTTAAGAGTTGTCCTGTTTGTTACTCACAACATTTAAGAGTTGTCCTGTTTGTTACTCACAGCATTTAAGAGTTGTCCTGTTTATTATTCACAGCATTTAACAGTTGTCTTGTTTGTTACTCACAGCATTTAAGAGTTGTCCTGTTTGTTACTCACAGCATTTAAGAGTTGTCCTGTTTGTTACTCACAACATTTAAGAGTTGTCCTGTTTGTTACTCACAGCATTTAAGAGTTGTCCTGTTTGTTACTCACAGCATTTAAGAGTTGTCTTGTTTGTTACTCGCAGCATTTAAGAGTTGTCTTGTTTGTTACTCACAGCATTTAAGAGTTGTCCTGTTTGTTACTCGCAGCATTTAAGAGTTGTCTTGTTTGTTACTCACAGTATTTAAGAGTTGTCCTGTTTGTTACTCACAGCATTTAAGAGTTGTCCTGTTTGTTACTCACAGCATTTAAGAGTTGCCCTGTTTGTTACTCACATCATTTAAGAGTTGTCCTGTTTGTTACTCACAGTATTTAAGAGTTGTCCTGTTTGTTACTCACAACATTTAAGAGTTGTCCTGTTTGTTACTCACATCATTTAAGAGTTGTCTTGTTTGTTACTCACAGCATTTAAGAGTTGTCCTGTTTGTTACTCACAGCATTTAAGAGTTGTCCTGTTTGTTACTCACAGTATTTAAGAGTTGTCCTGTTTGTTACTCACAGTATTTAAGAGTTGTCCTGTTTGTTACTCACAACATTTAAGAGTTGTCCTGTTTGTTACTCACAGCATTTAAGAGTTGTCTTGTTTGTTACTCACAGCATTTAAGAGTTGTCCTGTTTGTTACTCACAGCATTTAAGAGTTGTCCTGTTTGTTACTCACAGTATTTAAGAGTTGTCCTGTTTGTTACTCACAACATTTAAGAGTTGTCCTGTTTGTTACTCACAGCATTTAAGAGTTGTCCTGTTTATTATTCACAGCATTTAACAGTTGTCTTGTTTGTTACTCACAGCATTTAAGAGTTGTCCTGTTTGTTACTCACAGCATTTAAGAGTTGTCCTGTTTGTTACTCACAACATTTAAGAGTTGTCCTGTTTGTTACTCACACCATTTAAGAGTTGTCCTGTTTGTTACTCACAACATTTAAGAGTTGTCCTGTTTGTTACTCACAGCATTTAAGAGTTGTCCTGTTTGTTACTCACAGCATTTAAGAGTTGTCTTGTTTGTTACTCACAGCATTTAAGAGTTGTCCTGTTTGTTACTCACAGCATTTAAGAGTTGTCATGTTTGTTACTCACAACATTTAAGAGTTGTCCTGGTTGTTACTCACAGCATTTAAGAGTTGTCCTGTTTGTTACTCACAGCATTTAAGAGTTGTCCTGTTTATTACTCGCAGTATTTAAGAGTTGTCTTGTTTGTTACTCACAGCATTTAAGAGTTGTCTTGTTTGTTACTCACAGTATTTAAGAGTTGTCCTGTTTGTTACTCACAGCATTTAAGAGTTGTCCTGTTTGTTACTCACAGCATTTAAGAGTTGCCCTGTTTGTTACTCACAGCATTTAAGAGTTGTCCTGTTTGTTACTCACAGTATTTAAGAGTTGTCCTGTTTGTTACTCACAACATTTAAGAGTTGTCCTGTTTGTTACTCACAGCATTTAAGAGTTGTCTTGTTTGTTACTCACATCATTTAAGAGTTGTCCTGTTTGTTACTCACAGCATTTAAGAGTTGTCCTGTTTGTTACTCACAGTATTTAAGAGTTGTCCTGTTTGTTACTCACAGTATTTAAGAGTTGTCCTGTTTGTTACTCACAACATTTAAGAGTTGTCCTGTTTGTTACTCACAGCATTTAAGAGTTGTCTTGTTTGTTACTCACAGCATTTAAGAGTTGTCCTGTTTGTTACTCACAGCATTTAAGAGTTGTCCTGTTTGTTACTCACAGTATTTAAGAGTTGTCCTGTTTGTTACTCACAACATTTAAGAGTTGTCCTGTTTGTTACTCACAGCATTTAAGAGTTGTCCTGTTTATTATTCACAGCATTTAACAGTTGTCTTGTTTGTTACTCACAGCATTTAAGAGTTGTCCTGTTTGTTACTCACAGCATTTAAGAGTTGTCCTGTTTGTTACTCACAACATTTAAGAGTTGTCCTGTTTGTTACTCACAGCATTTAAGAGTTGTCCTGTTTGTTACTCACAACATTTAAGAGTTGTCCTGTTTGTTACTCACAGCATTTAAGAGCTGTCCTGTTTGTTACTCACAGTATTTAAGAGTTGTCCTGTTTGTTACTCACAGCATTTAAGAGTTGTCCTGTTTGTTACTCACAGCATTTAAGAGTTGTCTTGTTTGTTACTCACAGCATTTAAGAGTTGTCCTGTTTGTTACTCACAGCATTTAAGAGTTGTCCTGTTTGTTACTCACAACATTTAAGAGTTGTCCTGTTTGTTACTCACAGCATTTAAGAGTTGTCTTGTTTGTTACTCACAACATTTAAGAGTTGTCCTGTTTGTTACTCACAGCATTTAAGAGCTGTCCTGTTTGTTACTCACATTATTTAAGAGTTGTCCTGTTTGTTACTCACAGCATTTAAGAGTTGTCCTGTTTATTACTCACAGCATTTAAGAGTTGTCTTGTTTGTTACTCACAGCATTTAAGAGTTGTCCTGTTTGTTACTCACAGCATTTAAGAGTTGTCCTGTTTGTTACTCACAGCATTTAAGAGTTGATCTGTTTGTTACTCACAACATTTAAGAGTTGTCTTGTTTGTTACTCACAGCATTTAAGAGTTGTCTTGTTTGTTACTCACAGCATTTAAGAGTTGTCCTGTTTGTTACTCACAGCATTTAAGAGTTGTCCTGTTTGTTACTCACAACATTTAAGAGTTGTCCTGTTTGTTACTCACAGCATTTAAGAGTTGTCCTGTTTGTTACTCACAACATTTAAGAGTTGTCCTGTTTGTTACTCACAGCATTTAAGAGCTGTCCTGTTTGTTACTCACAGCATTTAAGAGTTGTCCTGTTTATTACTCGCAGCATTTAAGAGTTGTCTTGTTTGTTACTCACAGCATTTAAGAGTTGTCTTGTTTGTTACTCACAGTATTTAAGAGTTGTCCTGTTTGTTACTCACAGCATTTAAGAGTTGTCCTATTTGTTACTCACAGCATTTAAGAGTTGTCCTGTTTATTACTCGCAGCATTTATGAGTTATCTTGTTTGTTACTCACAGCATTTAAGAGTTGTCTTGTTTGTTACTCACAGTATTTAAGAGTTGTCCTGTTTGTTACTCACAGCATTTAAGAGTTGTCCTGTTTGTTACTCACAGCATTTAAGAGTTGTCTTGTTTGTTACTCACAGCATTTAAGAGTTGTCCTGTTTGTTACTCACAACATTTAAGAGTTGTCCTGTTTGTTACTCACAGCATTTAAGAGTTGTCCTGTTTGTTACTCACAGCATTTAAGAGTTGTCTTGTTTGTTACTCGCAGCATTTAAGAGTTGTCTTGTTTTTTACTCACAGCATTTAAGAGTTGTCCTGTTTGTTACTCGCAGCATTTAAGAGTTGTCTTGTTTGTTACTCACAGTATTTAAGAGTTGTCCTGTTTGTTACTCACAGCATTTAAGAGTTGTCCTGTTTGTTACTCACAACATTTAAGAGTTGCCCTGTTTGTTACTCACATCATTTAAGAGTTGTCCTGTTTGTTACTCACAGTATTTAAGAGTTGTCCTGTTTGTTACTCACAACATTTAAGAGTTGTCCTGTTTGTTACTCACAGCATTTAAGAGTTGTCTTGTTTGTTACTCACAGCATTTAAGAGTTGTCCTGTTTGTTACTCACAGCATTTAAGAGTTGTCCTGTTTGTTACTCACAGTATTTAAGAGTTGTCCTGTTTGTTACTCACAGTATTTAAGAGTTGTCCTGTTTGTTACTCACAACATTTAAGAGTTGTCCTGTTTGTTACTCACAGCATTTAAGAGTTGTCTTGTTTGTTACTCACAGCATTTAAGAGTTGTCCTGTTTGTTACTCACAGCATTTAAGAGTTGTCCTGTTTGTTACTCACAGCATTTAAGAGTTGTCTTGTTTGTTACTCACAGCATTTAAGAGTTGTCCTGTTTGTTACTCACAACATTTAAGAGTTGTCCTGTTTGTTACTCACAGCATTTAAGAGTTGTCCTGTTTGTTACTCACAGCATTTAAGAGTTGTCTTGTTTGTTACTCGCAGCATTTAAGAGTTGTCTTGTTTGTTACTCACAGCATTTAAGAGTTGTCCTGTTTGTTACTCGCAGCATTTAAGAGTTGTCTTGTTTGTTACTCACAGTATTTAAGAGTTGTCCTGTTTGTTACTCACAGCATTTAAGAGTTGTCCTGTTTGTTACTCACAGCATTTAAGAGTTGCCCTGTTTGTTACTCACATCATTTAAGAGTTGTCCTGTTTGTTACTCACAGTATTTAAGAGTTGTCCTGTTTGTTACTCACAACATTTAAGAGTTGTCCTGTTTGTTACTCACAGCATTTAAGAGTTGTCTTGTTTGTTACTCACAGCATTTAAGAGTTGTCCTGTTTGTTACTCACAGCATTTAAGAGTTGTCCTGTTTGTTACTCACAGTATTTAAGAGTTGTCCTGTTTGTTACTCACAGTATTTAAGAGTTGTCCTGTTTGTTACTCACAACATTTAAGAGTTGTCCTGTTTGTTACTCACAGCATTTAAGAGTTGTCTTGTTTGTTACTCACAGCATTTAAGAGTTGTCCTGTTTGTTACTCACAGCATTTAAGAGTTGTCCTGTTTGTTACTCACAGTATTTAAGAGTTGTCCTGTTTGTTACTCACAACATTTAAGAGTTGTCCTGTTTGTTACTCACAGCATTTAAGAGTTGTCCTGTTTATTATTCACAGCATTTAACAGTTGTCTTGTTTGTTACTCACAGCATTTAAGAGTTGTCCTGTTTGTTACTCACAGCATTTAAGAGTTGTCCTGTTTGTTACTCACAACATTTAAGAGTTGTCCTGTTTGTTACTCACAGCATTTAAGAGTTGTCCTGTTTGTTACTCACAACATTTAAGAGTTGTCCTGTTTGTTACTCACAGCATTTAAGAGCTGTCCTGTTTGTTACTCACAGTATTTAAGAGTTGTCCTGTTTGTTACTCACAGCATTTAAGAGTTGTCCTGTTTGTTACTCACAGCATTTAAGAGTTGTCTTGTTTGTTACTCACAGCATTTAAGAGTTGTCCTGTTTGTTACTCACAGCATTTAAGAGTTGTCCTGTTTGTTACTCATAACATTTAAGAGTTGTCCTGGTTGTTACTCACAGCATTTAAGAGTTGTCTTGTTTGTTACTCACAGCATTTAAGAGTTGTCCTGTTTGTTACTAACAGCATTTAAGAGTTGTCCTGTTTGTTACTCACAGCATTTAAGAGTTGTCCTGTTTATTACTCGCAGTATTTAAGAGTTGTCTTGTTTGTTACTCACAGCATTTAAGAGTTGTCTTGTTTGTTACTCACAGTATTTAAGAGTTGTCCTGTTTGTTACTCACAGCATTTAAGAGTTGTCCTGTTTGTTACTCACAGCATTTAAGAGTTGTCTTGTTTGTTACTCACAGCATTTAAGAGTTGTCCTGTTTGTTACTCACAACATTTAAGAGTTGTCCTGTTTGTTACTCACAGCATTTAAGAGTTGTCCTGTTTGTTACTCACAGTATTTAAGAGTTGTCCTGTTTGTTACTCACAACATTTAAGAGTTGTCCTGTTTGTTACTCACAGCATTTAAGAGTTGTCCTGTTTATTATTCACAGCATTTAACAGTTGTCTTGTTTGTTACTCACAGCATTTAAGAGTTGTCCTGTTTGTTACTCACAGCATTTAAGAGTTGTCCTGTTTGTTACTCACAACATTTAAGAGTTGTCCTGTTTGTTACTCACAGCATTTAAGAGTTGTCCTGTTTGTTACTCACAGCATTTAAGAGTTGTCTTGTTTGTTACTCGCAGCATTTAAGAGTTGTCTTGTTTGTTACTCACAGCATTTAAGAGTTGTCCTGTTTGTTACTCGCAGCATTTAAGAGTTGTCTTGTTTGTTACTCACAGTATTTAAGAGTTGTCCTGTTTGTTACTCACAGCATTTAAGAGTTGTCCTGTTTGTTACTCACAGCATTTAAGAGTTGCCCTGTTTGTTACTCACATCATTTAAGAGTTGTCCTGTTTGTTACTCACAGTATTTAAGAGTTGTCCTGTTTGTTACTCACAGCATTTAAGAGTTGTCTTGTTTGTTACTCACAGCATTTAAGAGTTGTCCTGTTTGTTACTCACAGCATTTAAGAGTTGTCCTGTTTGTTACTCACAGTATTTAAGAGTTGTCCTGTTTGTTACTCACAGTATTTAAGAGTTGTCCTGTTTGTTACTCACAACATTTAAGAGTTGTCCTGTTTGTTACTCACAGCATTTAAGAGTTGTCTTGTTTGTTACTCACAGCATTTAAGAGTTGTCCTGTTTGTTACTCACAGCATTTAAGAGTTGTCCTGTTTGTTACTCACAGTATTTAAGAGTTGTCCTGTTTGTTACTCACAACATTTAAGAGTTGTCCTGTTTGTTACTCACAGCATTTAAGAGTTGTCCTGTTTATTATTCACAGCATTTAACAGTTGTCTTGTTTGTTACTCACAGCATTTAAGAGTTGTCCTGTTTGTTACTCACAGCATTTAAGAGTTGTCCTGTTTGTTACTCACAACATTTAAGAGTTGTCCTGTTTGTTACTCACAGCATTTAAGAGTTGTCCTGTTTGTTACTCACAACATTTAAGAGTTGTCCTGTTTGTTACTCACAGCATTTAAGAGTTGTCCTGTTTGTTACTCACAGCATTTAAGAGTTGTCTTGTTTGTTACTCACAGCATTTAAGAGTTGTCCTGTTTGTTACTCACAGCATTTAAGAGTTGTCATGTTTGTTACTCACAACATTTAAGAGTTGTCCTGGTTGTTACTCACAGCATTTAAGAGTTGTCTTGTTTGTTACTCACAGCATTTAAGAGTTGTCCTGTTTGTTACTCACAGCATTTAAGAGTTGTCCTGTTTGTTACTCACAGCATTTAAGAGTTGTCCTGTTTATTACTCGCAGTATTTAAGAGTTGTCTTGTTTGTTACTCACAGCATTTAAGAGTTGTCTTGTTTGTTACTCACAGTATTTAAGAGTTGTCCTGTTTGTTACTCACAGCATTTAAGAGTTGTCCTGTTTGTTACTCACAGCATTTAAGAGTTGTCTTGTTTGTTACTCACAGCATTTAAGAGTTGTCCTGTTTGTTACTCACAACATTTAAGAGTTGTCCTGTTTGTTACTCACAGCATTTAAGAGTTGTCCTGTTTGTTACTCACAGTATTTAAGAGTTGTCCTGTTTGTTACTCACAACATTTAAGAGTTGTCCTGTTTGTTACTCACAGCATTTAAGAGTTGTCCTGTTTATTATTCACAGCATTTAACAGTGGTCTTGTTTGTTACTCACAGCATTTAAGTGTTGTCCTGTTTGTTACTCACAGCATTTAAGAGTTGTCCTGTTTGTTACTCACAACATTTAAGAGTTGTCCTGTTTGTTACTCACAGCATTTAAGAGTTGTCCTGTTTGTTACTCACAACATTTAAGAGTTGTCCTGTTTGTTACTCACAGCATTTAAGAGCTGTCCTGTTTGTTACTCACAGTATTTAAGAGTTGTCCTGTTTGTTACTCACAGTATTTAAGAGTTGTCCTGTTTGTTACTCACAGCATTTAAGAGTTGTCTTGTTTGTTACTCACAGCATTTAAGAGTTGTCCTGTTTGTTACTCACAACATTTAAGAGTTGTCCTGTTTGTTACTCACAGCATTTAAGAGTTGTCCTGTTTGTTACTCACAGCATTTAAGAGTTGTCTTGTTTGTTACTCACAGCATTTAAGAGTTGTCCTGTTTGTTACTCACAGCATTTAAGAGTTGTCCTGTTTGTTACTCACAGTATTTAAGAGTTGTCCTGTTTGTTACTCACAACATTTAAGAGTTGTCCTGTTTGTTACTCACAGCATTTAAGAGTTGTCCTGTTTATTATTCACAGCATTTAACAGTTGTCTTGTTTGTTACTCACAGCATTTAAGAGTTGTCCTGTTTGTTACTCACAGCATTTAAGAGTTGGCCTGTTTGTTACTCACAACATTTAAGAGTTGTCCTGTTTGTTACTCACAGCATTTAAGAGTTGTCCTATTTGTTACTCACAACATTTAAGAGTTGTCCTGTTTGTTACTCACAGCATTTAAGAGCTGTCCTGTTTGTTACTCACAGTATTTAAGAGTTGTCCTGTTTGTTACTCACAGCATTTAAGAGTTGTCCTGTTTGTTACTCACAGCATTTAAGAGTTGTCTTGTTTGTTACTCACAGCATTTAAGAGTTGTCCTGTTTGTTACTCACAGCATTTAAGAGTTGTCCTGTTTGTTACTCACAACAATTAAGAGTTGTCCTGTTTGTTACTCACAGCATTTAAGAGTTGTCTTGTTTGTTACTCACAGCATTTAAGAGTTGTCCTGTTTGTTACTCACAGCATTTAAGAGTTGTCTTGTTTGTTACTCGCAGCATTTAAGAGTTGTCTTGTTTGTTACTCACAGCATTTAAGAGTTGTCCTGTTTGTTACTCGCAGCATTTAAGAGTTGTCTTGTTTGTTACTCACAGTATTTAAGAGTTGTCCTGTTTGTTACTCACAGCATTTAAGAGTTGTCCTGTTTGTTACTCACAGCATTTAAGAGTTGTCCTGTTTGTTACTCACAGCATTTATGAGTTGTCCTGTTTGTTACTCACAGCATTTAAGAGTTGTCCTGTTTGTTACTCACAGCATTTAAGAGTTGTCCTGTTTGTTACTCACAGCATTTAAGAGTTGTCATGTTTGTTACTCACAGCATTTAAGAGTTGTCCTGTTTGTTACTCACAGCATTTAAGAGTTGTCTTGTTTGTTACTCACAGCATTTAAGAGTTGTCCTGTTTGTTACTCACAACATTTAAGAGTTGTCCTGTTTGTTACTCACAGCATTTAAGAGTTGTCCTGTTTGTTACTCACAGCATTTAAGAGTTGTCCTGTTTGTTACTCACAGCATTTAAGAGTTGTCCTGTTTGTTACTCACAGCATTTAAGAGTTGTCCTGTTTGTTACTCACAGCATATAAGAGTTGTCCTGTTTGTTACTCACAGCATTTAAGAGTTGTCCTGTTTGTTACTCACAACATTTAAGAGTTGTCCTGTTTGTAACTCACAGCATTTAAGAGTTGTCATGTTTGTTACTCACAGCATTTAAGAGTTGTCATGTTTGTTACTCACAGCATTTAAGAGTTGTCCTGTTTGTTACTCACAACATTTAAGAGTTGTCCTGTTTGTAACTCACAGCATTTAAGAGTTGTCATGTTTGTTACTCACAGCATTTAAGAGTTGTCCTGTTTGTTACTCACAGCATTTAAGAGTTGTCATGTTTGTTACTCACAGCATTTAAGAGTTGTCATGTTTGTTACTCACAGCATTTAAGAGTTGTCCTGTTTGTTACTCACAACATTTAAGAGTTGTCCTGTTTGTTACTCACAGCATTTAAGAGTTGTCCTGTTTGTTACTCACAGCATTTAAGAGTTGTCCTGTTTGTTACTCACAGCATTTCAGAGTTGTCCTGTTTGTTACTCACAATTAGAGTAAGATACAATTGTAAACATATTCTAGACGATACTGTACATTTATGAGTAAAGTATTACGTAAATATATCATGTCTACCTTCTCCGTGAAAATAAAATGATTATCGCTGGATTCAAATACAAAAATAATCACAAATATTCAGATATAGCATATGATTTATTATAGGGACCAGTGGCAATGTTGCCTGTAGTCTATGCAACAACAGAAAAGGAACCAACAATGCAGTCCCTGACAATTCATAGTACAGGTATGTAATAAAACTTACCAATAGTAAATCGAGGTATTAATATACCTGAACACTACTACAAATCAACACATCAATACTTATAAGTTATCATCAAAAACCGAGTTCGAGATAAAAGGGTTCGACTGTAATTAACACAAACAAAAACAGTAGGTATACATCCTCGAATTGACAAGAACGGATGAAATGATTCAGTGAAATTATTATTTGCTATGTCATAAATGATTGCGCATGAACGTTCATTCGCCATCTCAGATATGTGATATATACTAAACATGGTAAACAAACACTGACTATGTTTTGGACTAAACAGAAAAGAGACGAAATGAACTGCAACAATGAATCAAATATGTGCTATGTCTTATTGAATTAAAACTTTAAATAAATTTATGCTGAAGTTGGATCTTAATAACTACATACATATCACAATAAAGTCAATTTTATGTCTCCACAAATTACTAAAAATTATAAGCTACATTCAGGTTCGTTAGCTTGTATTTATAGCTAGTTGAAATGCATAGAATCAAAATGCTGTAAAGAGTACAATTTGCGGATATAAAATGGTTGGTAATGTCCACGGTAATTATGATAATTTGAGGCTAATAATGACCACCTAAGTCCCATATTGGTTTTTCTAGTTGTTATTCATGAACTTATTGTTAATCCCATGACCTGTTATAGTCCTAGTTCTGTCTCACTTTTCTCTTCGATATAATAAAGCTAACGTATGATTTGGTTGGCCGTTGAAAGATAAAAGTCACCTTGACGTCATTCGCCTGTATTAATCTCTATCGATGTATGATGCCCACTTTTGTATTACAGTGTACCGCCAGCATTTAGATATCGTGAAATAGCGAAGGATAACCGACATATGAAGGTTGCTTAGCGATAAGGGCTTCAGTCAACGAGCCTAGATTGATCTACTTGTTAAAGTAGTTTTAGGTGATTCAATAAATGTTATCTCTTTGACATTCTGTACATGTTTTTACACAGGTAAACCAGCTTTTCCAGTAGACTTGCCTGCAGTAGCATGCACAAGAACTCAGATTAAAGAGTTTGCAGAGGAGGCTAAAGCACTTGGTATCCAGTATATAGGTCTTTGTTGTGGCAATGCATCGCATTACATGCGTATTTTAGCAGACGTGTACGGAAAACAACCAGAGGCCGGGAAATACGCCCCGAATATGTCTCAGCATTATTCGTTTGGAGATGATAAGCATAGAAATGATTACTACAACGATATGTTTGACACCAAGCTTAAAAAAGGAGTAGAAAAAACAAATAAAGCCTAAATATAACATGGCTGACTTTGGCTTTGAATAAATAGTGAAAATAAAATATGAGGGTTTGACTTTTATTAATTTCATTCTGTTTTTTCTCTGTCGTTTAGAAATACGGTTAACTAGTGTAAACATATTAGTAAAAAAGCAAAATACCCAACGTCAGAAACTCAAGTAAACCGAAGGGAACACAAACTGATTTTCTTGCAGAAAATTAAAAACAATAAAATAACACATTTTACTATAAAAAAAATCAAATACAAACAGTATCTGTGTATCATGCAATAGACAATAGACAATTCAAGTATGTCGCTGAGAATCATTATTATATAACATTTGAATGAAAAATTTGAAAATTCATTTGTTGAATAATATTGAATGCATGTCATAATCACTATCAGATCCTTTCCCTTTTCATAACTAATCCACGGGCTTGTAACAAGTGTACCACGACGGGTGCTACTAGTGGACCAGGAACTACCTTCATTTATAAAATGTGCTAAAAGGGTCAAAATTCCGAAATTAAGGATATTTCTGATTGCCCCTTTGGTATCTTCAAACTCTTCTTGAAAGACATTAACAATTTTTATTTTCATCTAAATTAGATACGCTTTGTTTGTATTAGTTGACTGTAAGATGGCTTCATGTAGTAACTATTATGCGGATTTCGTCAATCAGTTATTGCTTTCAATTTCCATTTATTTTCAGTAAAACTGGTGCAGGAGGAATCCCTTGTTAAATTGATATGGTCGTATCATGCTGCGCCCGGTGTAACACTTTATTGTTGCATTGCTTATCGTATCTATTTGTTCTGTATAATTAACGTATAGGTTACGACTGGTACACTCTACTGATAATGTTAATAATAGAGGAGTTCAATTAGGTATAAATTATTTCCTAGCAAAAAAATTATTTTCATCATGAAAAAGCTACATTGTGTTGTCTGTCCTTCTTCGATTTACGGATTCTGTTTACCCCTTTGGTATCTTCAAACTCTTCTTACATGCACATCTGTAACATGTCCGTTACAACTGTGTACAGGTTTGACATCAGTTGGTTGTAAGTGTTAAGAGGAGTTTATTACACTTAGTAGCCTCATTACTACACAAATTCATGAGGGAAATCGGTACAAAGGATTTCTAAATCAAATGGACGAATTTACAATAAATACATGTATTAAACAAATCCAGTTAAATAAAATAAAACGGATACGGATGAACACTGTTATTTTGTTGTCGGAAGTACAGATTACCATTGAAGTGTTATGTAATCTTGTCATTTTGTAATAGTACAGAATCTATATGTTGACATACATATATGGCTTATCCTTCATAATCCTATATTCTATTTTGAAACCTGCTAAACAAAATGTCACTGGTATTAACCCTGTTACCAGTTCACAATGTACAATATAGTTTTCTCAGTTAACCAAATATACCCGTTCTATATGTATGTACTGTCTTGTCTTATCTTGTCTGTTTAGTTTAGTTTATTTCCTTAAATTCACCTGATCACCCAAATGTCATTATGGCTATTGATTAAGCACGTTTTCTTCGTACGAACCTAAAAACAGAAATGTCCTAATCTTTATTCTGAGACATCATTATGATATGCGAGTTTTTTTACCTCCAGAATTTATTGACTAATAATCTGTGGAAATTAGTCCGATTCATGCTTATCAAACGAACCATGTTTTTTTCACTTAAAAGCTGTCCTAGTAGTAAGTGTAAAGTATAATTGTGACATGTATATTAAAAGCTGTCCTAGTAGTAAGTGTAAAGTATAATTGTGACATGTATATTAAAAGCTGTCCTAGTAGTAAGTGTAAAGTATAATTGTGACATGTATATTAAAAGCTGTCCTAGTAGTAAGTGTAAAGTATAATTGTGACATGTATATTAAAAGCTGTCCTAGTAGTAAGTGTAAAGTATAATTGTGACATGTATATTAAAACATACAGATCCTACAGCTCTTTATCCAATTTCTAGAGATAAATTTAATGCTTAAATGCATAAAAATGCTTTACATCTTAAATGAAGGTAACTATATTTGGAATGGATTATCGATGTGTGCAGTGAGATACATAGGTTGGCGTGCCATTAAATGAATGGTTCAAAATCTATGGCGTTTAAGACGCTACGGTCCCAAATTATATATAAACCACAATGTAGATTTTCTTTAAAAAATGCTTAGAAAAACAATAATGATTTTACAATGACAGTTGAATTAAATTTACAGTAAGGATTAAAACAAAAATAATAATATAATAATTCACGCCAACACCACACAATTATCTGGGAAACCTGAAATACGGAAACATTTTAAAGACAGCGACTGAAGCATACTCAATGACATTTTGTATCAACGTTTAGGACAGACACAAAAATGTGATTCTTTATTGTGATCTCAGACCACATTAACGACATTATCCAAGACAAATAATCTATGATATAACTACCGATAAGATTTTACCGTACCTGAACACGAGTTACATAGAGGGTGTCTTATGAGAAACATGAACTGGGGGGTGTCTTGTGAGAAACATGAACTGGAGGGTGTCTTGTGAGAAACATGAACTGGAGGGTGTCTTGTGAGAAACATGAACTGGAGGGTGTCTTGTGAGAAACATGAACTGGAGGGTGTCTTGTGAGAAACATGAACTGCTTCGCGAACACCTGCTTCACCTCCGTTTTTTTGTTGGGGTTCGTGTTCCTCTTCGTTTTAGTTTTCTGTGTTTTATTTTTTGCTTTGTTTATCTTCGTTATGTTTTATGCCCAATATTGCCTGTGTCTTTGGGTTGTCCATTCTGGAATGCCCCTTCGGGTTTCACTAACGTTTATTTAATACAAGCGATAAGAACGAACATTTAAAATAAAATCTTCAGAACTTGAATGATCATTATGTGTGTACCATCACATGAAATGGGTTATTGTGATACACAGGTTCTAGTGTGTAAAAATAGTGTATTGGTCTAAAGCATATTAAATACTCATCAATTTTAAATTCTTACATAGTACCCTAATGCTTCACTGAGTGTTTCATATAATGTTGATAAAATGGCTGAGTAATACATGATGTGTCGTGTCTAATTGCATATTGGAAGAAACAGGTGAACGATGCAGGCTATTGAATGTCTCGTGGTGCTCGTCATGTAAGATGGCAAAATGTTAATACAGTTCACGCGAAATTAGATATTCAAGTTGTTTAAAGTATACCCATTTAATAGAAGTTGACTAACATTGCTGATGTATTACTGGCCCCGTTATGTCATTTATTTAGTATAAAATCAATTTAACCTACAGTAAGGTTAGCTTTTAGCAATTCGATAACAGTTGTTGAACACATTTCAAGCGTTGTTTATAGGTGAGTATTTTCCTCATCTACCGTTGGTTGATTGGTTGTATCCATGTTTAAATTAACGGTGTTACTGGTTATGACTGGTTCATTTGTTTGATCAGATTCAACGATAATGTCTGGATGTTTCGGTAGTGGTTCTTTAGTTTGATTAGCACCAGACTCGTTACTTTGTTCACGTGGCAGTGTTCCAGAATTTCGAACACGTCGCATTGACATTCTTGAAGCGCTGTTCCTAGTGAATGAACTTAAACTGCGACTGCCTACTGAACCTGTGGTACTTATTCGACCACTCTGTGTAGATGTCCGGTCTAATGAATTAATACGGGGATAGAGGTCACTGTAGCGTGGCGGCACTTCCACTTGCCCATTATTTGAATCGAACCGGTGATATTGGTCGCTTACTGTCTGTAGTTCCGCTGTAAAAGTAAAATGATCGTGTAAATAATTAATTTCAATACTGTAGGGATGGGTACAAACTAATAATTTTGAAATAGAAAGAAATATACATTTGTAAATTACCGTTAATCGTGCAAGCGTCATCTGACTGACTTCAAAAGAGAACTGCATGGTAAGTAAGCCTCTTATGCAACGTTTGTTATTGATCGATGTGAATTTTACCAGTACTCTGAATATGGGAAACGCAATTTACCGACAGTTTAGTTTCCAAATGTGTTATATTGAACTTGCTTTTGTAGAAAATAAAAAATTAGATTTTCGGTGTAACATGATTAGTGGGCTCGCATGGAGTGTTGTAAATTGGGGGGTTTGATCCCAGCTCTGGTCAAACCAACACCAATAAAATTGATATATGTTTCTTCTTTGCTAAGCACGCAGCATTATTATGGAGCAAGAACAACGAATAGTTGGCTTGGAATCAGGATTACGTGACAGATTGGAGAGACAAGTTTGACGTGTGGACAGTTGTTCCAGTGAGCTAGCACAAACATAAATCAAACTCATATCAAAACTATCTCACCAGACGATACCTTGTTCACTCCATGATGAACCATGATAAAGTTGAAAAATTGAATTGCTCATTTGATGTTAGACAACACTCCTCACTCACCCACTCTAAGAAAGCATCGACAAGATTGTGTAGTCTTATCAAACTGTATGATGATGGGATATAAAGGTTCCAAAAAGTGGTAAAAATGTTACACTCTTTCACTGTAATAATTAATACTTACATCGAACTTAATGGCAAGGCTACAAAATAGTATCGTGAAAACCAACACAAATCCAATTGTTCTTTTTAAATATTAACGACGTAAAATCATAAGCGGTTTGTCATGTATTAGTTTATACTTACACAATCTTTGCTGGAGACGTCGTTGTCGGGGTAAAGCATATCTTTTAGCATGAGCCCTCTGAGCACAACATACAATTACACAAATAAGCAATAGAACAAATGATATCACCCCTCCAACGGTGATAGCGATGATTGACCCGGTATCTCTGAAAGTACAACATACAATACATTACAATTTATACAGAACTAGCACATTTGCCAATTAGAGAATGTATGTCTAAATATACTAGTTGTCCCTTTGTTTAGATATTTCTTTTTTATGTTCAATTGTGATTGGTTCGCTTGACGACCAATGGTATTTAACTGTTCGTTTTAAATTAATACATGCTATACGGACACGAATTTTGTGAACTGCTCGTTCGTTGGTTATGTTCATATGAATCTTGTCGCCAAAAAAAACAAAATACAAAAAAAAACAAAAAAAAAAACAAACTTGTAAATGGTTTTGGTTCCCGTGGTTCGAGTTTAATACCATCGCATTATCTTTTAAACATACCAGCCTCTGCAAATTAATGTAAAATAAAGAGTCTATGATATTAATTGAAGATCGATTTTACAGTGTCTATAAGACGAAGAACAGTGATAAATTGTTGTGAGCTTTTTTTTCAGCGATATCATGGCGATAGCAAGTTACATATCAATGAGATGATGATGTATGCTTTGTACTAGACCAACACGATTAGTTTGATTTTTATAGTGCTAGCTAATTGAAACAACATTCCATAGGTAGACATGAGGCTCTTCTCGAACAGATCATCCTGAAGCCCAGCCTATCGTATTTGTTCTTACTCCTTACTACTGTAATCAATATCAATTTTATCGTGCTTGGTTTGACTCGATGGGGGTTAGAACCCATGATCTAACACTCGAGGCGAACACGCTAACCATTACATCACCGATGCGCTTAGATGAAGAACAGTAGCCCTTTTCACAAAAATTATTACGATAAAAAATTGTCGTAAGTGTAAAACTAAGATTAAAAAGAGTTTAAAAAAAAGTGTAAAAATAGTCCTAACTTTACGTGTAAAACTGCCCTGTTGTAAGTGTAAAATTTTGATCGTAAGAGAAATATTTGTCTTATCTTTTATCGTAAGTGAAAAAATAAAATAAAAAGATGGACGATGCATTGGCGCTTCGGCTTGAAAATGAGAGAGCAATTCACCGATAGCGCATTTTCTCTGACTGTATGGCAAACCTTATTACACATATTGATAAATGTTTATTGAAATAAATCTGGTTTAATACAAACAGACGCTACAAATGATATTGTCGTTAACTCCTTTTTGGCGTGACTAATAACAGTCTATAACGATGCATTTCGTATATTTAACTTTTCAATGCAGCAAAGTGTATCGTTTACATATTAACACGCAACTACCATATAACACAAACAAATCGAGATAATTCTTTCAATTTTAGATTTCAAAATTGGGAACGGTCGACAATCGAAAAGACTACTTGCAAACATGGTGAGAATTTTTCTTTTCCCTTATTTAATTTTTTTTTAATAAAACACGAATAGGGATTTTCTTCTAGACATCAATTCCGCTTACAAAAGTTTGTATTGAACAGCCGTTATAGAAGTTTCTGGATGCAATAATATCGTTTCGATATTGCTTTTATATTTGTAATATAATTTATTAATTTCTGGCAACTTCAATGATCATCGGACACTCCGGTAATACATGTGTACATTCTTCTGTTATATTAATATATAACAGGGATATTTTTCGTCTTCATGATTGATCGATGATAAGCACATCTTAATTTGGATTATCTGAAAAAAAATCGGGATAAATTTTTCATCAGAAAAAGATTAAAGCTTTCCTTTAATTTTACTTTCATACGTTTCAAGTTTTACTACATGGATAAATAGCGTTAAATCATAGAACATCGTGTAATTTACTTCAAATTTATCAAAATAGCTATATATATTTACGAAATCGTTGCTAAATCAAACTCATTGAGATTGTTTAATACAAAAAATATACCAAACATATATTCCTTCCTCTTGTAAAGTTTTATTAAAAATCTTTAATGATTCGACAACAAGCAGATTAATATTACTAGTATTTGTTCTAGAAAGATAATTGACTTGAATTTTAATAAAGATGAATCAAAGATGGCATGTTACCCGTTACATAAAAAAATTCATTGTTTTATTGTTCCAACACTGATTTTCTTAAATATGCATCATAACTTCTTGCTACTTGTGATTTTCAATCGGACGGCTTGTTTTCGTAAATGCAGACACGATAGAAGACCCGTTGTTATGGTAACATCATAACATAAAAATGCTTAAATTAGTGCCGGGAATGTTTTATAGAATATGCTTATTTTTAATTTTTTTTTGTATGAGCATCAGAAACACTTTAGAATTTCGCCTATCTAGATTTTTTAAATGTCATTCGTTAGTTCGATTTAAATACTTTCCTTAGTTTGTGTACATTCTCTGAGACTGTGTGTGATAAAGGGACCACTTTGGTCTTCTTGTTTTTTATGTTTTCTTAGAAATCGTAGTTCAGATAATATTGAAAGCAATACAAAGACATTGTTCAATGAAAATGAAACTATAGGTTGCTACGGAAGATGGTTTATGGTGTTTAACGCCCCTTTTAACAGTATTTCAGTTATATCGTGGTGGTCAGTTTCATTGGTGGAGGAAACAGGAGTACCCGAAAAAAAACACCAACCTGTCGCAAGTCACTGACAAACTTTATCATATAATGTTGAATCGAGCATACCTAAGGAAGAATTATTTTATCGTAAGTGTAATTTTAGTCTAAGATTAAAATTTGTCGTAAGATATAATCTTTGTGGAAATGACTTGGGAATTGTCGTAGTATTATACATAAGTGAAAAAGTTAAGATTATACTTACAAATTTTTGTGAAAAGGGCTACAGATCAATATCTTAACTTCTGAGTTTTCGGAGGATTGTCGTTCATATTGACTTATATCAATATTTATTTTAACCGTCGTGGTGGAAGAAGCCAGAGAGAACCACCGACCATGGACAAGCACCTGGTAAACTTTATCACTTGTGGCTGCGAGTCGAGTGCACCCTTTTTGTAATTTACACAGCCGGGCGCGAACCCAAGCCGTATAGATGATAGGCTTGTACGGGTTGTTAGGTAATCAAACTACCTAACTCATTGAGCCTCCAAAATGAATTACATCTTATAAAGTTGACAGATATGTCTTTTTCCTTCCTGTCCTGTCTCACAATTTTTCAGTATTATACTTCTGCGTATTTTTAAATGTGCTGTCCTCGATGTATATAAAGAATATATAAACTTAAGTTTGATAATTTCGATAATTATCTGTTAGTTGCATTCACTTTGTTTTGCAAAACTGGGAAACAATCTATTTTTAGAATACTGAGGTTTACACATTTTAAGCTACCAATTATATTTTAGAATTTGTTGTTATTGAATTAAGAACTTACACACAACAAGGGTCTTCTCCAGTTCCACAACATGTACCAGTACACAGAATTGTCCTCCCATACCGACTTCCGTCTTCATAGAAACACACATCACCAAGTGTCACAACAACTAAATCATTGGTATAAGATACAAATGTCAAAACAAATATAGATTTTAATATGGAAAGGGTGAATAATTTTAAATGAGATCGTGAAAAGGCATTAACACCAAACAAATGCATGATGTACATTTGAGAAGGTTTAGATTAAACGTATTTTATTGTTAACTATATAACATTTGGATCGGACACAAGTTATTCCAACTTACAAAGGTCCTCTCCACATATTTACATACAATTATATATTCCATGCACCAGCAAGTAATAATGTATAAATATAACAATTACATTTTATAACAACATTGAGAAAAAAAAATAAAAAGATTTTTGAAATTATATAATATATTGAGATATAACAGTACAGCATTGTCATATCAACAATGGTGAAAATGTTCACAAAAGAAAATAGTTAAACCAGACAACGGAGAACATTTGTCTGTATTACTGATTTGTGCTTCTTAATATGCTTATTCTGTTCACAAAGACTGATTTTGTAAATTTCCAATTGCGTTAACATCTTACCCAGGGGCGGAGGCGCACCCGGCGCGCGCCCCCCCTAAAATTGGAAAAAATATGATTTTTCACACGAAATACCCCAACATTTTTCGCGCCTCCCTCTGCTCGGCGCAATATTTTTAAGTGCGCCCCCCTAACTTGAAATCCTGGATCCGCCCCTGTTACCAATGTTTAATTGTATTATTATCATTGCAAAGATGTATGATAAACAATTTAATATATATGTAATCAATAAAGGATTTAGATTTTTATTATAAGTTTGCTCCTTTTACATTTTTGACGGTGTATATTTTATATATTTTATATATTTGTTATAAAGGTTAGCACTGTTTTACAATGTAAAACGTAATGTCTGATAACATTTTCTTTCTGTTTATGGACTTGAAATTTCTACCATACTTAGCAAAAATGAAGACATTTTGTGCAGGATCTAAATATGGGTACATCAATAAGCCTAACCAAATATGGCCTAATGTTTTCATTTGGTGATAAAAGACATTTGATTATTCTACATTTCTTGTTTTTTTTATTCAAATAATAGAAATCATATATTTTATATTTTTCTATGGTATGTCGCCTAAAATGTATGGTTGGGTTATGCGTTGTATTATTCATTTTGAATTACTTTTCCTGTTATAATTTATATCTGTCTCACACACCAATGTTGAGATATGAACCTCTGTGTCACACGCACATTATGAGGTATGAAGCATTGAAGATCTTATTAGAACTATAATAAACAGAAATAGAAGAAATATTTCTTAACTTTTGATTCTTACATTAGTTACAGATATATTTTCTTTCATATTATCGTTCACCCCATCTCCATACTAAGAAGGAAAATTAAAAGGAAAGTCTACAAACGTTTTCCCTAAGCAAACGAATCCAGTAGCACTTATGTGGTTTTGAATATTGCTACAAATTATATATTTTCAAGACATTTGTAATGTACATTGTGTTTTTATGTACACTAAATACGTCCAAACCATTAATAAATTATTCACTTCTAAAAATGTTTACCCACTGCACATATGATTAAATGAAAAAAAGTGATTCTAGTTAATTATTTGAGGAAGAAAAAATTCTAGTCTTGCCATATTCTAAACATGTAAGTTGAATATTTTTTATCTAAAAAATGTCAGTGACTTGTGACAGGTCGGTGATTTTCTCCGAGTACTCCCGTTTCCTCCACCAATAAAACTGACCGCCACGATATAACTGAAATATTGTTGAAAGATAACCTATTTAATAAATGAGGTTTTTTTTAATAGCAATGAGGATGTTCTAAATAAAAAAAATCACATGAAACAATATATTCTACATATATGGTTATATTCCAGTCATAAATAATAGTTGATTTTATTAAGAAAAAAATTAGTGGGGATGGGGGGGTTGTTCTTCTAAATTTTCTATAATATATTAAGTTTCTCAATTATTACATTTATCACAGCATATCGAGACATATACATATATTTATATTTTCAAATTAAAAAGACTTACCCTGTGAGAAAAATACTGAACACAACAAATAATCGACCATTTTGTATTTCTTTTTTTTTATGAGTTTAATAGGATTAGATGTATATATCCTTTACATTAGTAATACACCAATCTTAGTAAAATAGATAATGACTGAACACAAATAGGATGTTTATTTCCGTGTAACAGTTTAGTGTACTGTACACTTTATATGGCTTGTTGGTGCATTGTGTTTAAGTTCAATTACATCTAATTATTATTATTATTATTATTATTTGTTGTTTAAATGAACACATTATAATTAAACAATGACAAATTGGGTAAGACATTATGTAGTAAAACACTATTATGGATATTAACTATAAAAGGTTAAATTAAAAGGATAAGATAATATTAGAAATAGAGTAGAAAGATAGCTCAAGTCTATATTTTACTACACAAACTGATTTTTGTTAAATGTATAATTTTATCCTCTGCAACATTTGTGTAGAATATTCGTCTGTTACCACAAACAATCTATGTAAGTCAAATAATGATGGTTTACGGTATAAGATGACATGCATTCGTGTTATAGTTCTGTAATGAAACTATAAAATTGTTTGTCGTCATTGTATGAACTGTAAGGCAATGTGTCAAAATAATGTGCTCTTGTCGGAATTTACCAGCGGAACAAGGAATTTGCCAACTATATGCTGAATTCCATGGATTTTTTTTCCGTGACCGAATTATCCTGCCAAAGCTATATGTATATATGTCCAAAGCTTCCGTCGACGTCTGTTCCACGACCGTGTTCCTGTAGCTAGCTACTCAGGCATGTGACTAGAATCCAGGGGGAAATTATATTCTTTCCAACAGCAACAATGTCTTTGTAAATTGTCGATAATTCTAAAAATTTCAGCCCCAAGATACTATAAGGTATCTGAGTAAAAGATTAAATAGGTCAAGCATGCAACAATAGAGCATTTCGTGGAATTTTAGCAGGTGCTCCTTCACCCAAATTAATATTTGATTTTTGTTAATATAATTTTTATCCTTTTGAATACCAAGGAGTAATTACTGGATTTTCGTTCACTCTATTATATACTTAAATTAAACATGTGCTGTTAAAAACTAAAAACAGCATTGTGTGTTGCTAGGTTTGTCAAAACCTCTTCCCAAATTATGAACATGTATTCTATCAGCGGTCAAAACCTGGTACTAGCTACTCCAGGGGTGGTGTGAATTAGATGTGGATTCTGAAAATTTTTAAAGATCTGTATATTATACAACCAATGTCATCCTTCTCATGCAACATCATTAATCATTAGATTTATGTCCTCTTTATATTACAACCCTGGATCCAGTGAGAAATATAACATTTCACACCCTGGAGTAAGAAGCGCAAGCATGTCCTAATGTTATATTAGGGGGCGTCGTGATCGCGATCGTATTGCAGTTAGATGAACGGTGCAATCTGTACCTATCACCGATTTAGTTGAATGTTCTATTTCAACACAAGAGAAGCTTTGCTATATTCAATTGTAAGTGATACATTTTGTCAGTGATTTGCGGTAGGTCGGTGGTTTTACATGATAATTTTGTCAGTGACTTGCGGTAGGTCGGTGATTTTCCATGATCATTTTGTCAGTGATTTGCGATAGGTTGGTAGTTTTCCATGATAATCGTATCAGTGATTTGCGGTATGTCGGTGGTTTTCCATGATAATTTTGTCAGTGACTAGCATATGTTGGTGTAAGATTTCATTTGATGATACAACGAAAACATTGTTAGAAGTGGCGTTAAACACTCATAACCTAAACCTCAAGCAAATTCCGACTAACATGTTAACTGAACCATAATATATACATTTTCTTTCTATCACAATTTTACCATTGCAGATGAGAATCTTATATTTATTTTTCGTACTGTATCACGAGTGATTGAATCATTTGGATTCTATCGGAAATATCTAACATATTTTTTGAGTTGTTAAAAAAAAACCATATTTTTTTAAGCGAAATGCTTTGAATATGAGATATTGGAAATACTTGTTATGACAAAATCCACTAACCGTCGTGTTTAATCAACCGAATCAATCGTATATCTAATAACATACCAAAACCATGCGTCAATACATTCATAAAATTATTTCTCATATAATCATTTTACTTTATTTTTTTGCTATCAAACTGATTCAATCACAATATGAGCGAGTTAAGAACACTGTGGTACTCCGTTATGTCCTCTCACCATCGAGTGGCGGCTCATTAGACATTTCTATTCTTGGATTATGAGTTATGTATTCAGTACTTGGTTCATTTTTAGGTTCGGGTTCAACGACAAGAGCTGGAATGCTAGGTGCTGATTCTCTATTTTGATTGAGTTCAGCCGCATTATGTTGTTGACGAGTTAGTGATCCCGAACTGCGACCACGTCTAATTGAAATTCGTGTTGCACTGTCCCTTCTGAAAGAGTTTATATTCCGACTTCCAATAGACTCTGCTTTACTTGTTCGAGTGCTGCCCATCGCAGATGTGTCTGATTGGTTAGGACCGGGAAATAAATGGCTATAGCGTGGTGGCACGTCCATTTGTCCAAGGTTGCCATTGGAATCAAACATGTGGTATTGATTTGTTACTGTGTTAAGTTCTGCTGTCAAATAAAACAAATTATTATTAAGATAAAATATTCATATTTTAAAAAAGCAGATACATGACCTATATGATCAGATTGAGCTTAAAAGTTGTCATTTATTCATGCACACAATCTAGGTTATATGGAAGCCAGGAGTGACCATGTTGCGTTTTCGCTTTGTACATATCAAAAGGCGGAAAGTCGTAAACACGAAATGGCAACTAACTATATGATACGGACATTGAAGAAAATGGTTTCTGTTGGTACCAAGCAGTGATTGTTATAGCAGTAAACGAGTGTGATGTTTTGTTATGACTTTGTGTTGATACTGTTGGTTTTTATCTGGATCATCAATTTGATTGGAACAATTGTGTGTCCCTCTGATACAGCTGACTTTGGTCGTATCGATTTTGAAATCTCAGTGCAGTTGACAGCCACAACAAACATAAATTAATTACACTTACAATTCTGGGATTTAAATGAACAATTTGCATGGTGATATGTTCATAAAAGAAAAACAGTAATTATTGATTAATTTTGTCACAATTGGTTTATGTTTATAAATAATATCAGGACAAAATTCCATGTTATTTAAATGTTTAGTTCTTTATTAAATTCCACGAAATACATTGATTGTTTTAGAACAACAGAAAAAAGGGGATGGGATCAGGCAAGTATTAAGTAATGAATTACTACAAACATAAGTGAATATTTTGCAAGCAAAACGAATGTGTTGTCTATAAAACTTGTGTATGCTTACTTAATCCTGAATGTAGACGTTGTAATTCTCGTTTTTTGGCATACGACCTTTGAACACAATACACAATCAGACATACCATCAACAACACAGCAGTCATAACTCCTCCAATACTGAATGCCATGATGGACCCCGAGTCCCTGAAATTAATATGTGTTGCATTGCAATATATTTGAAAAAAAAATAAAATAAAAGGGAAAGATAGTCCATCTTCATCTTAGAGACACGATAAAGAATATTGAATGATCTTGGCCGTAGCTACCATGCAGACAGCCGACGCGCCTTATGACCTCAACCAATTCACAGTCTGATTGCAAAGAAAACTTTAAATTATTACTATTCATTCGGCATATTATTATTTTACACGTTATTTTTCTGAATTATTTTCACTACACGTTTTAATTTACTGAAGCCGCCACCAGAACCTTTGTAACTGACGGTTATTCCAGAAATGCGCTCTGCACATTAAACTAGATATCTACGTTTTAATAATCAGTGCGTTTTTTTCTCTGTGTGTTTGTAGGTTTTTTGAAAGAGAGTTTAATAGTCAAGTATATATTACACAGATTTGTATTTTATTTCTCAATGCGCATTTCAGGAAAATAGGATAAAACATTATCTGACATGTCTAAAATTAGCTCTAATTTTGCTTGGGTCAGGTTACATAAAGTCAAATTAAAAATATTTAAGGAATATTTGAAATTTTTGAACACGTTATACGATATAACCTGGTTTAGGGCAGTTTACGCTTAATAAACCGCGAACCGGTTTATGAAAAGTGTAAACTGTTCCAAACCAGGTTATGCAATTTTAATGACGAGTATTTCATGTGACTATTTGAATTTGTCGTTGGCGAATGAATACGTTAGTGACGTCACAATACCAACCCGTTTATCAAGTATAACCAAAATTTTCTCCAGGCGGATCAGCCAATCAGATTGCAGTATTCAAATCATATTAAATTATATACACTGCGACAAAAGTTAAGCACCACCCTATATTTTTATCGATATATTTTTTTACATCAATACTGTTAAAACAATAAAATAGATATCACCATTTTTCTTACACTTCTTAAAAGACTACAACAAGGGCTCTAAAATTACCAATCTACGAAGTATTTATCATCCTGAAAGACGTGACTATGACGTGGCAAAAATGGGGTTCAAAACAGGCGCTGGAAAAACGTAAAACCAGTTTGTCTTTGATGGAAGTTTTTAACATTGCATTAAAATGCAGAGTCTTCAGATTTTAAGAACTTTTAAATGCATCTATTGTGCGTATGTGTAAGGCATAAAAATCAATAACGAGTATATCCACCGCGTTTATTGTGAAGTTCTGTAACACGCCTCGTCATGCTTCGCACAAGACGCCTAAGCCGTTCTTGGGGGAATTGTTGCCACTCCTGTAAGATAGCAGTTCTTAATTCGTCAATATTTTGACATTTTGGATTGCGTTGGTTAATTTTTCGGCCAATAAAGTCCCATACATGCTCTATAGGGTTCATGTCTGGCGACATCGCAGGCCATGGAATTGTCTGAACAGTCTCTTGCTGTAAAATAATGTTGTACAATTCGGGCTCTATGTGGCCTAGCGTTGTCGTCCATGAACATTGGCCTGTCAGCCAACGCATGATTGTCGAAATGGGGGACTACACGTGGAGCGAGCACATTGTCACGGTATTTTTGGCCTGTCAGATTACCATCAAGAACGTACAAGTCCAACTTACAGTCAAAGGAAAAACAACCCCAGACAGTTACACCCCCACCCCCAAAAGCAGTTGTGCCCAAAATGTGGTTTTCCTGAAATGAAGTGTTTCGTTGGCGCCAAACCCTTGCACGACCGTCGGTAGGGCGTAACAAAAAACGACTTTCATCTGACCAGTGGACCCGTCTCCATGTGCGAATAGTCCACCCCAAATGATCATGTGACCAGTCAAATCGAGCATGGCGATGACGTAATGTCAACTGTGGACGTTTTATGGGTCGTCGCGCTCGCATTCCCTGATGGTGGAGGCGTCTGATTACAGTGCGTGTGCTAATGTGGCCTCCAAATCTTAAATTACCACGAAGTGCACCAGCTGTACTGAACGGCCGTTGCCGCGCCCGTTTGGATATGAGCCGGTCCTCTCTCGGCGTCGTTTTGCGAGGTCTACCTGTACGTGGACGGTCAGTAACATTCCCCTTTTGACGAAAACGCTGCATCAGTCGTACAATGATGGAATGGTTAACCCTGAAGTGGTCTGCCACCCTTCTATGGCTAAAACCACCGCTATGCATGCCAACAGCTTGCCACCTTTCTGGTATGGTTAATTTTCGCCGCACCATACCAAACCAATAGAAAATGAAACTTAAAACTCTACACAAAAAAAAATCAGCTTTCGTTCGCAAACACAAATGTTGAAAAGTACACGTGGCACTTTACACACCCTGTCATACACACATAAATAAAAATCGATCAATAACCTGTTTCACAGGTTATTAAGTATGTGTGTACAGGTAATGAAAACAGCAAACCGATTTGAAATAAGTTCATTATTAGAAAATATATTATTGAAACAAGTCAGGTGGTGCTTAACTTTTGTCGGACTGTATATATATGTAACGATAATCGAAAAGCACCATACTGTAGGATGCCTACCATTTAACCCATGCCTCTTATCTTCAAATAGTAAAGCATCGACGAGCAGGTTTCCCTCGTCTGATATAAACCTCCAATTTACGGTCAAGATGACTGACCTTATCTTATAAAGCATTGTTAAATTTAGAGTCATTTACTTGTATATATCTCAGCAAAAATGTACATATAAGTGAGTTATTAACTTTGAATAATTTATTAATATTATCATTAATTATAATGATAGTAATAGTACCATAAAGTCACAGGAATACGATCTACATAATGATACTCAAAACAGTTTTTTTTCCAGAAAGTATCTTATTGTCTTTGTGAATGTTTTAACGTGCATGTACTTCAATGCTCAATTTTGCAGACAAACTATCCATGAAAATGAGAAATGTATACAGGATATTAGTCATCTACTGGAAATTTGTCAGACTGAATTTTGTAGTTCTGTTGCCATTATTATCGCCTCGCCAACGAAGCTGCGAAGGGATATAGTAATGCTACCGTCCGTCCGTCCTTCGGTAACATCCTTGTGAGCACTCTAGAATCAACATTCTTCAATGGATTTTGACCAATCTTGGTACATGCTTAGTCCTTAAGAGAATCTGGAACCCTATTGATTTTCAAGGTCATAGGTCAAAGGTCAAGGTCACAGGGTCTAATTTTTACCACGTAACATCCTTCTGAACACTCTAGAATTAACATCCTTCAATGGATTTTGACCAAACATAGTACATACTTAGTTCTTATGTGAGTCTGGAACCCTATATATTTTCAAGGTCATAGGTCAAAGGTCAAGGTCACAGGGTCTAATTTTCACCCTGTAACATCCTTGTGAACACTCTAGAATCAACATCCTTCAATGGATTTTGACCAAACTTGGTACATACTTAGTCCTTAAGAGAATCTGGAATCCTATTGATTTTCAAGGTCAAAGGTCAAATTTTAGGCGAGGGGAAACGCTACACTTTGCGTTGCCCTTGTTTATATTTATATACATGCAATGGATCATGTTATAAGCATTCGGATACGATTGTTATCTATATTTTACTTAGCTGGGAAATTACCAGCAACAAGGGTCTATCCCAGTTCCGCAACAGGAGCCAGAGCACGAAACTGTCCTCCCAAATATCGAACCATCTTCATAGTAACACTCCTCACATAAAGCTACCACAACTAAAAATATATATATATATACATTTATAATATATTCAGATGTCCCTTATCAATTTTTTTTTATTAAATGACTGTGTTGTGTCCTGCTTTCTAATAATATAATTTGACAGTGAAGAAAATTATCATAATGTTGATATCGTTACAAGAAAATCTCATGACATTCTTACGATATGGCGATACTCGCATTGTGGTCGTATAATTCGTCCGCACAAATAGCATACTCCCTTCGTCTGTACGTCGCAGTGGCGACACTCGGTCCTATTTCTATAAACCGGGCTTTCGTGATTTTGTGGGACGAATTAAGTACACAACACGCTACTAGAAAGGAACGCAAACATGTGCCTCGTTTTTGGAGAATTGTGTAATCTTATTAGGAATGTTTGCTGGTACCAGTTACAGGTCACAATTTCCCGACCCTATTTTTTTTTCATTCGAAACATTGAAACACACAGCAATCTGCTCACCCATCTCTACCTTTTTCCATATTTGATTTATTGTTTATAAACTTGGTCTCGTCATGCTGAACTAATTACTAATGACGTTAAACAATCAATCAATCAATACAAAAGTTTATTCTTAAATCTATAGGCATTCTAGGCTGAAAAGGTCTGGTATAACTTTTTTTTTAACAAATGTCCCTATATGTCTTGGTTATTTTCAGATTTCTGATTTCCTTTATTCCCCTTTTCTCTCTCAAAAATGTTAATAATATATAAAAGACAAACTATTTTAGAATACTTACCCAAAGAAACAATTATTAAACATTGATAAAAGTCCACCATTTTAATTTGTAAATTTTGTATTTTTGATTAATTTAATAGGATTATACATACTACCAAATCCTTTTGTTTATAGACAAGCAAAATGGAAAATAGCTGATCTGACAGGATGTTTATTAAAAATGCACTAATATATATTAAATATGGTCTTATCGTACATGTACTTAAAACAGAATAATGAGCAATATATATTGTGAAAGAAACAAGTGTGGACACAGAAATGTTCTGTCCAAAAGGCAAGTGTGGATGTCAATATTTCATATTATTAACTTAAAAAAAAAAAAAAATCATGGATTTTATTAATAAAAAACTAATCCTGGATTATTATTTTTGCTTAAAGTCCGGTCATGTATTTTGATTTCAAATTTTCATCGTAGCCCCCTCCCCCTCCCAAGGGATATAAAATTGTATCATTAATAATAAATTAATAAATAATAAATTCAGATTTTCTATTTGAAATAAATTCCATTTACAAAACCACTGATATTTGTTCAATTTTTAACGCTGATTTAAGCTTTAGTCGCAACAAATTTTTATTTTTCTCTTTAAACTGTCGAAACATAACATTTATTTAACTGTAAAATTCACAAATAAAATTCACCCTTTTTCCCCTTTTTCTTGTTTAAATCAATGATCAACAATATTCCAGAATCAAACAAATGAATAAATATAACATAGATTTCTTTTACATGCATCTTTTTACCATGCGGAGTCAGTGTGTTTTAAATCGGTCATCCAATCAGGACGCTCATTATTCTTGTCCAAGATAAAAATACATCGCTAAAATTACCTATGGGTGTTTCCCCACTTCAACTCGTAAATTTACATAGAAATCGGAGATATTTCGTCATAAAACTTCACACATGGTTTTGTCTATTATATTTCTTGAAAACAAACATAACCTTTTATTGCATTTATCAATATTTTATGAGTATCAACAGTTTTTCAACACCGTATCTGTTTCTCGATACAGCCGCAACTTCAACTCGTAAATTTACATAGAAATCGGAGATATTTCGTCATAAAACTTCACACATGGTTTTGTCTATCATATTTCTTGAAAACAAACATAAAATTGTATTGCATTTATCAATATTTTATGAGTATCAACAGTTTTTTCAACACCGTATCTGTTTCTCGATACAGCCGCCCGATTACAGTGACCCGTGACCCACTTTAGCACGTTCAACCAGTTTTTTCTTAATAATGTTGTTTAAAGAGGGAAATACGAAATTGGTAGATAATTACAGGAAAACGATAAAACATTTGCATTGGTTGGTTGGTTTTATGGTGTTTAGCGCCACTATCAACAATATTTCAGTTATATCGTGGCGGTCAGTTTTATTGGTGGAGAAAACCGGAGTATCCGGAGAAAACCACCAACCTGTCAGAAGTCACTGACAAACTTTATCACATTGTACAACTCGCCCTGATCGAGATTCGAACTCACAACATCAGTAATGATAAGCACTGATTGCATAGGTAGTTGTAAATCCAACTAGAATACGATCACGGCCACGACGGTCCCCATTTGCATTGGTATGACCTATTATATTAAAATATTCTAATTATTTTGTTGCTTTTTCATTAAAACATTTTGTATAGCCAGTTTCTGATATGGTCGTGAACAGCTTTGTTATTATGCATGCACGCTTGGTTAATACCTATTTCCCCCTGTTGTTATCCTCCATGAAAATGATTGTATAACCATTCCCTCGGAAAAAGGGTTATTTAGCCATTTCAACCTACCCATAGTCAGTTCACCCCTGAAAAAAACCCAGAGCGTCCTGTATCGCATCATAAGTTCTCAAAACATTATTTTGTAAACACAATTATTATTTCATTTGGAGTCAATGGTGACTCCAGAACATTGTCATCAAGAAAAGGTTTTTACAGTGTGTTGTTATTACCCTTAAATGGAATTTTAAGAAGTAATAATGTTATTTTATCTGTTTTACTCAAATACTATACATTAATTCCTACGCACGTCATTCAGTTTGTGGATGACGCATCTATACATTCATGCAAAATCGTATTTTATCCTAAAGTAAACTTCTCCTTGTCAATAAATACTGCTAATATACTTGACCTCAAACACCAATCAATCGATCAATTTTCTGTTGGTAAGATGTAATTACGCATGAGATTATTTAACATTACACCTTAGACACAAGGTAAGATAAATGAAAAACGCTTTTATTGCTGTTCTACATTTTACCGTCACACTAGGATCTTCAACAACGGGCAAAACTCATACCATAGTTTGCTATGTAATCATATAATGTTAATACAATGCAATAATATGAGACAGGCACAACCTGTTTAAGGGCAAAGTTTATATCCAACATTTGGCTGTCTTAAAAGAGAAAATATTCGGAGCGTATCTGGGTTTTTCATTGCAGGTATTCCATTCGTAAAAAACCCAGGGATATCGTTCTTGCACTTCCGTCTAAAATGATGTAGTTTGACCTATATATATATATATATATATATATATCTTTATTCTCATCACCAAATGACATAGGTACAGAGAAGACATAGACACAATTATATACAATATATATACAATATTAGAACACAGGAAACAGTTAGCTAGGAGGACACACCCTTTCATTTATGATCCGTATAAATTTACATAGATTAGTCAGATTCAGTCTATTTGTTGACGTCATAATCCCCAAGAAGTTAATAATATTTGGTCTGTTTGTATATCTCTTCTTGATATAAATATCTCTATATTGCTTAAAATATGGGCAATTTAAAATAAAATGGAAATCATCACCAATTTCTTCTAAATAACATAAATTACATTTTCTATTTTCGCGCGGTATGTTATTCCATCTTCCATGTTCTATTGGCAGTTTATGGTTTGTTGTTCGAAATTTACATAGAGTTAAGAAATCTTTTTCGTCTAAAATATCAAGATATTGTTAAAAAATAAACGTTTCTTTAAAAATACAATAATTTAGGGTTTTAGAACAATTGTGTAATGTTTCTCGCCATGTCTGCTGGAATTGATCGTGCAATCTCATTTTTATATTGGATTTTAACCAGACTTCACTAATGACAATTTGTGTTTCCCAAATATACGAAAAACCACATTCATCTAAAATAGTTTTTACACTGTTTAACCAAGAAAAATTTGCATTCTGTGTATTACATAAATGGTACATTAAACGATACACAACAGAGCAAATTTTTGACTGTTTTCCTATTATAAGTTTGATCCAGTATGACCTGGAAACGAAGCTGCTTCGCTATTCTCGGTGAGATTTGATACGACAGTGCCATATGTAGACAAGGTAAAAAGTGTTAAAAAAACACGGGGGTTTCCCAACCGAGGTGAGCGATATGGCGCGAAATATGAAAATGGAGTTGCTTACCTTCTCTCTATACTGTATCAGTCGAAAAACTGTGGACAGAGAATACACGTATTATTCATGATATTGTCAAATGAAGAAAAACGAATGATTATGAAAATTTTGAAAAAGGAATGATTAATATGAAAATTTTTAAAAAAGGGGGATAATAGAGAAAAGGGGGAGGAGAAAACGAAATCCATGCCCCATGCGCCTGTGGTAAGAACAGGTCCAGCAGATATCAAGCATAGACTATAGGTCCACTGAATGTATTTTTGCAGGACCTAGAATCGACCTAATGCCAACAAAAATTTTATTCTATATAGTTAAGGATTTTGGGCTTATCAAAAGGGGAATGAGGGTCAAACGAAAATGCAATGATTTCAAATGCAATCAAGGTTTTTCAAGCAAAGCTGCTTGCCATAAAAAGAAACAAACTTACCTGTCATGCTTGTCTTGTCAGAATCATTTCATGTTTTTGAATCGCGGGTAGCATGTAGATGTAGCATATTCTCTAGCCGAAGACGAAGGCGAGATGCTCTTTCTATTTGACACCAGCTCACACAAAGTATTCAGAGAGGATAATCATCCTTTCAGGAGAAATGTATGGACTTTCATGAAATTCATCCCAGGGTTGCATACGACCTGGCACATGTGTGTATTTCATGATCAGTACACACTAACAAATGACGTACTACACATAGCGCTTTGTGTGGATATTATAAGTTTTCTTTTAGAATTTTCATTTAAGTTTATTTGAATTTTTCAGAATATAAACAATAAGAGATTTCAGGATTTCAGGATTTCTCATTGAAATGAATTATATTGCGATTTTAAATACTATTTTGTTCTATATTTTTACACTTCCGGTGAAAAAATATTTGGCTATCAATACAATAGTCACGTGACTAAAATTCGAATAGCCTATAGTTAAAAGGGCTTCGCCCTTTATAAAGCACTGTATATAAATAATTTATCCTTCGATTTATTGCGTCTGATTGCCCTCTAGTATCTTCAAACATGTCTTATAATTTTTGACAAGATGTATATACAGGAAGATACCAAAATAGATAAAACAAATATATAGGATCGCTGTTGTAGGCTTAGTTTACTTGGGACAAGAGGGTAACAATTACAAAACACATAGAATTGGGAAAAACACAAACACAAAATTGGAAATAAAATGTTTCAATTTAATTTTGTAGAATTCTAGAACTAGTCTGGAAGAAGGATTTCATAAGAAACGTTTGAAGATACCAGAGGGCAATCAGATGAAATAAATCGAAGGACAGACAATACAATGGCTACTCGAAAATGGACAAACAATAATCTACAAAATATTACAAAGAAAACTAATGACCGTATCAAATACTTTACAGTAGCGAGAATGCAAATTGTTAACAATTGTACAGATTTGTTATTTACCAAAAATATTGCTTTGGACAGATTTGTTATTTATCAAAAATATTGATAACTTTTTATCACTGAAAAATTGTTGTAGGTTATGTCTGCACATGACTATTTCTTCTGAAAATACGGAATATAAAAGTGCTAAAGTGCTGTTGTTCAAACAAGTAATAAATTTGCAAGAGAAGATATAAGAAAAAAAATGATGCATGCAACTCATGATATGATTACTCGTTTATTAAGTGAAACGCACGACAATGGACGTAATCCAAAGGAGTAGTTGATCGACAAGTGATATTATTTATGTGTGCCTATATTTTCACAATCGGCCTACTTTGGGTTATATATCTTTGCATAATAGTGGTTTCCTCCTGTTACCTTCACCAAACTTGCTACTTCTTCATGAAAACAGTGTAATGCAAAAAGTTAAATTGATCAAGAACATCTTATGATAGATGTATCAGCAGACAATTAGATTGCAAGTACCCACTTAAGGATGAACGTTCGGAACAATTATCGACATGAATTCTATACACGAGGATGCCCAGATAGTTAAAAAAGATAGGTTTGCTGTTGTAGCTTTAGTTTACTTGGAAGAAGAGGGTAAC